>OY731408.1:7176127-7786127 GCA_963425845.1 Sphenostylis stenocarpa
TAAATAAAAAGTGAAACCAAATCATATTTTGATTTGGTTGCTGATAATCGCTAAATGGTTGTAAATCCAGACTAATTAACTGGTACACTAATCGGTCGCTAATTGCAACCAAAAATTAAAGTGGTCACTAATCCAACTCTAAAATTAGAGAATTGGGGCTGAGTTTGGTCGCTAAATATATATATCTAATTGCGACCAAAAAAATTCGAGTCGCTAATTTCGGTCGCTAAATGTGTTTTTTCTTGTAGTGATTTTATATATAATTATAAAAAATTATGATTTTTTTTTAATTTTGTTTAAATGAATAAAATAATACCATATTATAAAAAATAGAATTCATATATAAAATTGAATTTGTAAAAATATCAAGATAAATAACTTTTATTGGAAGAGAAGATAATATTATAAAATAATATTTTTCTTAAATGTGTTATGCCTTCCTCCTTGAATTAGATTGAAAAGTAATACGTTATTTTTCACTAACGGTTTTTTTTTTTTCATTTATTCTTCTATATTATCATTTTCTACTTTCCACTTTGAAATTTTATTTAAGGTTTATTGAGTAGCAAAGAAAAATATAAAATGAAGAAAGAAAATTTAATAGGAAAATAGTATGAAAAAGAAAAAAAATATATTTTAAAAAATAATAAATAATTAAATTAAAATTAAATATTTATTTAATTATAAAATTACTCATATGATTATTAATTATTTCTATTAATAAAATAATTTTTAAAATTATATACCTCATTTTCAATAATATATTTTAATATATAATTATAATTTTTTTATTATATATTTTTTAAAATTATATGAAATTAAATCAATAAATAAATATCATATAAACAAATAAAAATATATAAAATTATTTATTTAATATAATTTTTATAATCACTTTTATATTTATAATATTTTATTAAAATAGTAATTAATATATATATATATATACTAAAATTATAAATATAAAAATAAATAATTACTTATTTAACTAAAGATAATTTTTTTATACGTTTATTTTTTTCACTTATATATTAAAAAAAGAAACATATCCTATACAATAAAAAATAATATTTACACTTCATTACTTTCTTTATTATTAAATAAAAAAATATTACTTTCGTTCATTTTTCTTTTAACTTTCCATTTTAATCTTCTCTCGTAAACCAACTGAACCTTACTAAAGCACAATACAATAGATTTAACAAATGCATCATAAAAATTAAAGTCAAAATTTGAATGCAAGTTTTGTTTGATGAATTAATTAATAATAGGTGAGCTTTAACGGTTTGGTTGTAAAGAAGCTAAGAAAGGAAAGAAGAATACCTGGTGATAACCATTATATATGCTCTTTAATACTCATTAAATTGAGTTTCAATCACATTTATATTTAATGGAAGTGTCATTATTACAGTCAACCCTACTTTAAAATATAATATTATAAATTCTAAATATATCTTTACTCATTATAAATATTAAATTTAATTTAATATTATTAATATAACTTAATTAAAATTGATTGTCTATTTATAATTTAATATTATTAATATGTTATTTTTTCTAATGTACTGAGTAATTGTAAAGACACTTATCTGATTTGTGTGCCAAGTTAATGAATTTTCTTCTTCTTTTTTTTGTTGAAAATATAACGTTTCCACTTTCAATTACTAGTGTTTTATAATTTTAATTAATTTAAACAGGTTTTGATTCATACCATTTTTGTTACTCCTCCAACCTAATCATGTTGAACAAATTTTATTCAGCATCATCTTATGTTGTTATTCGAAAAGTCCAACTACGTTGAGGCCAAGCCGAGATATTTTTATGACCACCATAAAAAAAAAAAGAGGAGATAGTTTACAAGTATTGTGATTAAGCAAGTACCTTTATGTGTTGTTGTAACAATTTGCAAATGAAGACTTGAGGAAGAGATTGTTTTACACACAGTGTATATTTCCTTGAAAATGTTTATAAACGATGTTGCAGTGAAGAAGAGTAACATTTTTTATTTAATAACGGAAGTAAATAAAGCAACAAAAGAAGAAGAGTCACTGTTTGGTACAATCTGTGGGCTTAAAGTTGACTTTTCTCTGGTGGACGTCGTAGCCAACCATGAGGTTTTGTTGTGCCAAGTTTCCAAAGATGGGAGTTTCACCTGGAAGAAAAGAAAAACATGATATCCCAGGAGCCATAGTAGAAAAGGTGCTGATAGCATACAACTTCACATCTGCATCTTTAAAATGAGCTGTGATTACTGGTACTGTTAGTTTACCAAACTGACTTGCATAGCATAGGGTGTAAGGTTTCTGTGGAATTTTCATAGGCTTATTTGGAATTGCAGCTGCCACTGCTGATACCACCCGTGAGTAAAATTCCTTCGGCAAAAAGGTTATTGTTGTCCCTGAGTCAATTATGATGTTTGCAAACTCTCTAGAAACATACTCTATTCTCTTATTTCCCACACTGATTGCTTCCAAGTGTAGGTAGTAAAAAGTTTCCTGGCCTTTTGGGATTATAGGGGTTGAGACAGTCCCTCCCCCAGAAACCACAGCAACATCTCCAAAATTGATTTTGCTAGAATAACTGGATCGAGAGAACATGGGTGGAAAACAATACGAAAACTTTTTATCTATTTTGTCTGGTAATTGATTTATGAGGGAGCTAGGTCCAGTTCCAAGGCCAACTACACCAGAGGCTTGTGCATGAAAGAACCCACTATTTTTGTTTCCGCATCCGAACACAATGCCTGGAAATCTGAAAGGAGGATCAGTGTAGCCTATAATGAGGGTCTCCATAATAAGCTCTCCACTTGATCGTGACCCATCCTCATACACAGTATTATATAGACATTTATCCCCTATTTCTGGTTTGCAGAAGGTAAATGGCTCTAGTTTACATTCCAGAGAATAACAAGAGAGGTGGTCATATGTGGCGGAAGTGGAAGGATCAAATACAGGTCTGGTTTCTTTGTAACAGCTCTCACATGGTTGACACTGCATCCAAATGAGGCTACTACCCGTATCAATTTCACCAAAGATTTCGAATGGTGGGGTTCCAACTTTGTAGCCCATCAGATATTCACCGTTAATTGTTACTACATTCGTCTCGGCTATATCTTGCAGGGACACGGAAGATTTTCTGAAATAGTTGGCACGGATCATGGAACGATTCACGGCATCCATGACTCGTTCGAACTGAGTTTGGTTGGGACGATAATAGGGTGATTTTGGTGAGTCACGGTGGATCAGTTCAACACTGAAACCAGTAAGAGCTTCTGAGAAAGAGATGTAGCAAACAAACAACAAGACAAGAACCAGAGATGAATATTGTCTCATCATTGTCATGATTATGATGGAACAAGAGTGAATAACACATCATTAGTGCATTCTTGATGACTTCTTATAAGAATCAGTGAATAAGAATCAGTGAATATTGTGGAATTATATGTAATAATTGTTCATTGTTTCTTTACCGGGAGTGATTGTGATAATTATTAAGTTGCAGCAAAGCCATTTCTAACGTATGGATTCTCTATTCTCACGAGAATTTTCAAAAAAAATAAAAAATATATATTTTAATATAAGTTTCACCTACTCCACTCGCATAAGGTGCTTCTGGTGTAGTAGCTCTATATATTAAAAATTCACATTAGAATGATATATTTTATTTTAAAAGTATTTTTAATAAGAATTGTTTAGAAAAATTCTTAGAAATAAAGTATATTATTTTAAACTTAAAACAAGTTAATTTTATTTAATTTTATAAGTAACTTCCATTAAAAATATTCTAAAAAATAATTCTTACAGAAATATTTAACTTTTATCTCTTTTAAAACACTTTATATTTATGATATATTAAAATAATATTTTTTTAAGAATTCTTTTAAATAATATATACGAGACTCGATAAAATAATATATTTTAAGAAGTCTTGTAAATAATTTTAAAAAATACGTTAAATTTTTTATTTATTTCTGTAAACTCTTTTAAATAATTTCCAGAGAGTGTTTTAATTAGACGCAGTAAACTTTAATAACGTGAACAACCAAACAATTTATTATATTCCTTTATTGGAAATCTTGTAAATTAATATATATATATATATATATATATATATATATATATATATATATATATTCAAGTTGATAATTATATATAATCAATTGTTGTTATAAATTGAAAGTAACATTTTTTTTAATGTGACATATTTCTTTCCACATTTAATTTCCTTAAAATTAATAAGATTGATACGATACTTAATATATATTATCTTTCAAATAACTTAAGTAATAAGAGCAGAACTATTTTTTTATAAATCTATATATTATATAAAAAATAATATTTTTGTCATTTCTTAATAACATTTTTATCCTTAAAAATATATAAAAGAAAATTAATTAAAAATTATCATCTTTCTTTTATACTTCTTCAATTGAAATTTTGTAGTCATTTTTCTTACTCACTGAATATAAATGAAATAAATAAATTAATTAAAAATTATTTTTGTTATTCTATTTCTTTCTTCAATTAGATATATTCATCTTTATATAAATAAAATAAAAATAATTAAAATATTTTCTCTTCTTTACTTTTTCTGTGACAAGTGTTTTTATCACAAATACATGAGAAATCTCATGGTAATATATCGTTCAAATTTAATGTATATTTTATTTAAATTTTCATCCTGCAGGCGTTCCATCATCAAACTATTTTATAT
Organism: Sphenostylis stenocarpa; assembly: GCA_963425845.1. Lineage (NCBI taxonomy): Eukaryota > Viridiplantae > Streptophyta > Magnoliopsida > Fabales > Fabaceae > Sphenostylis > Sphenostylis stenocarpa. Next base: position 7,180,841 of record OY731408.1, read on the forward strand.
ATTGTTTTATGTCTAACTTAGAGACGTTGCATTTTGAATATGGGACACTTTTAAAAAATAACTTTACAAAAATTGTTAACTAAAATTATTTTATTTTTAATGATATATTCATAATTACTTTTAAAATAAAGGTTAACCATAAACTTTATTAATCTGAAATAGGTTATAACCACAACAGCAACAAAAATATTCTTATTAAAATTTTAATGAATTTAACTATTTTGAATATTTAAACTTATTATTTAATAAAAATATTATTTCAAATCTACTCATATTTAAGTTTTATTTAAATTTACCATTTATTAATATATTAATATTCCAAAACCACTTTTGAAACTATTCATTTTATATATATTTTTTAGTTTAGAAATTAATAATAAACTCATATTTTTAAAGTATTTTTCAAATTGTCATAAAAAATATAGAAATACCTACCGTTAATAATAATCTAAAATAACTATTACTAAAAATTATATACAGTTATTTAAATTTGAACATTAGACCGTTTAAAAAACTGTTATTTTGACAAAAATTCAATTTACTAATTAAGATTATTATCTATTTAATAGTATCTTTATAATTTTTATTAAAAACGTTGCTTAATAAAATTAGGTGTTTGAACAATTTTTAATTCATAATTTATTAAATTAAAACTACAAAATATTAAACATAACAAAATTTAAAATATTATTAATGTATTTTTACTTTAAATTTTAATTTAAATTAACTAATTCCTTTAAATTTAATATAATTTAATAGATTTTCTTTAAATTAATTAATTAAAACTGCTTAATAAAATTAGGTGTTTGAATTATTTTTAATTAATAATTTATTAATTTAATTTAAATTAATTAATTCCTTTAAAATTAAAAAAATAATTCAATAGTTTTTTTAAAATTAATTAATTAAAACAGCTTAATAAAATTAGGTGTTTGAATGATTTTTTAATTAATAGATAAATTAAAACTACAAAATATTAAACATTACATAATTTAAAATATTATTAATGTTTTTTTTACTTTAACTTTTAATTTAAATTAATTAACTCCTTTATATAATATCATTTTTAGTTAAAGTATAACCAGTTATTGTATAACCTTTTAATTGTTATCAGTTTTTAATTGAAAATTTTATACATAATAACTGATTATTTCCTATTTGTAATTAAAAATTAAATAATAAATTTATAGTTTAAAAATACTCATAACAACTAAAGGTTATATATTGTTATCAATTTTAATTGCTTATAATAAGTAGATATTATATATACAATTAAAAATGTTAATACATTGATACTCAGGTATTAACTTTAGTTATTTTTAATTAATCATAAAATTAGTAACTAAACATTATATATTGTTATCAATTTTAATTTATAATACAAACTTAATTTTTCTTTTTTTAACTTACCGGTGAGACTAATATTCTAAAACGGCTTTTATGATTTTCTATACTTTTATGTAAAAATTAACAAATGAAACTCATATTTTAAAATCATTCTTAAAACTGTTATTTGAAAAGAAAATTTATACATGAAAAATTACAATAAATACTTGAAGAAAATATACGTCAACAATATAAAATAATGATTAATAATAAAAAAATTAAAATTTTATTTATTGTTATCCATTTTTAAACATAAAAAAATAAAAATAAAAAACTATTATTTTTAATATTTCTAATCTATTAATTAAAATTATTCTTGTTTATCACCGCACATCTTTGACTTTGGTTTTTGTTTAGTATTTCATCAAATAATGTTATATATTGTGGCAAAACATTAGTTATTTTTTTAGAAGATATTTTATATTTTAAACTTTTAAATTTATATAATGTGTTATTTTTATTTTATATCAGACTATTTCATATAATAAATAAAATAAAAGAAAAATAACTTTTCTTTTTGTGGGGTCTATGCTATATTATTGAAAAAATCCCCTTACCGACCAATATAAGTAAATGAATCTGAATGTCACAATAACAAGGAGGGGCCTCATGGAGATGATCTAGGTTATGTTTCTTGGCATTTTCCCCCTCTTTCCCAGGAAACACAAGGCGTTAAATTGGACAGCACCAGAATCAGAATCATGGAGTGCACAAGCAACTTTCCAATGTCAAATCCCTATCCAATATTCATTCCATATGATCATAAACTTTTATATATAAAAAAGAAAAGATAAATTTATTCTTAAAATAATTGAAAGAAAGTTAGTATTTTTTTTATCTAATTGTCGTAAAGAATAATATATATGTTAAAATAAATCAATTAAAGAAATATATACATGTATAAGGTTTTTTCTAGGTTTGAGTTTTACTTATTTATGTTTCATTTAAATAATGATTTGTTTGGATGATTTTTTTAACAGAAATTTAATGTTAAAAAAATCTTTATAAATTAAAATTAGTTTATATATAAAAAATGTTTATACTAGTAAATATATTAACTTTCAATTATAAAATATCATTTTTTTTCTAAATTATTTTTAGAGAAATTTATCCTAGTTTTAATTATTAGTCATGTAAAATAATAAAACTATAGAGGACAATGATGGAGACATGAAAAACAGATTCATTAATATGTCTGGGGGGACTTCCTATATTTTCTTAAAAATTTCTTTCAAATAAAAAATAAAATATAAAAACAATAGATGGTAGACAATTTATATATATATATATATATATATATATATATATATACCACCAATATTAATATATTTTTTTTATCATTTATTTTCACATAATCTGATTATTAAGATATTTATTATTTTATATTATAAAAAATAAAATAATTTATATTTATGATACAGATTCTAATTCTTATTTTTAAAATAAATAATTTTTTATTATATATACATTTATATTTATATTTTTATTTTTATGATCATTTGCCTAGTTAGTCTAAGTAATATACTTTTCACTAAATTGTATATTTAATTCAAGATTTTGATTTTTTTATTTTGTCTATAATTAATTTAAATTTTAGAAAATTTGTAATTTTAGTCTAATTTTCAATTTATGTTCATGGTTTTCATTTTTAAAACAATTAAATTATCTTATTGATGAGTTCTTAAATGTAGGATTGAATTGTACTAAAAATAAAATACATATTAATAAAATTAAAATAAATTTTTAGAAATATAAAATCTAAAAATGTTTTAAAAAAAACAAACATAAGTCAAGCAAAATCATAAGAAAAAAAAATGATAATTTAACTTTCATTTTAAACATTAGATGTTTGAATCATATGTACTGTGCAAATTGTTTAAAACTTCCTCTATTTTATTTTCTTTTACATTTTTTTAAAGCTTCAATTATTGGAATTAGAATTAAGAATCAACATGTGTAATCCATAAATAAGGGGGGGAAAACAAAACAAGATATCATCAGTGGTCCCTTCTAAACGACACCGTTACCTCTGTCAGACGGATCCATCTGAAATCTGAGGTTCCTTGAATTGATACCTCTCTAGTTCGAAACTTTTACCATTTTCGCTTTCTGGGTAGGTTCCAAAATCTGTGTTAGAACACTCTTTCATGCTTCTTCCTTTTTTTTTTTTTTTTCCTTTCCTAATCTTCATTTGCTTCCTTTTTGACATCATGCAGCTGACTAGTTTTTTTAATATTTTATTTTTGCTCCCTTATGGAAAATTTTCAATTTGCTTAATTTTTCAGATTTGAAAATCACAAGCAATGGTGAAGGACACTGCATACTATGACATATTAGGTGTGACTTTTGATGCATCTACTGCAGATATCAAGAAGGCTTATTATGTCAAGGTAATAAATAAAATAATGAATTGAATATCTTTCACTCTTTCAGATTTGTGAGATTTGAGGATGTTCTTACCTGATTTGATGGAATGTTGAATGTAATTATGCTATGGAATCTATTAGGTTGTTATATAAATATGGCTTTAGTTTATTTGTTGTTTGAATTTGAACAGACCATCAAAGACGTATCATACTCTCTTCTAAATGGTCCATAAACTAATGAAATTATATCAGTAGTCTCTAAAGTATTGATTCATCAATATAGTCTCTTGGTATACATTTTACAAGAATTAAGGAACTAGTTTGAAGAAATTTTCAATACTCGAGGGACTATTTAGCATGATCTATACTTTAGTGGCTGCTTTTATAATTTCATTAGTTTAAGGACAATTTAGCAGAGAGGGTGATACTTCATGGACTAATTTGATGTTTGAATCGTTTAAATTTTTATCCGTTCTAAGACTAGTGCTACACGATTCAGATAACTCAACTGATTTGGTTAATTTGGCATATTCTATTTTGAATTGTTTGTGAAAATTGGAGTGCATAACCCCAAAGATTTAACTCTTGAAGCTGTTTAGCGGTCTTGTTCTGCCTTAAATGTTCTCACCGGACAACATTTAATTGGTGACAAAGATATAGGGTGAATTGTGGAAGAGAGTAAAAGAAATAATGGCTCTTTTCTAATTACTTTTAGATTAGATTTATAGAAAACTACATTCATGCTGGTATTACCTTTTATATTATCTTAAACTTGACAATTCCTCCTTTGTGTCACGTTAATCACTGTTAACCTCTCCCTGTTTCCTTTGCAGGCAAGAATTGTTCACCCCGATAAAAATCCTGGGGATCCTAAGGCCGCAGAAAATTTTCAGGTGAGCACTAAGAAGCTTAGTTTTGTTGGATTCATAAGACTAAGCTATATTTACTAGGTGTCAGTAACAAAGTTATTTACAGCCTTCTTAATTCTTACTGTTAGATGTTTTACAGTGTAAAATATAGGAGTATTTACACATTTGGGTCTCTCCCTCCATTCAGTTTGCTTTATTTTTCTCAATATACTTTTTTGAGTATGGTGTCCTCTATCTTTATCAGAAACTTGGTGAGGCTTACCAGGTTTTAAGCGATCCCGGGAAGCGTGAAGCGTATGATAACAATGGAAAGGAGGGACTACCACAGTAAGTTTGTATGATCTTTCACGACTGAAAAGTAATTAGCTAATAGTTGCATGTAGTGAATGTTCCATCAAATACTGAAGTTCTGTCTTTGCAATTCAAAGGTAATTCATTATTCACTGGACATGTTTTATACATATTGTTCCATCTAAGAATGAGAATATCTCAGTCAGTCTCATGTCCGAGATATTGTCCACTTTGGAGTTTTAAACAATCGTTGGTCTTGAGTCCTAAGCGATGTAGGACTCATAAGCCCCCCAGTCAAGGACTAAGGGGTATGAGTGGTGCGAGATTCTACTCTCGGTTCCATAGGCGCCAATGTTCTGTTTAGAAACAAGAGTGTCCCGACTTCATGTCCACTATGATAGCATCGTTAAGGTTAATTTCAATATCTGAGGTATGTTCGTTTTGAAGCTCTAGTCCATCACGGTTTTTTTTCTTTAAAAGATATCTTGATGGGTTAAGAGAGGAGGGTGTACAAAAACTATCTTTGGTGTCGACTTCTAAGTGATATGCGACCTATGAGCATACCGAAACACATATATTACTGAATCTGATCAAATATTAATGTAATTCGTGGTTCAGAAAATGACTTTTTAGATTTACTGTAAAATGAAGTAAAAGAAATAATTATTGAAAAAGTTATAGACACAATGGGCACTTTGAGGGACTTGCTTCCTCACTGCTGAAAACTGCATCAATCTTTTTGTGCCCTTTTATCTCCCCTCCTTCACACTTATACTCAACTTATCAGATTTTATTCTCCAACTAAGATTCAAAAGTTCTTCGGAAGAACTAATAATTTTTCTCACAAAACCTAAGCTTCAAAATCTCAATCTTCTGAATTATGAGAAAAAGAGGACACAGAGTATTTATATACTATGATTCTAAGACTTAAAGGCTCATTCCTAATTAGGCTCATCCAATAAATCTTTTAATTTCTGATAGAAACCAATGTCTCTAATTCCTCAGGACTGAAATGTACCATAAATTCCGGATAGATTCTATAAAAGGAAAAAAAGAAACATTCCTAGCCAATTTACAAGAATACTAAGCAGTATAAATAAAGTCCTGAAATTTATATATATATATATATATATATAACATAATAACTCCCAAAAATTAGCATCAATCTATCAACCAAATTAATGTTTGTTTATTAATGAGGAATCAGTTAAAATCATTATTTTTCGATGTTTCAAATGAATCTAACGTAACAGAATGTTTTCATGGATAGAGGAAACCTGCAAAATACATTGATTCTGTTTTTTCTTTAAGAGAATCCATGATGGACCCTTCAGCTGTGTTTGGTATGCTTTTCGGAAGTGAAGTTTTTGAAGAATACATTGGAAAACTTGCACTCGCTTCTTTAGCATCTATAGAGATTGATGAAGATATACAGGATCCTGAAGTTCAGAGGCAAAAAATTCAAGAAAAGATGAAAGTATTCTGTTTTTTCTAGTTCTTTATGATGGTTTTCCTAAATCTTTTATACTATTCCCCCTCATATTTTAGTAGCTGAAGCTGCTTCCTTGTTTGTAACCATAGGCATGGCAGAAGGAAAGGGAGGAGAAGCTTTCAGCAATTCTGAAAGACCGCCTGCAACTATCTGTTATTGGTCAAGACGAAGAATTTACTGCTTGGGCAAAGTCAGAAGCTCGTAACCTTTCTAAAGCTGGTAAATTCCCTCTGTTTGTCATGTAATTTTAATAATGTGTTATTTAACAATAGTCCAGAACTTAGAAGTTTTAAGCTGAAACATTATCATTTTCAAGAGTGTCAATTTGTTGTCTATGCCACATGCATTCTAGACTTGGCCTTCTATTGAGACCTTTTTTAGAACTATTTGACAGAAATTTGTTTAGAGGTGAAAATATTATGTTTTTTCAGTTTTGAAATTTAATGGGGATTATTCAAAGAAATTAAAACACATTCATTCTGGTGTAGTTTAGATTCTTCGAGAATGCTTCAACATGCTATATAAATTCCATTATTTCTTAGTGAAGGAAGATGCCAAAGTAATGTCTAATTTGTAAGCCATTCATGCTAGCAAATTAATTTTGTTGTAGTCCCGGATTTCTGTTGTTGGATTAGGATAAATTGCTTATTTAGTCCCATTATTTTTAAATTATTTTCAATTTGTTTCACTATTATTTATATTATCAATTTGGTCCCACTTTTTTTTTTTTAAATGAGTTAATATTATCCCTTCTATCAACGCTGCAAGTTGTTTAATAGAAAGTGTAATGTGATGTTAACATGATCATGGTGATAACGTGTCTGACCCATATATACAAAAAGGCCATACTATTGATGATATGCCAGACAATTTGGTTGGCATAGATGTGATATACACATCGGTGCCACATCAACATACATCAATGTTACATTAGCAAGCGTCTCTGCATTAGCGTCACATTGCACTCTTCCATTAGACAATTTAACAGCATTGACAAAAGGCTTAACATTGACTCAGTTTAAAAAAAAAGTGAGACAAATTTACACTAAAACAAAATAACAGTGGAACGAAATTAAAAAAAAAAAAAAAAAAAAAAAAAAAAAGTAAAGAAATAATGGAGCAAAAAAAATATTATTTAGCTGTTGAATTATTAGGACTCTTACTATGGTAGAATGCTATTAAGTTGTACTTAGCTTTTACTAGTTGTTGTGCCACATTTCTGCTTGAGCTTAAGTACAATATCAGATGTTTGAATGATGTATCTATTCCAAGCTTATACCATGGAAGGAGGTCGTATGCTTGTTAGCCAGAAAAGATATATATCTAGGCCTCATTCTACGGAATCTTAAATGGAGTGTGAAATCCCATTTGGGCAAGATGCTTATGTACTCTTCGAGTACTAGACTCAATCCACTCAAAACCTCAATTTGTGGACAGCGTAACCTTGCATGTCATTGGATTAACTTTGAAATTATTATAAAATTTAGATTGAATCATAAGCATTGGAGTGTTAGTCTTAGGAGTACCTTATTACAGTTTCTCTTTCCAGACATGTGTTGTTATGATTCCATATTCTCCATGAAACAGGATTTAACTTCCACTTACCATCATTATAAATTGTTCAGCCTCGTACCTTGTAAAATGCAAGAGTAGAAGAGGAGTTTGGTCTGCAATAACTCTGCTGAAACGTTTTCCTTATGACACTTGAAAACTCAACATGAGAGCATCCAATTATGTGCATTGTAAAGCCTCTGCCATGTATTTCAAACACATGAATTTCATCATATGTTGTTTCATGTTATCAGTTTTAATCAAACGGCAACCTTTAGGGAAAATGATGAAAATGCCAGCATTCTGCACATAAAAGGATGGCAAGGCTATTGTGAAATTCATGTAGGAACAGTATGATTGACCACTCCTGGTTCTTTTCTTCCCTTGCAATTTTCTTAATTCGTTTCGGACATTTTTCTTAGCTTTTGGAGAGGCCATGCTACATACAATTGGTTACATCTACACACGAAAAGCTGCAAGAGAACTTGGAAAGGATATGCGGTATATGAATGTTCCCTTTTTGGCCGAATGGGTCCGAGACAAAGGACACCGTATTAAGTCACAAGTAACAGCAGCCTCAGGTTGTGGACTATTTGTTTTTATATCTGGGTAGGGATAAAATACCCTTTTAGTCCCTCATCTCTCATTTTTTAGTTTTAGTTTAGTCTCCTAAATTATGTTTTTAGCTCCTTAAATTTTTTTTTTGGTTAAATTGGTCCTTCATCAATTATTCAAACTTACATATTAACTTTGGCTGATGTGGCAAACACTCATTTCATGTGACATCTTTTATAGTTTGTCAACTGTTTCCCAGATGACCAAATTAGTTGATAAATTGATGTAAGGACTAAATTTGGATCTTTTTAAACTTAGAGAACAAAACCTAAAATAAAAAATAAGATGGGACTAAAAGGGTTTTGGATTTGGGCAGTTCTAGTCTATCAGTTGAAAGGATATGGGCATTTCTCAATTTTTGAAGGTTTTAATGGAACTCCAATGTTTCTGTAGGAGCTGTGTCCCTAATTCAAATACAAGAAGAGCTCAAGAAGCTAAACCAAGGAGAAAACAAGGAAGAAAACATAATCAAAGCTATTGAAGATAAGAAGGATGCCATGGTTCATTCTCTATGGCAGATCAATGTGATTGATATTGAATCAACTCTGTCACATGTTTGCCAAGCAGTAAGTTGCAGTATATGCTTTATGTAGTTTGAAAATAATAGCCTTGGCTTATAACTCAGAAATAAGTCTTTCCCCCTGCTTGCCAGCTGAGCATGACATGGCATTTTGTTAATGTGCAGTGTTTGGCCTACTTGGAAGAAATTTCACCTTCTCGCCTTTTGTTAATGTTATTTATTCATTTATTTTAATCTTCAATTCAAGAAAAAAACGGGTCACCGTGCTAATATCTTCTAGTTTCCATTGTAGATTTTGCCCCTCTATTATGCTCCATATGCAATTCTTATCCCCTAATTTTTTAATTGTAACAATCAAATCCTTTTTCTTTTTTTAATTGCTACAATCAAAATCTTATGGTACGATTACTCTACCTAAAACTCTTGAACATTCTTTTCTTACCCCCTTAAAATCTCCATAAACTAAACCCACATTAAACTATTTTAAATCCCCTTCTGCTCATATTCACCAATCTAAACATTATATTTCATCTAAAATTAAAAATTATAATTATTTAAAATGTTACCTCACATCCTATGAATTCTTCCAAATTTCATCACAGATGCAGCTTCTAAACCTTTCAAATCATTTTCTATCTCAAATTCATCTCCAACATCTAATCATTATGAGAGTTTAATGTCAAGAATGAGTAATGGAGGCATATGATTGTAAAAATTAGAAAATTGAGTAACTAAATTTTAGTAAAACATTATTGAGGGACAAAAATTGCACATTAATAAAGGCTCAAAAGTATAAATAAACCTAGCTTTACCCTTGAAAGCTATTGGTGGACCATAAGCTCTCCAAACGTATTCACTAGCATATTGAACTGAAATGCGTGCAATAAATGTTGAATAAGTATATCATATGTATTGATGACCAATTTTAAGTTAATTGTTATTCTCTCAGGTTCTTAAAGATCCTAGTGTCTCCAAAGATGTTCTGAGATCTCGGGCCAAAGCATTGAAAAAGTTAGGAACTATCTTTCAAGTAAGTGTGTGATTTCTGATGTCAGTGCATCACCAACTAATTTGACTGTGAAGAATTCTGTCATATGTATGAGTTCACGTTAGCATGGAATTACAAGGATTTCAATAACCAGCTATTACATTTTGTTTGGTCCCTCAAAATATCTTGGAATTTAGTTATAGTCTTTTTAAAAATTTAATACGTTTAATGAGGACCCAAAATGATGGAGAAATTAATGAGGATGTCACATACAGGAAACAAGCGGGATGATTTAGATGCAGAAATGGGAAAGGCATCAGGGGTTATTTGTGATTGCAAGGTACCTATCAAACTCAGACAAGTTTCATCATTATTATACCTTCAGCTGTACTCAGAAATGAGAATGTTAAGATGGATGTATGGTCATATAAGAGAGCGCAGAATATGGAATTACTATCCGAGAAAGGATTGGTGTGGCATCCTTGTGGAATAGATCACAGAAAACTGGTTAAGGTGGTTTGAACATGTACAAAGAAGACCAAAAGAGGACCTGTTAGAAGGGTAGATTTGCATGACTTTTAGTTCTATGAAAAATGAGAAGGATACCAAAAAAGACGTTGGAGGAAATCATCAAGGGAGAGAGATCTCAGGCTAGATAATATTCTTGAAACTTTGGTTTTTAATCATCTAAGTGGGATAAAGCTTTGTTGTTGTGATGAGGAGCTAGAACCGCATCAGTTTTGGTAAATGTAGGATCTAAAATCGTATTAAAAATTTATAGAAACCAAAACCCAATTTCAAGATATTTTAAGGGACCAAAACATGTTTTACCATTTTGTTTAACTGTAATTAAGAATGTTTCATTTTGCTTCTCAGGGTGCTAAGTCTTCTTATAGCAGAGAAGACAGTCTACGTCAAGAAAGAGGCAAAGCAGTAGATGTTGGTTCCTCATCATAGTCATCTTGTTCAGTTTGTTTGATATGGTCATGTATTGAGTTGTCTTCTACTATTCTTATGACCTTCTGGCTCAGTGGATTTTGAGCATTGTTTCATGCAGTGCTCCATTGCTGTTGATAGAAATGGTATGAAATATGAATTGGACTTATGGATTGGACTAATCTGCCATAATTACACACTTGTATTTAATAATTATCATCTAGTCATAATTGATTTCAGTCCATTCTTATTTCTATATCTACACACTTCATTTGAGTAGGATTTCTTACACTAGGCTTAGATTTGAGTCTTTGAAAGAAGAGATGATACTAATATTTGGTGGAAATTAATTATTGGTAAAATCAATCAAATCTTTATATTAATAATATGATAACTCAGAATATTTAAACATTTGGGACAGTATGGATTAGTAGGTTGAATGACTTAATTATGTCTGGAAGAACTAATTTGTTTTGTTATTTCTATTTACTGTCACTTCCATTCATTTTTATTTGGATTTTAAATTTTTATGTAAAAATATAGTAATTTTTTCTATCTTAAAAAAATATTTACAAATTATCTATTTTATTAGTTCTTTTATTTACATGGTAAATATGTAAATTCATGCAATATAAAATAAAAGTAATAAAAATAATTAAAATAATAAATATTTTCTTAAACTCTAAACAGTAAATACGTTTGTTTCAAGATTCCTACCCTTAAAATGAAATGGATTTGGATGATTAAAGACAGTAGAAAATGCAAGGTGAAGTAGATCTGGATACACCATTCAAACATTTTTCTATTTTTATATATTATTAATTATATCATTAAGTTTTAAATTTTTATTTTAAAAAAATTATTAATTTTATAACATGATAAATATGTTAATATATGTGATTTTAGTTATAAAAACTTCGATTAAAAAACTATAATTAATTACATACGTATGTTTAACTTTATTATATATATATATATATATATATATATATATTTGAATTAATAAATAATACTTATACATATAAATAAATATTTTTCATCCATCCATAAATATAAACTAAAATTTTTATAATAATTAAAATTTTAATTCAAATAAATACAACTATTTATCATAATTTTTTTTAAATTAAAAAAAATACTGAACCAATCAATGTTAAACATATTCTATTGATCCAAAGTGCAAAATACTTTTTACGTGTCACCATTGAATTTCTGTGGATAACACGTTCACTGTTAAAAATGATGAACAACACCACACCAAGATATATATATTTTTTTAAAACAAACAAGTTGAGTCATGCTTGATGAATGATAATGGAAATCATTCCACTACAAGTTTACTGATCCATTGGATAAAATGATAACTCAAAACAAATTCAAATTTCCAATCGATTAGAGATTAGAGATGATGTATATAGCAGCAATTAAAATAATGTTGAGCTTGTCTAGGATTAGATTAGGTTTAAATGGTAGTCATTTTTTTCTTAAAATATTATCTATTATGGATAATATGACAAATTTATTTTAAATTTATTCAAATATTTTTATATTGTTTATTGAGAAAAAAATTAATTTTATATTGGTTAAAAATAATATTAAAATAGAATATATATATATATATATATATATATATATATAAAATTTATTTTACTTTCTGGTTTTAAGGATTGATTACGTAAAACCTAATCTTAATTTTAAGAGTAAGTGGTGTAATAAGATATATTTAGTGATGCCAAAGTGCACTTCTAACTATATCTAAAACACTTTTGTATGAGATCAATGTCGAAATTTAATTTGCTGTTAAATAGATGGTGTAGAATATGCACTTGATTAAGATTTGATTTATAACCCCACTCTTTTACTATTATTGTAAATGGATGGCTTATAATGATGATTAGTACTCAAATGACAAAGCAATCCACGTTTTTATATCCTAATTAAACCTGATTAATTAAACAAGCATGCATGCAAAAAGATATTTAGGCCAGTTTACTAAAAAAAGTATAACTAGGACAGCAAATAAAGTATGTGAGAGAAAGGGAAAAAGAAATTTTGATTTTAATGAAAATGAAAATTACAAAAAAAAGATAATTTGAGTGTGTTAATAGGATACAAAAATTATATTATCATCTAATTATAGATTCATGTATGATAATTAATCCATTATTAACTTTATATTAATTATTTAAAAATTTATATATATTTGGTAATGTGAAAATCTTGACATGGTACATAAAATTTAATTTCATTTTATAAATACTAAATTAGCAATCAATTAATCTTGATAAGTTCATGTAATTGACCAACAAATATGGCTCCTGAGTATCTAATTTTATTTTATTTTATTACTTATAAGGTTTTTGTCTATTATAAATTATAATTCTTGCTTTTATATAAGAGTATTGCAAAGAATTTTTTTTCTCATTAAATTACTTTATTTATTTTACATCAGGTAAGTAAAATTATTTTTTTATATAAAAAAAATTATTCATTTTAAACATTATTATTATTCAATTAATTAAAAAAATTTAATCGTGATGCCGTTTTAAATTAAACACGTCTTTTTAGATAAACTACATTCTTCTAAAAATGGTGGTCGATTCATAGGTGACTAATGACCTAATGGTTATGCAAGTGGTGGGATTTGTGAGGACAGTGTTCTTATTAAGGTCCACGTGTTTGGTCTTTAATCTTTACAAATTGTGAAAACATGTTTTTTTAATGGTGATTTGTATCTCTAATTAAATCCTTAACACCACTTGTACTTAAGATTACATCTTTTCATATATAAAATCATTCAGCTCATAAAAAGATGAACTATAGTTTAATTTTAACTTTTTAATTTTTTCACACTATTTTTACTCAAATGACGTGTTTTGATTTAAATACCGTATTTCTAAAAGTTTTTTTCTTATTTTAAAATTATTATCTCTTTAATTTTTCATACTTCATAAAATAAAATAGTCATTGTTAATGATAAAATAATATTTATTATTTCTTATAAATGTCTTAAATTTTTAAAAATACATATTTAATACGAGAGAAAATAAAAGTGTTTGATATGTTATTTGGTTCAATTATATACTGAAAAATAATTTGAATTAAATATAAAATTTAATGTGTTTTAATTTGATTTTATTTTTATTTTTGAAAAAATATAAATTAAACTAAACCAATATTTTTCGACTTAATTAAACAATTTTATAATTTATTTATAAAATTATTAAAAATATTATATTAAAATTATTATCTAAATAAAAAGTATATTACAAAAATATTATACATAATTAATAAAATATTTATAATTTCAATTTTTTCCACGTTAATTTAAATATTAATAATATGTATCATATACTAATTAACTTATTCAATATAATATTTTATGATGTAATTTTAATATTATGTATTATAATTTTGATTCGGTTTTGTTTGCGTTAATTTCTAATTGTTAAATCGAAAATCAGATTAAGTTTATTAATTTTAAAAATTTTCAATAAAAGAATCGGTTTTAATATATTTTTATTTTATTTTTTAATTAAAATTTCTATACATAATAAATAATCTCTTACATATAATTAAAAAAAAACGTTTTTGTTTATTAAAAATATCAAGAGCATAAGTTGAGGGTTAAACAATGTTACTTAATCGATAAAAAACAAAATTGCTTAACGAGTTTGAATCAATAAAAAATCACTTTTCACCATAAAATTAGCATGACAAAGTTAAGCACTTTGTTTTACAAATTATCATTGGGGCAAGGTGTGTAATTGATAAATTTATTGTGAGGATAATAAAAGACCCACATATTTAAGTTGAATTACTAATTTTATTAATTATATACATTTAATGTGGTAATTAAGTTGCTATAACTAGTTGATTTTGGCTAGGGTTGTTCCATGACACAGTTAGTTGTTGTCCAAGTTTATGTGATGTGTGGTGTTCCAATTAGTCATTCTGAGTTGACCAATTATTGATCTGTAAGAGAGGTGGAGAAGAATCTTGTGAGAAGATAATGCTTGACTTAATTAGGGGATGGCATGAACGTCCCAAAACCACTTTAAGAAAAGAGGTAGAAAAAGATAAGAGTTTTTAAAACACTGCACTGCTCATCTTTATTCTCCACCAATGTCCTTTCATTCTTCTCTGGTGCTTTGTCCTTGTCGTTTAGGATAATTGGAAGCACTAGAATTTAGAATACTATTTTATGCTAACCTAATATCACTTTTTTGTGCACACAAACCTTGGATTCATGTTCTTTTAGTCCCTAGTCACCACGCATGCTTTTCTAACTTTCCATTTCAACCCCTTTTGAAATTTTCGCATATTATAAAAAATGTGTCTTTACTGGATCAGATCAAATTCTTCATAATGCTCAATACTTCATTAATATTATGATTATGATAAAGGTTGTGACTTGATTAAGGTTGAATCACTAGGTCATCTTTATTGTTCTCAAATAGATGTGTTCTGGCAAAAGGGGTGCAAAAAATGTAGTCACAAACAAAAGTTTGGTAGGGTAGAAAAACTAATTGTTTGTAGGGGTATATAATAATTTCCACTGAGGTCTAATTTCAACTGTTATCCAAATAAATATATGTCACTCCACTAACTTCTTAGACTTAGTGCCCCAACAAAAGCAAAGTGATCTACTCACACCTTTTCTGTTTGAATATTTATATGCTAAAGAGTGCCAACACTTCTTTCAAAATTAAACTGTCAACCTCAGTTTTTTCTTCAAAAGGCTTCCACTGTGGGGGAATTTATTGTTCCTTGCAATATACATAGGAAACACCATATAACTTCAAACCTAGAAAATATCAAGTTGCACAAATGGGTGCTCTCATGCTTCTCAAGAACCTCACCCTCCTCTTTCTCCTCATTTCTGGATCATTTCTGTCAACATCTTTTGCAGGTGTGTCTTTTTAGGTCTTAGTTGTAATTTTTGGTATAAAATAAACTATGTTAAGAGAGAAATAATCATAATCTTATGCATGTTTAGACTTCTTCGTGAAATCATAATCACTTTTTTTTTAAAAACCATAAACAATTCAAATCAATATTGTGTTTGATCACTCATCACATGTTGCTAACATTTCATGACTGAATAAAAGATACTGAATGCATATATGAACACAAGTTGATACATATTGAACAAAAAAAACTTCACATTTTATATAGAAAAAGTATAGAAAAAACACTTCTAAACATGTCTGAAGCCTAATACCATCAATAATAATGATATCGTTGGGTTTTTAAATTATACAATGTGTGTCTGTCAGAGTATGGGGTTTTGATTTTCTTTTACTTTGTTTGCCTGTGAGACTAAGTGCATGACATGTGTTTAACTTAACACAACTTTATTATTTGAAATTTGGTTTTTCATTATTATATATTATTATGTATACTGTATTCACACATACACATCCATGTAATATGAAAACTATAAGGTCTTGAATTGTTTGATGACAGTAACAAAAAGTTTTACCTTGGTCTATGCAGCAAGACGATCCAAGACTATCAAGAACTTCACTAAAGATGTGAATGCAATTCAAGAGGTATGCATGCATAACCAAGATTTGATCTTAATCTATTTGCATACACTTTCATTAAGCATTTCTTCAATACGGTTTCCTCACATCAGTTTTCAAGAACAAAGTGTTACCTTTCTGATATTCTTCAAAACTATGGCTTCCTTTTAATTTCTGAAAAATATTGAATAGTTGGGTATCAACTTGAACATGGTGTTAGTTCTTTATGCATCTAACTACACGTATTCTATTCTCCCACTTCTCTCTCTTTGAAACCTTGTGATTTTACCTAACAAAATAGTGCAGAACTCATGAACTACCCATCTATTACCTTCCAACATTTGAAAGAGCTCATGAAACAGCATGTTTTTGTTAGTTTCTCTCTTCTGTTTCCTCTTATTATTCAATCCTTTGTTATTTTTCTTAGGTATATGTCCGTGTGTGGAGTATATTAGATAATCGAGAACATGATAATAACCGAGAGTAATTAATGTTCAGTATACAAACATGCACATATAGCCAGAAATAATAAACAGAACACATTAACAAAATAATATTTGTTTACCCATAGTAACAGATTTTCAAGACTTTCTCTATCACTGGTGATTCTGTAATTTCAATAATTTTATTCAATCTTGAAATATTTGGCAGAAAAGATGTGTTTTTAGAAAACAACAGAAAAGGGTTTAACCCTCCTCCTTCTGATATTATCATATAACTATAAATCATGCATAATGATGAACTTTAAACTCAACTCTCATTATTTGTGAACTGTTAGGGAACACCAAGGAAGCCACTGAACAAGGAAGAAGTAAGAAGCATCGAAGAGAGGCTTCTTAGGGCGAACACAAAAGACTATGGACGATATGATCCATCACCATCTCTTTCAAAGCCTCCTTTCAAGCTCATACCAAATTAACTTAACCTTCAATCAATATTATGTGAATCTTAGAACTGCTATTGGCATAAGTACCATAAATAATGTGATGTTATCTTAATCATGTAAGATATAGTATGTCATATAGAAAGAAAAATACGGTTGAAACCCTAGTAACTTAGTACCATAATATAACGTTTACATGTTACTACTTCAAGTTTTGTTGTATGAGTGGATATATATATATATATATATATATATATATATATATATATATATATATATATATATACTATAAATGTTGTCTTACGTAGGTATGATAGTGAATGTGTACTTCAATGAATAGAAGTAATAATTAATGAGATAACATAGGTATGATAGTGAATGTGTACTTCAATGAATAGAAGTAATAATTAATGAGATAACATATATACGTTGTATTTGATATATGTTCATAGATTCAAGTTATTTCACATTCACTATAGATAACTTTTTTTAAGATGGTTAAAAAAAACTATAACAAAGATTTTTGAATCGTTCTTTCAATCATAGTTAAAAATTAATAAATTAATAACGATTTTGAATCTCGATAAATTATTCATACGACATTGATTATATTTATAATCATTGTTGTATGTTAAAATTCTTCTTCTCCTTTGTTACAGCAAATGTAGAAGCTCCGCCACCACAAACAACAAATCTAGAAGTGCCACAACAAATAGATAAATAATACAAGGAATCTAGAAGTTTTGTCGTGATAACTCTGTTCTTTCATTGTTACTATTCCACAACAGAAGTTTTAATTACTCTCTTGTTATTCCGTCACAACAAAACTGTAAGTTTTCTTCATCTCTTCATTATTGTTCTTCTAACTTAATTTCAACACATCTAGTAGAACATTTTCTTCTATCTCCATCAGCATTTGTTCTCTACCTATGTCTCAATAAATCATTGTTTTTCACTATTATTTTTCCTTATGACAACTTTAGGTGTGTAGGAGATATATGGTGGAGACATTTATAATGTATGGTAGAAAGAAACAATTTGAGAAAGAAAGAAAGAGGAAGAAGAAAAAGAAGAAGAGAGTTTAATCATAATGAACAAAGGAAGAGAAAGTTACAACAAAGGAGGAGAAGAAAAAAAAATGAGAAAAGAAGAAAAGAAAAATAAAAACGCAAAGATGAAATGAATAAAATAGAAGAAATTAAATAAATAAATGTCGTCATATATGATAATTTTTCTATAATCATTATTATATGTGACATATAACGACAGTTGATAATTATAAATGAACTGTCATTAAAAAGTTAAAAATTATTACAACATCTTTTTTAACAATGATTCACCTATATCTACTGTTAAAGAATGTCATCTTTTGTCTATTTTGTATTAGAGAATTTTAGAGAAAATTACATGAATATATATATATTTTTTATAAGAGTTAAAATAAATTTGATGAAATTAAACCACGTTACTACGATTATAATATGCTTTAATTAGTAAGAGTTATCATGTGAATTAAACGAGGACTTCTACATATAAATGCAAAAAATATTAATTTTGCTTAAAACAAAAACTGAGCCTGGGTTAGTAGTTTACACAACGAGTTTAACAATCCCAAATGATTCCTAAACAAGTTATTTTGTATTTTTATTTTTTAATTGTTGAGAGAAAATTCAAGATATATACCCTAAATAGAAGTAATACATACATAGACCTATTCTACGCCTTTATTATTTTGTAGCAATTAAAACTTCGATCCATTGAAATGGAGTACCAAACATTTCATAAATTTAGAAATTTACCATGCAAATAGTATTATAAAAGCTTAGAAACACATGAACCAAATCCTATATCATCCCACTTGCATATCTAATATGAAGAAAGGAAGCATATAATAACAAGTAATGAGTGTGACACTTGCTTGGGGGTGACATGACATCATAGTCAACTACTCACTACAAGATGTTATGCATACCAATCATAGGCCTCCACAGACAACCAATTAATAATTCATGGACAACAAATTACCTCAAAGTCATATGATCATAAAATTCCATATCAATAAAATCGATTTTTAGATTTAAGTACATTTTTATTTTTAATATATTATTATGTATAGTCAATGCAAAATTTTATTACATTTCTTGATTTTATTTTTTTAATAATTTCAATATGATAATATAAGGTGAATATAAATCTCATCTTATAATAGAATTAAGTGTTATAATAGAATTAAGTGAAACCTTATACAAGTTAAGTTCATGATTTTCCTTTTTAAAACGATGCTAAAAAGTTAGGATAATTCATTTTAATTTGAATATATATGTTAAAGTAGGACTTATTTGGATTAATATTTTTTTTTCTTACCAAATTTAAAGGAGGTCAATATGATTCAATTTTCTCATTAATTATTATATATAAAGTTTTGCAATATAATTATATAATTTCTTATAACTCTCACACTACAAAAAAAGTCTATTACCTACTATTACCTACGATAAAAATCAGTAGGTAAATTTTACATTACCTACGAATATTACCCACGGATGAAAATTCGTAGGTAAATTATACATTACTTACGGATATTACCTACGGAATTATATCCATAGGTAAAGTATCGTACTGATATTATCCGTACGTAATGTACTGTGGATAATCTAGTAATTACTACGAATTACTATCGGTAAATTATATTAAACTAAAAGAATTGTCACTAGCAAGAATCGAACTCGATACCTTAAAGTTGAAAACTGATACTCCAACCACTAAACTATTAGGATATTCTAATAATAATTTACAACTAAATTATACTTATATTTATTCGTGTAAATATATAAATATATAAATACATAAATATATAAATACATAAATATATAAATACATAAATACATAAATATATAAATACATAAATACATAAATACATAAATACATAAATACATAAATACATAAATATATAAATATATAAATATATAAATACATAAATACATAAATACATAAATACATAAATACATAAATATATAAATACATAAATATATAAATATATAAATATATAAATATATAAATATATAAATATATAAATATATAAATATAAATATATAAATATATCAAAATATAAATATATTTTATATTTATATATTTTATATTTATATATATTTTATATTTTATATTTATATATTTTATATTTATATATTTTTTATATTTATATATTTTTTTTATATTTATATATTTACACGGATAAATATAAATATAATTTATTTGTAAATTATTATCAAAATATCCTAATAAACTTTAGTGGTTGGAGTATCGATCTCCAACTCGAGTGATCGGGTTCGAATCCTAGCTAATGACAATTTTCTTAATCCAATAATAATTCAAAGTTCGAAAATATAATAAATAATAAAAATATAATATAAAGAGGAGGGGGTCCTAGGTAATAATAAAAAATAAGGGAGGGGTTGTAATAAATAAAAATATTTTGTTTAGGTGAATGCATTACCTACGGATTTTCTACGGAAAGAAATTCGTAGGTAAAGTGACATTACCTACGAATTTACCCGTAGATAATAAGCATTTTTTTGTAGTGTCACTATTACTTAGTTTATGTAACTGAATTGCAACACTAGAATGTTGTTTATCAACGGGACTATGATGAGCTTTTGAATAAAATTATGTTTTATTTTTAAATAAAAAAATTTAATCAATCTAAATCAATAAAAAAATATTTTGGATTTTGTTTCTCCTAAATCTAATCCCGGCTAACTCGTGAACACTTCACATAAAGATGGTTGAAAAAAATTATAAGATTCATTGATAAAATAAAATGTTTAGTATTCCTTGTTTTCATTCTCAGAGAAAAAAAAAGTGCATTCCGCTAAATACATTTATATGAATAATTTATTTATATCCATATAATATAAATTACAACTTTTTTATTTTCTCTAAAGGATTTTTTTTAAGAAATTTGTAATTAACCATTCTACTCAAATGTTTTGGGCCAATGAAACGGGCTTCTCTTAAGTTATGGTTAATATGCAGCCCATAATCTTGGAAGATGGGCTCAAGTCATGGGCATTTTGGATTTTGGACTCCTCTGAATGTACCTAAAAGCACGAATACGTAGTTTTAAAATATTAGTGTTGTATGAAAGGTGGAGGATGAGAAATAAAACCTGTAATTCTCCTTCAAATTTGAAGGTCCTAGGATTTGAGAAAATGTTTTTCTTTATATTTTTATTTTCATTTATCTTTTATAGTTGTTTACATTTTTTTCTTCTTTCCCTTTAATTTTTAAATTCAAATTATTATAAATTTAAAGATTATTTAAATATGTTAATACGGGTTAACTCATCCCATTTTAATTCATTTATCTTTAATATAATAAAAAATAAGTGAGATAAATTAGTCATCCTAATCTAAATAATTATACATTTCAACCGTCTCATAAAAAAATATTAAATTCAACAATATATTTTTATATTAATTTTTTTAAAATATTATTTTAATTATATTAATATATTAAAATACCTAATCATAATAATAATTTAAGTTTAATTAATTAATATTTTTAATATAAATTATAATATTTTAATATATTTATATTTTTAATAATATAATGAAAAAAATATAATATTTGTAATCTGATTTTTTATTTTAATTTTAATATATAAATATTTAAAAAAATATCGATCAGTCAATCCCACCTATTTTCAGTCCCTTAAATTGGTAGCTAACGAAATGTATAAAAATTGATCGAGCAATTAAAATTATTAACTTATTCTACAATTTTTATTTCACAAATTTTAAGGTGGACTGACATGAAATCTAATCCAATATATGTCTCATTCTACTATTACCTCCATTAAAAAATATAACTCGGTTCTGCACTTGCACAATGTGGAAATTAGTTTACGAAGACAGTAAAGTGAGACAACACATGCACCTGAAACAAAAAATCTTCAGAGAAGAGACTCATTTCCTTCACGATCTTCATCCCATTCGAAATTCTGAAGCAGACATATGAAATACAAGAACCACAAATATAATAGTGTTGAAGAACACTATATATTAATATGAATTTTTACTTAATTTAGGAAATCGTGCAACGTTGAATGTGGTTTTTCTTGAGATAGGATCAAAAAGGTTATCCAAATGAAGGATATATGAATTATGAAGCCACGAAAGAAGTTTTTGTCATTGATTTTGCGTGCACAATTCAAACGTCTTATTTTAGTGTTGCGTTGTCCAACATCTACGAATCACGTCTTAACTTGTGTATCTCTATTTCCTTTCTAAGTTCCACGCACAGAACTCGACAAAAGAACTATTGATTGTGAAGAAAAATAGTGCTTTTATCACTTCTATGCTTTGCCAAATTTCTATTCTTTTGTTTCAATAAATGCTCAAACATTCAAACATTTGTATTTTTTATAAAATTAGAAGCTAGGTTAGTTATTTTGTAACCAGAACCAACCAACCATCATAATAACCATGGATAGGTTAGTATTTTTATTTTTATTTTTACATGAAATGAGTGAATTTAATTTTGTTATGTTCTTGCTTAGTATGTTTATTTTTATTTTTTTTAATAAACAAATTCTATCTATTTCTTACATAAGTTTTTTTTTCTTTTAAATTACCTTCTTCTAAAATTATAACAAGTCACGGTTTGGTCACTTAGCTCAATTTTTTTTTAAATTAACTTTTTCTCTAGTTGATACTTCCAAAAAAAATAACATGGTTTAATCAAAGAAATTATATTTAGAATTCATACGAGAACGTATAAAGAGAACTTATTATTATCTTCACTTCAATCTAAAATATTAAGTAATGAATTTATATACCAATTTTATCATTTATATTAAATATAAGATTTTAACTCATAATTATATTCTAATATAAATATTTTTTTTACATCTTTTTAAGTTAAAATAAATTATTAATTATATTCTTATTTTTTTAGAATGATAAATAATAAGTATGGTCCTCTTATCTTTATTTAATGACATTTAATATTGAAATTGTTTGATAGATTTTGAATGAAGAATATTATTATTGTTGTCTGGTTATTATCAACAATAACTTAACATTTTCTTTTATTATTAAGATATATCTTCAAAAGAAAAAAAATGAGTCATTGTCAATAAATTTTTTTCTTAACCACAACCACAGCATTCATTTATTATGTTCTCTTTTCTTTAAACTTAACTTTCTTTTCTTAATAAAAACTATATTTCCAATAAAAAAAATGTTGAAATGGGTTTGTAAAACTCATAATTAACAATTATAATATTCAACATAGTTAACAAAGTATCCAAGAGATTAAGAATTTGATATGTAACGAGTATAAAAATTCTTTGTTAGGAGATATGACCTAATCACTTAGGTCTTGAGCGTGGCTAAATTCTGATTTGATTTTTTTGTTTTATAACATACAAACATGTTTATAATTACAATATTTGACGAACTATTTCAAAAATTAAAATTACGTAATTAAACATTTGAAGAATAAAAATGTAATTGAAAAATTATTTCTAAATCGTCTCAATTAATTATAAAATTTTAATTATTGTTTCCTTATACAATCAAAAATAATTTTACATTACACAAAATCTTATCCATTGGAGATAAAATTATTATAATTATTTAAATATTTCTTGTTCCGTCTATAAAGAGAGAGTTTCAATTTTATGTCTACTCTGATAACATCGTTAAGGTTAATTTTTATGTCTAAGATATTTGAAAGTAATGCGGGAGAGATTGATGAAAATGTCCTTACATTTTCAAGAGATGATTTTGATGATGATTCAAGACAACATCATGCAAGATGAATTAAGGACAAACTGAATTTATGACGTTGGTGACAATGTGAAACATTTCCCTACATGCCCAAGATATGTTTTTAAGCCCAAGATGATTCCTGAAAACTAGATAGAGTCTTAGAATACTAAATATGGATGTACAAGTTGATGAAGTAATATTATGCATAAGTCTTCAAAGCATAAGTGTGATAAAATTAATAACCTGATATTTTTCACTGTCATAATCAATTATGATACATCGAAATGGAAAAACGATTTTCTCTGTCATAATTGATTATACTCGGTAACATAATCAATTATGGAAATTCAAATTTGAAAAATATATCTGTTTTGAAGAATAAATATTTTTAAATATATCCCGATTTTTATTCACAAAAATATTATTGTCCAATGACCATTTTCTGATGTTATTTTTCTATTTAATTAAGTTTTAATGAAAAATCAAAAACACACAATTACGGAATTCAAAAATACAATTTACATTCAATCAGCTTTTAGAAAAGAATTCGAGCAAGACAACATAGATATTTTTGTACTTTCTCGAGAAAACTCTCTTCTCTATCGTCTTTCGTGCTTTCATTGTTAATCACACTTGTTCTTGGAGATTGACATTCTACGAGCTTCTATAATTTGTTGTCTCATGTTGAAAGTCTCACATCGCCTACCTCATGTCATTTTGTATGATTTAAATACATGTTAGGCTACTCCACATATTGTCAATTGATTTTATGTTGGAACCTTATCATGGTATCAGAGCCAAAGCCTAACATCTTTCCGGTTATTGTCATGGACCAAAAGTTGCCCTTTAGTTGGGTCAAAAAATACCCTTTGCCTGGTCCGACAGGCTTTGTTGGAGGAGGTGTGTTGAAAGTCCCACATCGCCTACCTCATGTCATTTTGGTATGATTTAAATAGATGTTAGGCTACTCCACATATTGCCAATTGGTTTTATGTTGGAACCTTAACATCTTCATTACCCAAGTGTGACTGTTCTTATTTTTATTACCTTCATCTTTTGTGTATTGGTGGCAAAGGAGGTATTTTCCATCTCTTGTGTGATTTTAGGGAGGTGTTCATCTTTAGTGAGATTCTAAGGAGGTGTTTTCATCATTTGATTTGTTAAAATGAGGTTTTCATCCCTAGTGTGATTCTAGGGAAGTGTTCGTCCTTAGTGAGATTCTAAGGAGATGTTTTTTTCATCCTTTGATTTGTTTAGAGGAGGTGTTCATCCCTAGTGGGATTCTAGAGAGGTGTTCTCCTTAGTGGGTTTCTAAGAAGGTGATTGTCTTTTTAATTAATTTACTTTTGACTGGTTCTTATGTTGAGTTGATTGTAATTTGTAAACTGAATTTGAAAGATAGTGAATTAGGAGTCACTCTTGTGTTAAGAGTTGACTGGAAAATGGATGTAGGGTTGGTTATACCCGAACCAGTATAAATCTTTGTGTGCTCTTCTCTTTCCCTTATCTCCTTCTCTTTTCCTGATTATATTATCGCTTCCGCTTTATCTATATTCAAACAAATTATTGACTCACAAATAAATTTTTAATTTGACATCTATTTTAATTTGTGCATCTATTCACCCCTCTATGTATGTCATTTGTCTAACAATATTATATGCTTTAGATGTTTTATCTCGTTACGATTTTGTTCATAAAGATATGAGTTAAGGGATGAGAATATATATAAATTACTTTAGTCTTGATATTAAAGCGAAGTGAAACTCATGAGCGTATCAAAACATAAACTTCCAATCTATGATTAAGTATGAGTAGAATGAAACTCTACCTTCGACACTATGATGAACGTCAAATATTCTTATCAGACTAATTAAATTAACAAGATGATATGAGTTTAAATTAAAGAGATTAGTAAATCAAATTTTGAACTACAATTTCAAGATGATTGAAAATATACGTTAAAAAAAACAGATATCTACCCATAAAAAATACTCTAATACTCAAGTTAGTTCTAGACAAATTTTCCTAACTAAATTTTTTACTACATCAAAAAAATAAAAATAACCTAACAATTAATAATTAGTATAAAATATTATATAAAAGATAATTAATAAAATAATATATAATAAAATAAATAAAAAAATAAATAAAAGTGATTTTAATAAATTTCTACCTGGATAAAACAAATACCCTCCCCGTAAGTTACTTCTTTGAGGGAAACATGGTGATGTTTAGATTTTCTTATAGTGAAAAAATGTTGGGTTTCTGATAAAAAAATTATTCTCTTATATTTCAGTCATAAATAACTGTTTTTTTAGTATCTGTACATTCATCCCTTTGTAATTAACTAAAATTATTATTATTATTATTAAATATCATTAAGATCAAATAACATTTGCATAATTTAAATTAAAAGACATTGCTTGAATATTTCAGGTGAGAAAGAGAATATTATACTTTTTAGGAAAAAATGCAAATGAACTAATAAAAGCCATGAATGAAACGAAAAAAATAAATTATACAATTTTTTTTATCATATAATTTAAAAATACAATATTTTAAATTTAATTTAAATATACTGACTAATATAATGTTTTTAACATTCACGTCTAATCATAAATAACAAAATTATTATTTGTAATAAAACTATTCATAATATTTTTTAACTAATTAAAAAATTAATAATTAATTAAAATTTAACATATATTTTTAAAGAATATTCAAGTGGGTCCGTTAAAAATTTACTGGATTAGAAATTAAAAATTAGAAATATTAATGGTTTAGAAATTAAGAATTAAAAGTCATTTTTATATATAAAAATATGATTCTAATATAATATTATTTTATTACAATATAATATAAAACAGAGAAAGTAAACCACGTAATCACCAAACGCCGTCACGTGCGACGGCAACCCTAAAGTACCCAACTCGCTGACGCAGCCATTCTAACGCCGTCAAAATAGACGGCGCCGCTCACTTCCTATTCTTCTTTCCTTTCTCTTCACTTTCTATTCTCTCTCCCTGCGAAACTCACTTTCTCTCTCTAAAAATTCTCCCTCTCTGGAAATTTCATTACAAAGAGATGCTTCTCTCCGCCCCTTAAAGGTAACTTTCTTCATATTCTCTTTCTATTCTGAACATCCATTATTATAAAATATAACGAGGTATTAATTTGTAATAATTTATAAGGATTAATGCATTAATCTTTGTTAATGTTATGCGAATTTGGTGGTTTTTGAGTTATGGTATTAATTTTTATTATTTAATTTGATTTATTTTAATTACATTTAATTAATGTAATATTGGTTGTTAGTGTTATGGGAATATGGTGTGTTTATAGTTTTGACTGTGAATTCCGGGTTTTCTGCATTGATTTCGGATCGTTCTGACTTTTTGAGTGTGTGAGAGTGAGTGTTGAGTTGTTTCTTTTCTATGTTTGGGTGTTTGATTAGATCATATAAAAAACTCTTTTTTTTTTTTTATTTGTGTTTATTGTTGTCTCTATTTGGCTCATCATGCTGTTTTGTGCTCTTAGAAGAGTTTTCTTTTAACGATGATATGAAGTCGGTAACCCCAATAGTAAGGTGAGACTGGAATGATTGTGTTTTATGGGTGTTGATAAAATGTGGTCTTACATAGTCACTTCTATGAAATGAGTACGCTAAATGAACTCATTCTATTGGTGTTCATTTCACTGTTTGAATTTGACTGTTTTTGTAGCTTTTTTACAAGTTGTAGGCGATTTGGTTTAAAATTTGGATGAAAGTTTTGGGACGAGTTTCTGTTTAATGATTTAGATGATAAAGTTTGCCGGGTTTATGCCGGAGTTTACATAGTGGACAACTAATCTATTTCAGAAAAAGGAGTTATGAGTTTTTTATTATCATTAAATGAACAATTGAGTGCTTTCTCTGCAGTTGATTGTCCTCAACCATTTTGGTTCATATCTTTTGTTACTGAGCTCTGTTTCAAAAAATAAATAAAAAATCATTAACTTATGTTCAAGTTTAATTTTTAGTGTGGTATTTGGATTTGGAACAATCATGTTTAACTGAAGCAAGGTTGAGGAATGATTGTGAATTCCTTTTTTTGTTATTTTCTGATTATGCGATCAACTGTCACATTATGGATCATTTCTATTGATTGATGGTATGACTTTTTCTTCTCTCATAGGGATAAGGCTGCGTTCACCAGGCTGATGAGGGTGCTATTGGTGGTTTTGTTGATGTAAGAAGCTGTATACTGTTGTCTATTTGAGAATGGGTGCTGTTTGTTGTGTTGCTGCCAAAGATAAAACATTACAAAGTGCATCACCCAGTGAAATGTTGCATCGGAATATTCGGTATTCTCCCACGTGGAACTTTAGGTGGGATCATCGAGGGCGTGTAGCTGGTGAAGATACTTCTGTAACTTGGTTTTCTAATGGTATTAGTGGGAATGACGGATTGGAGAATAAACATGAACCCTCATATGTATCGGAGGATGGAAGCCCATTGCAGAATTATCAAAGAAATAGATGGCAAAAATCCCCAGTCTCAGAAGAAACTGCTAGGAACGTGATAAATTCATCTTCAGGTAATTTTAATCAAATCAACTCCCTGGTTTGAATCATAATTCATACACAAACTCTAGTTGAAATTTTTAGAAATGGAGTTTTTTTGTTATTTCATTATCTTGCCATTCAGTTTTTGATGAGGTGAATAAGAAACCTATTAAATAGAATGTAACATATAATCACGCAACTCATGAGTCCACATGGAAGATGTAATATTATTCATTGATGTACATTATAGTTGGAAACATGGCCATGTATTCAGAATTCTCTATGTTTCTTTCACATAAGCTATCAGACACAATAAAATATTAAAAATTAGCACAAAATATGGTTAAAATTTTAATTCAACAAACAGAATAGATTTAGCTTTTTATACCACACTATCACCCTAGCAAGTCTGTAAGACTTAGATTAACCATTTCTGACACAATGGAACAGTTTGGAGAAGAAAGCTTCATACCATAAATCAATGTTTGTTACTCAACAGTTGTTATACACAAACCAAAAAATGGAAAATGAAGATGGTGAGTTGAAAAGCACCATTCATTTTATCTTGAAATGTAGGAATTATTTTTGGGTTACACACGGGGTGTTGGCTTATTACAGTTTCTCAGTTAGTAGAAGAAACATAAACTGAAACATGCTTGAGAATAATTTAGATTCATTAGTGTGACTTACGATACCAGTTTTTGAGAGTCTGTGTTGTAAATTAGATTGCCCTTTTTTCTTGTTTTCTCTTTTTTTTCAAGACAGGTGTTGCAGGTGACAGTTAGCAGAACAGCATAAAATGAAATATGAATGAGAGCAATTTATTTTCATGTGTTACAATTAAGTTTTCAGATTTTCTTAGACAGTTCATGTGGGATAGTCTCTTATTGTTGGGCAAAAGGAGGCGTTGCATATGACCAAGGAATAAAAGCATATACATATGGAAATAGATTATTGATTTCTTTTGATTGACTGTTGATGTTTGATAAAATGGCATATATGTTTGTGTCAATTGTGCACATGGTAGGTTAATAAATTTCTCCCTAGTTCATCAAAGTGCCATTTTTTGGAAATAAAAATTAAAATAAAAGTTTGTGGACTTATGTCTCTTCATGAGGGTAGGACTGTTAAGATAGAATTTTTGGGTTGCTCCACTTCTAAACAATATGTTGTATATGATTTTTAAAATTATCCATTGGTAATTTATTATCTGCTCAACTGGTTGATTTGTAGATCTGACATGTTTGTTTCTGTTTATCTCAGAACAAACGATTTCAAGGAATCTCTTAAAAAATGTGAGCATGGAACAGGTGAGGTTGTAATTATAAAGGAATCTGATGTTAATGTTTGTTTTTATCAGTAGTTTATAACTGATTTCTTAGATACACTTCTTACTTCTGCATTACTCTGTAGGGGAAGGGGTTGGCAGAATCATTAACAATGTCATGCCCGTATCCCACAAAACTTCTACATTCATTGCCTTCTACCTCTTCGTCAGTATTGCCTCAGCCATCCCAAAGTCACCCAGTTCCATCCAGCTCAACCCCATCAAGCTGGCCTTGCCTGTCGACAGGACTGCAACTATCACGGCAAGTTTCTGATAGCCAAATCTTGGGATTTAAGACACCTAGTAACACTTATGTATCTGAAGAGAGGCCAGTGTTTCCTTCGTGGAGCAATGAATATGCCATGCACTCCCATGGTGGGTCTTCAGGTAATTGTTCTAGGTCTGGCCTTTCTGAGCCGACAGGCAGTTCCCTCAAAGAAAGATGGTCATTTGATAGTGAGTCATTTGCTTTTAATTGTGAAAGGCTGGTTAGATCCAGTAGTCGGTTTTCGAATTCTCCAGTTGAGTTCCAGACATGTGGTGTTTGCTCAAAACTTTTGACTGAGAAGTCTTCTTGGGGCACCCAAAAGATAATCGAAAGTAATGACCTTTCTGTAGTTTCTGTCCTTATTTGTGGGCATGTTTATCATGCGGAATGCCTGGAGAGTTTGACAGCTGAAGTCAACAAGTATGATCCACCTTGCCCTGTTTGCACTTTTGGTGAGAAATATACTCTTAAGTTATCTGAAAAAGCTCTGAAAGCTGAAATGGATTTGAAGGCTAAAAATAAGAAATCAAGGAACCGAATTGTGGACAGTGATATTGATCATAATTCTGTTGTGCATGAACATTTTAGAGAAAAATGGCGTCAAACTAGTAAAGGTCCAGGAATTGATTCTAGTTCTTGTAGGAGAAGCTCTAATGGGAAACCTTTTCTGAGGAGACACTTTTCATTTGGCTCAAGGAGTTCCAAATCCATGCTAGATAATCAGTCGACCTGGAAGAAAGGCTTCTTTTGGGCAAAATCTAGCAGGGAATAAGCTGCTTTGGGGTTGTTGAGAGGTAAGTTCCATTTTCTTCATTATTTTTCTCTCTCCAGTTTATGATAGAATAAGAATCTTCCACTGTTCCCTGTTTCAATTGCAAGGTTATTTCCCATGTTTTCAAATCCAGATCAGACCTGCGAGTCTGGTTAGGTCATCACCAAGATACTGCATGTTCATAAACTGGTGAAAACAAATATGTTGGTGAACCAGTTGAACCATTTAAATTTAAACTGATTACCTGGTTGAACCACTTTCCCTCATTCAAGCTTTTACAATTGTTTTGGTTTTTAATTTAATTATGTTTGAAACTCAGACTTTCTCTTTTAATTTGCCAATGGAAGGAAAATATGATGTGCGTTTGCATAGGATGAGAAATTTTACCTCCTGTTTTTTTTTTAGTTTTTTGATGTGCGACTAGCATAGGTTTCATAAAGATGCCAAGACAGTATAATTAGTTTCATAGTTCTTGAATATGCTAAATCAATTTGGTTATGTTAGAAACATTTTTAAATTTTCTTTCCTGTGATTTTTTTATTTATATGAAAATATTTGTATAATTTTTCTGATTTTATTTACATGTATATTGCATATCTTCTATATATGTATGACAAAACCCAGGTTCAACCTAGTTCAAGCTTAAAATCTTGAACTTCTCTCTTCGCTTGTTATATTACCGGGTTTATTTTTTGAAAACATTGTCTGGCTTATACAGAATTTGACTTCCTAGTTCAAATGTTTGAAAATTTGTGCTTATAATAGCATGCAAGAAATTTTTCAGCAGTTATTTTGGACTTAATTTTTCGTTTATTTCTCTTTCAAGCAGATCCCGTTGTTGAACTTCTACACAAACAAAGATAAAATGACCGAAGAATCAAGCTTTGATATATGATCTGTATACACTAATACATGATTTCTCAAGGTTTAGAAGCTGGAATTACTCTGTAAAGAAGAAAGGTGAAATTGAAAAGATACATATAGGAAGACAAAGATAGTGTTTAGAAATCAATGGTTTTGCTATTTTGTACAGATTGATTAGTTTATTGCATATGGATATAATTCATTCATATATCCAAAAAATATTCTGTTGTCCCCTGTTCTACTGATATGTAATGCATTATAAATACCACAGGCCCTTGGGAGTTTCTGGTGTTGGGCTATGGTCTTCACAGAGTGTTAGGCAATACCAATTGGTTTGTATGTGACAAATTTGTTGTTAAATAGTGATATGTGAACAATTCATCACTTCAAACATTTTATCTAGTGTATTGTAGCTATACTTTCCTCTTCTCTCTTTTTATCTCTCTAATGTTCTGATTGGTTACTTGAAAATTGAGGAAAGAGATTGGAGACAACGATGATGAGTAAAGTATTTGTTGGCATTACTGACATAGAGGAGAGAATTGTAAAATAAGTGGGTCATGCTGCATCAAAGGCCACTAACTTGACATGAATCCGTTCTTTGTAAGCATTTTCCAATTTAGTTAGGATTATAATTTATGTAGCCATGTTTTTTCACTTCTAAAAAAAGTGATGTTTTTTCATTATTTTTCTTAGTGAAAAATCATTGTGAAGAACCTTATGTCAAATCAATGCTTTTGTTGTCAAACTGGTTTATGCTTTTGCCTCTATAGTGATGTTAAAAGCAAGATCAAAGGATCTACAAACATGGGTTGGTTGGACGCACCCGGTTTCATGGTGCGTGTTGACTCCACGTTGAATCACATCAACAAAAGTCTTCAAAATCCAAAAATACACGTACATTGATGCTACTCGTGACTTGCAAGACTTGCGTGCACGTTTCAATTAGGGTTTGTTCCTAATCTTGGTTAACTTCTATTAATTTGCATCATAAATCGTGACTTGACATCACTTAAAGAACGCATTTATTAATTAATATCTCCACGACCAATTATTGGGCGACAAAAAAGTCTTACACCAAGGTCATACGTTGCACCTTTTACGTTTTAGAATTTTTAAGTCTCCCTTTTTAGCTCTTGCCAAGATTCATTCATTACGAGACTTTAGCCATCACAACAAAGATCTTTTAAAAAATCAAAGTCCACACTAGTGAAGCTTGGATCTATAACTTTATGAAAATGATTCGAAATCTTCAATTTTAAACTAATTTTGATGACGTGGATATTTAATATATTTCACTTACCTGTTATTATCAGACAATTAACATAATAATCAGCACTAATATAATAATTCAAGTGGTTTAATGCCATTTTTTCAATGTAACTTTAAGTTATACATTGTTTTTGATATTTTAACACGAGTAGTTAATAAGAAATAATCTATAAGATAATTTTGTAATTATTTCAATTAAAATAATCGATAAACTTAAAAATAATAATAGTTATTTAATTAATCTATTTTATGAGTTAAATCAATAATTATGATAGAAACACTTAATTAAATGATGAATATTTTGTTTTTTTTATCTCTAAACAGTTTATGACAAATTGAATAATTTAATTGAAGTAATTGGATTAGAGTCTTCTCTCATCTTTGTTCTTTTACCAAATTTTGTTCCTTGTTGAATATTTACATATAACCTGACTGATCCTTCTTTATGTGAATCTTTTTTTAGAAATAGGTTTTTCCTAAAAAAAATTGTAGAAATAATTATACCAGTAGTATTCTGATAGGTATTATAACGAACAATGAAAATCGGTTTCTCCAAAACCGCCGTCATGGGTAGAATTGAAGAACATTTTAAAAGATAACTTTGAAAAAAAACATTATTAAATGAGCAAAAACATCATAAATAGCATCTCAGACACATGGCTTCAGATATTGTCTCACACAATTACATGTGGCAATAATTCTCTTTGTGCATGCTCTGAATAAAGCACGTGTAGGTGCATGCAAATCTCCAACACCGCCAAACAAGCTCTTATTAACAGTTAAAGAGGTGGAAGATACATGCAATTTAGTTTACGTGTGCATAGTGAAGTTTGAAGATGGCACAACAAGTGGAACTGCGAGATGAATATGGGAACCCAGTGGAACTCACAGATGCATATGGAAACCCTGTTTGGTTGACAGATGAGAGAGGGAACCCAGTGCACCTCACAGGTGTGGCAACCATTGCTAATCACACTCTCCAAACCCCTCAAGATATTCCTCTTCACTCCCACACTTCTTCAACCTCAATTTCTGTAAGTCTCTCTATATATATATATATATATATATATACTCAATTTTCATGTAGTTTTAGTAATTTTGTTTCATCTATATCTAGATTAGAGATCTGAAAATTTTCAGTCAGATTTTTAAAATGAAGTTTTGAATTTGAAATTATTTACATTATGCATACAAAACACAAATATTAAGAAGTGGCATAAGATGTGTATATATCTTACTTGATTTTGCTTCAATTATATAGTCTGAGGATAAAGGGCATGTAAGGAGGAAGAAGAAGAAGAAGGATAAAACAAAAGAGAAGTCTCCAAGAGAAAAAGAAGAAGGAGAGGAGAAGGAACATTCACATACCAAAACATCACCAAAAGAGAAATCTCCAAGAGAAAAAGGAGAAGGAGAAGAGGAAAAGGAGCATTCACTCACCAAATCTTGTACAGTTAGTGGTGGCAGTAATGATAACTCCCACCCAACAACAACCACAACCTCCACCACCACCACAATCACTAAGCCTCCTGAGAGAAAGGGCATAATAGAGATGATCAAAGAACGATTGCCAGGTCAGGGCAACCACTAAAGCTTCCTCATATATCCATCCACAAACGAGTAATTTGACAGTGATAATTCATCAACTTTTAAGCTTTACTTTGTTATGTATATGTATGTCATGGCATAGTTGGGTTCTGAGTGTTGAGATAAGCACATACATATTAATAAGAGAATTGTTATTCTCACAAACATCTTTTCCAATGACACAGTAAAAGAGGGAGAACTACGTAGTAACATGAATGATGTGATAGTAAAATGTGTTTAATTTGAATGTATTTCCAATGAAAAGAATGTTATAGTCAGAAACTACACAACATTGTTACTATTTTTTGGCATTTTAAAAGTAAATGATATGTCATCAATGTATATATTATTTTGTCTAGAAATATACAGAAAAAATAACTCACGAAAAATGTTACAAATTATTCTATCTTTACATAGAGAAAGTATATATTGTTGAAATAGTATTAATTAATTTATTGACAATTGATTGAGATCAATATTAATTTCGGTTACGTTAGATTTATTTTGTCTTAGACGTGATAAAAATCCAAAATTATTTTATTTGTCTTCTAACATATTTGTAGAACAATTGTTCTTTTCAAATTAAAAGTTTCGAATTTTTAAAATTTGTGTGAAATGAAAAATTATAGTAGTAGAACTTCATCGTATAGACTTAAACAAAAACATGCACCATTAAGTCGTTAAAACAATAACTTATATACTAGATGTATTATTTTGTATAAATAACAAAATGAAATAACTTTTTTGGTTCTCGAATTGAAATATTACAATGAAAAGGATGTGATAAATATGTATTATTAAAAGAAAATAACATAAAACAATTGGAATTGGAGGTAAGAGATAGAAAAAATGATGGTAGATAAAAAGATATTATGATATCACTATACAAGAAAAAATGTTTACAAACTAGTGAAATAAGGAGAAAGAAAAACATGAAGATTTTGGATATGTTAGAAAGTATATTTATTACTCTAGTTTTAGTTAATATTGTAGATATACTGTAAACTTTTATACATAGTCAATGAATTAAAAATAGCTTTAATATGACTTTTTTTTTTAAATTACAAAATATATAGAGTTATATATGCATTGTAATAATTTATCTCAAAATATTATTTTTTGTCGTCTATATGTTGTTCACAATTCTTTTGTAGAAAAATGCTTATTTTAGTAAGAAAAATGCTTATTCAAGTGATTTCAATGTTCAAAGATGGTAAAAAAATTTCACACAAGTTAGACTTTGTTATTCTATGTTTAGAAATGTTATACTAAAAACACTTTTCGTGGTATTCATTTTTCCATACATGGTTGACACGTTCTCTACGTGCAGTCACGTGAGAAAAATAAATAATAAATAAATAAAATTGCAATAATCTTATTATATAAAATAATTATACATGAATAATTATGATTAAAAGGTATAATTTATTTTAGAAAGTCATGAACTTATTTTTAATCTTAATTATCTAGATTTATTATATTTTCATTATTCATAATAACAGTATAATTTCATATTATATTAATTATATAGATTACGAAACTAACAAGTTTCATAGCAACTATTTTGTTTTAACAACTAGTAAGTTAATTAAACATTTATGGCCAAATTATATGAAATTTAATATAAAAATATAAAAAATAATGTCAAATGTCTAAGTCATATATTTGTGATTATATGATCTAATTTCATTCTCTCATCATATAAAAATGATTCTCGCATATATGAATCAGCTTGTTAAAGACAATCGTTATGATCATCATTGGAAAGAATTTTACATCATCCACTAATTAAACATTATCTCAGTCCTCATCATCATCAAACGTATAATATATTTAATGACAGTAATATAAACGTGTATGATGGTGTTGCTTGTTTTAAAGTGAGTTAAGGAAGTATAACCTTTCAAAATTAGTTAAAGATAATAAGCTTAATATTTATGTTTTTAACCCTGAAATTTAAAGAGAATCAAATATATTTATTTATATATTTATAATTTTCATGTTTTATCTCTTCATATTCGTTTAGCTTTTTATATTATTTTATTATTTATTAATAATATGATTTTTGTGCCAAAATATGATATTCCTCACTGGATATACCAAAAGGACAATAGAGAAGTGTAGTTATATTGGTGAAAATCTACAGCATTCAGAATGAGAGCATGCTCCAAAATTCAGAGCAATAATCCAAGGTGGCTTGAAGGAAGAGAATGGTGTGTTTGACCTGTTCAAACAAACAAACAAACAAACCAACAGTTTGGTGTGTTTTCTTTTGGGAAATGCTAAATAAAGGAAACAAAAACATGCAATGCACCAGAATTCAGCAAAGCACAATGCACCCTCCACATTCCATGGCTGATTATTGGGAGCACAAGGTCCTGCCCTAGCTGTCATCCTTTCATTTTTCCCTCCAAAGATTGAAGCTGTTAGAGAGAGAGAATCCCTTATAGGGATCCTAGAACACTCCATTTCAGGCTTCTTTGTTGTTACTACTCTACATTCTAAATTGAAAAGTCCTCATCCCCAACCCCAGGAGGTATGGGGAAGATAGAAAAAACAAAGAAGACCTTTATACAACCTTTTCTATCACCCTTCAAGTCATCTTTGATGGCTATCCTCCTGGTCATCATCATTCTCTTAGCCTTCCCCTCCCCCTCATTAGGCCTTCCTCCCTCAGCATCCTTCCAGCCAAGAGACAATTTCCTGATTGATTGTGGAGCAGACAAACAAGTCACCGTCCCTGATGGAAGAAAATTCAAAACAGACCCTCAAGCAAGTTCTTTCTTGCAAGCCAACGATGAGTACAAAATCAATGCTAATGCTGATGTCAAATTCTCTAATCCTATATACAAAACTGCAAGAATCTTCATCCAGGAAGCTAAGTACTCCTTCCATTTGGTCCAGCCAGGATTTCATTGGGTTCGCTTTCATTTCTATCCCATCAAGAACAAC
Organism: Sphenostylis stenocarpa; assembly: GCA_963425845.1. Classification (NCBI taxonomy): domain Eukaryota; kingdom Viridiplantae; phylum Streptophyta; class Magnoliopsida; order Fabales; family Fabaceae; genus Sphenostylis; species Sphenostylis stenocarpa. The sequence goes on from OY731408.1 coordinate 7,218,626, forward strand.
GTCTTTGATCTACAGAAGGCCACTTTCTCTGTCTTCACAGATACCTATGTGCTCCTCCACAGCTTCAATGTTAACAACACTGACAAGCCAATCCTCAAGGAGTTCCTCATCAATGCAACTGAGCCTCAATTCACGTTGGCCTTCATTCCCTTGAAGAACTCAGCTGCATTCATCAATGCCATTGAGGTTGTTTCAGCTCCTGATGAACTGATCTTTGACACTGCCACCAGCCTTTTCCCGGTTGGCGATTTCAGCGGTATCACGTCTTATGGCTTGCAGCCTGTTTTCAGGCTCAACAATGGAGGACCTCTCATCACCTCATCAAATGACACCCTTGGAAGGACATGGGAATCTGATGAGCCTTTCCTCAAAAACAAGAACTTGGCCAAGAGTGTCTCGGTGGCTCCCACTGCGGTTAAATTCCCCAAACACAATCCTGCAATCTCCTCTTTGACTGCACCACAAACTGTGTATGCTTCTGCCACTGAGATGGGTGATGCTGGTGTTAATCAGCCAAATTTCAATGTCTCATGGAAATTTGATGTGGACACTTCTTTTAGCTACCTCATTAGGCTGCACTTCTGTGACATTGTTAGCAAAGGGCTCAATCAACTCTACTTTAATGTGTATGTTAATGGGAAAATGGCAATCTCTAACTTTGATTTATCAGCCCTCACTGGTGCCCTGTCAACCCCATATTACAAAGACATTGTGGTGAATGCAACATTAATGTCTGAGGGACTATTAATTCAGGTTGGTCCAGCGAAAGGTGTTAGCGGAAGCGTAAATGCCATTATGAACGGTATAGAGGTCATGAAGATGAGCAACTCTGTGAATAGTTTGGATGGAGAATTTGGTGTTGACGGAAGAAGTGCTAGCGGTTCTAACCGCGGCACAGTGGCCGCTGTTGGATTTGCCATGATGTTTGGAGCCTTTGTTGGCCTCGGAGCTATGGTGATCAAGTGGCACAAGAGGCCTCAAGACTGGCAAAAGAGGAACAGCTTCTCTTCATGGTTGCTGCCTCTGCATGCTGGTGACACAAGCTTCATGAGCAGCAAGAACTCAATGGGAAAGAGCAACTTCTTCTCCTCATCAATGGGATTAGGCCGGTACTTCTCCTTAGCTGAACTTCAGGAAGCAACTAAGAACTTTGACTCAAAGAACATTATTGGTGTTGGTGGATTTGGCAATGTGTATTTGGGTGTGATTGATGAGGGGACTCAAGTGGCAGTCAAGAGAGGAAATCCTCAATCAGAGCAAGGCATCAATGAATTCCAGACTGAAATCCAAATGTTGTCCAAGCTCAGACACAGGCATTTGGTGTCCTTGATTGGATACTGTGATGAGAATGATGAGATGATCCTGGTTTATGAGTACATGCCTAATGGACACTTCAGAGACCATCTTTATGGAAAAAACTTGCCTCCCCTCTCATGGAAGCAAAGGCTAGAGATCTGCATTGGATCGGCTCGTGGTCTTCACTACCTTCACACAGGCACAGCTCAAGGCATCATTCACCGTGATGTCAAGACCACCAACATCTTGCTTGACGAGAACTTTACAGCCAAGGTTTCTGATTTTGGACTTTCCAAGGATGCACCAATGGGTCAGGGTCATGTTAGCACTGCAGTGAAGGGTAGCTTTGGTTATCTTGACCCTGAGTACTTCAGGAGGCAGCAACTGACAGAAAAGTCTGATGTGTACTCATTTGGGGTGGTTCTGCTTGAGGCACTGTGTGCAAGGCCAGCCATCAACCCTCAGTTGCCCCGTGAACAAGTAAACCTGGCCGATTGGGCGATGCAATGGAAGAGGAAGGGATTGCTTGACAAGATCATAGACCCTCACCTGGTTGGAAACATCAATCCTGAGTCTATGAAGAAGTTTGCTGAGGCTGCTGAGAAGTGTTTGGCTGATCACGGAGTGGACAGGCCTTCAATGGGAGATGTTTTGTGGAACTTGGAGTATGCTTTGCAGCTTCAAGAGGCCTTCACACAAGGAAAGGCTGAGGATGAGACAAAGTTATCTGCAGCAGTCCCTACTGCAGCTGTTCCTACTTCACCAACTATCCCACCAGCACCAACCACTCCTACTGGTGACCCTCCGGCGGCGGCCGCGGCGCCACGTCCAGAAGTGAATAATGCTACATCAGAAGGGCATTCAATTGATGACCATTCTGGAACTGCAATGTTTGCTCAGTTTAGCAATCTCAATGGCAGGTGAAAACCTAATTTGGCTTTTTCATGAATGGAACCACCACCTCGAATGGCACAACTTTGTTCATCTTTGGGGATGTTAGAGTAACCTTGTGAAGGTCTGGACCAAAAAAATTCCTGTATAATGGTTTGATACTGTGTGCTTCTCGTGTTGTATTGTGTGTGGGGTATTAATTTGCATGATAGCAAAAGAGAATCAAATATGTAATGTGATTAACTTGTTGGCTTGTTGTAAGTACGCATGGATTCCACAGTGTCATCAATCATGTATGGTATTATATAAATGAATATTGTTATGTAACTTATAGGGGAGGTGATTGTAGAAACATTCGAGTATGTTCAAAGAAACTCACTACTGGCAGGTAGTGAAGTTGACTTGAATTTATATGTAATGGACCAATATTGTAGCAAGAGTTAGTGTCCTTCTACAAAATTGCCCTCTTTTTTCTCATTTGGCCATCTGAGACTGTTAATTGCCAAGTGCCACTTGAAAGTTGCAAGAGAATGAAGAAATTTCATCACCTGGGATGTGTATGAACGAGATTGAACTCAATTTTAACAGAGCATTTAAAAGGTAAATTAGCACTTCCTGTCTTGCTTTCATAACTTTCATGTTAAGTGTAAACTATTCTTCCTTCATAACTTCCATATTAAGGGCAAGTAAAAACTAGAAATGCAGCTTGGTTTTCTTCTTGAAAGCATTCCTTACAATTTAGGAACATTTACAGATATCAAACCACTGCTAACACTCTTATTATACGAGTCACTTAAAACAAATAATTCTGAAAAGTGTCATCCCTTGAACCATTTTTCTATACCAAAAGATAAAACAAGTAAAAAGTAGCACAAAGACCGTATAGTTGAACCTGGTCATAAAAGCAGAATTATCTCCTTTTTCCGACCTTTAGATGATCCAAATGGAGATAAAATGTGCCTACTCCCCATCTCTTTCATATTTAATAGTTAACACATTTAGCTTCAACAAGATACTTCTCATTAGAAAATATTCCAATATTGAATTCGGTCAGGCTTAGATGCAACAAATGTCTGCAGTATTATGTTGCTATACTGTTTAAAACTGCTAAATGCAGCTCCTTGTTTCAAACTAATTGTGATAGTTGGTCCACTACTTTTTGACTCAAAATTGTTGTGTAAACTAATTGTCACTGTCAAAATTAGGGTATTATGAGACATAATCTCTTTGAAGAAAAGATATTTATTTTATCTAGCCTCACTTCTGAATTAATGAGCAGAACCAACAATTGTTCCACCAATCTTCATCCAAAGTCCATCACTTCTTTTTGGTTAGATTACTATCTTGCTCCACATACTTTCTTACAAATTGAATTGTTCATTATAGTTTAAATTTCACAAGAGTTTTATGTTATTACATTAATAATCTTAATGAGGTATGGAAGTTATATACAACTTTTTTATGCAAGATATCGAGAGCTTATACTTTTTAACTTTAATAAATTCTCTAAAAATAGCTTACAATTTATTATTTACATCAAAATAGTGCTTCTTCAATTAATATGCACAATTAATTTACCCAACCATAATGATCATGTAAAGAATGACAATATGGTAACTGCTCAACCTTCTAACATTTTGGTTACTTTGAAAGGGAAAAACATATTGGAAAAAAGCATTACACTATCATGCCGTTTTAAACTTTAAAATACATTCAGCGATAAAGAGAATAGAAAAAGACACACCATTTGATTGTTTCTACGGTGGAGTGGACCACCATAATTTTAGTAGATGGTTCGCGATGCATCATAATTTCTAACTATCGTATTCGTCACAGCCTCACTTCAAAATATTGCACCCTTTATACTATATTATGTTATTGTTACCTTAGTTCAACATTTAGATGAACATGTTTCATGTGTCACATACATTATTACACATGACCTCATATTTCCCTATATTTTTTGTATCAGACCAATTGTAATGAATCTTGGGCAAATGAGAATCATTAAGCCATGAAAGATTGCCATGTTAGGCCTTAAGAATTGAGGACAAAATCACCAGATAAATGATAAATCACATTTCCAATCTAGAATATAGTATACATGACAATAATTGAATAGGTTATCAGTTTTCAAAACTGTTGATCATCACTAATGTCATGTGTGAGAAAGTTACTTTATGAGGTCAATGATCCTCTCTGTCAGGCGTCAGCGAGAATAATACATGTTGCAGCTACTGAGAAAGCACAAGGGAGAAAAGCAGTATCTATGTCAAGCAAAAGACTAATAGCAACATTCCTAACAACTACTACGGCCAAAAGAATAGCCAAACCTCCCTATCGATACAAAATTAGGATGTAATATTTCATCTGATTTTAGTTCATGAATTGACTATGACAATTTTCTCTTTTTAAAGCTGTCTAAATCCCCATCAAGCATGACAAGATCATCTTCGTCATCAATTACTTCCAACTGTTTTTGATGCTTCGCTTCGGCATCCGCACATGAAATGTCAGTTTCTTCTGGAAGCTTTCGCTTCTTCAAGGTTGAAACGACGGTTATCTCATCATTCTTTTCAGATTCCACAGCTGTTACTAACGCATCTGAGGGGCTTGCACCATTGCCAACAGATTTGTCTTTATTTTCTGCTGCTGAAACTGGTTGAGTCCATCCTGAGAGAACCATTCCATCAGGTTCTTTCTCTTCATCAAACTCCTCTCTGAAAATCACCGAGGAAAAAAAAGTACTTTGAAACAAACAAAAAAGAGGGAAGGTTCGTAGAGATGTGAACAAAACTATTCTCACTGAACAAAAAACTAGATCAAGTAAAAACCTATGCTTGATATTAATATTGCAAACAAATTCCTGTTGCATATCCTCTACTGTAAGCATTGTTCCACCAGTTACCGGAGAAGGAAGCTCAGCCAGGACCTGAAAGTGATAGGAGAGAGGCTTATAAACAAAAAGTTACGTTTTTCCAACACCAAAAACAACAAACATACCTTTTCAAGGTTGGCCTCATAAATGGCAATCATGTCATCCTCAACATCACCAGCTTCATAAAGGAGGTTTGAAGCACACATAATAAGAGGAAGGTTCATCCCTAGTTTTGCCTTGACAATTTTTTCGACAAAGTCTTTCAACTTTGAGCGGTTGGTGTTTATTTCAAGCGATAAAGGTGTCTGTTTGGAACATATACGAATATATTGAGTGTGAGCATGTTCTTATCAATAATTTTGGGCAATAGATGTAACAAGGGGAGATTTGGCAAACCTCGGAACAAACATAACAAGACTTGTTAGGTTCAAATGGCTCCACTGGCATAAGCAGCATGTTTCTTGATGGATGTTCCAGACAATACGTCATTCTATGAGATGACCAGAAAAGATTAGACAAAACATTAAAAATAGTAAAGCTGACTTGTAAACTACAGAGTGGTACATTAATCAAGAATTACTTAGAGAAGCAATGAGCACCAAGGAAAGAACAGGAAGGATAAGACAACCTTCAAACAGAATCTACAATAAATAAAAGGTATAAGAAACAGAAAAATGAGATCAGGACAAAAACTCCCTTAAAGATCCATGCATTTTGCTCATATAAAGAAAGCACTCCTGTGCCCTCTTGTCATGATTATCCTGTGCCCTCGTAAGCCATGATTAAGGTCTTTTTTTGAACAAAAATGTTTTCCCAACTAAGAAAGCTATGTTTTATAAATTTATAGTAAACATATATTTTGGAAAATACAAAAACCTTAAAGAAAAAACTGTTACGCTTTTCTCAAACAAATATCAATAACTTCTGTGAAAAATATCACAAAATTAACTTTCTTTGAACCTTTAAACAAAAAGTTCCCAGCAAACTTCTACAATCATGATTTTTTTTCAGTAATTAACTGGTTTTAAGATTTAACAAATAATTATCAAGCACTCAGTAGCTCTACAATTAAACACCAGTAACATGATTATCCTACAAATTATGCTTTGTCAACAAAACTCGTCTCCAGCAAGTAGGTAGCATTTTCTCCCAAGGTAATCTTTGCTTGTAGTGACATTTCACAATGTTTCCTCAAACCCAAACATAGCCAGTTTCCCATCACTACAAAGAATCCAAAAGAAAGAATATGCAGGAAGCGGAATCACATCATACCTATAATTTTTAATGTCATTTTGCAGCACTTTGATTGCTTCAATGACAATCAACCCAGCAATAACAGCATTTGTAGTCGCAACTGCATGCACAATATTACCAGCAATACCTTTAGCTTCAAAAAGGCTGTGCAGAGGGATGCCAAAGGAAGCAGCCCGTATGTTTGCAGCTGAAGTAACAAATTCAACAGCCAACTGGTCATCTTTGTCAAATCCTAGATTGCCAATCTCCTGCTCAAAGATGAATTTAAAAAATAAAAACAGAACTTTGTATCCAGATATGAAGATCATATTAAAATACGGTAGATCAAAATAAGTATTGTGAAAGACCTTTTCCCTTTTTGTAAAAAATAATCGCAATGCTTCAAGAAATATTCTAGAATTTTCTCTGATACTCCAAATGTCCTGTGGGTTCTTCATGCCCAAAGATGCCATGGCAGATACTGATAATTCATCATCACATACATTATTTTTCTCCAAATTTCCATTTTGTTGAGCCAGTTCATCAGACAGAACATCCTTGCTGTATATAGGCTTTGGTCTATGACGATTTTTCCATGTTTCTTCATTAGACAAAGCTAATTCGATGTTATACCCAAATACATGATCGAAAATTTTCCTTCCATATTGATCAATGTCTTCATCTTTCCTACGTTCAAATACATCCTCTACATTTTCTGAGGAGCTAGCACCATCACTTGATCGAACATTCAAGTCATTTTCCTGATTTTTATCCCCAAATAACTTAGCAAAAAGTAGGTCCTTGGCCCACACAACACAGTGAACAAACTGCCATAAACAATAAGAGATAGAAGCTTAGAACTCATCAAACAGAAGTTGAAGCAAATATCAAGGTTTATACTTATTTGGATAACAGGAAAGGCAACAACTTGAGTGTATCAATTTTATCCATTTTCCTAAAATATAACTAATATGACAGGCTTAAATATAATGTTAAAAGGTATTCATCTAATAGCATCCTTCAAGATACAACTGTGCAACATAAAATATCCGATTCAATGAAAATCCAAATAATAGTGAACAACCTAAAATTTGTTTCAATTACGAGTACCCATAGTTTCCTATTTTCTATGTCCCAAGATACAAAGTATTAGATGCCTAGGAAAAGACATGACTATCTAAACACAATTAATATATGCATAGTAATATCACCTAAAATTTGAACAGTCATAAACTACATGTTTGGAGGCCTATAATTCAATATAACTTTAATGGACAATCTCACTAGTCCTTTATGCTTCTAACACTTTAATTTACTTCAGTACACGAATGAAAATGACAGCAAACCATACCTTTGATGGAGTACTGGTGATAGTACAAACAGGATATGTCTTGGGGGCTGGTTTAGGCTGACACTCATAGCACTCTGTTCTTCCCTTGACATGCACGGTTACCTACTCTCAATTAAAGCTAAATCATAAATTTGATGGAAAAACAGCAACTTTATATATTGCAGTAATTAACAACACAATCACATTAAAGAATGGAAAACTTTAAATAAACCTAATCGGAGAACATGAACAAAACTGAAAATCAGGGTGAAGGTTTTAGTGCATATTCTCCGGACAGATATTAAATATTTAGCTAATAGCTACATTTTGAAGCTTAAAAGCATGCCACATAAAACACTTTGCTTTCCCAATAAGAAATTTGCTTACTAGGAATACCAATGATAGTCACTGACAATAACCCATGTTCATAACTAGATATATATGGACAACCAGATAATCAATAATTAAAAAAAAAAAGATACAATTATATAAAAATAGCATTCAAACACAAAAAAGTACCATTCAAAATCTATTAAATACTGCTAAAAATACTTCCTACTTAAAATTGATATCACTTACATAGAAGCCAATAAATACAATTAAATTACCTGCCCAAGGAACCCAGTAGTTCCACTTTCAACCAAAGGAACATTAGCTGCCAGGCACAAGCGATTCACATGCCGGCGCGCATCTAGATTGTCAAGTCCATTTAGAACAACGTTAAACTGCTTAAAGAAGTCCACATTGAATTCCGGATCTTTGACATTTGCATGGTATGGTGTAATGTTTATGTGGGGCCTAAATTTTAACACAGCATCCCTAGCAACCTGATTGAACACTTCATCAGATGGGTGCACAACTGAAAATCTATACCATTAACAATAATAACCATAAAAGTTAAAACTTACTTTAGCTTTGGATTGCCCAACATGAGATTGTCGAAATAGAAATTGTCTGTTCAGGTTACTGACTTCTATGGTGTCCATGTCAATCTGCACGTTAGAAATAAATGAAGAATATTAATGTGTTAAAGCACATCCATAGCTTAACACCATACAGATAGATCAAGAGAGAATTTACATAAATGACTGGTGCGCATAGCTTAATGTGTTATAGTCACACAACGTTCAAGCACATCCTTAGCTTAAAACCATAAACATGATGCATCAATTCCAACAGGTAAAGAATCTAATTTATAATAATAAATAATAAAGTCATCAATCTCAGGTCACATCGCACACTGACAAACTCTGATGTGGGATGGTCACTATGTTAAGTATAATTATTTAGTAATTATTTGTTAGGCTTAAACATGTTTTTAATCCTTGCAAAACTAGCAGAGTTTTGATTTTGGTTCCTGTAAAATTTTTCTTTGCTTTTCATCCTTATAAAGTTTGAAATAATTTAGTTTAGTCCTTACAAAATGCGTGGAATGGTAAGGAATAAGGAGGAGAAATAACAAATTAACCAGGAAAAAAATCTAGACAATGTTGTTTTGGAGGTAAAAATAGTTTTTGGAGCCCATAGCATTGTAATGCCATTATAACATTATTGCAGCCGCAAAGGCTGTATTGATACTTTGCTATTTGAATCCCATAAGTAGGGCTGCTCCACTATTGACTAATATGATGATAAATATATACACATGTATAGATGCAATTATAAACATGAGACAATCCTTGATCAAAACATATATGGCACAAGGTCACAACACTCTCGCGATTCCATTCAGTAGCAACTATCTAGATACTCCTTCTGGGTACAACAGCTTTCAGCATTTAGCACATCCACCATTATCATTAACCTATCACCCTCAGCATTAAGTAGCTACACCATTTCCACCAAAAAACCCATTTTAAATAAAATTCAATTCTGGAAGATCTTATTAGCCATAACTATAATTACTAAAACTCAAGATTCCCAAATAAATACCTAGATCCACAACCACCCCACTAACCAACACCTTAAGTTCATCATCGCCAACATCAATCAGCAAACTAGCAATTCAAGTCAACAAACCGTAAGCTCCGCCACGGCAAGCCCAACAAGAAACACTCCATTCTCCCCTGAAAACAGTTCATACCAAAAAACCATAAAAACCACCCCCTGGCCCCAACTCTCAAAAACTCTCCCTCCTTCAACGAAGCAATGAAATTTCCAACGAGAACCAATCGACCACCAACCACACCAAAGGAACAAGGAATCAAACTACCAATCAACCCTCCCAAAACCAAAAACTAAACAAATCAATTTCCAGCACCATAATCCACCACCCCAAGACCTTAAGACGGTTATCGCAGCACAAACAACACTAACTCCTCGCTCTCACAGACACCTCCTTAATAAAACCAAGGCGCGACAATTTTGGAACACCCATCTCACGAAACACACGAAACTTGAAACTTTAACAAAAAGCCAACAGCACAAAACCCTAAACAAAAAACCCAAAAACTTAAATCCAAAAAAAAAACTGACAAACCCTTTTCTTAAAATAACCTCAAAGACCCAAATAGAGAAAAGAACTAACGATGTGAATGTCAGGGAAGCCGGAGAGAGCGAGAGTCTTGAGAAGCTCGCAGCCAATTCCACCAGCACCTACCATAAGCACTTTTGCATCCTGAAAACCCCAATACGACATAAGATGGAATAAAAAAGACGAGACACCCGTGTGAAAACGACAGAGAGAAAAGGGGTACCTTGACAGAGCAGGAAGAAAAAGGTGGAGAGGCCATTGGAAGTGAGAGTGTGGGGAGGAAGAAGAAAACGAAGCGAAAAAGAAAAAGAAGAAGAAACGTTGAAAAATCACATGAGAGAGAGGGAGGAGAAAAGAAATGCCAACAGGGTTTTAAAAATTGAAAAGGGGAAAGTGATGCCGGGAATCGAACCGTTGACGTGAGGGAAGTGGTAGAATCTAAAAGGGTCCTCAGGGAAAAAGCGCCAAACCCCAAAAATGAAGCCAAGTTGTGCAAAACAAAAGAGTATGTATAAAAGCATACACTATCGTGGAAATAAAACATAAGATAGCGCCGACACAAACGTTTTTGTTGTTTGTTAACAAGCCACAAAATTATTTTTATTTTTTTTCTTTTTCTTTTAAGAATGTTAGCAACAAACTTCCTGTTACACAAATAAGAAGAAAATGATGCAATTTCATATGTTTTATAAGGAAATTAATAGTTATCGTAATGTATTTATAATTTGTTATGCATGTCAAATTATGATTTTTTTTTAATAAAACAGTATATATTATAGTTATTTTTGTTTAGATTATTAGTAGATATTATACATTTTTTTTATAGAAAGTAAATCATACACAAATTTGCTAAATATTAAAAAATATATTTATTCTTTTGTCATCATTAAGTCAATTTTTATAATATTATTTTATATTTCGATTAAAAAAATGATATATATAATTTTCAATTCAGTTAATTATAAACTATATCAACATTTTATATTTTAATAGAGAATGGTTTAGAAGAGACTAATGCAATAGAAAAATAAAAATAAAATAAAATGGATGCATTATTTTATATATTTAAGTGTTGTCTTTTAATTAAAGTTGGAGGTGTATTTTGAAAATTAACATGGTTTTTTTAACTGGTTTAGTTTAAGTGAAGGGCGTATATACTATTGATTATAGAAAATAAGTGGAAGAAGAAAAAACACCAGAAAAAAATTGTACCTAAATTGGTGTAAAACTGGAACTATATTTTGTTTAATTTTAAATGAATTAAAGTATTGGTAAAAGCATTATTTTAACATATCCATGCTCATATTATAAATTGTTAAAAATAAAGAATCTTTAAAAATTATTATTAACCAACATTAATTTAAATAAGGAATAGTAATTTTGATTTTATATACACATTTTTTATTACAATTATACCTATATAGTATTTTTCGATTATAATCATAGTCCAAAAATAAATAAATAAACTTTCCTATAATTTAAAAACTAATAATTAATTTATTAATATATATATATAGAGAGAGAGAGAGAGAGAGATTGTTTTTTATCTTATTAATAATTAATTTATTAACAATAGAGATTTTTCTTCTATTTTTTATTACTTTATGGTAGAAGATGTTGGCAAAATTTGGTTCATATATATATATATGATATATAATTTAAATGTATTAGGGTCATTATTTATTAAGCAAAATAATAAAGTGATTTGATTAAATTAAAGTTTTGGCTAAAGACATATGTCATGAAAATAAAATTGTGTAGAGACCATTGAGCAAATTTTAATTTGATGAGGGGTCAAATTGGAAATACTAAAACTTAAGTAACTAACCTAATTTTGGTTATTTAAATGGTCATGGTCCCCTTCTGGGAGCACACACAGAACGTAAGTATCAATTCCGTTCCTTTCTTTCTATCCCCATCAAGAGAGAAAATCAAGAGGGAAATACAGGTGTTCTTCAGGTGGAAGACCATAAGATCAATGTAATGTTCTACAAAGACATCATCATTATGACTAATTCATGTACGTTTTCGCATTCAGTTTAAAGCATGTTTATGAGTATGGGATAATGTTTATGTTTGATAGTTAGAATCAAAATCAGGATTATTGTTATAATTATTAGTTTTCCAACAATTGGTATGAGAGCCGCTCATACTTGATTCATGTCTATCTTAGGAAATTTTTAAAAATTCAGATTCTGTTTAATTTATAAAATCTCAATTACTGTGAACCCTAAAATTTAAATTTGGGGGTAACATCCCCAATCTGATTCTGCTTGCTGATGAAACCATGGAGGAAGCTATGAATTCTTATTCTTCTTCGTTTTCCCCTTTTGTTTCAGTTTAAGTTTCAAGTTTTACTGATAAAGAAATAGTGTTTCAAATTTCAATCTTTCTTGTATTGGGTTCTCTGTTCTCTTTGAATCTTTTGTTTTTTTTTTTTTTTTTATGGGTTTTGTTTCGTTTTCTTTTCATGGTGGATATGGATGAGTTTGGAATTGGGGGTGGTGTTTGGGAAATTCCCAATATAAAGGATCTTAGGCAACTGGTGAATGTTTTCCACATGTGTGGCTATTATTATTTTATTGCCTTTATCCTTTAGGGATTTAAGGAAAAGTTGATGTTAAATTTCCTGTTTAGGGTTTGAGTGATTACTGTTTAATCCTCTTTTAGGGTTTAGAGCAGTGTGTTAAAGAGGGTCATAACTATCTCTGTTTCATCCCTAGTGTGATTTTAAGGAGATGTTCATCCTTTATGTATTGGTGGAAAAAAGAGGTGATTTTAATCCTTTGATTTGTTCAAAGGAGGTGTTCATCCCTAATGAGATTCTAGGGAGGTGTTCATCCTTAGTGGAATTCTAATGAGGTGATTATCTTTTGAATTAGTTTGCAAATATTAAATATTTGGTTTTGTTATATAAATAAAATATTCAATTTTTTTGTAGTTTAATATTTTTTGTGAGCAAATTGAGTCAAGAAGTCACCAAAGTAACCTCTCTTGAATTGGGCAGTTCATGAAAAAAATTGAATGTTAGTGTTTGTGTATATTCATGCGAGTATTAGTCGGCCCAAAGGAAGATTAATATTTGGCCAAATTGCATATACACTTGTAATGATAAACATGTGATAATTATAAGGATTTGTTTTATCGATGATAAATCAATCCAAAGACTAGTTTGTTGTTGGACGTGTTTTATTGTCAATGTTTGATTATTACAACAATATACCTCTCAGCAGTTAATATTATTGTCCAAAGACTTGATATTGATGGTGCATTAGGTGTCTTGAGATGGGTTAAATCATTATTTGAATATATATTTATAATTATTTATTTTTTATATAATGTGAGCATAATTAGTTTATTTCTCGTGTTCTAAATTCAATCTACAATTACTTTTGTATCCGCCAATTTAAATTTTGTTCCAATCCTTAAAAGTATGTTTCCTACTTTGGTCTGTTCTAAAGTCAATTTAACGTTAGTACCTAGTAACACTTGGTGATTAGACTCGAGTGCAACTACTAACATTAATGTTTCTATGAAATGTTGCATAAGCTACCGAAAGCCAATTGATTCTGAAAGATGGATATATGTTGGAGATGACAAATCAGTAGAGGTGGAAGCTATAGGACATTTTAAATTGTTATTGAGTATTGATTTTTATTTGGATTTGAAAGACATTTTTGTTGTGCTATCATTTAAACGAAATTTGGTTTCAGTTTCTTATTTGGACAAATTAGGTTATTTGTGTTCATTTGGAAACAATAAGTTCAATTTGTCTTTTAATTCAGATACTATTGGAACTGGTTCACTTTTGCCTTATGATAATCTGTATTTACTTGATAATGTGACCACTTATAATGAAACCCTTAATACAGAATCACGGGGTACTAAACGTAAAATTGAAAATACTCACTCAGGTGCATTATGATACAAGTGCTCAGGTCACAATCGAATCGTGACACTTGAGTTTGTATTACACTCTTAAAGATATGATAAAGAGTATGATTTGTCATTCCACCTTACCAGAGTCATTATGGGGAGAGGCACTAAAGACGACAGCTTATATTCTAAACAGAGTATCAACTAAATCAACTACCAAAACACCTTATGAGCTTTGGACTGGGCGACAGCCTAGTCTGAAGCATTTTCATGTGTGGGGATGTCCAGCTGAGGCAAGGCCTTATAAGCCAAATGAAAAGAAATTGGACTCCCGAACAGTAAGTAGTTATTTTATTGGTTATGCTGAAAGATCCAGGGGATATAAATTTTATGATCTCACATTAAAGACAATTTTTGAGACAGGAACTGCTACGTTCTTTGAAGATATTGAGTTTGAGGGGAAGAATAAGATTAAGAACTTTATCTCGGAGGAAGAATCGGTAACAATTTGAGAACCGATTCAAATAGTTACTTTTGATAAAGTAAGTTCGAAACCTCCACAAGGCATTTATGATGAACCCCTTACTTAAGATGATTTGGTTGTTCATGAATAACAAACTCAAAATCCTCAAGAACCTGTGCATCATGAGCCAATAACTTTCTGGAGATCCACTAGAGAAAGAAGAAGTGCTATTTCGGATGATTACATGATATTTCTTCAGGAACATGAGGAAAGCAATGATATAATGGAAGATGACCCAATTAACTTCTGTCAAGTTATGCAAGGTTCTAACTCTCAAAAGTGGATTAAAGCAATGAAGGAGGAGTATAAGTCCATGCAAGACAATAAGGTTTGGGAACTTGTCCCATTACCAGAAGGTATGAAACTCATTGGTTGCAAGTGGATGTTTAAGACCAAACGGGATTCTAAAGGTAATGTGGAAAGGTATAAGGCTTGTCTGGTAGCTAAGAGCTATATCATAAAGGAAGGGATTGACTTTAAAGTCTCTTTCTCTCCAGTTTCATCGAAAGACTCTTTTAGGACAATCATGACTCCTGTAGCACATTATGATTTGGAGCTTCATCAAATGGATGTCAAGACGACGTTTCTCAATGACAACATTATTGAGACGATTTATATGGTACAACCTGAAAATTTTGTGTAGGAAGATTCAAATAATATGTTTTGCAAACTGATAAAATCCATTTATAGACTAAAACAAGCATCTTGTCAATGGTACTACAAATTTCATCAAGTAGATGAATATTGGTGATGATTGTGTGTATCACAAGTTTAAAGGGGAACAAGTTTAGTCTCAATCAGTACCCAAAGGGGAATTTTGAAATTGAGAAAATGCAAAAGATTCCCTATGCATCAATCATAGGGAGTTTGATCTATGTCCAAGTATGTACGCATCCAGACATAGCATACATAGTTGGAGTTCTAGGCATATATTTTAACAATCCAGGAATAAACCATTGGAAAGCAGCAAAAAGGGTCATAAGATATTTAAAGAGAACAAAAGATTATATGCTCACATACAAGAGAGGTCAGACCAGTTGGAGATCGCTGGGTTTTCTGACTTAGATTTTGCAGGATGTCAAGAATTTGTAGCATGCTATGAGGTATCAAATCATAGAATATGGCTGAGAAATTTTGTCACAGGGCTGCAAATTGTGAAAGGCATTGAAAGACCACTTAAGTTATATTGTGACAACAAATCAGCTATATTATTAAGGAAAGAGTACAAAGTGGACAAATTTTCATAGAACACTTAAGGACAAACTCCATGATAGCAGATCCTCTAACTAAAGGACTTCCGCCCAAGGTCTTTCATGAACATGTTGCTCACATGGGTATTTTACAGTTTGAGGAATTTGTGGTTTAGTGGAAGTTAGTCACTTTCATATATTTTATGTTCTATGTTTAATTTCATATATGTATACATTGATTTTTGGACATATTTGGTTATCTATAGATATGCAGTTTTTTCGTTCATTCATTACACTTTGTACATTAAGGATATTATATCGATCTCGATAAGTTAAAGTTTGGACCAGTTGAAAATAGATGTGTACAAATCACCTTCACGTAATTTTTCATTCTACACATTTCATGATGAATCCATGTCATTTGGTTATGTTAGGATGAGTAATCATTATTGGTTTTAGTTGCGATGATGCAATAAAAAGCTTGTTTGATTCTATATCCTGATATGATCAATGGACAGGACTTCTGGAATATGCTAAAAGAATATAATGACAATTTTGAGCTCATAAAGTCTAACACATTTGTAAGGTTGCAAGGACATATATATTTGTGACTAGTGGGAGATTGTTGGCAAAATTTGGGTCATGTATATATATGATACATAATTTAAATGTGTTAGGGTCATTATTTATTAAACCAAATAATAAAGTGATCTGACTAAATTAAAGTTTTGGCTAAAGGTATATATCATGAAAATAAAATTGTGTAGAGACCATTGAACAATTTTTAATTTGATGATGGGCCAAATTGGAAATACTAAAACTTAAGTAATTAACCTAATTTTGGTTATTTAAAGGGTCATGATCCCCTTTTGGAAGCACACACATAACGTAAGTATCAGTCTCGTTCCTTTCTTTCTATCGTCATTAAGAGAGAAAATCAAGAGGGAAATACAGGTGCTCTTTAGGTGGAAGACCATAAGATCAATATAGTGCTCTACAAAGATATCATTGTTATGACTATTTCAGGTACGCTTTTGTATTCAGTTTACAACATATTTATGAGTATGAGATAATGTTTATGTTTGATAGTTAGAATCAAAATCAGAATTATTATTATAATTATTAGTTTTCCAACTGAAAACAATTAGGAAAACTATGATATGTTTTTTCTGAAGTATCATTGTGTCTCCAATATGAACAGGGGGTTGGTTTGTTATAACGAGGAGTGGTTGTGATAGAAAAGACAAAAAAGCTGTATGACCTATCAAAGAGAGAAAATGAATTTAAATGGTTGTTTTATTTTATTTTATTTTTTAGTTTTTAAAATAATTATAGATAATAATATTGAAAAAATTATAAATTTCATAAAGAGAAAAAATATATATTTTTTAAATAATTTTAATCCCAAAAATATTTCTCATGTAAACCTATTGTAAAATATATAGGTTATACTAGTTTGCCATTCAATTTCCTAAAATCAAATATTATTTTTATTAATAAAATAATTATTATTTTGTAAACAAGTTAGTCCACATTAAACTCTTTTAAATTAAAGATTAAATAAGATAAATTTAAATTAACTTGAATTATTTTATAATATAATATTTTCATTTAATCTAATTTTTTTATCAATCTATTCTAATAAATAATTTACATAAATAATATTTTTGTAATAATATTTACAAAAATAATTTATTTTACTGTTTATGTTTAAAATTCAATTATAAAGACTAAATTTTCGTAAACATTTTTCACAGTTGGTACTAGAAATCATAGAAATTTAATTCGCAACAAGGTCTGATTTTTAAATTATTATTTTTTATTTATTTATTTTTCTCTTTCCTTCTTTCTTGATTTTTTTTTTTTATGTTTTATACAGGTAAATTATAAGTTGGGTCTAAAAAAATAAAGAAAATGAGTAAAAAAGAATTTAGGAAAAATGCATGTTATTCGTACTCAACAAAATTAAGATGCTCACGTATAATAAAGGAATCTTTTGAAAATGAAATATAAAATAAAATAAAATAAAAAGAAGTTATTTAAAATAAGAATAAAATAAAAATTCAGCAAGAGAAAGTCTTTTGGAGTGAGAGGAGAAAGAAAAAGAAAAAGAGAAAACAAAACTATAAAATAAGAAAAAAAAGTTAAAAAAAAAAGAGAAAAGAGATTTTTTAAATATAAAATATCATATTAAAAAAAACATTTTTAAAATAAAATTTTAGTTTATTCTTCTAGTGCTAAAAAATCACCTCTGTAATAATTAAAGTTTATATAAATAATAAAGAAGTATATTCTAATTAACTAGATAAAATAAGAATAAATATATTTTTGTTTTTTTAATATTTTTAATGTAAATCATTCTTATTTTAAGTATAATAGTACTAATTATTTTTTTTAAAGAAAAATAAATTTGTATTACAAGAATATAATTATTTCATTATTATAAGTTACTTTTTTATATGTTAAATTAATTATTAATAATAATTATATTATTATTATTATTATTATCCAGGTTTTATGTTATGTTTATAATAAGTACAATTAATATTTATTATTTATAAAATAAAAAAATACATGTTAACATAACAGTATTTAAAAATAAAAACAAACACTCAATTTTAAATAGTATTATAATATGTATACGGGCACATTTGTTAGTGTACATATCTATTACCTTTATACTTTTATATATTATTAAAACTATTATTATTATAATAAGAAAAAAACTTATTGTAAAAACATCACCAATATTGTTTTTAGACAACATCCACAATTTTAATTATATATAATAACTTCTTAAATATTGAAAAATTATTAACAAGTAAACATTACAAAAAAGGCAAATATTAAAATATATAAAATTATTTTATAAGATGTATAATTGATACATATAATATGTAATAGATAGATTTTTATATTTACATAACAAATATTTAAAATGGATAACTTGAGTTAACTCTTAACAAAATTTAATGTAACACTTTTAAGCTGACTAGCCCTTAAATGAAAGTGACTGATCCCTATCAAAATAGATTTTTGTTCTTATATTTATTCATGAAATTGAGTTTGATTATTTGATATCTTAATTTCTAAAAATACAAACAACTACAAAAACCTTATTATAATAAATTATTATTAAGTTTTGTAAATATTTAAAAAATAAATAAAGTTCAATGTTGTGCTCAATAATCTTATTGATGATAAAAGAATGTCTTATTTTAAATATTAAAAATGTTTATGAAAATACTCTTTTACACACTCTTGCTCTCGCACACACAGAGGGACTCACCAAATTATTCACTCAATCTGTAATTTTCTCTGTCCAATCTCAAACTAAACTCTCTGAAACCCTTCTTCATCTTCATCGCAGGGTTTTTTTTTTTTGTTTTTTATTTATTTATAGTTTCATTCACTTAGCTGATGGAGTCCTCGGTTGATGTTGAATCAACTGCAAAACGACCCCGACCAAGTGGTATATTAATAGTTTCTTTCTCAATCTTTTATTTTTATTTAAAAGTTGATATTAATGATGATCCGGGTACACTCTTTGCATTTTCAGAATATATTTTCCTTTTTCACTGTTTATTTAATAGTTTCTTGTTGATTATTTGCATGTTGCAGGTCAAATTTTTTGTCCATTAACTTTTAATTAGCAGTAGTCAATCTGTTTTCTTTAATTTAGGACGTCTCTGGTTTCTGGTGTGTGTTGCCATTGTGTAGATGATGTCCCGTAACTTTGGGGTTTGTATTTGTAGTTCTCTCTAGACGATAAAGTGTTGCATTTGCAAATTTTCCTGGTGATGGCAGAGAGATATGTGTCAGTCGGTCATGGACATTCATTCATGGATTGACATGGAAGTCGTGATGATAGCTTGGAAAACCAATGTGATGATGTTTGAGTCAAGTCTTTGTGAAATGGGGGGAGGGGGTGTTGGTGTTTGTTGAGAAGTGAAGTAGTGAACAAACTTAGTTATCCATCGTTCCAGCGGGGTTGAGAATTTCTGTTATGAAGTGGTTGGTGGACAACATTTGGCTTGGGCCATTAAGTGTCCACATATCTTTCCTGCTAAAAACATGTAAAATGGTGACTCCAAACATTTCATTTATTTTTTGAATTCACTAGGTTTGATTTGATTAGTTGCTGGCTGGAGTTGAAACTGCATTGTACTTGTCTAGTATAGTATCACACTTGAGTCCAGTGGAAGTATACAAGCCTTGAGAGTATTTTCTTTTGCTATTGTAATTGTATTATGTTTCCCAAATCCCCATGATGCATGCACTTAGTGGATTGGATAGTTTGTTTCATCCAGTAATAGTTTCATATTCTAAAACCAGGCATTTCTCCTGCCCTCGATGGAGACAAAAGACTTGAAATTTCAAGTGGCAGCCTTCCAGACCCAACACATGATAAGACTTCATATGTTGTTGATTACAACAATCCATTCGCAATATCTGATGTTCTGGATAGTTTAGAGCGTGGAAGATTTGGAAGTGTCACAAAGGACATAGAGGACCTTATAGCCCAAAAAATGCAAATATTGGGCCCTTACTTTGTTAAATATCCCATACTAGTGGATCAATGGGTGAAAGTTGTCATGAAACACAAGGAAGGAATGGTAAATCAACAAGTTACTGTTTTGACCCACGAAAATGTCATAGATCTGAAGGGGGAACACACTGGAAAGGATGTCCCTGAATCACAAGATCACGTTGTGATTATTGATTCAGATGAAGAAGACAATACAGATAAAAAATCTATTATCCCATTTCATGAAGTTGTGTTGCCGAGACTAATTGCACCATCTCCTGCATTGAAGATGATTGTAAGATCTTACTTTTTCCTTGTTTTAGTAATTATTTAAATATATAAACAATGAAGTGAGGGATAATAATGTGCATGAGCTTTTATTTGGAATGATTGACAGAATTGTAGCATCTATTGGAACATTTTGTGGCAGAAGATTCTTGTAAAATTATCATTGACTCTTGAATTGGTTTTCTTGAATTTTGTTTCCGTAAAAGATACATTTCTTTAAGTCATGTGGACATTTTACATATCCATCATTCTTATATGATCCATTCCATATGTTTTAACTTTTTGGCATTTTAAGTTGCGTTTCTACTAGTTGTTGCTGAAGTTTTCTCCATTGATCCATTTACATTTTATATCCTTTTTCGCAAATCTATTTATAATTATAGCTAGTTGATTACTATTTGTTTTGCATTCTCAAAGTTACCTTGTTTTCTTGAAGCATATTAGTGTTCCTTTTTTGTTCGAAGGCTCCGATGAATTAATACATTAACAATAATTATTGTATGGAAGACTTTGAGTAAAGTTTTGAAGCACAGTCCTCCTAAAACATAAGAAATTAATCATAGTACATTGTCTAAGATTTAGGGAAAAGTAACTTTTTTGCCCTGTAGTAGTTTTGTAATCATTCGATGTCTTGCGAAATTTGAATATTCTTATTTTCCTGTATTTTGGTCATTCGCTGTATTCTTGGTAGTAGGAAATAGGTTGTTTTGATATATGAGCTTTTCCATTTATTTCTCAGGTCATATTCTGTAAATTGTTCTCATTTGAATCGCTACATTTGCTTTTAGATACCTTTCTGTGCATGTTTTTCTGTATTTGTATTCAAATGTTTTCGGAAAGATGATTCTCACCAAGTGGGATAAGGCTTTTGTTGGTTGTTTGTTTCCATGAGAAGTTTCTGGGTGTTTCTTCCTTTCTTGTTCTTCATTTTAATGCAAGTTATTTCACTGACATACCTTACTAATCTAATGCAACAATGCATTTTAGGGGTATCAACCTCCCATTAACCTGGGAGAAAGAGATCTAAAAATTGAGACAAGTATGGCTGGTAAACATAACAACACTTGGAACGATAAAGGTGTTTATATTGGTGTACAGGAACGGGAAGAAGATGAGGTTGATACTGAAGATGATGGTCTAGAAGATATTTGGAAGGAAATGTCAATGGCAATAGAATGTTCAAAAGTATTGTACTTCAATTTTTTCTTTCAATAATAATAATTGTTTCTGCCAATTAGTTTATCATCCATTCACTTGGATGACTTTTTGTGTAATTTAATATGTAATGCTTCCCTGATATCTACATGTTAGTTTGAGGGACTCCGAGGCATCACAATTTTTCTTATAGCATAGTTGCATAGTTGGGTGGGTCTGTTATTTTTCAAAGTTTCTTTTTTGGTTGGGTTTGTTACATGTCAACTACATTACTCATTGGTTTATTTAGACAATTGTAGTTGGGTTTGAACATGTAGGTTATTATTATTATTTGTAGATGTACACTGAAATTGTTCTTCACAGTTGTCAGCCGAATTTAGATAAGTTGTTTATGTGTATTGCATATTCTAGTTGTACAGTTGTTCACTAAATGCATATTGAATGTGATTTTATGTGTAGTGTGTTATGGCATACAATAATCCTTATTGGCCTTGATTATTTTACTCAATCACTTAACCTTTGTATGTTATATCTGTTGTTTGCATATAACATATAAAGCTCCCATCACATGCTTTTCTTTTATGGTCCAGAAATTTTACTTCCACACACGTCATACTTATTTAGTTTTATATACATTATTTCTTACCTTGAATTATACCCATAAATTGCATTTTTTAACCGATCCTTTGGCATTGGTTTAGTTTAATTGTATCTACACTAGGATGTTTCAGTGAATCCTCAGCTGGATGAAGAAGAAGAAGAAGATGATGACGATTGTGATCATTCTTTTGTCTTAAAAGACGATCTTGGTTATGTTTGTCGTGTTTGTGGGGTTATTGAACGGGGAATTGAAACCATATTTGAGTTTCAGTACAAGGTTAGACTCTAGTTCCTGCATTCATGCCTTTTTGTTTATAAATCATGATTAAAAAAATAATTGAATGAGTGAAAATTGTATTTTTAAGTATGGGGTTTGAAATTAGATGTACAGGTTGAACATTTGAGCAGAGCAGGACCTAACAATATGACAAGTGAATTGTTAAATTTCTCTGTACTTGTGTTAATGAAATTCTTATGATAATTTACTGTTTCCTATACCTCTTACTGGAAAATGTTTATTTTGTTTGATTCATCTTAGTTCTCTTTAAGGACTTAGAAACCTCTTTATTAAACCAAAACAATAGCAGGTAGACCATTTTTGTTACCATGTGGGATTTTTTCCTTATAAGACTAATGCATAGTTCATAATTCTCATGATATATTCTGGACTAAGATCTAAGATTAGTAGATTACTTATGGGTTGGAGAAGAAGTATTAAAAATTGACTTTTAAATTACCATTAATTTTATTGAAGGTTAAACGCAGCACAAGAACTTATGCATCTGATTCATGGAATAACAAAGGAAAAGAAGATGTATTTGGAATTAATGTTGTTGAAGACGACCTGAGAGTTACTGAAATCCCAGCGCATCCTAGACACATGAAACAGATGAAACCCCATCAAATTGAAGGATTTAATTTTCTTGTTAGAAATCTTGCAGGTGACCATCCTGGTGGCTGCATCTTAGCCCATGCTCCAGGATCTGGAAAAACATTCATGATAATCAGTTTCATGCAAAGTTTTTTAGGCAAGTATCCGAATGCAAGACCCTTAGTGGTGCTTCCTAAGGGAATATTGTCAACATGGAAAAAGGAGTTTCAAACATGGCAGGTTGAGGACATACCTCTATATGACTTCTACACAGTGAAGGCAGACAGTAGAAGTCAACAACTAGAAGTGCTGAAGCAATGGATGGAGCAGAAGAGTATCCTTTTCTTAGGATACAAACAGTTCTCTTCTATCGTATGTGATAATGGGACCAACTCTACATCATTATCTTGCCAAGATATTTTGCTTAAGGTTCCTTCAATTCTTATATTAGATGAGGGGCATAATCCTAGAAATGAAAACACAGATATGGTACAGTCCCTTGCTAAAGTTCAAACGCCTAGAAAAGTTGTGCTGTCAGGGACGCTTTATCAAAATCATGTCAGGGAGGTGTTTAACATTTTAAATCTTGTGCGGCCAAAATTTTTGAAGATGGAAACATCGAAGCCTATTGTGAGGCGCATTCATAGTAGAATTCATATACCAGGGGTGAGAAGCTTCTATGACTTAGTTGAAAACACTTTGCAGAAGGACACTGATTTCAAAAGGAAAATAGCTGTCATACAAGATTTACGTGAGATGACGAGCAAGGTACTTCACTATTATAAAGGAGATTTTCTTGATGAGCTTCCTGGTCTTGTTGATTTTACTGTGGTGCTCACTCTTAGCCCTAGACAGAAGCCTGAAGTAGGGAAAATAAAAAAGTTCTCCAGAAGAAAGTTCAAGATATCTTCAGTAGGAAGTGCTGTCTATTTGCATCCTAAACTGAAACCACTAGCAGAAAATTGTGGTGAAAATTCTATTTCTGATCATGTAATGGATGATTTGATAGAGAAACTGGATGTTAGAGATGGTGTGAAGTCAAAATTCTATTACAACATGCTAAATTTGTGTGAATCAGCAGGGGAGAAGCTGCTAGTTTTCAGTCAGTATCTGTTACCTTTGAAATATTTAGAAAGGTTGACTATGAAGTGGAAAGGCTGGAGTCTTGGAAGAGAAATTTTTGTAATTTCAGGAGAATCAAGTTCAGAGCATCGAGAATGGTCCATGGAAAAATTTAATAATTCTCCTGTAGCCAAAGTCTTCTTTGGCTCAATCAAGGCATGTGGAGAGGGTATATCACTGGTTGGGGCCTCCCGCATAATTATTTTGGACGTTCATCTCAACCCGTCAGTTACACGTCAAGCTATAGGTCGTGCATTCAGACCTGGCCAGATGAAGAAGGTGTTTGTGTATCGTTTAGTATCTGCTGATTCTCCAGAAGAGGAAGACCACTATGCTTGTTTCAAGAAAGAATTAATTTCAAAAATGTGGTTTGAATGGAATGAGTATTGTGGTGATCGAGCTTTTGAAGTTGAAGCGGTTGAGGTGAAAGAGTGTGGTGATCAATTTCTTGAAAGTCCACTGTTAGGGGAGGATGTAAAAGCTTTGTATAAAAGGTTAGTGACCATTCTTTCCCTTTTTGCATATCTATCTTTTTACATTTATATTATAACTCATATCTGAAGGTTTTCTTGCATTACTGATTAGGATCTACATAAAACTAGAAATATTTTGGATAAAATAATTTTATAGAAGCCTATCTTTTCAAAATAAATATCAATCATTGATTTTGTTGGAATTTGATTTGGCTTTCACTATTTAGTGTTGGGTAAAATTAAATTAAAAATATAATAAGAAGATAATTAATTTAAGAGTTTATTGGGATACAATTAAATAATAAAGATAATTAGGAGTTTGTTGGGACATTTTGATATTATTGATATCTTGGGTAGTTATTATTTGATTTTGGGAGTTTTTATTTTTTTAAGATAAGATTAGGGTTTTGTGGGAGTATATAAATACACCATTGTATCCTTTGTGAGGTACGACAAAATTAATAAAAGTGAGTTTTCAGAAATTCTTTGTTGTCAAATTGGTATAAGAGCTAGGATTTTTTAGAAGAGCTAAAGTTTCAGTTGTTGAGCGTCAACAAAAGTTGAAGAGTGAGAATGACTGCTTTGACGAATGCTACAACCCCGACTGACGAAGGATTGTCAGCTATGATAGATGAAGTGTCTAGATGAAGGTTCTCCTTAAAGCCCAAGAAGCCCAAGATTGTTGAGAAATAGTAGAGGAAGGTTTTGAAGAACTAAAAATCATAGAAGGATGGACATCCTCTGACAAAAGTTGAAGAGTGAGAATGACTGCATTGACGAATGCTACAACCCCGACTGACGAAGGATGTCAGCTATGATAGATGAAGTGTCTAGATGAAGGTTCTCCTTAAAGCCTAAGAAGCCCAAGGTTATTAAGAAATAGTAGAGGAAGGTTTTGAAGAACTAAAAATCATAGAAGGATGAACATCCTCTGCTCTCGAGGCATTAAAAGAGTAAAGTTCCAAGAATAGTGCAACTCTGTTTACATTATTTTGAGTTGTAAAAGATTTTGATTTTGAGAATATTGTAAAAGCTACATTTGCAAATGAAGCATGGATGACCTTGGAGACAACACACAAGGGCCATGATTGGATCAAATAGATTTGATTATAGACACTGTATGGTAAATTTGAAGACATGAGGATGAAGGAGTCGAAAGAAGTTTTCGAGGACACCACGTGTGTCAAAATCAGCTCAATTAGGATGGTGAGCTATATCTAAAACCATGTACAAAAGATCTTGAGATTGATGACCAACGATTAAGAACAAAGTATGTGTCATAGAAGAATTAAGGGACTTGTCCAAGCTCACGATTCAAGAGCTGGCTGGTTCACTTGGAGCCCATGAGTATCAAAGGAAAAAAATGAAGGAGACGATTGTACAAATACTCCAGAACAAGACAAAAGAGGAGAAGATTCTCTATTCTTAGAATAATAGAGGTAGAGGAGGATGCAGTGGTCAAGGCTGAGGTGGACAATTTGGTCGAGGAGGCCGAGGTGATGAGAAGGAAGAAAGAGTTCAGCAAAATTGGCGAGGAAAAGGACATGATCGGAGAGGAGGTCGATGAACCACTCAAACATCGAGTACTTATGGTAGTAAGTATGACCATTATGCGAATAATTGCTATTTAGTGTAGTAAGTATGACCACTGTGAATGATTGCTACTCAAACAAATGTTTTACCTGTGTAAAAGTGGGGCATTTTGCGAAAGAATACCAAAGTTGCAGTTGCAAAGGAGACGAAAATTGAAGAAACAATATTGTTGATGGTTGATTTAAACACGGGAAATAATAGTGATGGAGTTCGGAAAGAAGATAATTAGTTTAAGAGTTTATTGGGATAAAATTAAATAAAAAAGATAATTAGGAGTTTGTTGGGGTATTTTGATATTATTGATATCTTTGTTAGTTATTATTTGATTTTGGGAGTTTTTATTTCCTAAGATAAGATTAGGGTTTGTGGGAGTATATAAATACACCATTGTATTCCTCATTGAGGTATTGAGGTATTGAAGTATGACAAAAAATTAATAAAAGTGAGTTTTCAAGAATTCTTTGTTATCAATTAGAACATTCTGGAGCTTTGCATGTTGTTCTGTATTTTGTGTTTAAAACTCGTTTTGTATTTCCATCTGGTTTTCTTTACTTGTTGCTCTGAGAGATTTGTGATTCTGGTTTGGTTTCAGTAGTATTTATGCATTTTAGGTCTGTGTTCCAGGTGATCAAGAGAATCAGAGTCTGGTTATCCATATAACAGATCAAGAGAATTTGACTTTGCAAGCTTGGAATCCTCCATCCTTTATTTTCATGTCCTATAACAAATTTCATGTGCATCAAGTTTGATCGTTTATTTCGTAGGCATTATTTTTGTAGTTACAATATGTACTGTACTGCTTTTATGTATGACAGGTTCACTCAAGGTGCTTGTGCTTTACAATGTCTATGAATTAGCACAATGAATGGTATTTGCCCAAAATGTTAATGTTATTTATGCTAATTGGTTCGAGTGGTTCATTGGAATAGCCCACATAGTATTTTGAGTGAGATCCTTGGAATATAACACATGCTGCATTTTGAACTGTCTAAATACAGAATTTGACAGTGATACGTTGTCATCGGTTGAATGGTTTTTCAATTTTCGTGATCTAGTTTTAGTTTTAGGATGTGTAGATATGAAGTGGCACAATGAAGCGGTGTACATGTATGTGTTGGCCTAAGTCTAATAGGAAAAAAATATCAGTCTCGTTCAAAATGGTGTGAATACATAAAAAAAAAAAGGATTCTTACAGTATAACTGTTCATTTTAAAATGTATTTATATATTAGCAGTAGTTAAATATATATAGTTGAGTTCAAGCTAATTGCACAAACATTTACTATTTTATTGAATTTATTTATCTGATTTTATCAGAGGCTAGATTATTATCACAATCTAATTATTAGGCTTTCATCAAGACAATGGACCAGGGTGCAGGTTTTTGTCTCTTGATCTCTGACTTTTTTAACTATGGTAGTTTTTGATTTTAAGTCTCTATGTTCGTTCTTGTTGGGTTTCGGATTTTTCGTTCAGTCCTCGATTTATATTATTTTTAAAAAGATAATTATATTTATAATAAATTAATTTTATTATGTATTTTTTATATATAAATAAATATTTATAATTTTATAATTTGTAATTATTATTAATTAAATATACATTTTAATTTATTATATTTATATTAAAATATGTATATAAAAGAAATATTTAATTATTTTTTATTTATATATATATATATAAAATATTTATAATAATAATAATAATATTATTATTATTATTATAATACTGTATTCAAATATTTGAATATTTATAACATTATTATTATTATTATTATTATAATACTGTATTTAAACATTTAATTATATATATAAGTTAATTCATTTTTAAATTGTCATTTAAAAATATGAAATATATAGTTTATAAGAAAATATTTTATAAGTTAATTCTTATTTAATTAGTTTGAAGTAATAAAAGTTTAAATTATCAATTCCTTATAATTCTTTAAAATATAATTATTTTATTAAGATAAAATTTGATATATGATAAATAAGAATAATATGATAAAAAATAAGAAATAATAAAATTTAATAAATATAAATTATAAATAAAATAAAACTAATTACTACTAAAATTTATGTAAAATATTTAGAAAAAGATAAAGAAAAAAAATTAACTTTATTTTCATCAAATTGGTTGAAAAGATTGAAAAAAAAATTGATAGGAGATATTAAGGAAATATGAAAAACTGAAAGGTAAAAAAAGAAAATAATGTAATAAATTAATTAATATAAAAGATTAAAAAAATAAAAAAATTAAAAGGTGGGTAGAAGAAAAATAAAAATTGATAAAATATAAAAAATAATCTTATATGTAATAAAAAAATTTAAATATTAATATTTTAAAATTTAAATATAGAGTGGACGAGACAGTCGAATTAGAGATTGTATTACTCATGCTCAACTTTTTAAAGTTGGAAAAAGTCAAACCTGCGTCAAGTCAATTCAGGTTTTTCCATTACACTCGGGACAGGACACGACAGGTTTAATTTTCCTACCTACTCTTTACAAATCCATATAATTGATCAAACAGACATTCTATAATCATTTTTATGACATTGAAGACGTATACAAATAAAACAAATAAAAATATATCAAACAGACATTCTATAATCATTTTTATGACATTGAAGACGTATACAAATAAAACAAATAAAAATATATGCTTACAAATTAGGATGGACAAAATAATTTATTTATAATCTAATCCCTATCTTTTTATTTAAAATGAAATACCGAGTTAATATATATTTTAAAAATATAGTAAAATTTAAATAGTTCAGTTGTTACATTGATATCATTATTTAATTTTAACAAAATTTAACCGAAATAATTATAATAATATAGAGTTATAATTTAATAATTATATCGATAAAATTCGCTTTCTATATATTATATTTTTAATGTGTATTAATACAAAATCACGTGAAGTAGCTGCGTTTTAATCAATTTTTAGTTAATGTTTTTATGTTCATTTTCCTTGATTTTTCCACGGTCACCGGTTGGTAAGGTCTCCAGTTAATTTCGATCTCCCTCTCTGTATTTCTCTCGTTAGCATTGAATCTTCACTCATTAACCGTTGCAAAGTTCGCCGGAGAATCGGGTTCGGCCTCCGCTCTCCGATGAACGCTCTATAGAACACATGGCGGAGCACGGCAGCGCTGCCGTCAATGACGGCGAAACAGGACCGCAACAAAGCGAACGCCACCACGTTAACAACGACAACAACGCGAAGAGTATAGATCCTGAGTTGTTCTGCTGTTTGCTTCAGCCAGCCACCGCCGACACCGATCCCCAGTACATCGGCATGCGCCGCCTCCTCCTTCATCGGAAGGCGGAGGCCGGAGATCTCCGCCGCCTAGTACGCTTTGTGTAGAACACGCGCTCTAATATTTTGATAATTTTATCATCACAATCTGAAAATTTAGATTGTGATCAGTGCTTCTAGCTTAATTCTCTCAATGATTACCGTGTCGATCTCGTTCTTTTATATGCATTTAGTTTATTTCTTCTTCTTTTTTTCAGATTAATCGTGATAGATTTTCATTCCTTCCGGTGATTTTTTTTTTCTTTCAATGCTGTGACCTCTGTCTGTCTATTGTTACATTTTGATTTTTGGATTGTAAGCTTGTTGACCCGCATGTTCTTCCAATGTTCTCAATCGTCGTAAACAATATTTAATTACGTTTAGTTCTGGATATATTATTATTATTATTATTAGAACAGTATTTATATACAGTTCCAAGTGCAGTTCATCAGAATTGGAGTTTTACATAGGTAATCCATGTTTACAAAGATTGCCGAGGTGAAACTTCAATTCTGACAAGAGAATAGTATCAAAAGTACACAAGGAACTGCATCTAAGTTCTGTCTTTCTTATTATTAATACTTGTGTTAGTGTTATCTCCTATGGCTGTGTTGTTGATACTTTTTGACTTTTGGACATGTGATTTTGTTGAAGGATTGGAGATGCAATGGGAAAACTTACGTGGCATACCGGAATTACATAAGTAGGCCTAGAAACTGGGAAAGGGATAGTTCACGTGCCCATAGTCTCCAGAGTACTCCAGGAAACAGGTTGCTGATTCTTTTTTTTTTTTTTTACCGGAAGTAATGAGCACATATATGCTTAATTTTGTTTCACGCGATTTCATGATATGGTCTATAAAAAGGGATAAAATAAGGAGTTAAAGATGCCCATGATTGGATATGGAGCTTCAAAGTGATCTGGATGTGTTGTTGGATTGTAAATAAAACTTTGATCTGTAGGGAAAATGGAAAATTTTGGAAGGCAGATGTTGATATTCATTAAAATGCACTTTCTTTCTTCATATATGTAGCAAAGCTATGGCCATTTGTCTCAAACATATTTACAAGGGATTAAAATCACCTGCCTCCAAACTATGTCTTCATCCTTCCCCTCCACTAAAAAATTGTCGTATCATTTAATTTTTAAGTTGGGTTTATTTGAATCATTAGTTAAATGATGTGATAAATTTTTACTGGAGCGGACACGAATGGAGAAAGGTGATTTCTATCCATTCACAGGATGATTATGATTTATAACTTGTTGTGTAGCAAGCTGTTTTAGCTTATCTAATTTTCTTCACTAGTCTTTTCTTGTTTTAAGTTACTTTAGGAGGATATCATATTTTCCAATATTTGAACTTTGTTTCTTATATCAAAATGATCTTAATTTCTTTACATTGTTTCCCCATCAGTTGCTGTCCTTTCTTATTTTACTGTGAATTCCATGTACTTCTTTGTGATTAACTCTTCAATTTGAGTTTCTGTTTGTAATTATAACCACATTTTATGTCAATGCAGCTTTCTCATTCATGGTACTAGTTTAAATTTATGTTTCCATACAATTCTGACATCAGGATAATTTACTGGTTGATGCATCAGTGGCCGATTTTTTCCATCTCCAAGTCCACACTCCCGTTGGTCTGAGGCGGACAGCGTGAGTTCTGGGCGGGTAAGTTGTGCATTGTAGATTTTGTTGCACATAACTCTTGTCATTGACTCTTGACAATTGGGTTGAGAAATGCCATATCCATTAGAATTGTCAACAGATAGACATATCTGTTAATGGAATTTATAATTTACAATTTAAGTACATAGATACTATCAGAGTGTACAATAACAACTGATAGGATAACCAGCCATTCATTTGAACTGGTAGTAACCTAGGCACTAGGCTTTTGGCTGGGTGCGGCAAGCATGCTGTTGTCAAGGAAGTGATGATTGTGCTTCGGTGGGGCACCTGGGAAAGTGAGATCCTTAGGCTTATTTAGTTATTCTTTATACTTTTAGTTAAGGAGAGAAAAGCTTATAGAAGAGCTAAGCAAAGCATTCAGAAACTATATTAGATACATTAGAAAAATGCTAGATAATTTTGTATTACTCATAAAGCTCTTAGAATTGCCATATATGATACACTATATTCTTCACTAATAATTAGCTCTAAACCAACCCTATACTTGCTGGGTGGGTTTGACTGTCACATGATATTAGTAAGTTGGCTCAGTCTTCTTGCTGAAACTACTATTATAGAAGTTGCTGTTAGTCAGAGTAAATACACCTAACTTTCCTGGATTAGGGTAAATTTACATAGAATTTCCTTATTTGTTTAGATATTATGTAAGACTACACTAATGAAATAGATAGAATGACCATATATTTAACAATATAGTTACAAGTATACTTAGTGTGTTTATACTGTTTAGGGATATGAGGGTTATGTTAGGCCATGATAATTTGTAGCTTTGTTTAATTGTTTTGAAATTGGAGGAGGTTTGTACTGTTTAGCTCATATGCTGTGAGTATTAGTTTAAATTTCATGGTCATTTACTTTTTTTGTGTCATTTATCAAAATCATGTGTTAATTTAATTTACATTGTAGGATCTGCAAAATGCAAATCCAGTATATAATCATAGATCAAGTTTTGGCTCAACTGCAAGTGATTCTGATCGTCCTAAACACCGTGGGGCTGAGTCTGCTTATTCTTTTGTTGGAATGCATTGTATCTTTGATAAGTGCAAAACCGCTGGTAAGTCTATTATAAATTTGACTTTAATTACCCTAGTGTCAGTCTCTGTTTCACTTGGTTTTCATTGTGGAATAATCCTGAAAATCTTTATGTGTAGTTACGGTATTGAAGTTTGGGCACATGAGTTCTGAACTACTTGCTTATGGGGCAGCGGATGGAACCTTGACTGTGTGCAGTGTATCAGAGAATCCTTCAGTCATCAAACAATTAGAAGGGCATTCCAAAGACGTGACAGGTTGGAAAAACTGTCTTTGTTTATTTGATTTATATTTAATGCTGCATGACGTATATGGTCAAGTGCACAAGGCAATATCATCTAATGTATTATTTTTAATTGGGGGATTAGGGATCAATGAATCTTGGTCTTTATGTTTCCAATTGGAGATCAAATTGGCCAGATTTTAGAAAAAATTGTCAGCCACTGACCAAATATTAAAGCTGAATTTGTTACTTATTCTTAATGTGGGGTTATGATTTTCCAAGATTTCCTAAAGTGTAATTTATTACATGACTTCGTATGCTTGTTTATTTTCAGATTTTGATTTTTCATCAAACAATCAATACATTGCATCGTCTTCATTGGATAAAACTGTGAGAGTATGGGAGATAGCGAAAGGTATCTGCATACGGGTGATATATGGAGTATCTTCACAATTGTGTATCCGTTTTCACCCTGTAAGTATAATTGTATGTATGTCTCTGTGTTCATGTATAAGGGTGTCTTGTTTATTTATAATTATAAAGAATGCTAGCCTTCTCATCTCTTCTGAGGATATCATTGCTTTCTTTCATAGTTGGACAAAGAACCCTCGTCTTAAATTTGAAAACTTTAGATATTCTGGTAATTATTTTTTTGGTAAATTTCATGTTTGTATGAAAAGTAACATTCTCTGCCTTTTATCTCTTTCTTTGTGTGTATTCAATTTACTATATTCTCACTCTCTTATGCCTATGTTTTTCTAGAGGTTCTAATAGCCATTCTTTACGCCAAAGGAGGTGATAAAATTGACTTTCCTAGATTGAAGATGGCTAGATTTTTTATGGGTGGAATTTAATCTCTCAGTTTGCAGAAGGACAGACATTCATTGTGATCTTGAAGTTTATTTGCTTGTAGTTTTTTTTTTTTTTTTTTCTTGGCAGAACTTGTTTTCAGATAGAGAAAATGATGAGCTTGACCGGTATTTTTCTCTGCAGTCCATGTTAAAGAATTTAAGACTTCCTCTAGACACAGGGTTTATTTTTGGGTTGGTTGTGCTTGAGATTGCAACAAATACAAATATGCTTGAATGAAACATAAAATAGTGATGGGAAGAAGCTGTGAAGTTAGTATGTAGAATTTTTCCAACTTTGTCATATCTAGTGAAACTGAGAATGTTCTTTTCTATGATAGAGGGTGAGCATGGGAGGAGGGGAGTTTTTCAGTTAGGAAAGAATTGGAAAATAACAATTTGCATAATGTTTCCTTCTTCTTATCATCTACTGAAACTTAATATTCTTTGCAACTTGTTCGATTTTTCCAATGATATGGTTTTCTATATCATTGTGCATGTGGATTTGGATATTTTACATTGGTAAATAAATTCCATCCTTGGTTACTACTGAAGCCTGTAATTTTTCTGTATTTGGTGCAGGTAAATAACAACTTCCTTTCAGTTGGTAATGCAAACAAAGAAATCAATGTAAATATATTAATTGTTTCCATTTTGTTTTTATAGAGAAGGAAGTAACATGTTTGACACCTTTGGTGAAGCCTTTCTATTGGAATGTATTTTTATCTTGATTATTCTTCTTGCATGGTAAACCTGAAATGTCTTTGCTGTGGCATCATCGCTCAGACCTTAAATGTCATTGAAGTAGCATTGTGTTCTTTGTTTGTAAAGTATTGAGAGTTGTTTGCTTTGTATGGTTTGGTGCTATTGTTATGTTTAGATGTTTCACAGAATGGAGTAAAATGAATTGGGAATGAAGCAGAGTTACATTCCTGTGTTTAGATATAAATGAGGGAAGAAATAGAAAGGTTTTGTGATTTATAAGTGATGCGCTTTAAAATTCAAATATAACCCTTTTATTAAGTTACTTTATGAAGGTAAAGTAGTAAATGTCAAGTTTTTGAAAAGTAAAAGTAACCCCTCGTTATCCCTTGGTTGTACACACTTTACCTTCCACGAAATTGCAAACTCCAAAATATGGAGAATTAATCCTTTCCCATCATTTCCTTTCCTCTCCCCATATTCAAGCAGACTGATAGATCATATGATTGAGTCATTTGGTAGGAAGAATGTTTGTTTGTTATTCAGGCACCGGAATAAGAGGAAAACAATGACAGTCAGGTCAATCATCGAAGACATACTTTCATTTATGATTTGATAAATATTCCCACTATTAAATATTTGTGGCTTAGTTACTATGCGTGTTTTTTACTCCTTTCCTCCATAAAATTCTCTGCTATTATGTTGTCAGTTTTTACTTTTATTTCCTTTTACAGTAATTTATTATTTTTCTTAAATATGATATTATGTATCAGGTGTTCAATTTTAGTACCGGAAGGATAATTAATAAATCACTATTTGACAGTGGAGTTACCTCTTTGGACCATGACCATACAGGACTTCTCATATTTTGTGGAGATGCCCAGGTGAGCTGCTCTAGATATATGCACATGTATTTTGTTTAGTATATCCTAATTGTTAGGTTGATCTCATTTTCTTTAGGTACTGGATTGTATGTGCAGGGGTGTATATACTCAGTAAATATGAACTCTCACACTGGTGTATTATCTCGATCGCATCATTTTCGAAATAGTAGCAGGCAGAAATCTCCTGTTACCACCGTGCAGTACAGGAGTTTCTCTCTACTCGCTGGCGGACCTGTGTTATTGACATGTACCCAGGATGGAAACCTGTCTTTCTTCAGGTACAAAAAAAGTTTTCAATTACCCCGAGTGCATTCAGTTCTCTTTGTTTGAACTCTTATTTTTCTTTGGACCACTAATGCTGGTGTATTGTAGTGTGGCTTTGGAGATAAATGGCTATTTATCTCTTCGATGCTCACTAAAATTAGCTCCACGTATTCGCAAAATTCAAGCTTCTTTCTGTCCTCTCCTATCCCTTGAAAAAGGAGAATTCATAGGTATGTTGATATCATTCTTGCGTACTTTTTCTTCTCCTTTCCCCCTCTTTTGTTTCATGAAGGACTTTTAAATAATTTTCTGGTCTTATTAATTAACCCAAATCTTCCCTGCGTAAAAACTAAGGCAGGAATTATATACTGCATGAATTTGTCAACTTTCCATAATTGTTTATAAGAAAAGAAATCAAATTTCTTTCACAAGTTAAAATCAAAACTTGTGATTTAACATAGAAGAGAATTTTTTTATCGAAACGAGATTTAAATAAGGCTTACATTGAGACTTCAATGTGAACGGAGACTTGTATGCTACAGACCAAGTTTTTACTGAATACCTTAACTACAACAACATTACAATGGTTGTCTTTGTAACATAATCTTCTGTTGTCATGTGAAGTTGCTGGAAGTGAGGACTCAAATGTCTATTTTTATGATTTAACTCGGCCAAAAAATACATGCGTGAACAAGCTACAGGTTAGTCTTACTTTCATTGAAGGTGTTTTTATTTATTTTGTAAACTGGTGACTGATCTCTGATAGAGAACCTGACTAATCATCTACAACCCAAAAATTAAGGGGATTGAGTCTGGATTTTTGCTTAAACCATCATGATTTGTTAGTGGGTATTAATGTTATAATAAAAGCTCAAAATGAATATAAGTTTTGTAATGCAGGGTCATCGGTTTCCTGTAATGGGTATTGCCTGGAACCATGGAGAAAATTTATTGGCTTCATCTGATTTTTTTGGCGTAGTAATTGTGTGGAAGAGAGAAAGAACAAATCAAAAGAAAAACATACAACAATAGAAGTTTAAAGGCTTTTAGTTGATGGCCCGTGAAGATAGCATTATTTGCCCAAGTTTTTCCTTTTTTCACTCACCATTCTCCTTTTGTATTCTTGTGCTATTATGAAGTAAATCAATTTAATCATCCGCAGCCTCACAGGAAACGGAAGTAATTATATTCAAACAGTGTACTGTTTTGTATTCTTAGTCGTGATTAGGGATTTTTGTATACGAATTGTGAAGAATATTTTGTATTTAGACATATTTTGTTATCTGTAATTTTATACAATCAAACGAATAATAAGGCACTTTTTTTCTGAATTAGCATTTCGATTTACGAAGATTTTGGATTCCAAGTTAGTTCCTTAAATTTCAGTATTTCTGTAAATTTGTTTCGAAAAATTCATACTCCCTCCTGTCTACGATGACTACAGTTTGAAAGTTTTTTTTTATTATCAGTATCGTATCCATTTTTAAAAATTTTTATTTTTTAAAGAAATGCATCAGAGATGAAGAAATTAATTAATCTAGGACTAAACTAAAAATAAATAACTAATGTTTAACTGATTTGTTTTTTCTAAAAAGATTAAAATTGTAGTCATCACGAAAGGAGTAAAATAGTCATTTTACACATGAAACCTATCCACAAAATATCAAAACAAATATCATAAAATTTATTTTTATTTAATTTTTTCAAAGAAAACAAAAAATATATAATAGATTCAAGAAAATTAACCGATCGAATTCAAAACCAATTTTTTAAATATAATAGTTTTTAACCATGATATTATATAATTTATGAATATAAAATAAAATTAAAAATAAATCAAAATACATGAATAATTATTAAAAAAATGACAACATATTTTTATTAAAAAATATTTAATAAATTTTTTTGACAATTTCATAATAACCAAAATTTCTAAAACTTACTTAAAATTGAATCCCAAAAGAAGCTAATTTGATATAATTCAAATTTTATATTAAATAATTTAAAATCAAACCTGATGAAAAAATTCATTCAAGGAACAAACCACACAAGAAAAAAGTTCAGATTCAAAAGAGACTTGAGTTTAAATTTGTAAAACCCAACCCCCTAAATTTCAAATTTAGACAAATCCTCAAAGAAATCCCCACATATTTTTACAAAGTTACAGTCTTAAATCTGAACAATCAAATAACTGGAAAAAGGGAAAATGCCTTCTCATTGTTGTTCATTGAAAGTCAAATCCTACCTGACACGTACAATAAAAACAGATATTAGGTTATGCAAAAAAAAAAAAATCAATTGGTAACAACACTGCCAAGTTCAGAAAATTTTACTCACAATCACATGAAATTGAAAAATAATTGCCCACCCACATTACTGAAAGGTACACATCCTACCTGACAGAAATAAACAAAATATCAGGAGAAAAAAACTTTGATTGGCAGCATATGATATGCAAAACGGGGAAAAATGGTCACTGACCTTTTGTACAGAGCTTTTACATCTTCCCCCAGCAATGGACTTTCAAGAAACATATCGCTACAATCTTTCACATCAACTTCCTCAACTTCAAATGCTCGATCACCACAATACTCGTTCCATTCAAACCACATTTTTGAAATGAATTCCTTCTTGAAACAAGTGTTGTGATCCTCCTCTTCTGGAGAATCAGCAGACACCAATCGATACACAAAGACTTTCTTCTGCTGGCCCGGTCTGAACGCACGACCAATAGCTTGGCGAGTAACAGAAGGATTAAGGTGAACATCCAAAATAACTATGCGTGATGCCCCGACCAATGATATACCCTCTCCACAAGCCTTTATAGAGCCAAAAAAGACTTTGGCATCAGGAGAATTGTTAAATCTTTCCATGGACCATTCTCGGTGCTCATAGCTTGATTCTCCTGAGATTACAAATATTTCCTTTCCTAGACTCCAGCCTTTACATTGCATGGTTAACCTTTCCAAATATTTCAAAGGGAGCAAGTACTGACTAAATACTAGAAGTTTCTCGCCAGCTGATTCACACAAATTGAGCATGTTCAAAAAGAATTTGGACTTCACACCATCTCTAGCATCTGATTTTTCTATCAAAGCATCAATTATGTCATCAGATATATTATTTTCTCCACATTTTTCAGCTAAAGTTTTCAGTTTAGGGTGCAAATAGACAGCACTGCCTATAGAAGATATCTTGAACTTTCCAGATGACTTCTTTAATTTTTCAATGTCAAGCTTTTGTTTAGGGCTAAGATTGAGTACCACAGTAAAATCAACGAGACCAGGAAGCTCATCAAGAAAATCCCCTTTATAATAATGAAGGACATTGCTTGTCATCTCGCGCAAATCACGTATGACGGCAACTTTACTTTTAAAATCTGTGCCCTTCAAAATGTTTTCAACAAGATCATAGAAGCTTCTAACACCTTGTATATGAACTCTACTATGAATGCGCCTGACGATAGGCTTAGATGTTTCCATCTTCAAAAATTTTGGACGAACAAGATTTAGAATGTTAAACACCTCCTTGACATGATTTTGATAAAGTGTTCCTGAGAGAACAACTTTTCTAGGTGTGTGAACTTTAACAATGGATTGAACCATATCTGTGTTTTCATTTCTTGGATTATGCCCCTCGTCTAAAATAAGAATTGAAGGAATCTTGAGTAAAATCTCTTGGCAAGATAAAGAAGTATTGTTGGTCCCATCATTACAGACAATAGAGGAGAACTGTTTGTATCCTAAGAAAAGAATACTCTTCTTATCCACCCATTGCTTCAACACTTCTAGTTGTTGACTTCTACTATCTGCCTTCACTGTGTAAAAGTCATATAGAGGTATGTCCTCCACTTGCCATGTTTGGAACTCCTTTTTCCAGGTTGACAATATTCCCTTAGGAAGCACCACTAAGGGTCTCGCATTCGGATATATGCCTAGAAAACTTTGCATGAAACTAATAATCATGAACGTTTTTCCTGATCCTGGAGCATGGGCTAAGATGCAGCCACCAGGATGATCACCCGCAAGATTCCTAACTAGAAAATTGAATCCTTCAATTTGATGGGGTTTCATCCGTTTCATATGTCTAGGATGTGCTGAGAATTCTGTTATCTTAAGATCATCTTCAGCAACATTAACTCCAAGTACATCTGCTTTGGTATTACAAGAGTCAGACGCATAAGTCCTTGTGCTCCGTTTAACCTTCAATAAAATATAAAATTAATAATAAAAAATTAATAATAATAATAATAATAATAAAAAAGTCAATCTTTTTAACGCATCTGTCACAGCCCGAAGTAATATTAGATCTTAATCTAGAATACACATCGGCAGAGTTAAGAACTAGGTATAATTTTCATAAAACAGTCAAGTCCACATTATATGAATGGGTCTACCTACACTATTTATTATTTTAGTTTAATAAAGAGGTTTTCGAGTCCTTAAAGAAAATGTAAGTTAAAATAAAATGAAATCAGCATTTTCTCACTTGTCATTTTGTTATGTTTATGCCCTGCCATTTTCAAAATTTAATTTGTATTATGCATCTAATTTCAAGAGCCATAATTGAAAGTGATCATAAAACTAAAAGCATATTTTATGTTTTATCACATATTCATAAAATAATTATAATTAAGATTTATAACAAAAAAAAATTAATGCAAAACAAAAAGCCTAACCTTGTACTGAAACTCAAATATGGTTTCAATTTTTCGGTCAATAATGCCGCAAACTCGACAAACATAACCAATATCATCTTTTAAAATAAAAAAATGATCACAGTCCTCATCTCTTTCCGATTCTTCATCGTCTGTTTCAACTTCTTCATCTGGCAGAGGATTAGCGGAAACAACCTAGTAGAGGCAACAATTAAACTCGGACAATGCCAAATGAACTCTGAAAACTGCAATTTGAAGGTAGCCTTCAAAGTAATAAATAATGTACTAAGTTAAATAATTATGACTTGTGTACAAATAATTTTACTGAGCAGAAAATAAAACGTGACAGTGTCACCTCAGTAACCTTTAACCTAACTCATCAATTCTAGTGAATAATTACAAATTAAATGACACAAAAAATCATCCAAATAGTAGAAGATAAACTGAATGACAAAAACAGGTATTATCATTGAAAAATTAAAACAAAATTATACTTTGGAACACTCCATTGCCATTGACATCTCCTTCCAAATATCTTCCAGGCTATCATTGTCCACGGTATCAACTTGATAATCCCCTTCCTCCTTTACACCAATATAAACACCTTTATCTCCCGTAGTTCTACCTTTACCCCCCATACTTGTCTCAATTTTCAGATCTTTACTTTCGCCATGATAAGGAAAGGGAGTGAACCCCTAAAATGCATTGTTAACACAACAGTAAAGTATGTTAATGAAATGAAAAGCAAGAAGAAATAGCCAGTATCTTATCATGAAGACCAACTACAAATATAAATCTAAATACACAGAAAAATACTAAGTTACCTATATGGAAATTTAGAGATTCAAATGAAAATTTTTGACACAAATATGTTCATAAAAGTAAATGGTTAAACTCATATCATTATTCACTATTCCCCTTCAACATTGATACGTGAATAACAGGTTAAAAAAAAAAAGAATATATAGAAATAGCCCGACATCTAGATAAAATATAAATCCAGATTCATCAATTATTTTCATTTTCAACCCCATCAATTGCCCAATGACCAAGCATAATATAAAGAATCAAAAGTAAACGAAAAATCATACTGCATCAGAATATTCAAATATATCCAATCCAGTGATTTCAAAACTATGACTGAGTTAAAATAGTCTACTTCAGTGAAACTTGGAAAAGTATTAGAAATTAAGTACTTATTTTTAAGAGTAATGGATTGAGAATTTTTAACGTTACTTGTTTCATTCTTCAACTTTCACCTCAGATCTACACACATTCATTAATGTTAATTTTGTAATTAATCTATGCCTTTGCACAAGGAAGGAACACTAATATACTTTAAAGAAAACCAGTTAAATTTGAGAGTTTAATATAATGATAATCATCTTGCATTAGTGTTTTTTCAATAAGTATATGGTTCAATGAAAAACAAAAAAGCAACGGTAAATGCAACACCAAGGAAAATATGTTGTTGAGAGAAAAAAAATCAGGACAACGGTATTATGCAATAAAACTTCAATGACATATTTACAGGAATCTCCAGCCACAACACAAAAGTTGAAAATAAATGCTACAGTTTTGTTAAATTATGTTAGGCCTACAAGTAGTGTTCACAAAAGGGGAAAAAATAATCGAATGAATGGAGAGGTTAGGGTGCGTGATGCAGGAATCATACAGTGTGCCAAAAGAAAGACCAAATGAGTATATTGGAAGGGAGGGTAATCATATGAAGAGAAGAATTATTATTAGGTTATGGCTGGTGATTTTGAGTAGAGGCTAATTTGATGACTATTCCATAATTGTAAGGAGATTATCTCCAACTATTTGTTGCTTCTCTGTTGGATTTCTCTAATTCCATTTATAGAGGAATTTTCTTCGCATCAGCACTAGATATTAGTACAAGTTTAGCTCCGTCTGATGTGTCGTATATTTAAATTGTTACAGAAGTAAGGAAAAACTTACAATTGTATTCATCACAACAGAAGACGGTGCAACCAGCCTCGGCAACATAATTTCATGGAACGGAACAATAGATTTATCATGTCTATCATCTACCTCTTCTGAAGCTTCATGAAATGGAACAATAGAATTTTTATCTCCATCATATTCTTCATCTGAATCAATGCGAATCACGGCAGGAATTGGTGCTGCCTGAAAATACTTCTCGGTGTTTTCCCCCTCAAAATCTACGACATTAGAATGTGTCAAACAAGTGCCTCGATCATCTTCTAACATAAGAGTGTCTTCATCGTGGTCATTTACCACATTCATCAATTGATTGACAAGTCCGGGGTACTTTGCGAAGTAAGGTCCAAGTATCTGCATTTTTCGGGCTACAAGGGCCTCTATGTCTTTTGTGACACTTCCAAATTTTTTATTCTCTATACGAACCACAACATCAGATATTGCAAATGGATTCGTGTGGTCAACAACATTTGATAACTTCTGTCTTTTGCCAGGACCAGGGGAAAATCCTAGTTTCACAAGATGAAACTATATTCAGAAGAACAGCAGTTATTCCATCAAGTGTTCTATATTGAATATTGGGCAAAACCACATGATGCACTAAGTACAGACATCCTGAGGAAGAAAGCATAACAAAAGCACATGGCAAAAGCAGATATTCTCAATGCTTATATACTTCAACTAGACTCAAGTATAATACTGAGTACACACCCCAACACAGTTTCAACTCCAGAGACCAACTAATCAAGTCAATACAAGAGAAAATCATAAAATAAAATATAGGAGAAAACTTAAATATAGTACCTTACATGTTATTCTTTCTGTTCTCATTAAATTGAAGTATCAGAAAGTATCTACTTAATGATTCACATAAATTTATACAAACCTTTAAGTTTTATTGCGC
This sequence comes from Sphenostylis stenocarpa, assembly GCA_963425845.1. Classification (NCBI taxonomy): domain Eukaryota; kingdom Viridiplantae; phylum Streptophyta; class Magnoliopsida; order Fabales; family Fabaceae; genus Sphenostylis; species Sphenostylis stenocarpa. Next base: position 7,261,422 of record OY731408.1, read on the forward strand.
AGATTACACATTTAAAATTCTAATTCTGATTGAAAAAACATTACAAACACACACTTTTAGATAATACTTAAATGTTTGGACTCGACGACTTGTTTCTTAGCTGAATAAGTATTAAATCCTAAAATTAAAAAAAAAAAATCATTGACTATTACGAGTTGAAAAGTTGAAAGAGCTACAACTCGCCAAAAAAAGTAAGTGGCAATCAACATTTTATTATATCAAAGTATATATATATATATATATATATATATATATATATATATATATATATATATATATATATATATATATATATATATGTGAGAATTTAACATGATAATGAGGAATATACCAGTTGATCGAGAGCATTTAGGTGATAAGACATCAACATATGACTCCATAGGCAACTTTCAATGAAATGAAGAAACTGAAAATTAAAGAAAACAAATGAAATTATCACAAATTGAAGAAAATGATAAAAAACAAATATCCAATATATTTTAGATAAACAAGAGAGATGCGAGGGTTACCAACGTGAAGAAGTGGAGAGAAAAAATGACTTGAGAAATTCAGAGTGACAATTTATAGAGTAGTAATGCAGTGAGAGTGTATACGACGGTTGAGTTTCCACCAGTTGTAATGATTATCTGTGCGCAGTTGCAGTTTTCATGCAGTGTGTATGTGGATCAACGACCGGTGTGTGACGACAAGGTGATCAAGATATTTGAACCGTTAGATTCAGTTTGTACAATAAATTAAATTTTAAGTGTTAGTCAAAGTCCACTGTCAAATCAAGGTGCATGCATGAATGGTGAATAGACACACTTAATTTATGACACATAAATTAAAAACTTGTAATAACCTTTTTTTATTGTTATTTTAAAAATTTAACCAAGAAACTGATACATATAATAAATTTTATTTAAGTTACTAAAATAGTTATGATATTTTTATTTTTCTTCTATTCGTTTCAAAATCAAAATTAAATAAAAAGTAATGGAATAATTAATATCATCTTAATGTTAAATAAATCTGATTAAATAATTTTATTATATTTAAGACAGTGATCAAAATATTATTGTTGTTCCCTATATCTTTGTGCAATAAAGAAAATTATTAAATATTATTAAATATTATTAAGATAAAACTTTAAATTTGATTGGAGAGGTATGTATTTTTGACTTCTTATAAAAGTTTTTATTCTTTTCTTTTCTATATAATATTTTGATTGAAATTTATTTATTTATATAAAAATATAAAAAAATGTAATAAATGAAAATATTAGAGGAAAAGTTGCAACATGCTTTCAAGTGTTGTTTGTAATTACAGAAAATATAAATTTAAAGATGGTAATATATAGACAACTCCTCTTAAATAAATAATTATTATATTCAAATTATTAAACTAATGCTCATAATATTGAATTTAATATAGAGATATTATATTCAAATTATTTCTTTAATTTAATCCTCTATTTTTGTTGACTTTTATAATAATTATTTTCCAATCATTCAACAATAGTTTATAAGATAAATAAGTATATATATATATATATATATATATATATATATATATATATATATATATACATTTTAATGTGTTACTTCTCCAAGCGTATTTAGACTTTTATATATTATTATGTCGACATTTTGCCAAAATAAAACTTAAAATATGATTGATTAAAAAACATAACTTTCATATTTTTTTCTACCAATTTTAGATACTTTACACACGTTCACACATTAAAAAAGCCAAAAAAATTATAAATATTTAAAATTTAAATCATTGTTTGGAACAAAAAGGAAAAACAACCTAAGACCTGGTGTAATTAATGTTCCGTTACTTAAACTGGTAAAGCAATAAAAAAATTATAAATATTTAAAATTTAAATTATTGTTTTGGATAAAAAGGAAAAACAACATAAGATATGGTGTAATTAATGTTACATTGCTTGAACTGGTAGAGCAATACAAAAAGATAATACAAGTAACAAAATTCATATAGCAAAAAAAAAAAAAAAGAGGAGTGAACTATGATTGAAACCATTTCCTAAGCTGTTTTGAAGGTTTTTTCTCTTCACCATTCTCTTGGGAACCCTTTTGTGAGAACTTAGATCTATATTGTTCTATAAGTATGTCAAGCTTGTCTACTACGTCCTTCCCTACTGAATCTTTATTCTTCTTAGGCCGTTTCTTGGAAACCTTACTGCCTTCTTCTTGTTCTTGATTCTGCATCTTTCTTTTCCTAAATCCAGTATCATCATCTTTATTTCCTGATTTTCTTCTATTGGTGGCAGTGGCAGTGTTTTGATCTTCGACTGATACACCACCATTGTTCTGGCCATTCTGGTTATTCTTTGGCTTCATGAACAAGGCTTCTGGATTTTCTTTCAATCCTCTTTTACTCTTATTATTGCCTATCTGTCTTTTGGATTTGTGTCCTTGAAGGGATTTTCCATTTGCCAGTGGACCACGACCACCTGATTCACCCATTGTATTCAGTACTGATTCTTTAGCCGGTTCACCCTGCTCTCTTGACTTCCGTTTTCTGTCCTGCTTCCGAACTCCTACAGTGGCAGGTTTGTCATTTTCCATGGCATTGTTGTCTTCTTGAGGAGCCTGCTGTTGCTGAAATTGTAGCTTTGCCTTCCGAAGTTTAAGTGTTTGAACATTATCAAGAGCAAACTCCACAATCGGTCGATGTTCAGGACCAAATGTTTCTGTAGTCAATGAAAGCAAAATCTAAATTTAACAGAAAAAAATACAAAATAGTCTGATGCCCAGAGATGAGAAATGGTTGTCACCAGGATTATTGTTAAGAACTCTCAGAGCCACAAGGGCATGCTGATGCTCTGAAAATTCAACAAAGGCAACTCCCCGTGAATAGCGTTCTTGAGCAACCTTCCCGTTCTTTTCATTTTTCAAAAACTTTATCTGCAGATTATACGTGTATTTTTAAAATATAAAATGACACCCTTAAAGTTTTAGAGAAACAATAATTGACAACTTAAAGTCATGATCTACTTAACCAACCTGTCGAATTACAGGTTTTTGCTTGGTAGCTCTAGAGATGACCGCATCAATGCAAAGCTTCTTGAGTTGTTTCTCATTCATTGACTTGGGTAAGTTGTAGATAACGAGTCTAGTTCTAGAGACATGAAAATTTGGAGATTGAAGCTTTGTCTTCTTTTTCCTCTCCAACCTATGAAATTTCCATAAATAATGTTGAGCACTAACACCAGCCGAAGAAATTACACTTGAGCAAGATAGAATTTTAACCACAACATTTGCAAGGCCAAATGCAACATAACATAGGGCACTAATTATAGTACCAGTAATGATATTTGAAAAAGGACAGTAAATCTACGACTCATATTTTGTTCGTCTGTGATCTACACACAATATGGATTGTGCCAAGAATTATGATTTGTGTGCTAGAAATTATATCTAAGCTTTTCTAGAGACTTTTTTTTCCAGCCCTCTTGTGATTTTTTCTCAACAAAAATTACCAAGTATGAAAAGAAAATGGAAAACAAGGAGAATAATACAATACAAATGTTTTTCTATCCTAAAGTTCATAGGGTAAAACAGAACATATTAGCAAAGGATTGAGAGAATTAAAAAGAAAACCATAATTGTCCACAGCTTAACATGACCAATTGGTCAGTTCCTCAAAGGAGCATACAGTGGTCTTCAACAATATGACAGTTGGGGATTAAAAAAGTCGGTGCAGCCCATAATAATTATAACCAACATGGGAGATGTGAGTTAAAATAATAATACTCACTCTTGGCGTTTTGACATATCACTGTCTGAAACCCCTTCAGCAGCTGTAGTTCCCTCTAGAATAAGTCCCTCCTGTTACAATTTAGTAGAATACAAATATTATTCCTATATATATATATATCAGCTTCAACAGCCTGCTCCACGAGAGTTACAAAGGAGAAGACAAACCTTTGCCAAATAAAGATTCCGGTGGTCATGAACCTCATTTTTTGCTTTCTCCAGTTCCTTGTCATGTGCTGATTTCTTATCCAAAGCCTTTAAAACTTTCAATAGTCTACCTTTCAGTAAAATACCTGTCCCAGAAGCCGCAATAGCAGTTGAAATTGCAGTCTTAGCTGCTTCTACAGTTTTAAACTTAAGAAAACCAGTCCCTCTTGGTCGCCTGCGTTGAATAAAAGGAGACTATGAATAATGCCCTATGAAATAGACACAGAAAAAAACAATGGGACATACTTGGTAACTTGGTGGAGAACAGGAGCGAAGTATTCTACTTCCCCAAACGCAGAAAATCGTTGTTTTACTTCTTCGTTATCACATTCAAAGGGAAGATTACTTATAAAAACTGTTCTCTGCAAATCTTCTTCTTCCGTTCCCTTAGGATTTGATAAGTTGTTTCCGCTGGAAATTTCAGGCTTAGAAATACTTAAAACCTTTTCAGAGTCATCAGATACTTTTTCCTCTGCATCCTTAACAATTTTATCAGATCTTAACTCTATGTTTTCTTTGGAAAACATAGAATCATTGTTTTCAGATGTTCCTTTGCTTGAGGATGCAAGCAAGTTGTTAAGAACCTTTCTTGCAATGTCTGCTTCCTTATCAAAATTATCTTCAGGCGGAGCTCCCTCTTCCTCCATGGCACTAGAGTAGCTTGTATCATTATCATCTCCTTGAACAGATTTTTTATCAACAAGCTCAACATCTTCCTCGTCACTATCTTCATCACTCATGTTTTGTTGTCCTAAAAAAATTGCAAAGGATGTCTAATTTATATGTTCACGCTCAAAATAAGGCTTTTTGGCAGACTAAAATAAATAGGACAAAGATAAAGAGAGAAACTAATGTAAAGCTCCGATAGAGTATTAAAATACTAGAACAATGACCCTATACTTCAAATGTTATATGTTAGTAGTTCATGAAGAAACAAGCTCAAACATTTCTAGAGGAATACATTATCTTTAACGGTGCACCAAACTAAAGCATTAAATGGGACATACACAATCTACTAGGGAAATCACAGGGTACAAAATGAAGCAATGAACTTTGACCTCAACATAGACAGTTAAATAGAAATCTATTGGACAATATCACCATCCTATGATTTCCAACAAATTATATAACTATAATTAAGTTTGTAACAACTCAGCAGCATGGCTCCAATTGATTAGCCACTGAATAATTTATTTAAGTTTTGAACAACATAGAAATTATAAGAATTTTATACGAAACATATATTCAGTTAACTGTAGTAAAGAGTCACACACATAACAGATGCTGGCTTTTTACTCCTAAAATCTATCAAACAACTGACTAGCACAATGGCAACAATGACGTTAAAATCCAAACATGAGAACGGTGATAGACTAATCCCAAATTCTAATTCAACAGTAGAAGAACACTTCCAAGCCCTATATTTTAGCATAGTCTACTCAATTAAAATATAGATATGTAACATAGTTCGGGAGAAGTTTTCCAAATAATAATACTTAACCTCATAAATAGTACCACTAAATAATTGGTAATAAAGGAGAGCACTTCAAATTAGTATATATTTCAGCATTGAATAGCAAAAGGGCACTTCATTCACTTCAACTGATTAAGGAATCCATGATGTGAACATGACCTATGATAAGGGTTAGAACAAGGGAAGCAAATGAAGTTCTTCAACAAGTATTGTTGGTTGACCAAATTGTGTTTTGGATTAATCAATTAATGGGCTTTAGTTTGGTTTTATTGCAAGTTGTAATAAGGGCCCAATTGGAAATTTAGTTATCAATCTTTGGGAGACCAAGAGAGTGTATAGTTGATTGACTTTTGGATGTCACAATTTTAGTTACAATCAATCATTAAGTAGTTTTCAATTCGTAGGTTAATAAATCATTATTAGTATTTATTTTCTTTTAGTGAATCTTTGTAACTCTGATGGCAAAACTTCTTTATAAGTTGAACCATTTTTATCAAAAATAACAAGTTGAGTTTTATTTTTAGAAATATTAGAGTTTATCTCTTTTATCTTAGTGAGAGTGATTCTCCTAGATTCTTAAGTGATTCAAGAACCCTTGGTTGTATCAAAGGACTTTCACATCCTTTGTGTGTTGCCTTCCTTGGAAAGAGTGATTATTTCCTTTCACCTTATCACTAAATTCTTAAATTTCCTACAAGGTTCTAACCTTAAAAATCCTAAATCACCCCTTGTGATTCATTTCAGTTGGTATCAGAACCAGGTTTAAAGGTTTGAACATCAAATTGATGGAAGAGGAGGATAAAAAGAAAAGGAAAGAAAAATTTCTTCAAGAAAAGAGAGAAAAAAAAAGCATTAGTGAAACACTTGAGAAGAAAAAGAGTGATAAAAAGAAGAGTGAAACACTTGAAGTGAGAGAAAGTTATTTAGCCATAAAAAGTGAGTATAATATTTGTTTTACATTTAATTTATTAGACTTATCTCTTTTTTATGTAGATGACGAATCTGATTTGAGGACAAATCTTTTTCAAGAGGGAGAGCATGATGTGAACATGACCTATGATAAGGGCTAGAACAAAGGAAGCAAATGATGTTCTTCAACAAATATTGTTGGTTGACCAAATTGTGTTTTGGATTAATCAATTAATGGGCTTTAGTTTGGTTTTATTGCAAGTTGTAATAAGGACCCAATTGGAAATTTAGTTATTAGTCTTTGGGAGACCAAGAGAGTGTATAGCTGATTGACTTTTGAATGCTACAATTTCAGTTACAATCAATCATTAAATAGTTTTCAATTCGTAGGTTAATAAATCATTATTAGTATTTATTTTCTTTTAGTGAATATTTGTAACTCTGATGCCAAAGCTTCTTTATAAGCTGAACCATTTTTATCATAAAAAACAAGTTGAATTTTATTTTTAGAAATATTAGAGTTTATCTCTTTTATCTTAGTGAAAGTGATTCTCCTAAATTCTTAAGTGATTCAAGAACCCTTGGTTGTATCAAAGGACTTTCACATCCTTTGTGTGTTGCCTTCCTTGGAAAGAGTGATTCTTTCCTTCTACCTTATCACTAAATTCCTAAATTTCCTACAAGGTTCTAACCTTAAAGAACCTAAATCACCCCTTGTGATTCATATCAGTTGGTATCAGAACCAGGTTTAAAGGTTTGAACATCAAATTGATGGCAGAGGAGGATAAAAAGAAAATGAGAGAAAAATTTCTTCAAGAAAAGAGAAAAAAAGAAAAAAAAAAAAAAAAAAGCGTTAGTGAAACACTTGAGAAGAAAAAGAGTGATAAAAAGAAGAGTGAAACACTTGAAGTGAGAGAGAGTTATTTAGCCATAAAAAGTGAGTATAATGTTTGTTCTACATTTAATTTATCAGACTTATCTCTTTTTTATATAGATGACGAATCTGATTTGAGGACAAATCTTTTTCAAGAGGGAGAAAATGATGTGAACATGACCTATGATAAGGGCTAGAACAAGGGAAGCAAATGAAGTTCTTCAACAAGTATTGTTGGTTGACCATATTGTGTTTTGGATTAATCAATTAATGGGCTTTAGTTTGGTTTTATTGCAAGTTGTAATAAGGGCCCAATTGGAAATTTAGTTATCGGTCTTTGGGAGACTAAGAGAGTGTATAGTTGATTGACTTTTGAATGCCACAATTTCAGTTACAATCACTCATTAAGTAGTTTTCAATTCGTAGGTTAATAAATCATTATTAGTATTTATTTTCTTTTAGTGAATTTTTGTAACTCTGATGGCAAAACTTCTTTATAAGCTGAACTATTTTTATCATAAATAACAAGTTGAGTTTTATTTTTAGAAATATTAGAGTTTATCTCTTTTATCTTAGTGAGAGTGATTCTCCTAAATTCTTGAGTGATTCAAGAACCCTTGGCGGTATCAAAGGACTTTCACATCCTTTGTGTGTTGTCTTCCTTGGAAAGAGTGATTCTTTCCTTCCACCTTATCACTAAATTCCTAAATTTCCTACAAGGTTCTAACCTTAAAGATCTTAAATCACCCCTTGTGATTCATATCAATCCACCTCAAGTATCAAGCAACAACATGAAACCTAATAAATTTAGTAATTAAGATGAATAAGATCTAGACAAAATATCAAAATTGAATAACTTCATTCAAATCAAATATAGACAATTAGAGTGGCTGATGGGAGGTACCATTTTTACTGAAGATAGAAATTACCTTTCTCTGGTGCATGAGTATCATGCATTTCACCACTAAATATCTTTTTTGGAACAGCCCAGTCAACAGCTATGACTCTTTTTGCAAACTTTGATCCATTCAGCTTTTGAATGGCCTGAAAAAGAAACAGGAAGCTTATACGCAGGTTATTTCAGAACGCAAAGAGTGGGTAAATAAAGTAAAACCTTGGTAACAGTTCATACATTTTCGGCATCTTGCTTGCAGGTAAATTTTACGAATGCAAAGCCCTTAGACAGGCTGCACACAGGAGAAGAGAAAAGAAATTAGTTTAAGAAACCATTATGTATGATAGTACATTGAACTCCTGAAGTCAAAGAAAAAAAAAAGAACTTACCCTGTGTCTGACTTTTGTGGAATAAAGACATCCCACACATATCCTGCAGATGAAAACATATCTCTTATTTCATTATCTTTCGCCTGCATCCATGTTTAGTCAACTAATCAGAAGTCAATGCATCCCAACATTATTTCATATCTTTTAATTCAATGCATCAAACCTTGAAGGGAAGGTTCCTGACAATAAGCTTCCATTTCTGAGTCTTGGAGCCCTGACCCACATACAGAGCAAAATTGTTAAGAAACAAATATCTCATTCAAGATCATACAAAGTAAACAGGGAAGTTACTTCACCTACAAAATTAAAAATCATAGAATAAAACACCCAATAAAGCATAAAAACTATGAAGTTTATCTTCCACCACCTAATAGCTTATTAGATGAATCTACAGTACAGTCTACAGTTACTAAATGCATTCCAAACAGGCTAAAAACTGTCTTCCAAGTCAACTTTCGAATGGTGGGCAGGGTACATACATTTACAAAACTCATACTTCTTCAATGAGCATAATGTCACATATATCAAGCCTTTAGAAGTAGCACACATCACAAAAATGGAGACAACAAACAAGAAAATACTTTTCTACACAAAATAGGAAACAGAGACTAAAACCAAACCCAAATGAAAATCCTTCCAAGCCTTTAGAAGCAGCACACATCACAAATTCTCATTGCATAACTTCCTTTATATTAAGATCATGAATGCCATATTATTGTGATTAATGGGAGAAAAAAACTTACAATACAACTATTAATGAGCAATAGCTTTTTTCATAAAAATAAACAAGGAAAATGGGTTTTTGACCTACTCAGTTTCCAGAAAATGAATAACATATTCAATATAATTATTACCATGGAATGCAAATTAAAACATAAGGCAAAAGGTCAGATTTTATGAATACAAATCAAAATGATACAGCTTCTCTCAGCTGAAAGTTAATCATATACAAATTATGCTTTGCTTATGTTGAGATAATATACTAATTCTGTTGAGTTCTTTGACAAGCACATTACCTCTCCACCCAGTTGGCGGGCCCAAACTGTTTCCCCTCTTATCTCTTTTTTATGCAACATTGCAACAGAAGCTCGAGCTGATTTTACACTTGTATAAATTACAGACGAAGCATCCATGGGACAGCCATCTTGCATGAGACCTGGAAAATTTCCATAATGATCTACAATCCCAAGCAATATAAAGAACCTATGCATAAATAATACATTTAATCTTGTTGAACACTCTAGCTGGAAAGCAACCTCTTAGACAATTTCAGTGGAAACATCCATCTCAGAACTCGATGTGATTAATGGGATAAAATACAACTAACATTTGTTTACAATATGAAAAGATTTAGCATTAAAATAATAATATTGACTATTAACCAAGCACTAAAAACAGTACAAGACGAGCAAATCTAATTAAAAGCAGCTTCACAGGCAAACCACAAAAAGACTTTCCGCCAATTATAAACCTACGGTAAAATGACCCAAAAGAATATGAATACAACGTATTTTATTCAATAAAAATAAAATAAAATGTAGACCTTTGTATGTAACTTTTTTAATATAACTGACATATCACGGTATTAGATAAACAAAATAGCCTATTTCATCTGCATTATATATTATTAGCTGAAAATATCAAAATCCATAGTTACCATGTTGCTCGAGATCTTTCCTTGAAAGAGGGTACTTAACAGAACACACAGTGCCAATCTCTCTTGCTTGGCTGTGAACTTCTTCAGCCATATCAGAATTAATGAGACCACCCAATATAACAGTTCTGGCAACCCTGACAAAATAAAAAATAAAATAAGAAACAGCATTTCAGGAACAAGACATTAATTCAAACATAAGAAACATCCGTAAGTTGGAATCAGGTCATCTCATTAGTCATTTCCACTTGATCACAGTCATGTTCAAATCAGCTTCCAGGATTTAACTTTTATTTCTCTAGTAACAAACTTATTTTAAAAGGTTGGATTAAATGCAATTGAAGAAAAGGACAGATGAGTAAAAACCTCTGCTTTTCTGAGCAACCACCCTCATCTACTACATCATTACAAAGAGCTGATTTTTTCACTTCTATGGGCTTCCTTGAGTCTTTCTGTTTAATTGTGACTTGTACTTCTAGAAAAGAAGAAAAAGAATATATAAAAAAGGGAAAAATTATAAATGAGCAACTTATAAAATAATTGTTTAAACAAATTCACAACCTTCTTCCTTCAAAACTGAAACATGTTTCTTTGCTTCAGATAATTTGCTATCTTTTACATCATCATCTTTTGGCTTTCTGTGATCATCTGCTGTGTCCACTATCACATTACAAAATAAAGAGGGAGAAGAAATAACAAAGGAATCAAAGTATTGAAAAGGTTAAAATCATGTCCACATCTTTCAAACAGCATGGAACATGAAAATATCACAGGATGCTGAACCATAATTATAGAGTTAGCATCAACCTTTATTTGGTTTTGACTGTCGTTCCTCACGGCGAGGACGAGGCATTGCATGCTTCACTACAATTTTACGACCTTCAACAGATGTACCGTTCTTTAGATCAATAGCACGGTTGGCATCTTCCTCAACAGCACTGAAGATGACAACAATTAATTCCAAACTAGACAAGTTGGGTCACTGATTCTAGAGAGAAGAACCATACATCTTACATAAAATCAGAGACAGCCAACAAAATATGATTATGGATTAATTTACCACTGACCACAACAACAGTTATACACTACAGTCACCATCAAAAGAAGACAGATTTCATATTATTGAAGCACTCTGCAACTTGAATATCTAGAATAAAGTTTGTCCATTGATATCTTCTTAGTGGCTCGTAAATCATGTGGTTAATGTTTTACCGGCAACTTTATGGCAATATCATGGAGGTTTACTGAGATAGAATAACTGAACTGCATATTGCAATCCTAACTACGTTTAAGGATATTTAAACATCGATAAAACCAGAATGCATTTTCAAAGAAGGGGAAACTTTTACTTGATTACTAAGTATTCACATTTATCTGTATCTTCAGTTGAATGAATCTTTAGCCAAAGCATAAGCAAGAAACCATATCAAATGAACTGGTGAGAACACAATAACATAAGCTAAAGCCAGAAGTCCAATATCTTGTAATGCCATAGAGGGCTTATTGTTTGGACAAATTTCTCCATAAATACTTCTAGGGGAGAAATAAGAAAAAATAAAAATAAGTTTCTTCAAAAGTAAAAATTAGTTTACATAAAAACTAGTTCGTAGAAGATTTTTCGTATAACTTCTCTAAACTTTTATTTTTTTAAATTTCCATAACTTAATTTTAATTTATGGAGAAAGTTTGATTTTTTTTTTTTTTCTTATTTTTCCATCCTTGAAGTTCTTATGAAAAAGCTTGGCCATAACAAGCTCATAGGACGCTGACAACTGGCAGTGGTAAGACAACCAAACACAATGATGACAACAAATTAAACTTTTGGAAGTTAAAAATACACTCACAATTGTACATATCCGAAACCACGATGCTGAGCTGACCCTGTGGATCATTAAGCAAAGAAATAAAAAATGTTAAAATCTATCATATACCTCACTTATGCCGTCAGTCTCCACATACATAATTTTCTTATATCGGTTAAAATGAACACATATCATGGACTTTACACAATTCAAGTACCCTCTTCAACCATCTGAGCTAAACTCTTGATAAATAATATATATATCGTCTATACATCAGTTACTATACCCTTACCTTTCTGTGTGACCATGAAGCAGCGCCTCACAGGTCCAACCTGACTGAACGTCTCCTCCAACTGATTTTATAATTTTTGCAAAAAAAAATTAAAAATATATTTAGAATAAAACACACACACACATTTAAGCAATTAACAAACAAACGAATGAAAGGAGAAGAACAGCGAAATAACGAATACCTGAGGATTGGAGAAGGAATAGGGCAAGTTGGACACAAAAAGTGTCGAGGAGCAATGCTCTTTGACTCCACTCTCCTTCACTTTGTTCTTCTTTCCCATCTTTCCTCACGCCCTCTTCTTCTCTTCTCAACCAAAAATTATTGTATCTGTAAAGGAAGAATTTTGATTCTGCATTATACACCGACTACTCGCTCATTCGAAAACCCAAATGTAAAACTAATAAAAAAATTAGGTTTCGGCCACCTGAGGCAGAGAGAACAGTGCACAGTTGAGCTGGGTATGTGTCAAGGGTTGCAATTTGCGGTGTAGCTCTAGAACAAGCAAACCAGGGTTTTGTGAAAAAAGAAAACCCCTACTTCTGTCAAAAAAGAAAAAGAACAATCATTGTTTTATTTGTTAAACATATTCCTTTAGAAATAAGATTCAATTTTTATTATTCTGACTTAATATTTTTTATGAATAATTTTTTATCAATATTATATATATCTTTATTAAGTTTGTGTTGATTCACATTGTGACAATTTTTTTTATTGTTTTAAAAATTAGATTGATAGAATAAAAATTGAATTAAAAATTAATATATTATTTTAAATAATTAAATTTTAATTAAATTATAATAAAATGGAACAAAATTTATAAAAGTTTTTTCATTGAATGTTGGGGTCAACCGTGTTAATAAAAATAAATAAATTAGGATAAATTTTTTAATATAATCTTTTATAAAAAATATAATATATTTTAAAAATATATTACATTATATTAATTACGATAATTTTAAATTTAAATGATAATTATTTTATTATATTTTTATTTTATTTAATAATTATCCATTTTTTTCCTTAATTTTTATTATAAGTTAACATAATTATATATTTTTTTAAATATTATTATTAATAAAATTATTATATTATAAAAATACTAAAGTACCACCTTGTCTTCAATTTTAATAGTCGATATGATTTTTCAAATATTATTTAAAAAATTATATATATATATATATATATATATATATATATATATTACTTCAAATAATATATAAAAATAAATAAACGAGGACAATATTATATTTTGAAGTAAATGTATATTTTTAGCTTCATGTATAAGTTTTACTTCAAATCCATAAACTAAAACCAGCGTGACGTTAGGGTTTTACTTTCAACTTTTTTTCATAGATAGTATTATTTTAAAAAATATTTTTTAAAATAGTACATCCTGAATATTATTTATCCAACTACCATTATTTATTATTTATGCTACTCTCGCTCAAACGAGAAATGCATCGCTTGAGCGAGGAGACCTAGAACCTAAGAGTTTTGTGGGGTTTAAGTTCGCTCAAGCAATAAAATTCTCGCTCAAGCGAAAAATTCATCACTTGAACAAGGAGACATGAAACTAATACATAATTTCAGGTGTTTTTTTGCTCAAGCGAGGGGTAATTTCGCTCGAGCAAGAACTGATTGAAATATGTGGTGACCCAAGTTGTATTATGTAGCTAACTGCGTTGAACCTTTAGCCTGTGGTTAATTCTTACTCAAGCGATGAGTAATTTCGCTCGAGCGAGAAGTGATTGGCTAACTGTGTTGGACCTTTCGTCTGTGGTCAATTCTCGCTCAAACGAGAAATCCATCGTTTGAGCGAGGAAATTTATAATCGATTATAATTTAAACTAATCGATCATAATTTTAAAATAATCGAATATTTAAAATTATGATCGATTATTTCTCTCTCACTCAAGCGAGAAATTCATTGCTTAAGCGAGGAAACCTGAAACTAATGGGTAATCTCGGGTGTTTTTTTGCTCAAGCGATGGGTAATTTCGCTTGAGTGAGAACTGATTGAAATATGTGGTGACCCAAGTTGCATTATGTGGCTAACTGCGTTGGACTTTTAGCATGTGGTCAATTCTCGCTCAAGCGATGGGTAATTTCGCTCAAGCGAGAACTGGTTGAAATATATGGTTACCCAAGTTGTATTATGTGTCTAACTGCGTTGAAGTTTTAACTTGTGGTTAACTTTCGCTCAAGTGAGAATTCCATCGCTTGAGTAAGGAAACCTGCAACTATTTATAATTGATTATAAGTTAAACTAATTGATTATAATTTTAAAATAATCAATTATTTTAAATTATGATCGATTTTTTTCGACTTTTTTACATAATTAATAATTTTTAAAAAAATTCCCAAAATAGCACCTCCCAATATAATTTCTAACGCACACAAGTCATAAATTCAATGCTAAGTCACCCACCCAAGTTAGGATTCTCATGTCCTTCTAATGCACACAAGTCAGGAATCCAATGCTGAATCACCCACCCAAGTCAGGATTCCAATCTTGGATTCCCTGCATTAGGTTAGAAAAAAGTAGAAGCTATGTGAGGGAGCCTTGGATTAGACAAAAGCAGAATCACATTTAAAGAGATGTTGACCCACCCACTTTGCTTGGGTTTTATGTGCATCAGAAGTCATGTGAAGGTGCCTTGGATTCAAACCATTATACTTCATTATAAATAGACCACTTTCATTCTTTGAAGTTCTCACATTGCACACTCCTAAATCTCTGAAGCTTTTTGCATTCTTTCTTCTTCTTACCTTTAGTCTTCTTTTTTATCCACACTCCTAAAATGGATGTAGTGTCTACTATTGTCCACTATGATGGTTTCATGAACCCATGTCCCATGGAGGGAGTTACCTTCAATACTGAGACTACAAAACTTGTTCCTTTAAAGAGAGAAATTTCTCTACAAAGGTTGAAGAAGTTGATCCACAGGAAATTAGAGAAAGAACCCCATGAAAATGTAGCAACCATCCATTTTTGCTGTCCAACTAGACTCGGACTTGGGATCAACAACTTCATTGTTGTTGAGTTGAAAGATGATGACGACGTGGAGGTCATGTTCAATGTTCATGATTCAAACTCAAGTCTATGTAATATTGAAATTTTTGTTACATTTAAAACTTCTTCTTCTTCATACCCCAACACACACTCACCTGAAATCTCACCCTCATCCTACCAAGTTTTCCCAAACACTGACCCAAAAATACCCACACATAATGACTACATCTTTTTTACCCAACTTCTAAGTGGGTCTTCCACCAACATCAACGGAGAAATACCCACACAAGAGAACGAAATTGTTGGCCTCCCAATTGAAGTCATTGATCCTTTTAGTGAGGACGAAAACGAAGATGAAATTCTCAGCCAACACCAGGATGATTCAAAGGATGAACAACCACATATCCCTACACATGCACCAAACTTCATGGAATCATACAACCCACCACAACATTTTCTTAACTTTGAAAGTCACATTCAACAACAAGACCTAGAGTATGGCCATGCGTTGGGCAGAGAGTCTTTTATTTCTCCGGCAGGAACTCTATTTCTTGGACAATGTTTCATAACAAAAGAACAAGTTCAAGATGCCATCAACCGCTTTCACATTGTCAATCACTGCACATACAAGGTGAAAATTTTAAACCAAAGTAGATATGTTGTTGAATGTGTTAATAACCAAAGCAATTGGAGATGTCGAGCAATATTGCGCACAAGAGAGCAATATTGGGAGATTATGAAGCTTGAAGGGCACCATACATGTGTTTCACCATTAATCAGTCAAAACCACAACAAGTTGGGATATAAAATGATTTCCCAAACAATTGGTCAAATAATTGATGTTGATTCGTCAACACCAATCTCCACAATCATAACCCACATCCAATTAATAACGGACTACACTATAACGTACAGGAAGGTCTGGCTGGCAAAACAAAAGGCAGTGGAGACCATCTACGACAATTGGGAGGATTCGTATAAGAAGTTGCCTTGTTTGTTACAAGTCATGCAACAATTTGTTCCCGGATTCATCTACAAATTGTAGTCATAACCAGCTTACCAAGGTGAGGTCCTTCAACAAAATTCAAATATTTTTAAGCGTGTGTTTTGGACGTTTAGGTCATGCATAGATGGATTTGTTCACTGCAAGCCCATTGTTCAAGTGGATGGAACTTTTTTATACGAAAAATATAGAGGTACCTTATTGGTTGCAATAGCACAAGATGGACGCAACAACATCCTCCTCACTGCGTTTGTGGTGGTTGAAGGTGAAACAAGTGATGCCTGTGTTTTTTTTCATAAAAAACCTCCAAAGATATGTCATACCCCAGCAAGGATTATGTCTCATATCAGACCGACATGAATTCATTAAAAGTGCATACATGAGAAATGGAAGCGGATGGACAAAAAATAATTCAGTGCATGTTTACTGCATTAGACATATTGCACATAATTTTATGAGACGTTTCAAAAATACCGCACTAAGGAAAAATATTGTAAATATGGGTAATTCATTTGCTTCAAATTTGTTACAATTTATTCATTATTTAACTATTGCTAATAAATATTTATATTAACTATGTTTTTTAAATATTGTTGTAGCATATGGGATGACTGAACCACGATTCTACTTTTATTACAACATCTTGAGGCAATGTGACATACAAGCAGCTAATTGGTTGGATGAGATACCTAGAGAAAAAAGGGCACTTGCAAGGGACAATGGATGGCGTTGGGGTCACATGATGACCAACATAGCAGAGTCTATCAACTCTGTTTTAAAAAAAACAAGAAATATACCTATTTTCTCCATGGTCAACGCAACGTACACCCGCTGCAACAAATTTTTCATTAAAAGAGGGAGGCAGATAGATGTCATGATCAATGCTGATCATGTATACTCTGAAATTTTGGTCACAGATTTAGAGGAAGCACAAACACAGGCAAACACGCATAGGGTCATAACTTTTGACAGATCTACCAAAAAATTTGTAGTAGAAGAAACACAAAACTCGCGTGAAGTTCGACCAGTAGGGAAGTTTGCAGTTCGTCTTGATGAGTTATGGTGTGACTGTGGGAAATTCCAAAAATTTCACATGTCTTGTTCACATGTTCTTACTGCATGCAAGCATGCACACCATGACTTCAACAATTACATTCATCCAGTGTATACCTTACAACAAGTTTCAAAGGTATACGAAACACAATTTGGGTTGTTGCGAAATGAAGAATATTGACCAACATACACAAGACCTACTTTGTATGCAAATCCAGAAATGAAAATAACTTCAAAGGGCCGACCAACATCAAGTCGTATAAGAACTGAGATGGATATTACATAAAATCAAAGTAGGATTAAAAAATGTCCATATTGTCATACCCCTGGTCATAGCAGAAGAACATGCCCCAATGTTGCACGTGCATCTACTTCGCATCATTAGATTATGTTAGTTAAGAAATGTCCCAATGTATGAAACTTATGAGTTTTTCAATTAATAAAATTTCTTCTTTGCAGAGTGGGGATTATCTACAATGTAGTAACTCATGGGCTCATCTGTTCTTACAATAAGCATAACTATATTGGCAATAAATCATAATAGGAATATTGGTTTGTTGCATGAATTGTTAATATCCTTCACTTTAGTCCTTTTGCTATTCAATCTTGTTCATGGCTGAATTGAAGATATGCTGACAAGGTTGCAATTTGCAGTCTAGGGAATGTATAACTTAAAGTTATCAAGGACAAATTTTTGAATATGAAAATAGTTAGATAAGTCTTTGCAGGTTTTATGAACACAATTATTGTAAAAGACTTAAGTTTGTTGGTAACTGGAAAAAACAAAACAACGCTCTCAATTTTTCTCCTGATGCAATTTCAAATGAGTTGTTACAATTATTTATGGCCAAAATATTTGCCTCTTCAATTGTCAAACGTAAATCATAATACCTATTAAATAGGTTTATAACCCATTAGTTATATCACTCGTAATTAAAAGCATTAATATTATTCTAGGAATACTAAATGTCTAATTTAAGTTTTACAATAAATTTTCCCTTTAAACTTAAATACTATTCTCATCTATTATTCCAATAATCCTTTTACCACTCTCCAGCAGCGTAGTTGGCAATGGTTTGGTGAATATGTCAGCAGCTTCAGCTCGACTTTCAACATGCTCTAGCTCAACCTTTCCTTCTCTGACTTGTTCTCGGATGAAATGAAATCGAACCTCAATGTGCATTATAAGTTTATTCTGGGCTAAGATAGCATCTGAGTTGTTAAGTTCAAGAACTCCCTTCCTTTGAATTGGATGTCCATCATGTTGGGTCTGTTGGTCTGTAAAGGCTAGTGCATCAATAATTCTGGTGGCATGATCAATTTCTACATCCAACATGGATCCTCCTGCTGCAGCCTCTAATAGCATCTTCGCATCATGTCACAACCCAGTATAGAAAATATTTAACTGAGCAATGTCATCAAATCCATGATTTGGGCATCTTCTCAATAATGATTTAAATTTCTCTCATGCTTCACAAAATTGTTCATCTGCTCCTTGTCTGAAAGAAGTAATGTCAGATTTTGCTTTAATGTAGCGGGATGGTGGGAAAAATCTATTCAGAAACTTCTCTTCTACACTACTCCAATTAGTCAAACTCTGATTAGGATGTGCTTTCAGTCACTCTTTTGCCCTACCTGCCAAAGAAAAAGGAAATAATATCAAATATGCAGATTCAAGATTTGTTGCTCTAAATCCCATGGTACCAATCAACTCATAAAAAGTAGACAAATGAATATAAGGGTCTTCATGATCCAATCCAGTGAATTGATGAACACTAATCAAACTTAAGAAAGATGGATTCATCTGTAATGTATGATCATCCGGAATGACAATGCTGGAAAAGTGTCTTAGACCTTGCTATATAGCATAATTTCTAAGAGTTCTTCTAGGTGGATTTGCGTTTGGGTTTTGATTTGGATTTATATTGGGATCTGGATTCGGATTCAAATTTGCTCCTTCTTCCGCCATATCTTCTATAATTGGGTCTGGTAAATAAAGTGTGGAAGAAGAATTAACAGATTCTCTTGTGGCTTGTTTTTGAGTTTCCCTTCTTCTACTACTCCGATTCCTCTGAGATATTTTTTCAATCTCTGGATTAAATTCTAACTACTCTGAAGATACCTATCCTCTTAAACGCATCAATCAAAAGAGTAACTTAAGCAAAGATTAGCACAAGACAATAATTAAAAAAAGTTAAAACTGAAAAATAAAACGAAACAAATAAAAATAAAAATAAAAATAAAAATAAAATACTCAATAAGTTAAATAAAGAATTCTCAAATAACACTGTTCCCCGACAACGATGCCAGAAATACTTGTTGAATTATTGACAAGCGTACCAAAATTATCAATCACAGTATAGTATTTTAATTAAATAAAAGTCGATCCCACGAGGAACAATTTCAATAAAAATTCCTAATTATGCTTACTAAGTAGATTAAACAGATTGGGTTTTGCAAATAAGAGTTGAATTGAAATTAAATGACAAAGAATTGTAAATTGTTAATAAAATATCAATTAAAGGTACTTAGGATTGACTTCCTTCCTTATCCCTATTTTTTAATGACTATGTTAATTAAGAACGTCAATTAACCTAACAATGTTGATGTCACCTACTAAAATCATCCATGTTGATTCCTCACACATGAAATTCATAAGAAAACCTAATAAATGTTGATTCATCACACAATTAAGAGATTTTCTAGCATTAGGGTTCGAGTGTTAAGCAATTGATACATTCATTCCATTCTTGGCAATTAACGTAACAAATATTCTTACCGTGATCTAGGATTCAAGATATGTTTTTCAATCATACCCGAAACATCAAGAATAAATCATTCCAAAGCATAAAGGATAAGAATAACAACATCAAAGCATAGATTAATATCTCAAAATATCACCATGATACAAAAGAGTTCAAAGGAAGTACACCGAATCCTAAGAGAATGAAGTTAGTCATTCAAGTTGGCCATTACAATGCTATAATTGATGAAGAAGTGAAGAATTGATGAAGATTAGACGAAACCTTAACAGTAATCGTGTCTCCTCTTCTCCAAGACTGCTTCCTTTTCTCAAAACACATCTTATCTTTTTATAAGAGAATTTGGGTTGGGCCTCGCATCATTCATTCACTTAAGCGTTATTCTTTCTTTCAGTTTTTCTCTAATTATGCTGACAATTATGCTCCTTACTCTTGTATCAATGTATTCTCGAATTCATCCTATATTGGGAGAAAAATAGATTAGAATTAACATAAGTTAAATGGTTTCATAACAATTTAAGGCATAATTATATCAACTTTTTACCACTTAACATCAGCCAAAAGACATACAACATGAACTTCATTTGTAGTGTCGTATATTTCCTACAGACTTCTCATCTTGGGTTGTTGTGGCTCTATTTCTTTATCTGAGGACTCAATGGTTGTTATTGTTGAAGGCACAACAATTTTTGAACTAGTTTCTTCTTCTGTCGGGTTACTCTAGTACCAATGTTTTGTTTCTTCTATATGAACATCTCATCTTACCACCATTTTATTATTAACAGGATCAAACAATTTATACGCTTTAGATTTTCCATCATACCCGATAAATATGTACTTCTTACTTCGATCTTCTAATTTAGTCCTGTGTTGACTTGGTACTTGGCCATAGGCCATGCTACCAAACACCTTCAGATGAGAGACATTCGGCTTCATACCACTCCATATCTCCTGAGGCGTCTTCTCTCCTAGCCTTGCATGTGGACATCTATTTAGCAAATAGACTGCGCACTGCACCGCCTCTGCCCAAAGCTTCTTTGACATATTCTTCCCTTTCAACATAGATCGAACCATATCAAGAATGGTTCGGTTCTTTCGTTTTACTACACCGTTTTGCTGCAGAGAATATAGGGCAGTCAGGAAACGTTTGATCCCATGTTCCTCACAGTATTTGTTGAACTCAGTAGAAGTGAACTTGCCTCCTCTGTCAGATCGGATTGCTTTGATGACTTTGCTTGTTTCTTTCTCCACCATAACTTTGAATTTCTTGAAAGTTTTAAACACTTCTGACTTCTCCTTCAGAAAATAGACTCATGTTTTCCTTGAAAAATCATCAATGAAAGAGACGAAGTATCTCTTATCACTGAAAGATTTTAAAGTTATTGGCCCACACAAATCAGTATGGATCACTCTGAGTTGCTGCTTTGCTCGACACTCAGAACTTCTTGGGAAAAAAGTCCTCGCTTGCTTCCCAATCACACATTCTTCACAAAACCTTTTTTCGAATTCCATTTTAGGCAATCTGAGCACCATCTCCTTTTTCACCAACGCAGTCAACCCACTAAAGTGAAGATGACCAAACCGCAAATGTCACTTCATGACCTCATCCTCCATATCAATTTACATACAGTTATCTTGAATTGTTTCCAGCTCAAGTTTGTACATGCGATTTTTCTTCATTCCCACCAAAGCAACAAGTCTCCCTAATTTATCCTTCAGTTGTAGTTCTCGGTCCTTCATCAGAACCGAGTACCTTTTCTCCATTAACTGCCTCATGCTCAATATGTTGCTTTTGAGATCAGGTACGTAGTATACATCTCTGATCTCTCCGATTTGCCCATTTCTCTGTTGATACCATATCTTTCCTTGACCTTTGACAACTACTTTCAAAGCATCACCGAAAGAAACAGATTCAGACTCCACCTTTGAAAGTATTTTGAATAAGCGTTCATCACCACACATGTGGTTACTAGCACCGTTGTCTAAGTACCAAACCGAGTTATTAGAACAGTTCTGTTTGATCTCAGTTTCTGAAGTGTTTGTCACCATCAGCAATCCTTCATCTTCTTCCTCAATAAGAAAGTTTGTTGGTTCCTCCTTTTTCTTCTCAGACCTACAATCTTTGGAAATATGACCCAGTTTTCCACAATTATAGTATTTTACGGAGTAACAACTCTTGGCAACATGCTCATTCTTCCCACAATTATAACATTCAATATTGTTTGTGTTTGTCCAACCACCCCGAGTCTGTCCTTGGCCACGCCAGTTCTGTTGACCGTCTTGCTCATTTCCTCGTCCTCCTTTTCCTCTACCACCACGACCTCTGCCTTTTCCTCGGCCTCTAGTGCTCTGAGCATAGAGCACCTTCTCTTCTTTTATTGTTGCCTTTTCCTGGAGAGCCTGTTCAAGGGACTTCCCCTTCTTATTTTTCCTTCTTTGCTCATGCGCTTCTAGGACTCAGCAAGCTCTTCAAGGGTGAGCGTTGACAGATCCTTGGATTCCTCTATTGTGCACATGATGTTCTCGAAATCATCTGTCAATGATCTCAAAAAAATTTCAACAACTCGATTTGATGAAAGACTTTCACCATTCTGATTCAGCTTGTTCACCACGGTCTCCACCTGAGTAATGAACTCGGATACGCTTTCAGGCTCTTTCATCCTCATGTTTTCAAGCTCGCCCCTAAGGGTTTGAGTCGAACTTGTTTCACCCTTTCATCTCCTTTGTTTGCTTTTTCAAGTGTATCTCATGCTACTTTAGAAGATTTTACATTAGCTATCCTCTCAAAGCCAGATTCGTCGACAGCTCGGTATAGTAGATATAGAGTCGCCTTGTTTTTCGCTCGAACGACCTTCAATGCGTTCAGCTGGGCATTTGAATACCCATCTGTGTTCGCCGGTTCCTCATACCCATTCTCGACCACATCCTAGTTATCTTGGGAGCCGAAAAGAGCCTTCATTTGTACCTTCCAGTTGTCATAGTTGGTGTCTTTCGTTAACTTGGGTAGCAGGATGTCATTGGTTAGACCTGTCATTTCCTCTCAAGTGATTGTACTCAACTCACACACCTCACAAAGCTCTGAGTCGCTCCTCTCTCTTTCTCAGCCAGCACACACTGCGACGTTCTCTCTTGAGGCTTGGTGGGCTCTCTCACACTCACCTCACACACAAGCTCTGATGCCAATTTGTTGGTAACAGGAAAACAAAACAACGTTCTCAATTTTTCTCCTGATGCAATTTCAAATGAGTTGTTATAATTATTTATGGCTAAAATATTTGCCTCTTCAAATGTCAAACGTAAATCATAATACCTATTAAATAGGTTTACAACTCATTAGTTATATCACTCGTAATTAAAACCATTAATATTATTATAGGAATACTAAACGTCTAATTTAAGTTTTACAATAGTTGACTAGTGAAGATATAAGATTCGATTATTTTAAAATTATAATCGATTAGTTTAGCTTATAATCGACTATAAATAGTTGTAGGTTTCCTTGCTCAAGCGATGGATTTCTCGCTTGAGCCAGAGTTGACCACAGGCTAAAGCTCCAACGCAGTTAGACACATAATGCAACTTGGGTCACCATATATTTCAATCAGTTCTCACTCGAGCGAAATTACACATCGCTTGAGCAAAAAAACACATGAGATTACTCATTAGTTTCAGGTCTCCTCTCTCAAGCGATAGATTTCTCGTCTGAGCGAGAATTGACCATAGGCGTTAAGTTAGTCAATCACTTCTCGCTCGAGCGAAATTATTCATCGCTTGAGCGAGAATTGACCACATGACGCAGTTAGCCACATAATGCAACTTGGGTCAACACATATTTCAATCAGTTCTCGCTCGAGCAAAATTACTCATCGTTTGAGCAAAAAAACACCCGAGATTACCCATTAGTTTCAGGTCTCCTTGCTCAAGCGAAGGATTTCTCGCTTGACCGAAATTAAACCCCACAAAACCCTTAAGTTTCAGGTCTCCTCGTTTAAGCGATGCATTTCTCGCTTGAGCGAGAGTACTGTGAACATGAAAGAGTACTAATTGTGTAAATAATGTTCCAAATATGCTATTTTGAAAAATATTTTTTAAAATAGTATTATTTATGAAAAAAGTCTTTTAATTTCTAAGACTTAGAATAAATGTTTTTATATGTCTTTAGTTTCCTTTGTTGATATCAAAATTTAAACTTTATTGGAATAATTGACTACAAGATAATTATTTATAATATCTGTTATTTAAAGTAGATTCCAACAAACTATATTAACCATTATAATATTTGAAACATAAAAATTTAAAGATATTTTTCAAAATATTTAATTATTAAAACTGATATTATTTAGTATATGATACACTATTAAACTTGATTATTTACTTGTCATTAAATTATTGTTTATTATTTACATATATATTGAAATATTATATTGATTTTTTAAATGAATTAAATTTTACAAATTTATAAATAAAATAATTTTACAAAACTTTTAAAATTGTATATATAATCAGATAAAATCTTTACGAATATATTTAACAAATATAAATATTTTAATTACTCATTTAGATATAAAAATACTATCTAACTTATAAATATTAATTACTTTTATTTAATATTTTTAAATTATTTTTTTATAAAATACTAATTAATTTTATTATATTAATATTTTATAGTTTACTTTATTTAAATTATATTTTATAATAAAAAAATATTTGTTTAAAATAATTGTATTTAAAATAAAATAAAAAATATTACAAATATCTATAAATATTATAAATATAAAAATTGTAAAAAAAAATTAAACAAAGACTAAACAAATAAAAAAAAATTATTGTGAAGTGGGTAGTGACCTCTTTCCCATTCCTATTCGCAGTTATGATTACCTTTGTTAAAATGTCCCAGTAGATTTCAGTCATACATTTAATAAATTAAAGATAGTTTACTTGATAAACTTATTTATCTTTATTCTATATTCTTATCATTAAGTACTTTATCATATGCTTATTCTTTTTCTTTTTTTCAAAGTATTAATTCATTTGGATTAAAAACATTCTTCCCAAACTTTCTTAAAATTGATGGATTAAAAACATGTTCCAACTATAAACAAGATGTTCTTGATAAGGTTCCAAGTCTCTTTGCTCCATATTACAAAACATTCACCACCCAAGAAATTACACGAATTATGATCAACACAAATATTGCCCCAAAAAGTCCAAGCCAAGAAAACAACACAGAAGACATTTGCCCAAACTGCATGTGGGGGTTCAAAGGCACAGCATGTAGGTAAGTAAGAACAAGAAATGTGAGACAAACACCTGTGCCTATTGATAAGAACCCCATTGCGACTTCATTCTGTAAGGGAACTCCACTTATAAGTAAGAGAGTCACACCAAGTGATGCAATGAAAGAGATGGTGTTCATCGTTAAGAAATTTGTAGCCAATTCTCGAAAATTGAATGGGTAGAAACGAAAATAAGCCGAACTATTAAAATCTACATTACCACCTGGTGGGTTCATCACAACACCAAAGGTCGCTGTTGCGATCATTGTAGCCACGACACTTAACATCCCTCTCATTTCTTCCAACCTACCACTCTTCTGCTGTAAGAACTTGTTCACACGCTTCAAAGACTTGCTCCAAAACTTTTCATTTGGATTCACTATCCTTGATGGAACAACATCTATGACTGATGTGGATGGAGGGTAATCTACTTGGTTCTGTTCATTGTTCTTGAATCCGGCATCCATCAACATGAGTTTTATTTGAAGACTTCTCATATCTTTTGGACCCAGCTCTAGCATGTCCATAGCAGTATAACCCATCTTGTTCTCAGCATTTGCTTCTTCTTTTATTTTGGAGATTGAGAGTAAATACCTTACCGTCTAAAAACATACACCATACATTAATTAAGTTTACTAAGTAAGACTAAACACTGTGATAAAAAGTCAAGTCAACAACTGTTTTATTATTGGTGAGGAGACTCTTTTTTCACAGAAATCTTAGCATGTTTATGCGTTTTTGTTAAAACATCATTTAAGTTCTGTAATTTTCATGCAGTGAAAACAAGTTTTACTTCTGGAATCAATCAAAAAATAATTTAAAATCGTGTTCCATAAAATGGAAACAAATAGTATATTTGAAAGGAACAAAATGTGCAATTAAAAGATATAATTTAACTGATGAAAAAAGGGGAATAACGTACCTCAATTTGCTTCAACATAACAGCCAGATGGAGAATGGTATTTCCACGATGAAAGTCTCCAATGTTTAGAAAGTCCTCCCTGACGTCTCCTACTTGCACCAATGTTTTCAAGGTCTCCAAGTGATTGTGCTCGACACAAAGGTGAAACATAGTTTTTCCTGACCCATCAAGCACCATCACTGATTCTGACTTTGCTCCACTAACCAACTTTCTTGCAACCTCTGTTCTTCCTCTCATAGCTGCATAGTGAAGAGGGATTCTTCCATCTTGGTCACTCATCAAACATGCATCTGCACATGTTTGCAACAGCAAATGAACAATCTCTACATGGCCTTCTGCAGAAGCTAGATGAAGAGCGGTGCGTTTGGAGTGGTCCAACTCAAGAACAAGTTGAGGTTTGTGAGTGAGAAGGGACTTTGTGAAATCAAGGTGGCCAAGTAAAGCTGATATGTGTAACGGAGTTTCTGTGAAGGTTGTTAAGGAAAGCTTGTGAAGGATAAGAGGGTTTCTTGCAATTAGAGTTTCTAACTCTGATACACTGCCTCTCAATGAAACCTCATAAAGAGTACTCAGTGTATCGTTTTCTTGAACATAACTCATTTTGTGAAAGTGATCTCTTAATTCTTTAAATCTTTGGTTGAATAATACATGTACTTGGAAAAACCAGTGGAAGAAGAGTTTACTTATAGACTCATGATATACACTTGACTATGAAGTTTCGTACCAAGAGACTCTTCACTACTCAACGTACTGCTTGCACTATGTGGAAACAACAAATCAATTTCCTAGAAAGTGTTGCAATACATTTTCAAAATGATCAATTACAAATTTTATATTGTTTAATTCTTATTCACAATTATATTATTTTTTTATTTAAGTTTTCATATGTTAAAAAAATTATAATTTTAATTAAATTTTCAACTTTCCTTGGTTTTATTTTTTGTTTTAATTTTATTGAATCATAGATTTAACATTTTCGTTGAAAGTACCAACAACCAATAATTTAACTGATTAAAGTTTAAAATGACCAGTTTTTTAAACCAAAATTACATTTTAGAAATTAATGAAGACCAAAATTTAATTTAGCATTATAAAATGGAAACATCCAAGAATGTCGCCGTGAAAGATATTATGCAAGCAAGAGTGACATATTTGCCCAGAAGTTTGAAAAATGGTATTCAGGAAAATGACTCGTGACAAAACCGAGTCACAAAATTTAATGCCAACAGTAACTAGTTTTTCCGTACCATGTTTGTAAAATTAGATTTTTGTGGTAAAATTTAATTCAAATAATTAACATTTTTTTCATATATAATTAAATTTAATATTATACCTCAAATATTAAAAATATAATTATATTTATATTTATATTTATTTAATTAATACTTTACCTGATCTTTCTATTTTAAATATAATCCTCTGTAATAAATAGTCAATTTTAATAATTTAATATACTAATTCTCTTTCTAGACTAAGTTTTTTGAAAGGAAAAAAAAAAAAAAACAGAATCGTACATTACAGGGTCCATGATTTAGTTTTGATTAATAAATTAGAAAAGAAAAAGACATTGCCAACGCTTTTTGGGTGTTAATATTTGGCTCAATTTGGTCCAGATTGGCTATACTATGATGCGATTGAAGAATAACAGAAGCAAAATATTATGATATATTTGATGAATATTACTAACTACAAACAAGATATGTGTGCCAAGGTAATTTGACTTTTGGAAGCCTCACCAATTATAAGCTTTTATCCATACATTTACCGTATTCTTAGATGCAATTAAATCAGATTTGGTGAGATTTGTAGAAATTTAAACTAGTTGGCCTAATATGATCGCCTATACAACAATATATACTTCTCTTGTACAAAATCAGATCATCAAGATTCAAACACATTCAGGTTACCCCACTCCTCATTCGTGTTATATGATTAATTACATCAGGAGGAGTATCATTAGTTACATTTAAATTACTTTATAAACACAATACTATCACATGTAGCCCTACACTGATGTTCAAATTACGTAAGCATTTAAATTAAAGGTATAGCCTACTTTTCTGCTTTCCCTGAAGATGAACATAAGCATAAGACTTTATAACAGATGAAGCAAATACATCATTTGCTTTGTTTAGATGCAACAGTTCGCTGAACAGTTGAAACACCATCCACAAATTTTGTCCGGAAAAGAACATTTGCGTTATTGAACATGCCTTCCTTCAAGGAAACCACAATAAACTGCAAATACGAACCAAAGGAAATGAGGTCACAGCAGATGCTTTGAAAATAACCTTAAGAGAAAGTGGATTTTCAAAAATGTTTGGAACAGCTGAAATATTTTCACTTGCTTTTTTTAGGGAAAACAAGGTTGTTGTTTGCAAAAAGAATGTTGTGTCTGAAATTAGCCGAAATTTATAAAAAATCTTATTTCTGAAAAATAAATTGTTTTCTTTCATCTGAAAGTTATAACTCTTTTCTTACATTTATTTTCTTTTCACCTTCATATTTTTTTTTCCTGATGTAAAAGCTGGGTTTTTGTTACATTCAAACGAAATTAATTATCCTAAATTTGTTTTTCCAGTAAACTGAGCTAAATAAGTTAAATCTGATTATAACATTGAAATAATATAATTTTTTAGTGGACTCAAGCACACCTACAGTAGCAAGTCAAATGAAAAGTATACAACAAACAAGTTTTCCCCACCCACCTCTTGGCATGTTCAACTACATGGATCCAAAGACACTGTAACGTTCAATGGTCAATCATTTATCATATTAATTGACAAACCAAAAAGTAAACTATAATAAGTTAATAACCAAAAATTCACTTGATCATGTGAAAAAGGACAAAAATAGATCAATGTTTTTCTTTTAATATTTTCTATAACCTCAGATAAGAGATTCTTGGCAATTTTATTTTTAGAATTGGAAAGACATATTGCAAGAAATCACACAACAATATCAACAGTTATACTCTACCTGAGAGTGTGGAAAGTGAGCCTTTATCATTCTTCCTATGTTTTGTGTGTGGCTCAAATCAAGAGCTGCATCAACCTGCAAGAATTAAACAATTAACATTTGGCCTGACCACAATCATTGCTTGAAATGTAGAAAAGACAGTACCCAGTGACTGGTCGAGAAATAAAACAACTCCTTTAATTTGTGGAGCATAAAATTATCCACTATAACCTATCAATCCTTAAATTGAAGGTACACTAAATTTACATAACAAACCAGTCCATTATCCAGCTTCACATGTTTCATTTCAAAATATTTCATTTAAAACTCATTTCCTCAGGAAAAAACCTACTATTCTGCGCTAGCATACACTCATTTCATTCTCATCAGCATTTTCAAAATGAAAGAAGGGACATAGGGTAAATTACTCTTCCTCCCATGAATGATGTTCTCATTCCACTAAGTTTTCTGCTGTCTCCCCGAGAAGATAAAAAATGTTTTACTGTTTAGTATGTTTAAACGTAAATAAACTGCTCAAGAGCAATTTTCTTCAATCTGCTAATCTTAGTTACTCGCAACTGATTTTGTATGACCCTGCTATTGATTTTGAAACATTGGAAGATGAAACAAAGATTTTGGGTAATGTTTTGAAACAACTGATTTTTTTCTAATGTTTTGCATCACTGTTTGGTTCATTTTTCACTGTGTTGTTCTTGACCCCGCGACTTTACCAGAATTATCAGTTGGCCCCATGGTTAAACCCGAAGCATCAGCATAGGCTCACAGCTGTCCTAGAGATGAATCTGGCTTTGTGACATTTCCAGAAGAAGGCTAGCCTGTCCCATGATAGTCAGAGAATCATCCCGTTCTCTCACTCTACAGTCTCAATTAGACATTTTCTATAACAGGTTTATCAGTGACAAGCTTAAAGTAACGTTTAGCTTGAGAGGAGTGTTAGAATATATGACAATATACAAAATTATTCAACCATATCTTCAGATTATTTTTTAAAATTAGCTTTCCTATTTCATCATTATCTCTTGAGATCAGTTTCAATGCTTTCTGATCGTACCACAATTTATTTCCCTAACATGCTAGGATTTCGATTAGTACATTTAAAGGTTAGTGCTCTAGGAGGGCACCTCTCAAATTGACATATCACTCTATGTTCCAACTGAAACGACATTAATACGGGGAAAGATCAATAGTACTGAATTTTACAGCAAAATACAAACATCTAGACAAAAATACCGTCAAAGGTGGGAGAGAACAAATGTAGAATAATCATAAACATCGTTTAGAGTTAAATAATTAGGCATACACAAAATGCACGAAATAGAAACCAAAAAACAGTTTGTTCAGGTTAAGTTATGCGTCATGCATCTACAATCCTAAGGCCTTCTGTAAGATTCCACCAGTGTATATAGAGGCAAACCTATATGATTTCAGTGCAGTCTCTTCTAATTACTGTAACAATCAGATAACTGGGATTCTACAAAAGAATTACAAGGAAAAAATACCTCGTCAAGGATGTAAAGTGGAGCAGGTTTGAACAGAAGCAGTGCCAGAATCAGAGAAAGTGCGAGCAGTGATCGCTGACCTCCACTTAATTCAGACAATGACTGCTTCCACACACTTCCAAATGCAACACGAACCTCAAGGCCATCAAGGAAGCTACATCCTTCTGGAGGTTCTAGCTTAGCCATTGTTCCCGGTAATAATGTAGAAAAGATGGATCCAAAGTCACTGGATGAACAAAAAAAAAAAACGTGATACTCAATCAGTGTACAATGGAAAAAGAATAATAAAAAAAAAATAGTCAGTAACCAGACTGTTATGAACTAATTCCGTACAATTGACTGATTCTGTTTATATTATGGTATAATATTCTGGAAGACAGTAATCAGCCACAATTGACTAATTCTGTTTATATTATGACATAATATTTTGGGAAAGCTGTAATTAATATTTGCCTGTATTAAATGGATCATTTGTATATACACCCGTTCTTTTTTAACAGATTAGATTTGTTTTCCTTTGATAGGGATATGATTTTCTTTTTGATGGCACCCAAAAGCTTCCTTTATTTATTCTCCACCCTGAGATCCTATTTTTCATTGAAAGGAATGAAAATACCATTCCACAAACTATGAGGCAAGGATCAACCTCTTGATGTTTTCTCACAAAGGATCTGGTATCATGTTAACCAACATCTTTCAAAAAGCTGAAGTTATTAAATGAAAGTTTGCAGATCGTATTATCACAATATATACAACAAACATAAATTGAGTGGATCAATATTAAAATAAACAATTAAATAACTCACTTATTCACTTTGATCCAAGTAACATTTAGTGTCTCCTTCTTCTTCTCATCTAGCTCTTCAATCACCTTCTTTATTTTGGATTTGTCATTCTAGACCAGGAAAAAAAAAGATTAAGCACTTACCCAAGAAAGTTAAAAATTGTAGAAATAGACTAAAATTCACCTCAATTATGTTTTTTTTGGACATCAAATCATTGTACTCGTCCTCTGCCTTCTCAAACATTGCCATCACTTTCTTGTTCACCCTTTTCTCAAGCCTTATGGGTGCAAAATAATAAAAACAAAAGTGTTACGATAGTAAATTAGGACACATAATTTTAGCAGCACATGAATCAATAATAGTAGATTTTCAAAGCAACAGACCCCGATTGCTCAGTCTGAAGCTTCTCAAGTTCTTCCCTTGATTTACTTGGATCACAAGAAGAAAAATCATAATCAGTCCCACTTCTACCAAACAATTGTTTTTCAGAAGCAATCCATGCATGCTTCTCAATTAGTTTATCTACTCTAACGGAGCAGTCTTTTTGTTCCATCTCCATTCGTTTTACCTGGAATAATAGAATAAAGAGATGGTTCTTCAGCACATAATTCCAAGTGTACAGACAAGAGCTGTTAAAATATTACCTCATTTTCCATCCTCTTCCTTTCTAGATTACTCTCACTAATTTTATGTTCAAGCTTTTGTTGCTCTTTAATAATAGCACTGATTTCCTCATCACATTCTTTCATTTTCAGACGAACTGATTTCAACTCAGACTGAAATTGATCAAGATTATTCCGTGCAGCAACAACCTATAGCTCAGAGAGTTGAGAACACAATCTTGAACTGCAGAAAGAGATCTAACCAAAATAAACACAAATGCTTACTGTGGTTCTTTGTTCTTCTACTTCTGAGGCAAGATTGCTACTCAGCATTGCCAATGATGCTAACTGATTCTCCAAAGATGCTTGCTCCTGGATAACAGCTTCCATCTCCATTACAAGCCTCTCCCTTTCACTATCATGCCCCTACAAACCAGCAAGCAACCAATTAACTTTCACACTGTAGTGATTATTTGTGGTGTGTTTGGTAGGAGAGAACTAGAGGGGAAGGATATGGAAATTATTTGGAGTGTTTGGAAAAGGAGAAATGCGGTGAAAGAAAATTTAAAAATAGTGGGATTCGTTGTACTATTCTCACCTAGTTCCGTTTATTTATCTATCTCTTCCCTCTTCCTTTTTCCATTTCTATTTCAACTAAATACATTTAACTTTCACTTTATTTCTCATCCATTTCGACTCATCTTTTTTATATATATCATCAATATTTCTCTTCTATACCAAACAGGGCTTTAATGATTTGGTTACACTATTTATTTTGGTTATTATCAATGCTGAGCACTGATTATTTTTAAATTGTATACGTGTTTTTCATCAACAACCTATAAATCGCATTCCCTACTCTTGCATTCAGACTGGATGACTCTATGAAATTACATCGTTACTTCCACATGGTACAGGTAACATAAGAGACATCTCTCTTTTTCCTAGGGGAAATCCTTGAAAATACCACAGCTTAACTTTCAATTCACCTTTGACCATCAAATGAAATGTGAACTATTGAACTCCATTGCTTGTTACCGTTACTCTTCACTTTTCTGTCGAGGTCTATCTTGTACGTAAGATTAGGCACATGATTTTTTGTGCGTTCTAGTTACAAGCTAGTTCCATAATCCATATCAATATTGTATGCAAATTTATTCATTAAAAATTTGTCTCAAACAGATGGGCAGACAGATCTGACAAAGAAAGTATATAAGTTCAACAAATTCATTTATGCAAGGCAATTTCAACAATTGAAGGCAGCATTGTCAAATATTATATAACAGACACGTGAAAGCCAATTGAAAGTAATCTCAAGAGAACACAATAAGAATGGAGACTACTGTCAATAAGTGTGAAATATTGGCTCATTAAAAGCTTCATTGCATCTCGGTCACAATGAATATGTCCAATAGGCCATCACAGAAAAGCCATACTTTTGTCGCAACATGATTTTGGCTCGTTGTTACAAATTGAGAATCATCCTAGGGTTGCCATTTATCCAGTTGTAATAAACCACTAAAATTAGTCATCATATAATTTAAAAAAAAAAATTATTTCAAACATACCTTCAAATCTTTTAATGATGACTGCATTTGAGATTTTATGGATTTTATCTTTTTCTCCAATCCTTTAAGTCTACTGCCTCTGTTTTTATCATGGTCTTTTATTGATTTCTCGAGAGATGAAACAGTTTTGACACAGTCCTCATACAAAAGTTGTTTTTCCTTGACAGTTGATTTTGCTTCATTTAACTCTTGCTCAATCTTCTTCACTGATTCTCCAAGCTACAAAGAAAACAAGATGGTGATTGGGGCGAAAAGGAGAAGTCAAAGAGATGAATAACATAGAGAAAAATATCACGACAAATGTGGAATTGCAAATGTTTGTTCAAGAATCAATTTTAGACAAAAAAAAAAAGTAATCAAAACCTTATGATGCTCATTTTGCTCAGCTCTGCTCTGAAACAAGGAAAGGTCGTATGACTTCAGTTCTAATTGTGCTTTGAGATCTAGAAATTTTTTCTGAAGTGGAAGGAGCTTTGAGATCTGGACATCAAGTTACAAAGACAATTTAAAGATTTATAAGATTAAAAATTATGTGGAAATTTTGAAAATATGATTTCATTAAAATGACTAAGCCTCAAGATCATCAGAAGGAATGAATATTAAAATAAATGCGTACAAAAACTCCCAAGTCAAACGAAATTCTTAATGAGTTCAAAACCATACATAAAATCACCACTTTTTGTTTGTCAGGCTATGTAAAGCATGGTCAAAATAATCTCAATAAGGCTTGGGCAACCATCCACCGTGATGTACCTTTTGGGGTTA
This sequence comes from Sphenostylis stenocarpa, assembly GCA_963425845.1. Classification (NCBI taxonomy): domain Eukaryota; kingdom Viridiplantae; phylum Streptophyta; class Magnoliopsida; order Fabales; family Fabaceae; genus Sphenostylis; species Sphenostylis stenocarpa. Next base: position 7,295,909 of record OY731408.1, read on the forward strand.
TGTTCCATTTCTAACACATGCTAAACCAAAAAATGTTAAACACCATGTACTTCTTAGCCCTTCCAAAATCTGTTTTCCTCTCAACCATCCCCCCATGATGTTACATTTTTCCTCTAACAGATGCTAAGCTGAAACAATGTGAAATGGCATAACTTTCAATGCAACACACAGGAAACCTACCTAGCATCTTTATTCGAACAATTGAACCACAACCCAATTTTCTTTTTTAATTAGGCTAATGATTCCTATCTTTAAACTTATCAATGCAGTGACAATATCAATATACAACTTTGTTTAACAATGTAAATCATAATTATTGTGTTTTCTAAGTTTCCATATCATTCTGGAAAAAGGGATATTCAGAATCTACCTTTCCCTCAATCTCTGACAACCTTCTTTGATGCATTAAAAGTTTGGCCTCAGCCTCAGCCAAAGCATGAAGTTGCCCCAATAGATCACCACTTCCCCTGTTACAAGAAACACATCACAACATATCCAGAAATATATTCAATTGTTTAAAATGGCATCGGATGCGAACAGTCAATAACTAAGTGGTTGAATCAACTAATAGAAATAGTACCTTGTAAGGTAATACATAAAAATTATATAAAGTAATAAGAACACTCAATATTCGATCATGCTTTACTGACGAGTGTATTGGACAGAAAACAAAATGAGAATTCCTGTGACAATTTCAATGACAAAAACATGATAGCACCATACTTCCTGCTGCCACCAGTCAGAAGACCCCTTGGCTGAAATATATCTCCTTCAAGAGTGACACTTGTAGTGTGAATCTCCCTATTAAATGCAACCTATTAGACATCCAACAAAAATGCAAGTGTGAGCGATATGGTCATGCGGCAGATTAGACATGTATGATTGTAAGAGAATTAACCAGATGAAGTATCATGTAATGGAAATAAACCAAACTCGTCTAACTAAACAGATTTAAAAAGCCTTTTTATTTTACATTAGGTAAATATACAGTAAGAAAAATATGGTGTGTTACAACAAACATCAAGGGCTGATCAAACAATAGCCGAATACTTCACAGAAATGACCATCAAGGCTTAAGTTATGCATTATCAGTAAAGAAATGCATATGAATGCAGATCTAAATCGCAACATGTGGAAGACATGATATCAATAAAGGATTTGTAGCACATCATAAATTTAATGTTAATTGTAACCCAACATATAAAAGGATCATCACTCGTTACCTCCTTTGCTGCATCAATAGTTTTGCAGACAAATGTTGAACCGAATACATATTCCATAGCACTCTAACAACAAATATAAAAACTAGTTAGAAAATATGTAGTTTAGCATAAAATGAAATGCAAAATCTGAGCACCAATATTCCAGAAGAGAGCCAGCAAGATCAAATGCAAAATGAAATTCGAGAAGATTTTTAGAACTTTCAATTGGTATGGAAAGTGCTCTCAGTAACGACCTATTAGATACCACTGCATTATTATAAAAATAAATTGCAATTCAAGGAGCAAACCTTCAATTCTTCTTCATAACCAACCAAAGAAAGAGCTACTTCAGCATTCCCCTTGCCCACCTTAAATGGAAGTGACAAATATCTTCAGCTTCCAGTGATAGCAAAAATTAGTAGTTAAGCAATTTAAAAAATAAAAATTGCAGTGACCAACCAATCTAACAGCAGCTTGCTGAATTCTGGAGGGAACAGAATGGGATTGTATTTTGTTCAAAGGTATAATCGTCACTCTTCTTCTAAGATTGCCATTTTGTAGTAGTTGTTTTCCAGTATTTTCGGTGTCAACAACAACATTATATAACTTTCCACCAGCTGTAACCTAAAAATGGAAATAATTCAGGGCTTCACATAAGAATTTTCATTTATAATTTAGGTACAAGTCATCACGCTATCCAACCTCTAGGGCAGTCATTGTGGACCTATCCTTTACTTTGATTAGTTTTGCAACAACTCCTTTCACCTTCGACCTATCAAAGTTCTTGACAGGGTCACGGTATGTAAATTCAACATTTGCCAGATATGCTGAAAGATTGCGTATTTCATCCCTCCACTTTTGCACACAGTTCATCTCAGTCATACGTTCCTATAAGTTATTTTAGAAGAGAATTGATTTGAAACAACACTTACATAAACACTTTTGTAAACAATTTATTTAAACTGGAAAGAAACTAGCAGAAGATAAACAAATCGAACCTTTTGTAAATCCTCCATCTCACCCTCTTTATAAGAAAGAGACTCCAACTCTTTTCTAATATTTTCCACATCTTTTTGTCTAGAGTTGAGCTCTTTTTCGACCGCATTAGCTTCTTCACGTTTTGACCTTAATTGATTTGTTTTCTCCTTCAGTTCCTTTTCACAATGGCTAATTTTGGCTTTCAGCTGTTTCAATTCTGTTTCAGCACTCCCAACTGCTTCCTTTGCATCCCTTAGTTGATCCTCTAAGCACTTCTCTTCATTACCACTGCTCTTGCCAGCTAAAACACCCTGTCCAAAATTTGAGCAACCGGATAAAATAAACACTAACAGAAATCCCACTGATAGACATCCCAGAGCCAGACAACATAAAATCAATTTACCTGGTATTCTTTTTCATGTTCCTCTAGACTCTTTGTAAGCTCGTCAACTGTGTTTTTCAGATCTGCTGCCCCCTCTTCAGCCTTTTGAACAGCAGATGCCTTCTCTTTTACAGATTGCTTCAATTCTTCAATGTTTTTAACAATCTTAAAACACAGAAGGCTCAAAAACCAAATATTAGTTTCACTAAATAGAAATATTTAAAAACATTAGTAGCATAAAATTTACTACATAATCTTCAACTTGAGCAAACAATGAATTCAGAACATCACCGACATACATTTGCCTTGTTGGCTTCTTCACCCCTCAAATTGTCTTCTTTGTTATTTAATACAGACGTTTCCCGCACAAGATTCTGGGAAAGTGCATCTACCTTCTCTGAGAGAGATTTCAATTCTCCACCCATGTCTGCTTCCTTTTTAGCAGTCAACTGAGCTATTTTGGCCTCCATTTCCTTTATTTCCGCCTGATTTGTCTTAGCAACATCATCAATCTCAGCTATCTTGGCTTTCACTTCTTCCACCTCAGAAGCAGCACTGTCTTTAATCCTCTCCGCTCGAACATACTCAAAAGCAATAACGAACCTTCTCAGCCTATCTAATTCAGCATTGCCATTAGCCCATTGCATGTACTGTGTCTTTTCTTTCCTTAACTTCTCAAGAGCAGGCAGTATCTCCTGGTCAAGAAGCTTGTTAATCTCATCAACCTTGCTCTGCTTCTTCTCAAGTGTTTTTAGAGCAGCCTCTTTCTTTGTCTCGTACATTCTCGTCCCTGCAGCTTCCTCAAGCATAGACAATATCTCTGGTGGTTTCATATTCAAAACCTTAGTGATGCGCCCTTGCATTATAAGGAAATGTGGATTATTAACATTTAGCTGCACTGAATGAAAAAGATTCTGAACTTGACTAGGCTGTGCAAGCTTCCCATTGATCAAATATTTGTTTCTGCCCCCAACCACAATCTGCATTGTACCCCAACACATAACATAATAAACAAAACGATAATTCTTTCAGTTGACCATCGATAGTTACATTTTGCTTTTAAAATGGAATTGTCACTCAACCAACAATCAAACAAAACAACTTAAAACTTAAAAAGGTAAACATAGTAAATCATCCAAGCAACTTCAAACTCAAAACCCACAATGCTTAATTTTTCAATATAAATTATAATTCAAGCTTTTTAATGTTAATTATTAAACATAAGTTACATACTATTTCAGCAAAAAATTGCTAAGGTGGTCCTACATATCTTAATCAATTTTCAAACAACTATTAAACGGAACCCATATAATTCTCTCTCGGCTAAATAACCTAATGGTATGTTTGCTAAAGAAAAATAAAAACGCAGATATCGACACATTTTTATTTTATTTTATATAGTTGAAGAGAAAATTAATAAAAGAGAGAGAGAGAGAGAGAGAGAGAGAGAGAGAGAGAGAGAAACAGGTCCAGCCTAGGTCAATGATAGTTGGGTGACTTATTGACCCAGTTTACATTTTAAAAAAAAAGTTATATATGTCTAACATAATTTAATGAATTCAATCCAAATTTAAAATATTTAACATAATCAAGTAGTGATATATGAAATAACAAATAAAATTCAACACAATATAAATAAATAGAGAAGGAACACAACTCCATAAATATATATATATATATATATATATATATATATATATATATATATATATATAAAAACAAAACATCAACCCGAACAAAAATCAAGTATTAAATAAATTAAGTGCTAAAAACTTTTTTTTGTCATGACTTCCATTTTCTCTTCATTTCAAAAGTCAAAATCCTCAAAAAATACTCAAGATGAAAAAACCAAAGCATCATTGGCAAATAAACCCAAAAGAAACAAACAAAAAAAAAAAAACACTAGGTAAGAGTAATTTATCTGAGAATTTGGTTCAAACTTTGTAGACTTCCTAGTACTTCCTCCAGACTTAAATTTGAGCAAAATAATACTATTATTATGCATAAAAGACTTAAATATAAGCATATCTAACTAATTATCATTCTTAAAACATGCTTCATCAAACAGTGGTTCTATATTCAATGGCTCATTGTATTCATAATGTCAGTTTCCAATGAGAGATTTTTGAGGGAAAAAAAATTGAGAACAGTGAAACTAAAACAAAATTGGCTAGAAAGAAAAAGTAAGAACCTGTCTTGTGACTGTGATCTCGGAATGGCCTTCATACCCAAGAGGGCTCCGCGACCGATCGGAATTGTCGAAGACGATGGAGACTGTGGCCTTGGTGATTCCGGCCTGGCCCTGCTTGTAGACGAGTTCCTGGAGGTTGGAAGCCCTAACCTGCTGTAAATTGGTGATGCCGAGAACGAAGCAGATGGAATCGAGAATGTTCGATTTGCCTGAACCATTCAAGCCGGTGATAGCGTTGAAGAAGGGGTCGAAGCCCGGAACCACGGTGCGCGTCGCGTAGGACTTGAACCCTTCCAAGCAAATCTCCTTGATGTGCATCGCGGAAAGGGTGCGCAAAGCAAATACGGCTGCGTTTAGTTGAAGAAGGAAGAGTGGGTGAAAGAATTGGGAATTTAAATTCAAATAATAAAAATGAGTGTTTTGGGGTTTTGCTTTGTCCAGTGAGGTGTTGAAGCTGAGGAAGTAAATAGCACAAAGGCGGGAAATTTTTGGGAAATTCAAAATGAGGCTCCATTTCACTATTCTAGGTTTTGTGTATTCATAGATAATGAAATAAATTCAATTAATTATTAAATCATAATCATGTTAGATGTTAAGTGAGGTTTATGCACTCTAGTCATAACAAAACTTCTCATCAACTCAAACAAGATACTAAGGGTATAATTTATAAATTTCTCTAAAACAGTTAAATAGAAAGAAAATAGTATAAACTAATTTATAAATTTCTCTAAAACAGTTAAATAGAAAGAAAATAGTATAAACTAATTTATAAAAGATTATTTTATGTAATTAATTTTAATTTATAAAAAAAATTATTTCTTTATTACAACAATATACACCAAGAACTTTGTGTTAACACATACATTTAACCACATCTTTACTGTTATCATGGATAGATTATGTATTAATTTTTTGTTAAATCTTTTAATTAAATATTCAACATAATATAATTTTTCTTCTTTTTTAATCAAATTGAAATATAATATTTTTTTTAACTCTATTTTAGTTTTCTCTATTAATTTTATTTTTATACTTTAAAAATATTTATTTCTTATTACATTATTTATTTAAATAATTTTAATTTTCTATAATAATTTGTAATATTATTCTAAATTTTAAAAATAATTATCTCATATTTAATATTATGCTTTCAATTTATTATATAAAAACACATAAAAAATATACATTGTATTTTTTTAAAATTCTACAATTTAATATTATTTATAAATTATAATAAAAGTAAATTATAAAATATTAATATGTCTATAAATTATCATATTTTTTATATAATTAGTTTTATTTTTTATTTATTTTGATTCATTTTATTAAACAATTATTTTATATTTAATCAGATCTTAAATTTAAATTTTTATTATTAATTATATTAAAAAATTAATTGTTTTTTAATTTAATTATTTTTTAATCATTTAAATTAATCTTATTAATCTTTTATTTTATTTTTTTACTTTATTTGCTTTGATTTAAACACTTTTTTTTTCATTCCCTCAAATCTATAAGTTAAAAATACATAATTTATTAGAAACACATTTCTAAAATACTATTCAAAGTTATAGATAATAGTGTGCAAATCATAATTTTAAAACCAATATAAATTATTACTATTATTATTATTATTATTATGGAGTTGATAAAAGTTTGATATGAAAAAAGATTAGATGCCACAATTGCCACCTGGTCCTCCAAATAGAATAGAATATCCAAGAACATCTTGATCTCCATAATACTTAACACCAAAACAATTAGCATTGTCAGTGACTGCCTGTGACATAGCTTGATGAGGCCCTTGATTTCTTCTTGCTTCATCTTGGAAGGTGAGAAGCCTAAAATAAGAAGCATGAGAAGGAGTAAATTTATCTTCAGGAAAATGGCCAGATCCCATTGGAGGAGTAGGAGTACCAGGAGAGCTTCTTGATCTCCCACCCCACCCTACTTCATCCCCTGAACCCAGGTTTGAGAATAATGCAGCTGGAAAATACCCAATTGTCATATCATCTACACTTAACCACCAGTTATTCGATTCTATGTCCTGTACATGTATACCAATTGTTATTATTAACATCTCTAATTCTTAACTAAGTAGAATCATCAAAATTTTGTTTGTTGGGATCAAAATTTACCCGCACAATAGAAAATTGAGCCTCCACAGTTGGACCACCATATGTAGATGTTTTATTGGCCGGAGCACCAATGTAAACCTTTCTGTTCACCTGAACAAACCCTCTACACCGCATGTTGTAGCACCCTGTCTTGTGAAAATTATCTGACTGTTATTTTCCAAACATCCAACAAATCAAACCCATTTCAGAGATAACTTCAAAGATTATACCATTATTCAGTTAAACCAATAAGCATTATATATCTTTCCTTACCGTCCATGCTGAAAAAAAATGTGTTGCAAAATCACCATATAGTGCTGGAGCCACCTAATACCAATGTCAGAGATTCATTAATATCAGCAAATTAACCCAAATAGATAAATATAATATCAATTTTGTGGAAGAACAAAAAAAAAAAGAGTAATTGCATCAATTGAAACTCACATGCCATCCCGCTGTGATTCTGTTGCTGGTGTCTGATGGTCCATTCTGAATCCATATATGAGCAGCACTGATTTGATTCTTCTCAACTTTTGGATTATACACACTGCTTAATCCACCCACACCATAATAAGGACCATGAGAGTGTAAAAGTGATACTTCTGCAAGCTGCAAAATTCAATATATTCAAATAACTATGCAAACTCAAACATGTCATATAGAAATAATAATAATAATAATAGTAATAATAGTAATAATAATAATAATAATAATAATAATAATAAACATTTACCAGAGGAAACTTACATGAGTACCAGGGTTTTCTTGAGTCATGGTATGAAAATTTAACAAATTTTTTTCTGATATCAGATCACTCTTTGCTGCTCTTTGAATAGGAACTGTTCCTCTTGGACATTTTTTCTTGAGTCCAAATATAGTTCTAGCTGCTTTGTTTCCACTTCTTTTTCCAGTTGATTTTTGAAAACTAGGTTTCCTCTGTGATTCAGAAATTATAAGCAACATTCAAACTAATGAAAATTAACCATGTTTGAGAACGTTTTAAAGGAATGTACACCTGCAACTTGTGATCTTTTAGTAAAGGATGGTAAAATGCTGGTTGTTTGTTAATGTCAATACAATAAACGTCTTCATAATCAGCCTGTAGAATCCAAAATTATAATCAAGGACTCAAGATAAAAGGAAGAAGAAACATGCAATGATGTATAAGAAAGATATGAAATACATGAACATTCTTGACTGGAGTCTTGTCAATGATGTTTTCCAGTTTCAAATATTTGACTGGATGCCTGTTAACGATGGAAATTTGTTCCTCGGAGTGAAAATCTTCTTCCAATGTGTTTGGAATACCGATAGCAATGTGACTACTGCTACTCACCAAACACAAGACAAAGAGAAATATATGCACCATTTTTTTCTTTTCAGAATTCAATAGCAAATAGAGTTATCTCGATGATTAATCATCTTATATATACACAATTGAAAACCTTGATTTTCTCAATTGCATTACTTGTTTATTTTAGCAAAAATATCTTTAATCAGGTAGAAATGATTATGAGAATAATAACTTTCCATTGACTGGTAATATAACTGTATAGAAATAGTATAGACAATTGCCACATTTATTTTGACCAATTAAATTATTAAATGGATTCTTAAATTCTGGGAAGTTTTAATTATGATGATTATACGTATTCAAACATAATATCATTGACCACAGTTATTAAATAAACACATTTTAGAAAAATAAACAGAGACAAACTGTTTCATTGGTTGTCCAAATTTTTTTGTCGAACAGTTTCTGGTTTGTTTTCTTGATACTTTTGTGTGAGTGAACAAATAGTTTAAGAAGGAAAATACTTAAGTTACCTGCTGAAGTGATGTAAAACCTTATATTTTATTTAGTTTTTAAAATAGGTATTTAACCTTTTTTACCACTAATTTTTAAATAAAATTGATATTATTTTTTAAATGTTTTTTAAATAAACAAAATTTAAAACATTGAAATTGAAGATTTTTTATCATTCATTCAATTTTTTTAAAAACATCTTTGAATTATATATTTTAAAACTTATTTTTTTTTGTTATTTAAATTTTAGTCAATATATTTTTATGTAAAATAAAGAAAAAAATGTAACTTTTTTTAATATATAAAGAGACTAGTGTCATTTTATTACAAATGTAATATGGATTGATATTTTTAAAAAATAAAAAAATGTGTCTGCATTTGTTAAAAATATAAGATAGGCTGATGTTTTTTAAAAAAAATCAAGAATGTAATTGTAATTTAATTAAAAACTTAGAATATAAGTGAGTGTTTATTTTAAAATTTAAAATGATGTAAGTGTTATTTAGTATAGTTTTACGGAAAGTAAATGTAGTTTTTTCTGATAAAAAATAAATAAATTTTCGTTTGTAAGACCAAAATAGACACAAGTTCTGCAAATTTAAAATACATGTGTCATTTAAAGTAATATAATTACTTGTGAATACATATATGTTTGTTACCTAATAAAATAAAGGTTATTAAACAAAAATATCTACAATCATTACTACAATTTAAAAAAAAAACAGTTAAAATAATGTCATTATAGGAAGAGTTAAATTATATAACACTTCTATACATAAAAAAACCGTTGTAAAAAAAGTCATATTTTAAATAATAATATTTAAATATGATGTTAAAATTTATGATGTATTTATAATTAAATTTAAAAATGTATTATCATTATAAAGATTACATGAACAAATTTAAAGTACTGACATATTTTATTATGTAAAAAAATAATTATATTTGAATTTAAATTATAAAATTTAACGTTATCTTTATAATTATTAAAAAAAAATATTTAGGACGATAATTGATCTATAACTATAATTATTAATAAATAAATTTTGTTTTTTTTACAACTTTTTTGTATATTGATTTGCAATTTTACCCTTAATGTTCTTATAATTAAATTTCCAATTCATTTTTTTACATAATTTTTTATAATGTTTTTTAAAATGATTTCCTCCTTAAAAATCAAAACATATGTAATTTTTTAATTGTATAAATTATTTATTTTTTAAAATAAAAGGTTTTTTTTCTATCACTTGTACTCAAATAAACAATTTAGAAAAAATATATATAAAAGTTAAAATTTAAAATAAATAAACATTATTTGTATTTATTATTTAGATCTTAATAATTAATAATATAGTAAATGAGATAATTAATAAGCATTGATTAGAGTAAAAAATAATAAATTATCATTAATCATTGATGATATATTAAAAACCAATCCTCATTTTGTAAATATTAATTCAAAGTAACACTGATATAATTAATGTAATAAATAATATTGTATTTGTTAATAAGAAGTGAGGTTAGAATCAACATTCAACACCATGAAAGAAATATAAGATCAGGATCTCTCCCCCACACAATTTAGAATCCTTCAGATTGTGACAAAACGTGGCAATTGCCGGGCCAAACAAGCCATTAACAAAACTGAACCATTGGAAGATCAGCCACATCATACCAAAGACACATAATGATCACAATTCTTCAAGTAGTCATAACCATTCACTAATTTCCACACCCTTTTGCGTAAAGCTCAAAGCTTTGTGGCAGTTTCATCATTTGGACGAATGGGGGATGATGGAAAGAAGAACAGTGGAGATGGGGGGTTAGTGAAGGTGGAGCCAAAACCCAGCAATGGTTTCACCTCAAAAGTGATTGATTTGTTGGAGAAGCTGGTAGTGAAGTTTATGTATGACTCTTCACTGCCCCATCACTATCTCACTGGTAATTTTGCTCCTGTGACCGAGACCCCTCCCACCAAGGACCTTCCTGTCAAAGGGCACCTCCCGGTTTGCAACGTTCTTCTTTCTTTGTTGAATTTATGCATTATTCTATTCAATTGAAGTGTACTCATGCTGTATAGATTGATTCATATTGTTTAATGTTATCCAATCACAGGTTTCGTCACGTAGGGGATGACTGTTGTCTTTTGTTATAGTTATTTGAAAAATCTTAATCAGGACAATATTTGACTAGTTCATAGATAGTGTTAAATTTTTACTCTTGACAGTGTATGAAAATTTAACCCGAGTTGTTGACCATCTGAGGACATGTGTAATTTAAGGTTTTGCAATCCCGGTTTTATCAGTAGACAAATGCGGCCGCAATTGTATTCACAGACACGCCAAAAGCTTTGTGAATGCAGCTGAAATCACGGTTCTGGACTGTTTTTAAAAACCTTGGTGTTATTGTATTTAATTTTTTCTGTTGTGGTGTTATGGTCTTAGTTTTTCCCTCTGAATTTGAAGTGGAATACTTAGATAGGTAAATTAAAGAATATAGATGAATAGAGGAGAGAGAAAATGAAAAGGAACAATTTTGATTCTCAAACATGGTGTAAAGTTTTATTTGATGAAGATCTCGTGATTGTAAGAATTACCGTGTCTAGATTTTCCTAATCTTCCATCACCATGGAAGTAGTCCATGTCCATCTTTCTGGCAGTTCTTTGATTTTCATAACTTCACTTGTATAATGCTGCTTTATGTCTCTGTTTAAATGCAAGACCTCAATATGCTACTGTTCATGAAAAATGTGTAGTATATATTTGGTTTTCTGACTTCTGTCCTTGAAATTTGTAACCAGTGCGATTCACTGACATTTTTCTGCATTACACACTGTCTGTCGCTAAAGGTCTAGAGTCTAGAGCAGTATTAGGTCTTGCCACTCATTGTCTACCATTTTAAGTGTCTTGCAGGATTGCTTGAATGGGGAGTTTGTCAGAGTTGGACCTAATCCGAAGTTTGCTCCTGTAGCTGGATATCACTGGTAAATTTTTATTTATTTGTATATATTGAACTCTATACTATGAGATATTGCACAAATATTGGCAAAAAGGTGCATTTCTTGGTAGCTTACAAGTATATTAAAGTGGAAATTTTTTAGTTACGCTGTATGAAAAAATGTGTTCTTAAAGTGGAATGTGAAGCTTATACTATGCTTTCTCTCGCTGTTTTTGTAGGTTTGATGGAGATGGGTGTGTGCTTCTCTTCCTATATGCAAACATAAATTTCTTTCAAATTTGTTATAGATGAGTTTTTTGTGTCAATAGACTAGCAATATTCTGGATCTTATTGTTTAGCATTGAACATCAATCAAACTCTTAAAACTTCTTTTGCAGAATCTCCATTTTGCATTTTTTTTATATCCATTTTCATTGACCTGTAAAATTAGTGAGCACGGATGATACTTAGTGTTAATTTGGATCAGTGATTGCAATTTAAATTGTATAATTGCCCCAGTTCGCTTAGATCTGCATGGCTAGATTCTCTTCGATGTGGATGTTCGTATTCTTTCTGTTTCATATTGTCTGTCTCAATTTTTGGAGTGCAGCTTATATATTTATTGGATACCTTCGCACAATGTCAATTGGTTTCAAGTTGAGATTTAACATATATATGTCTTTTCTTTTCTTGCTTCATTATGTTTTAAACATTTTGTTCAAAAACATTCATGTATCTTCTCTCAACAACTCATGTTTTTAGGGAGATGGTTCTTGACAATTGCAGTCAAGATACTCATTATGTTTGTTTCAACTTTTTTTCATCTCATAGGTCGTTCCTTACATTTTAATTTTTGTTCATTTTAGTCCCTTAATTTAAGATAGGAATACTAACAAAAAAAATTCAACATGACATGTTACAAAATAATTTGAATGGAGGTTCACCATAAGAACATACTGAAAATGATGAAGTAAAAGGGACATACTGAAAAAATAGGTACTAAATTGAACTTAGAGTGAAAGTATAGGGTCCAAAACCTTAACTAAGCCTAAACAATATAATGTTCTAGATAGATAACAAAGCATCTTCCATACAGATTTCAGTTCACTTGTTTTGTGAATCAAACACTGGTTCCAATTATACATTCACTTCTGACTTTCTGCATCTCACATAGTGGCAACTTCACTGTTTCTGATTTTCTCAAGTTTTGAGCAGTCAATTTACACGGCAAAAACTTCATATGTATCAATGAATTGCAGAATGATCCATGGTTTGCGCATCAAAGATGGAAAATCTACTTATGTTTCACATTTTGTGAAAACTGCTCGTCTTAAACAAGAAGAATACTTTGGACGGTCCAAATTTATGAAGGTATAAAAAGAAACTGAAAGACTCGAAGCTCACCGAAAGTTTTACTAGTCTTTGAATTTAGAAATACTTTGTTTTAGATTCCCTAGACAAACGTAACTTCTTATTTCATTTTCAGATTGGAGATCTCAAGGGTCTATTTGGACTTTTAATGGTTAACATACATATGCTGAGAACTAAATTGAAAGTGCTGGATGTTTCTTATGGATCTGGAACGGGTAATTTGTGCTATACAGTTGTCTTCAAATTTAAGGTCCCAGGAATTTTTTACATTCTGCAGTTTTGTTCAATACCATTGAAATAGTATTTTGTAATGTGTGTTCCATTTGAAGATTCCACTATCGTGGCATTATGGATGGGCTTCTTAGTATTGATACTTATATATATTACAAGCATGATGTGTGAATCATTCCATTGCATGCATGCTTGCATAAATTTTGACAATCACAGACACGTACACACTCTCTCTCTCTCTCTCACACACACACACATTTTATTGACTGGAGAATGCATTACCTTGTACTTAGCTTTTGCTGATTATTGATACACATGTATTGGTGAAATCGTTTGGTGGTTTTTGACTGGGAATATTAAGCTCTTGTGTATGACTGGAAGTGCTGAAACTAACTTGCATTCATACTCTAATTTCTACCAGCTAATACTGCTCTCGTATATCACCATGGGAAACTTCTAGCACTCTCAGAAGCAGATAAACCCTGTAAGTACCATTTGTGTCCGCTTTTTTTTATGACTGAGATAAACTTGTTGATTAAATCTGAAATGCCATGAACTGTATAGAACAAAGAGATTGAAAAGATTCATCAGTTTATGAACTTAAGTGGAGGAAGTAACCAAAGTCCAATTAGTGACTTGCTAGTTAGAGCAGTTTTTACCTCTTATCTAGTCTATGACTGAAATAGTTTCATTTTGAATTTTGCAGATGCTATTAAAGTTTTTGAAGATGGTGATTTGCAAACACTTGGAATGCTAGATTATGACAAGAGATTGGGCCACTCCTTCACTGCTCATCCAAAAGTTGACCCAATTACTGGTGAAGCCATCTTCAAATGAGTGATTAAGTTGACTTATTTAATGGAATAGTTATTACAACAAACACATATTCTGTATGCAGGGGAGATGTTTACATTTGGCTATGCACATACACCACCATATATCACATACAGAGTAATTTCAAAGGATGGTTTTATGCATGAGCCTGTACCCATAACAGTATCAGATCCCATCATGATGCATGACTTTGCCATCACAGAGAATTACGCAATATTCATGGATCTTCCTCTGATTTTTAGGCCAAAGGTATTGCAGGTGTTTTTGCTCTTATATTCCGGCAAAAGCTTATATTGCAGGTTTGGAGCTTCGTTTTTGTGTGTATGTGGGGGGGCTGGAGGAGGGTTGTGTCAAGGATGGTATTATAATAAACAATCTACTGACTTTGCACATCAATTGGTGACAATTAATGACTTTGGCATTGTGGATTGAAACTCGTTTTTCAGGAAATGGTGAAGAAGAATACATTGATATTCTCATTTGATTCAACAAAGAAATCCCGATTTGGTGTGCTACCTCGGTATGCTAAGGATGAAAAGTATATTAGATGGTTTGAGCTACCAAACTGCTTCATATTCCACAATGGTATGTTTGTTTATTTTGTTTCTCCTTAAATAATATGTTCATTGATATTCTGCAACGATACATTTTTGTACAGATTTGACAGTCCATAATTGAAGTGCAATGCTTGTTTTTAGTCCCTGAAAATAATCTCCTTTTATTTATGGAAATGTGTGTAAGGAATTGAATCAATTGTATGTTTATTTCACCGAAAGACAAATTACACACTACGGTATCAGAAATTCGAGAGTCTGATCTCTCCTGTCCAGTCTATAATTCTTCTTCCCCCCCCTTTCTTCTACTAACAAAATATTGCTACAATTAACAGAATTAGTCTTTCTTTCTTCTGGTATATACATGCTTAACTGGGGGTTTACTAACAATACTCCCCCCCAAAAGTTTCACCTTGTCCTCAAGGTGAAATTGTGCCTGAATAACGTCAAATGGTTCCCAGGTTGCTTCAAAAGTAGGAAGATCCTTCCAATGAATCAAAACTTCAACGATGCCTGAATTACTTGTGCGAACTTCTAAGACTTCCATTGGTCCCACTTGCAATTCAAATTCTTCCAATAACATAGGAGGTAAGGGTTGAGGAGCGATGTTAGGGCCAATAGCTTTCTTGAGAAGAGAGACATGAAAATCTGGGTGTATTTGGCTATCACTAGGCAACTGCAACTGATCCCACCCTTTTAACCACCTAATAAGGGCCATAGAACCTGGGACTTAATTTCTCATTCATCTTCCTCGCGAGGGATCTCAACCTATAAGGTTGTCTTTTAAGATAGACCCAATTTCCCACATCAAATTGGATGTCCCTTCTGTGTTTATTTGCAAACTTCATTTGATCTTGTGCCTTCACTAGAGTAGTTTTTAAATCGTGTAACATAACATCCCTTTCCTCTGTCAGCCGGTTCACCTCTTCAATGACTGACGATATGGTGGTACCCTTGAGGAGCAGTGGTGAATCACGACCATACAGGGCCTTGAATGGTGTAAGTTTGGTGGAGCTATTGTAATTTATATTGAACCAAAATTCTACCCAATTTAACCATTTAGGCCATTGCTTGGGTTTCCTCCCTGTTAAATGTTAGAAAAGTAGTTTTAGATCAAGAGGGGGGGTGAATTGATCTTTGAAAGTTTTTCGCAAATAACAGATTATCTAATTCGAAAATTAAGTTTAAAGATATGTTCTTGAATCACAAAGCAATCAATCAAAATAAGCGCAGCAACTGAATTTAAAGGAGAGAAAGGTTAAGAAAGATATCACCGGTATTTTATACTGGTTCACCCAATACCAGGGCTACGTCCAGTCTCCAGCCAAATTCCAGCTGGGTTCCACTAGATCAAATGTTTTACAGATTTACAATCTTACACTTAATCTACCACAAGAACCAAATTCCAGTTCCTGCACTCAACCTCTCACCAAGAACCAAATTCCAGTTCTTGATAACTTCTACAACCAAATTCCAGCTGCAGAGAAACCAGTGCCCAAATTCCAGGCACCAACACCTAACCTTTCACCAAGAACCAAATTCCAGCTCTTGATAACCTCTACAACCAAATTCCAGCTGTAGAGAAACCAATGCCCAAATTCCAGGCACCAACACCTAACCTCTCACCAAGAACCAAATTCCAGTTCTTGATAACCTCTACAACCAACTTCCAGCTGCAGAGAAACTTGTGCCCAAATTTCAGGCACAACACAGTACAAAAGAATGAAAAAGAATTGACAAAGAAGAAACTAGAAAGCTCAAACCAGTTTATCCAAATCTGCAGAGAGTTTCTTCTTCTAAAGAATGCAAGTTGCCTCAAGAAAGATTTTCAAAAGAACTTCTAAAAAATTGTTGCGAATCTTTCTTGAAAAGAGTGCTAAGGTTTGCTTGAATGATTGCTCAAGGATGTGTAAAAACTGATGTTCAATGTATGTTTAAAAAGTTCAAGCCAAACTGTTTTTAAAGAGTATTTTCAAAACTGCTGCATTAATTAATCTGTTAAAAGTTTGTTTTAATCTGTTGAAATAGCCGTTTCAATCTGTTAAAAGTCCTTTCAATCCATTAATACGTTCTTGATTCTTTAACAGATTTGTTTTAGCTGATTCAACAACGTTTATATCAGTTAAAACACTTTACAAAAAATCTTCTAAGTTAATTCAATCGATTCTTTCGCGTTTTAATCGATTGAAATACTGCAAACTTTCTTATAAAACTTTTCAAGTTATTTTAACTGATAAACCATAGGTTTTAATCGATTAAAACTCTGTACAAAATTTTTCTAAGTTGTTTTAATCGGTTGAAATGCGTTTTAATCGATTGAAACAGATCTGATCGGTCATAATTCAATTCTGATCGATCATAACCGACTCTGATCGGTCCTAACTGCATTCTGATCGATCATTCTGACCCTTTAGGTGATTTTAATAGATTGAAACGTGTTTTAATCGATTGAAATAAATTCTGATCGCTCATGTTTCAAATTTGATCGGTCATAATGGGTTCTAAAAGGTTTTAATCGATTAAAAGCAATTTGTATCGATTAAAATACTGTAAAAATACTTCTTTGAACATTCTAAGTGATTTTAATCGGTTCTTTCAAAACTATATCAGTTAAAAACATTATTAAGAAAGCTTTTGTCAAAATGCTTTGTTTTTAATTGTTTAAAACGATTTTAGAGGCATTTTGCAAAATCATTTAAGTGAAGAAACTTCATGCAGCAGAAAAGATAAAGTGGTTTTACCTAAGCATTCTGTTAGACACACTAATCCTCTAACTCTTTTATCTGAGTGACTTGTTGACCACTGCAAAGTAGCCTTTTGACTTCATCTTTGACTTCATCAAATCAATGAGATCTTTGCCAATGTATTTCAATAAGATCTTCATCATTTTCATTAAACATCTTAAGTAGGTTTCCAAACATTTATTCACAATTTCAGTTTGGTCATTAGACTGAGGATGGTAAGCTATACTAAATTTTAGTTTAGTACCTGCCCTTCTGAATAGTTCAGTCCAGAAATTACTAAGGAAGATCTTGTCTCTATCTAAAACAATAGTAGATGGGAACCCATGCAACTTGACTATTTCCTTCAAAAAAATATCTACAATATCATGAGCAGTATAGGGGTGGCATAAAGGCAGAAAATGAGCATACTTAGTTAGTCTGTCAACTACCACTAGTATACTATCCTTCCCTTGAACTTTAGGAAGTCCCTCAATAAAATCCATAGAGATGTCTGACCAAACTTGAGTGGGAATGGGTAGAGGTTGCAAAAGACCTGCAGGTGTTAGAGTCTGGTACTTATTTTGTTGGCAAACCGTACAAGCTGCTACAAACTGTTGGATATCCTTTCTCATCCCTTCCCAATACACAAACGTTGAGATCCTTTTATAAGTCTTGAAAAAACTAGAATGACCACCCATTGTTGAATTGTGAAATTCAGATAACAACAGAGGAATGCGTGGGGAACCTTTCGGCAAAACCAACTTCCCTCGATGCATCAATTTGCCATTTTGGATAGAAAATCCAGGATGGGCATTAGGATCCTGTAGGATCGCTTGAGTAATTAGTTTGAGCTTATGGTTAGCATATACCTCATCTATCCAATCTTCTAAAGTTGGAAACTGTACAGCAGAAATGACTGCATAGATCATCTTCCTGGATAGTGCATCTGCCACCCTATTTTCAGTTCCTGGTTTATATTTAATTTCAAAGTCGAACCCAATGAATTTGGAAGTCCATTTAAACTGCTCCTCATTCAGTAGATGTTGATCAGTTAGAAATCTAAGACTCCTCTGATCTGTTTGAATAATAAAATGTCTTCCCATCAAATAATGTCTCCATTTCTGTACCGCCATGACTATTGCCATTAATTCCCGCCCATAAACTGACTTCATCTGGGCTCGATCTGACAATTTCTGACTAAGGAAAGCCACTGGCCTGCCTTCTTGCAGTAAAACAGTTCCTAATCCTTTACTAGATGCACCAGTCTCTATTATAAAAGTTTTCGAAAAATCTGGTACTGTCAAGACTGGTAATTCAGCCATGGCTGTCTTTAATGTGTCAAAAGCTTCGTGAGCCTCCTGATTCCAATGAAAATTATCTTTCTTCAACAACTGTGTCAATGGTATGACAATGCTGCTATAATTTTAACCTTCTATAATACCCTGTAAGGCCTAGGAATCCCCGCAACGCCCTGACATCCTTAGGATACGGCCAGGACAACATGACCTCCAATTTTCTTGGATCTGCTGTCACTCCTTCTGCAGCAATGATATGCCCCAAATACTCCACTTGTAACTGGCTGAAACTACATTTCTTCTTGTTAACAAACAATTTATGATCCTCCAATACTCGTAAAACTGCTCGAAGGTGTGTCTCATGGTCCTTTTCCCCCTTGCTGTAGATTAATATATCATCAAAGAAAACTAACACAAATTTTCTTTAAAAGGGCCGTAGTACCTCATTCATAAGAGCTTGGAAGGTTGAAGGAGCATTCATGTGTCCGGAAAGCAGTCTTAGGAATGTCCCTTTCTTTAATTCTGATTTGATGATAACTGGCTTTAAGGTCCAATTTAGAAAAAATGGTGGCTCCACCTAACTCATCCAGCAGTTCATCAATCATAGGAATTGGGAATTTATCCGGAATTGTAATCTTGTTTAAAGCTCTATAATCAACACAAAAACGCCACTCTCCATCTTTCTTAACCAAAATAATTGGACTGGAATAGGGACTCACACTGGGTCTTATAACACCTGAATCTAGCATATCATTTACTAATTTCTCTATTTCCGTCTTTTGACAATGGGGATACCTGTATGGCCGTAAATTTGGAATATCAACTCCATCCTTCAGCACTATTGCATGATCTTGTCTCCTGGATGGTGGTAAGCTTGTAGGTACCTTGAATATTCCCTCAAAATCCTCCAAAATCAGCTGTATTCCCTGTGGAAGGGTATTTTCTATAGCAACAGCATCTTGAAGTTTTTCTTTATATTCCAAGAAAAACCCTTGTCCTTCATGCCGTAAAGCCTTAAGTATTGCCTTGAACGAAGCTTCCGATCGAGATAATGCTGTTTCCCCTTTTAGCATAAAGGTTCCAGTACTAGTTGGCAGCTTTAATGTGAGATCTTTGAAATTTGCTGTAATGTCTCCCAATTCTGCTAACCATTCCATTCCCAAAACGACATCCACATCTCTTAATTCAAATATGAAAAAATCCTGCTGAATTTTCAAACTCGGAATTTGAAGTATCAATTGTTGACAAACTCCACTACATTTGATTTTTCTTCCATCTCCAACTTCTACGGTATAAGCTGTAGTTTCTGTCACCGGGAGCCCTTTTTCCTTCACCAAATTGGATGATATAAAATTGTGGGATGCTCCATAATCCACTAACACCGTCACCTTTTCTCCATGAATCTCACCCCACATTTTGATGGATTTCTTGGAAGTTAATCTAGTAATGCTGTACATGGACAGTTGTAACACCTTATGTTCCCGCTCCTCTTTGTTCTGGCTGTCACTATCTTTCTCCTCTCCTTCCTCTTCTATACCTTCTTCGCTCAAAATTAATACTTGTAACTGTTTATTTTTACACACATGTCTCGGTCCAAACTTCTCATCACATCTAAAATACAATCCCCTCCTCAACTTCTCTTGATATTCCGCATCGGTCAATTTCTTGAACCCTTTTCCTCTGAAAGTCCCCGCCGTTTTGCTGCTGTTGGCTTCCGTTGTAGAATAGGCTCCAATACTCTCTGTTTGAATTGGGTTTCTTGTTCCCGCTTCCCATGTTACTGTTCTTGATGAAGGGTAATTTTTTGATACGCTTCCTCCTCTACCATTCCACCCTTTTCCATTGCTTAGTATCCAGTTCTTCTCGTCAATCCTCTGTGCGTAATCCATTAACTCAGGTAAAGAACCTAGCCGATGTAATTTCAGTTCTGCTTTTACCTCCTCCTTCAATCCATTCAAGAAAATGCCTTTCAGATATTCTGGGTCAGTCCCCTTTAATGGCCTCGCATACAACTCAAATTTCTCCCTATATTCTTCCACCGAAGTTGTTTGCTTGAGACTCAGCAAGAGTTCGAATGGATTCTGTGCCATCGAAGGTTGAAATCTCCTTATCACTGCTGTACGAAATTCTTCCCAAGTTGGATTCACGGTGCAGAATTCCCACCATTGAAACCATATTAAAGCTTTCCCTTCCATTGCTACCATCACTGCCTGTAATCTTTCTTGCTCCAAGACTCCTTTCAAGTTGAAATATCTTTCCACACGATTCACCCACCCATATGCGTCCTCTCCCGGGAAAATCAGAATCTCTAATCTCCTCCATCGATCCTCTCTTGTTTTGCTTTTAGAACTGGTTCCTTCTCCATTGCTTCCATCAACGTCATTGTCGCTGACTCCTGATTGGTTGCTTAATTGTTGCATGTTATGATTAAGATTCTGCATCATCTCTAAGAGATTCTCAAAACCCTTCTCCAGGTTGTCTAATCTGGTCTCCATTCTTGTCTGAACCATGAAAATCTCCCAAGAATGGAGAGTTGTGATACCAATTGTAAGGAACTGAATCAATTGTATGTTTATTTCACCGAAAAGACAAATTACACATTACAGTATCAGAAATTTGAGAGTCTGATCTCTCCTGTCTAGTCTATAATTCTTCTTCCCCCCTCTTCTGCTCTCTATCTAAATATTTACAATTAACAGCCCATAACAGAATTAGTTTGTACAACTAATCTGCTAATAGAATATTGCTACAATTAACAGAATTAGTCTTTCTTTCTTCTGGTATATACATGCTTAACCGGGGGTTTACTAACAATGTGGTGTTTGTTCTTCAAAACAGTAAATAGTAGCCTATCCAGTATATGTTTCTTCTAGCCACAGTGACGGATGTCCTTAGACTGTATATCATGTAATGTCAACATTTTTTAACAATATTTGCAGTAACATGCAAATTGCATAAAGTTGTCCATAGTAATATACTTAAAAAGTTTGAATTCAAAAGCAGGTTTAATTTGTGCTTTGAATTCTTTATTTCTATAGACTTCTCCGTTGTAAAATTTCATGGCATATATATTTTTTTTAAGCCAATGCTTGGGAGGAGGAAGATGAAGTTGTTCTGATCACATGCCGCCTTCAGAATCCAAATTTGGACAATGTCGGTGGGACTGTCCAGGAAAAGCTTGAAAATTTCTCAAATGAGCTGTAAAAGACCCAGTCTTACATGTAAATTTTGGAGATAGAAAGAGTTTGCTGCATAATTGTTCTTTATTTATGGTAATTGAACTCTTTCCAGGTATGAAATGAGATTTAACATGAAAACTGGCGAAGCTTCTCAGAAGAAACTATCAGCATCTACTGTAGATTTTCCTAGAGTGAATGAAAGCTACACTGGCAGGTAACCTCATTCTTTCCATAAGTCAAAGTACTCAAAAACTTGTGAATTAGTCTATCTCAGTCATATTTTAGTTTGATTATTGTAATCTTTCATGGTCACATTTACACTTTCATTTCATCAGAAAGCAGCGATACGTGTATGGAACCACATTAGACAGCATTGCAAAAGTTACTGGTATTATTAAATTTGATTTGCACGCCGAACCAGATCATGGGAAAACAAAACTCGAAATTGGAGGAAATGTTCAGGGTCTCTATGAATTGGGACCAGGGAAGTTTGGCTCAGAAGCTGTTTATATCCCGCGTGTCCCTGGCACCGAGTCTGAAGAAGATGATGGATACTTGATTTTATTTGTACACGATGAAAACGCCGGGTATCACCTCTGCACACTTGAAGGATTGACTTCTATGAACCAATTTTTAGGTTTAAATACCTTTTTGTCCATACAAATATACTAATTCTAACTTCTAATCCTTATACATGTTTTGCTCATGATGTTTCTAATATTCAAATCTACCCTTTTTCGTCTTTCTATTACATAAACACTTATCTAATTCCATCATCTGATGTTGTCACAAGACAAATGTCAAATGGAAATAAGGAAGTATTTGTGTAATGAAAATCGAACAGAGGGACAAAAGGGAAGGTTGGGACATTACAAAATCATAGAAAAAATTATAAGGAACATAATGAGAAGTTTTCTTTGTGGAGATGAAAGGGTATATAAACCTTATTTTATATATGAATCAGTTGTAATTATGTTTTCTTGTGTCCTATTTTAGTGATTGAAAGCTAACATGAATTCAAATTTCAAAACTGCAGAAAATCATTTGTGCATGTGATTGATGCAAAAACAATGTCAGCAGATCCTGTTGCAGTGGTGGAATTGCCCAACAGAGTTCCATATGGTTTTCATGCCTTCTTTGTGACAGAGGTTTGTGTTGGTTCATATATTTCTACATTTCATGTCTTCCATTTTAGGTTTAAGAGAATGTTACTGATTATTATTATTGTTTCTCTTTGGGCAGGAACAATTGCAAGAACAGGCAAAACTGTGATAATGTGTTGGCAGCCTCACTGTATTGTGTTCCCTCAGTCTTTGTATACATCTTTCTGCAAATAATGGGATGTACTAAATATTTTCCAGTATCACAATAAACCAATGTTTACAAATCAAATCGTGCGTGGATAAAGACACTGATTAGTGATCTACTAATTAAATCGATAATGATCAAATATTATTTTAATTTTAATATAATATTATGTTAAGCAATATATGTGTGTGTAAAATTTAAGTACAATCATTGCATTTTGGGTTCAAAACCTTTTAAATAAAATTACATTAATCATTGATAAAAATGAATATTTCATACTGGTAAGATTATAGATTAAAGAAATATAATCAATTTTAACAAGAGATACTAATATGAAAATATTTTTAATTATTGATAATTCTTTATGACACGTTACCAGCAGATAAAATTAACATTAATTAAACTTACATATATATTTTTCAAATTTTAAAAGTCATTTGAATTAAAATAAAATTCAGCTTGATTCAATTTTAGTTAAAAAAATCCGATTACAGATTTTATAATTTTTATCATTATAAAATTATTAAACATATAATAAGTAATTATAAAATTAAACATATTATAAATTTTTATATATAATTAATTATAATATTCATCATGATTTTAATGTATTTATATATATATTTTTTTATATTTTAATTTTAACCATATGTTATAATTACAATTTAATTTAAATTAACTTCTTATTGTAAAATAAAAAATCAAACTGATTTTATAATTTTTTTAGTCTAAAAAATAAAAATAAAAATAAAATCAATTTTGATTCGGAACACTACTAGAAATAATAATTAAATTTCGACCCATGACCTTTGAGGCTATCGCCTGGATTCGGATTTGGAATTTATAAATCTGGGTTCAAGTTGGGAGGACCAAAGTATAAATTAAACTAAATTTATGAACAGAATAAATAATCATTACGCAAATTGATTCAACTTCTCCACTAAAATCTGATTCCTATTCAGCACTTGCCACTCGAATAGGATGCAACAAGTTCATACGGAAACACCAATAATGAGTCATCAATTTCATATGCAAACACGTGTACACAATCATCAATTATAAAATCATTACTGAATATATGCATAAAGCATCAATTGAGCATAATAATGTGCAAGGAAATATAGGACAAAATAGAGAATAGTTGTTTAAGATTTTGTGGAGAGCATATGTCACACATGTCAGTACACAGTTTTGTCAATCTTCACACAGTTTAGAACATAAAAAAGTACTTAAACCAAAGTGATTTTTTCTTTTCTTTCTCTCATCCATTTTACAAATGAACTTGTAAAGAGAAATAAAAGCAATGGGAGAGACCAAACAAGTAATAGAGTAGACCGTGACACTGGTCACACCACTTAACTGAGCCAAGAATGATTTGCCTTCAATACAGCATCATAAGTTGGATGAGATTAAGCCCTTCTTCACCTGCAAAATATGAATCTCATATGAGTCTGCAGAGAAATTCAACTAAAGCTTAGTATATAACAGCAGACAAAACCTACTTCTATTAGTTAAACAACTCAGAACATATTCTATGTGGGGACTGTTTGATTATACTTTTATTTAAAGCCCTTTTACGAGTAAAAAATAAAAAGAAAAGATGAAATAAGTTTCCCCATAAGTTAAAATTAGCTTATAGCATAAGTCAATATGTAAAAACTCTTATAACTTCTCTAAATTCTTATTTTTAAGATAAGCTAATTTTAACTTCTGATGAAACTCATTTCAAATTTTTTTCTCGTGTAGAAATGCTTATGGAAAATCTGTCAGAACAGATCCTATGTGAAGTCAGTTACATGGATCACAATGTAGGGCCTGTCCAACAATGAGTAGGGCTTAAATCAAACTTTTAAGAGACTTACTCTAAATGGAGAAGTCTTTATAAAAAAGGGATGGCAAATAATTTTTTATTGGTGAGTTCAAAGTTTGAGCTTTAGTAATCTTATTCTTGAGCCTGCCCTGATCATATTGCTATTCAGCTCTGTTAAATGACCAAGTTTCAACTAAACCTTAGTATATATATATATATATATATATAATTTTTTTTTGTGGTACCTAACAATTGCTGTATGGCAGGGGGAAGTGTTATTTGAAAGCCCCAACAGGGTCTCTCTCTTTACCAAAGTAGTCTCCCTCCTTTTTCCTATTCACTTGTGAATGGTATAGTGCTGTAAGACCATTCCCATTATGGTAAACATTGTTGAAAGTCTGCACTCTGTGCATGTCCTGAACCACGTTTGATGAGCCTAGATTCTCATTGTTGGTGAGCATATGTTGAGTGTTAAGTGAGTTTGTGGAGGGGTTTGCACCACTATTGTTGCCTTTGTCAGAAGTGACATTAGAACTGTCATTTTTGAGCTTTTTTGTGTTAAGAAAGCGGCCGCCGTTGCCTCTTGCCCTTCTCATGGCGTGTAGATGCCGGGATTCATGGAGGTATGGCTGTAAGAAATGGATGAAACAGCTGAGGCAATGACATTGACCAATTTTATAACAATGCAAGAAAGTGAGATAAAACTATATGTACGCAAAACAATTACAAACACCTTGAGACATGGTGAAACTGACAACAAAATCAGGTAATTTGGATCCTGATTGTCTAGAGGAAGAAATTTGCTTTAGAGAACAAAGCAATAACCATTGATGAGAAAATCAATGATTGATATTACATACACATACATGACAAATCACCCATGTGTTAGAATATCAATGGTTATTGGTTTTCTCATCAACAACTGTGATCACTGTACTTCTACTTACTTTAGAGGAATCAAATCCCAGAAATTAGAAACTTTTTTGCCAATTACTTTAAGAAAATCATCTGCCAGAAACCAATGATAGACACAAAACCAGTCTACTCAACTAGATTGCTTGGATTTTTCTATTTAATATTTAATAAAAAACTGTTCTTAATCGAATTATTCACTAAATGACTCCTCTTCTACCCATAATTGTAAATTTTGAAAGCAACAAATCAAATTTCCTTCCAAAGCAATTTTGGACATGTTAAGCATGGATGGATACATTCCAGAAAACAATTCCAGGAATATCAGAACAATAACAATGAATTTGGATTTGAAGGTCATCTATATGACTGTCTGCTAGTGGCAAGAAAAGTATTACAAGAATAAAGGATTTCATGACAAAATCAATGTATATACCATGCATTTTTCATTTGTGTCTTCTTAGAACAGGAAACCACCTATTACACATATAAAACTGTTCAGTTCCCTTTCACTTGTAGCTTATAATCTTTTAGCCAAGATGGTTCTAATCATCAATTCCTACATAAATCTTACAGTCAAGTAAAACATATTTTGGGAGTTGGAACTGTTATAATTTCCTGATAGTGAAAATTCCAAAAGTATTTTGAACACACAGAATTTTACACATTACTTCCTTCGAAACATTCTCATAAATTTTCTACTGATATAATTATTCATTTGGCTTCTCTTTGATATGCTTCCTTTCTAAGGGTTTTATTCTAACATACACCAAAGATACTGAAAAGATGTTATATTTGGGAGTTTAAAATACATTGATTTGAACCCTGCTGCTTGTTGCATCACATAGAAACAAAGCAGGAAATGGAATTAATATTCCATTTTTTTATCAGATAGCCACAAGAATCAGACATAATAGAAAGCATAATAACCAAAGAAATCCTGAGAATACAACAAATATCATAGAATAACATCAGCAAGTCAACATATAATTCAAGACAAGATAAATAAAATTTCCTAAATCTATATTGCTACTAAGAAGGTAAAAAGATCATCACTCACAAGAATGAAATACAAAAGAAATAGAAAAGCATAAAAAAAATCCCTTCCATGGAAAATATTGAACCAAATCTACGGAAACCTTTTCATATCCAACATGAAGACGTTGAACGCATAAACCTAATCTAACAGGAACCATTCTCCTAAATCAGTTTAAATTTTACAGTTAATTTTTTTAACTCTGTCTCATTCTAATTCTTTTGAGGATAGTAGACCTTTCCTCTTAGCTGTAGGATCCCCTTCCACAATAAGTTGAACATCAACCATACCTTTCTGTTTTTAATTACTTTCTTTTCAAGCTCGGCCTTAGCACGTGATTGTCTTCGCCTCAAAATTCCATGATACTGCTTTGCATTAACATAAACAGGCTCCTCTTCCATTTCAAGTGGCAAAGGCATTCTAGCCTGATGCATTCCATACAATTGAGGGTTTATCTAGCATCATACCAATAGCTGTTAGGACTATCCATAAAGTAGTATTGCATTTACTTGGTTCAACGAGAATATTAAAAGTCATAAGAAATCTCAGGAAAAAGAGTGAAAGGAAAAGGAGGCTGAATTAAAATTTTGATGCAGAAGTAATACTCTTATAGAACAAAATTAATGACACACAATCATGAAAAGATGTGCAAATATTTTTTTTACAAAAAGTTCATACCAAAAAGAAAATGAATTATATTAATTTGCATGCTCAATTTATAAAGCTAAAAATTAATATATCATTACTTAAACATTTTTAAACCATACTCAGAAGAAAAGAAAAGAAAATGTATGAGATTTTCATAAATACTGTGCAAAAAATTGCAAGCTATCATACCATAACTTGTTGCCTGTAAGTAGTCAATATTTGACCATACTGTGCATCTGAATATGGAGATGCTAAAACCTGCATCACATATTGAGGAAGCTTATAATCTTAATTTTTACACCCTAAAGATATACAAAAAATTTTACATACATGGGAGGGATTAAGGAGCTATAAACTCACAACTACAAATTAAAGGCTGTGCAGAGTGTGACAAAAGTTCTCTGTGCCTAAACATCTTACAAAAAGTAAGTTTAAAGGTCTTACAACTGAATGACCAACAAATTCCGAATGTAGATTTGGAGCAAGGTGTTTGTCCATGGTAAATGGGATTGAAGACAGGTCATGTTTGATGTTTTGGTACTCTTTAGCGCCACCGCCACCTGAGGCCAAAGAGAAACTTATCAGCATAAATTATATTCATATATAATGCTGATACATGTGGAGCGATACCAAATAGAAGTAATTTTTTGAAACACAATTTCCTCATTTTTTAACACAGAATCTATTGTCAGTAAATTTCCTTTGAAAAATTACTTGTTGTATGCATAGAAGTTTCCCTGCACTTAAAATTATTAGAGCTAACCCCCAATTTGAAAGACATAACAAAAGTCCAAGTGCTGTCCATCAACCAATCGTCTTTCATTCCCGTGGATCACTGAATTATCTCAAGAATTAAACTCTTCTCCATTACAATAAATGATGAAAAATTAACACTTGCATGTTGGTTAATCCAAATAGTTAGAATTAAAAGAGAGAAATAGTGGTGCATACAAAAAGGAAAAGTAACAAAATTACATTATTATCAAGCAAAAGTGTAATAAGATGCCGGCCAAAATACAGGCACCTGACTTATCAGTTCCAGGCAGTGAAGGAGAACCATTAAACTGATCAGCTGAAGATGATTTGGAGGCATTTTCCCCCACTGCGCGCCACCAAGGCTGAAACTGAATCTGCTCTCCGTGTTCTACACGCCAATCATCAGTGTCAGGCTTCCCTGGCATCTTAGAAGAACTTTTTCCTGGAACCACACAACAAAATTCAAAACCATAGTACACAAGAACATAATCAAATTCAAAAAATGATGCTATAAAAGAATGAACGAAGCTCAGGATCAAATAAATCCCAATCTGTTAACTCCACTGCAAAGCTGGAAAAGGTTAATGATGTTGAGACTAAATTGCATGCTGTGAAAATGAGTCTATAACTGAAATGAAACAATTTTGAAGATTTACACTCCGCTCAAAACCTCAGAAAGACTTGAGCTTTATCAAGTTACGTTGTTCTTGAGTAGGGAATTAGATTATTTGTAGCTTGCATGGAATTCTATATTATAAGAAAACAAAAGTGATGCTATTGACTACCCTTTTTGATTGAAAACTCAAAAATCAAAACTGCCTTTCCAGTTTTCTACCCAACCCAACACAAGCTGAAAACAAAATTTTCCAAACAATTATCATGAGAAAACGAAAACAAACAAACAAGCAAACAAAGAAACACCCTTTAGAAAGTTAAAGTCAAATTTAATTAAAAACTAGAGATACTGTGATTTAAGGGAATAAAGCCATGAACTTTAGAAGAGCTTACTACGAAAAGCTTTGGTTTTCAGAATCTGAATTGCATTAAGATGAGACCCATTCTCTCTCTTTCTCTAAGTCTGCAACCTCAAGAGAGACAATGGAGCATGATGCAGTAATGGAAATAAGGATTAACTTTTACGAATAATAAGAAAATAAATAAATAAATAAATGTTTACTTTCTTTTTGTTGAGAAAAATGAAAATGTAAGATATATATTTTATTTCTACTTCACGCAAAGGTCTTTGTCAGTGTCTGATGTCTCCCCTTGGAAGAAAACAAGAGAAAATGTAATAAAATATGAAACCTGCGTTACCTAATTACTTGAGTGTTATTTACGAACAATGATGTGTTGACAAAAATTGCCCCTTTTCTCAATTATAGAATGTGACCTAAGAAGAAACATTGTTGAAAAGTATGTCTAGCTTCATCTTTGTGTTACCTAGCTCAATATAGAATATGGAACAATATTTTAAACTTTTACGCTCCATTTTAGTTTAAATCGGGTATGCAATACAAGTGTAAAAAACTATTACAACTCATTTTACAAAAGCAATAAATTATCATATATAATAATTTATGACACTCAAATTCAAAATTCTGTGAGCAAATAGTAATTTAACACACGTTTCACAAATCCAATTATTTAATATATATATATATATATATATATATATATATATATATATATATATATATATAAGTATAATAACTTTTGTGGCATGCTATTTTCTTGAGCATTTGGTTACAGTAAAATAGCACTCCAATGCAAGAATAAATCATTAGATGTTGACCATTTTTTTCTTTTTACAAAATTTTTTTCCATACTTACAAATATCAAAGGAAAAATATTACCTACCAATACCATATACTCCATGTATTGTAATAAAATATATATTTCATTACATTAGAGGGTGACATTATTTATAAAATAAAAAATTGATGAAAAAAGGTTATGAACTAATATTAAAATATATGATAATTAAAGTCCCACCTAACTGTGACACCTGTATATATTCCACGACGTGTTGCAATCATAAACATTGTGCATTGTCCCACCATCAAGACCCTTACGCGTGTCCCCTTCTACTTATGCTAAATTTAGGTTATTATTATTTTTTTAATTACATTACTAAATTATAATCATTTTGTGAATTTTAGCATCAAGTTTTTTTTCTTGTACATCTCATCAACATTAATTTTTCATATATAAACTCAATATATATGTGACATAGTATTCGGACCGCTCTATCATAAATTTTAGCAAAATGAAATGGTTAGATTGATGATAAAATTAAAAAAACAAAATCAAGTTAAATTTATTTTTTTTAATAATAGGACTAAAAAATAAAAAATAAAAATATAATTATTTAAATAGTTGTGTGAACAGTGACAAAGACTTGCATTAAAATATATGAATGCCAACCAACTGCAGTTGGCATGGCACCGTTTGCAACATGGTGTCTGTCATTCACATTTTTGTTGTTTTCTGCAGAAAAAACATTCAAACAAATTCACAAGTTCAACCAATGAACGACACGTGCACCAGGCATGTGTTAGTTGCACTCCTCATCCTCTTTCTAAGTTCCACACGACATGTGTCACCATCTTAAGCTCTCTTAGATGACTCACTGTTCACTACGAGTTTTTCAATTATTCTTCTCGGTACAAACAAACATGTTATTGTTTATACAATTCAAAAGTTCAAATTTTAAAAGTCACTTTAATACACTTTCCATGTTTTTAATACGAGGATTATACACAAAATTATTAATCATAATCATTATAAAAATATAGACATGCACGGGTGTTTTACATACTTTATCATTAATTATTATATATGAAAATTTAATTATTTTTTATTATAGTTATCATATATAATAATTCTTTAATATATTTTTAAAAATTTATGATGAATTAATTTTGACTCATACAATTTTTTTTATTTTGCACAACTATTTATAAAATCAGGTTTTTAATCCAATAACTATTTACAGTAAACTATTGTTGACATTAACATGTTTAGTTAACAGATATATATAAAAAAAGTGAAAGGACATTAATGGTTAGTGGTTGGTGTTGGTCATCACAACAAAATCAATGGGTATAGTGAAAATGAACTTGTAAATATCTTAACGGGAATTAGAACTCAATTTATTTTTAGGAGAAATGAACAAAAAAATTATTATTATTGAAAAATAAACATAAAAGTGAATAAATATTATTATTTACATAACAGTGTTGATATCATTATGTGCGAGAGAAGATGGTGAATTTGTGTTAACCGTTTGGTTTGATAGAGGGAAAATACATTCATATGTAAAATAATTGTTATATTTAAATACTTTTTTAATTTATTATTTAAAAATTAATATATCTAATATTAAAAAATAAATATTTGATAATCTTGGTTTGCTTCGAACTCATCACGGGTAAATGCTCACAACATCCGTATGATTATATGTTATAAAAACACACACATAAAATAAGATTTTTATTTATCTTTTGTGTTAAAAATGTAATAACTTTATGAACATGAATTAAACATATTTTATTAAAGCAAATATAAGAAATTTAAATAGTGAACAAGCAAAAAAAAAATACTGTAATTTTTTCACTTCTACAACTAAAAGATTAAAATATTAAGATTTCATAGGTTTGTTTTCTTTTTTTTTTATTTAAATATTTTTGTAAGTAGTTTATAATTTTTTAAAACAATAGCTATAAATGCTTATTTTTATTTAAAATTTGTTTTTCATGAAAAAAATTAATGACAACATATTTTTTTAAAAAATGATAAATTAACATTTGGTTATTTACCTATCAAAATATGTAAGTTAATATATAAAAAAAACATTAAGATTTAGTAATATAAATTATAAGTTTAATAAATATAATATGGAACACATAAGAATAACAAAACAAAATAAAAAAAATTATTACAAACATAACATGAATATTTTTTAAACTAAACTATTTATGCTAAAAATATATATATAATTAAAAATTATTTAAACATATATTTTTAATATTATATATATATATATATATATATATATATATATATATTCATACATTTAATAAATGTATATTATATTTATTAATTTTGATAGATCATTTAATAAATCATTTTATTATATATACCTCGTACTTAAACAATTTTATTTCATTATTTTTACATATTGTTAGAATAGTTTTAAATATATGAAAAAAATTATTTTTAAATATATTTATAAGTCTAATAAAAATAAAAGTTATAGTTAAAAGATCATGATATAGAAATGTTTTGTTTTAATACTTATAAAAAATAATACAAAAATTGAATTAAATTCGAATCAACCTGTTTAATAAAATATTAATTATTTTTAAAATAACAAGCTAAATATTACTAGAAATAGAGAGAGAAACACATAAAAAATAGTGATAGAGAGACGAAGACACATGGGAAACTGGTATACATGTAATAAAATATTTTTGTAAGACATAATTTGTAATAAAATATAACACTATTACATGAAAAAAATAATTTAATTAAAAATTATGACTTTTTCTTTATCTGTAAATATAATTATTCTTTAATATTATTTAAGAACTATATTAATCTCTAATATGTATTTTAAGTTCAATTTTGAAATACAATTCAAATTTTACATAATTTTTTTTTATTAAAAGTAATAAGTAACTTGATTTGATAGATGTAATATTTGAATTTATCTTATATTTTATATAAGAAATTCAGTATAAAAATAAAAAAACATATGTCATGTGTATAATTTTTTATATCTTATATATTTATTTTATATATTTCATTTAAATTAATTTAAATATCCAAACAATTACAAGTTTACGTTTTTGTATTATTCTACTGGAAATGGATCAATTAGAATTTATTTACACAGTTGGTACGATCATGTTTATTATTATAGATATTATGTAGTTTAAAATTTTAGTTACTTTATTTTATTTTTTTAATTGTTCTTAGTTTTAATTTCTAATATATATATATTACCAGAAATTAAATTAATTTGTTTTATGAAATGCCGTTAATTTAATTACTGTACAAATTATAATTTTATTTTACAATATGTAATAGTCTTACGATCACAAAATACTTGTAGTGATTTTTTTTAGTAGCTTTGAATACTTGGATTTTGCCATAGAGTAGGAAGAAGGTGAGATAGTTTCAAACATATACCAAAGAAGAAAAATAGACATGAAAGATTTCTCCAAGTGAAAGTCATTAGGTTAGAGTGCAATGAATGACTGATATAGATTTAAAGTGAAATGGTTGAAGCCAGTAATAAAATATTAATATATCACAATTTTTATCTATAATGCTAAGTCACATCACTTTGAAGATATATATGTATTTTCATTTTTACATAATTAAAAAATTAAATCATAATCTCTGTCAATAGGACTCATCTATGTCAATGACACTGACACGTCTAGGTATTTTCATTTTTACACAATTGAAAAGTTAATTTATGCTTTTTTTAGTATATTGAAAAATTGACTATATAAAAAGAAATATATATTTATTATGTTACATTTTTAAAATTAATTGATGATGTATAAATATTTATTTTACTTTAAATATATAATTTTCATTAATAATAAATATTTTTTATATAAAAACATATTTGATAATAATAACATATTTGAATTGTATATGTATTGTTATGAACTTTTGTATATAGGCATATATTTAATTGGTTGAAAAACTTTATAAATAAAAGTTTATGTTAAATAATTTATTATATAAACCTTCGTCTTATTAAAAATAGTTATTTTTTTTTAATTTTCTCTTATATTGGAATATTATGATTTTGTTAGATTTCATTTGGAAGGTAAAAGAGGAAGAGGCAAGGAGATAATTTGTTTGACTTTTGCAATAGATGCACTCAACATATTGTTGTCTGTATTTATCCACCAACACAACCAATAGGAAACTGGAGACTAGGTTTGCCAATTACTACTCTTTGAAGTGACCTTTTTAGCAGCTTTAAATTCTTCAATTTTGCCTGAACTTGTCATTGAGTACGAAGGTGAGAAAGTTTTAATGAGAATGAAAAAGAAGAAAAAGGAGATATGAATCATATTTTAAGCATTTGATAGGTTAAATTGTATTTGAAGTTAACTAATAAAACTAAGTATCAATTTATATACGTTTGGTCCATTATGTGGTAAAACTAGTTCAGGGTCATCAAGCAGATCATTCTGCTATGCAGTTTTCACTATTCACAAACAAAAAGACTATACAGGCTGTACAGACTGCAAACTCGCCAAGCAAGTTAAACATTAAACAACTGTAGTCAGCATAAATGGATATCATCTGTTCAGGGTAAAAGAGGATGAATAATTTCGTTGAACGCATTCAAGATCATCCACTTATCTCTATCACTGCTTATTCTCCACGGTATGACAATCATCAGCCAATCAGGGAAACATCCCCTCAAGAAACTCGTCATAGCTATCATTATCATTATCACCATTGTCAATTTTGTGATCACTGGATGACATCAAAGCCTTTTTTCCTGTAAATACATGGTCAACAAAGTTTAAGTTTGTAACATATACAATTAAATTTTAGGACAAGATCTCTGAAGCATTGGATTTGTAAACCTTTGAATGGCAGTGGCACCATAGAAAAAAGTTGTATATTTCAATTTAACCCATTGCTTCCTGTGCAAAACTTTTTACGCTATTAGAACAAGGTGTCATGTCATTGTAGTGATTAACTAGTCCCGAGGTTTTTCATTTCCAGAAAAGGTTTTAAACAGTTTTCTAACCAACCTGCTCATTATACATATCTTAATTTACAAAAAGATTAATTATAACAAGCTGACAAGCTTTACAAAAGAGCCCAAGACAATAACCAAAGATTAGGCAAATATTCTTCTAAAAGCAGAAGCTACAATACAATAACCACAGATCCACACACATTTTGAAAGCTTTGCAAATGCTCTCAACATCATACACTATTCCTTTCAAGAACAATTCAATTGCATTTTAAGAAAATAGAATGGAAAATGAAACATTATAAAGCCAAACCATCCTACTAAAAGATATGAAATGCATTGTTACACTATCGTCAAATGATTTACAGTATCCAGCATAACAATTGGTGAAATACTCATTTAATTATTCTTGGATAATGGGTAGGAAGGGAATGTGCTAGGGTCATGGACGCGAAGGACCCAATTGAGACAGCAAGGCAGCATTAACAGGTGCAACCAAATCAGGGGCATAAGGTTTGTCAAATATACTGAGAAAACCTATCACACTAATGAGTATAAGAAGGGCAGAGGTGAAAGAGGTGCTTTACACTCTGAAGGAATTGAACTTTGGGATGAGTGGGGAAAACTCTTGCAATCTATCTCATACAAATGATAAATTCTCCAGGTCTATTCTTCAATATTAATAAATGATATACTGAAAATACAAAGATTATCATGCCATGAAGATAGTTCAACTTCAGACCTTTTCTCCTCTCTTTGCTTTCTTGGTAGTCATCTAGATCATCATCACTCTTAGAACGATTCCTATAAATAAAAGAATTTAATCTCCATGTCTTCTGGCCAATAAATGAAAAAATAAGGGGATTGGGGAGAACAATGTTCTTACCTCTTTCGTCTATCCTGATCTTGTTGCCTTTTCTCTAACTGTTCCTTTTCTTTCTGCCTCTTGTAGTTGAGTTTGCATGCACATCTATTAAAAAATAACCAAGAAAAAGAAGAAACTCAAAGTTGATTTTTCCACAACCTTCAATAAGTAAAAAACAGTCACACAAAGCACTTAATGGCATAAGTACTAACAAGAAAAACAGTGGCATATGCACAAAACCAGGATTGCCACATTGACTCACCGCTCACATGTTACCAATTTAACTAAGGCTTGTTTGTTTTCTCCAGCTTCAAAGTAACAGAAGTTTACCTGTAATATTAAGCAAATAGTATAAAGGAGTGGAAACACCTAATGAGATACTAACAAATTACGTCTCCTTGACAGTCAAACATAAACAAAGCTGCCATTAGAATAATTAACAAAGAAGAGTATTCAACGAGAAAGAAAACTTATGCTGAAAAATGCATGTCTCAAGTACACCAACGGATTCAACATTTATACTTATACAATGTATACAATAAAGCAAATATAATATTCCTAATTAGAAGCACAATAATTTCACATACTATCATTGATTGAAATTTATTAAGAATTGCAAAATTATAAGTTGAGCTAATGACATTGGGAGCAGAACCCACATAATTTGATTACTCCCAGTTAAATCCAACCAACAAAAAAAGTCTATTAGAGAGTGTGTTATTAGTGTTTCTCTTTTGAGTTATTATATTAACATGATACACTGAACCAAGATACTTGCACTGAATCTAGCCATAATGCTAAAAATACATGCCTAAACTCGACTACACCAATGGATTCAACATTTATATCCATATAATATGTATAATAAAGCACACATATAATATTCGTAATTAGAAGAATGTTAGGAACACATTTCTTTAAAACATTATCATTGGTTGAAATTTATTAAGAATCACAATATCGTAAGTGGAACTAATGAAAATAAATTTCAATCAATAATAAAGAGTTTATTTGAGAGTATGTTATTAGTGTTTCTCTTTCTAATTCTTTATCATTATTATATACTGAACCAAACCACTTGCACTAAAACTAACCATAGTAAATAGCAGCATAATTCCAAAATGAAGACAAAACAAATAATAGTAACAAATCCTTTACCCACTAGGTAGGATCAATTGATCAATTAGACTACCTAAAGCCAAGTTTTTAGTATCAGAATAAAATGCCTACCTCATAGCTTGCTAACCCATCTTTATCATTGCAATGTTTGTTACCACATATGAACTGACCTGCAAAGTTACATAACCAATCAATTTTAAAAATTGAGCAGGATTCCAAACAGAAATGTTAAAAACAACTACTTTTCTTCTCATTATATTGTGGACAAAGTTTGAACCCTGGTTTAGTAAACAACAAATATTTAGGGCGGTAGGGTCCCCTTGACTTGAGTCACTTTTGGTCCAGAACTTGGTCTATTTTTAAAATCAATGTATAACACTTTTCTGATGTTCTGTTCCTTCTTTTTTGCAAATCAAACAAACTACAGTGGAGGATAGTCATGTCTTTTGGAAGGTTCTTTCCAGTCTTGTGTCTACCCAAGCTATCTCCAATTTAAAGGTTAAACTTAGGCACTTAGCTAAGAGTGGGCTGGCTGGTTCGAATGCAGAGAACTGGTGTCCTTTTTACCTGTGAGAAGTTGTAAACACAGCTGGTTGTCAGGTTCTAAAATTCTGCTTACTTTGAGTTACTTAGTGTAACTCCTAAAGCTGCTTCTTAATCTCATGAAAGTGGATGGTAATTTACCCTTATCCAGACCTGTTTTGGATTATATTTCCATCCACTATCCTTTGCAAACACCCATTTTGTTAGTTAGGATGAGGGTTGCAGGCCTAAGAATGAAGGGGGATTAAAACAAGTTTCTTACCTTGTGCTTTTTTAAAAAAAATAAAATAAAAAATTATATAATTGAATGAATTAAACATGTAGAGGCAAAGCCAACAAGTCCACAAAGAAAGTAATATCATTAATAGATCATTTTTTCAAAGACAACAAATACTACTTCACATGTGCTTTTGAGAGTGGGTTGTCCTTGTACTTGGATACTAATCACAATTATACGATATCTATGGAAAGAACACACCAAAAAGCATGTTTCCAGAAATAGTCCCGACCCAATGAAACAAGGGAAGGAACTGAGGGAATCAATAACTAAAATGTACTAGCCAGTGAAAGAATAAATAATACCCTTGCCAGACATGACTTCCTTCTCTGTCCTCCACCTGAGACCAATCTAATAAGAAAAATGCAATTTATCAGCTCAAAATTAAAGATGTACTCTACTTAAAATGAGTTTCTAGACTTCATAAAACCCCTCTATCACCAACATCCCCTGGAAAAGAGATGAAGGTAACATCTCTTTTTCTACCTCAGAATTCTGTTATCTTTAAAAAAGAATACAATGCTTTTTAACAGGATTCTATGAATATAGTGAGTACTGACTAGTGGGAGCCTATCAACGTGTTTAAGCAAAAAGGTAGAGAAACAGGTTAAAAATTCCTGCCCAAAGGTTCCAATGTGATTTACCAAAACTACAATAAAATTATTAAACCATTATTTTGAATGTCCAAAGAGAAAGGGTCAGCATCATTCAAGCCCTCAATAGATTGAGTCCTTCTGTACACTTTGCTACATCTGGAAAAATACAGAATGGTAATATTAACTCCCAGGAAGTAAACTGATGCAAAACAATTGTCAAGGGCTCAATTGATACTGACCATATCTCTTGAAGACCAAAATATAGTTTCAGTCATAAGAATAAGTATACAAAATAGCAAAATTCAGCAATCCGCAAAGATATAATCTGAAAGTAATGAATAATTACCTTACCACTCTTGAAGTGTGACATGTCAGCTAAGCAGTATCTTGAAAGGATTAAGGTACAAGCAAACAAGTACAAATTAGCTGGTTAATGCAAAGTTGCAAACCGTGATAAAACAAATAAGTAACAGTATTTATCCCAAAAACAATATCAGGCGAAAAATACTTTCAGGTAATATGCACAAATTAAGTGAACAAAGATTTATCAAATATAGATTCACAAATGCCTGGGGTATGAGTTTCTAAGTTAAAAATCTCCAAGTTGATCAGGCAGGAAAAGATAAATCATTGAGAGAAACAAGAGGTTGTAGAGCTCTATACCACGGGAAAATGCTTTGCAGTCCTTTGGAAGGACAAATCATATATTTAATGATAGTATCTACTCAGTCATATTTGGCATCAGAGAGGGATTGCAGATTTAGTTCAATTCTTTGGGGGAAAAACGAAAGAAAATAAATTTACCCAAAAGAATGAAAATACCAACATTTAATTATCAGGACAAAATGCAGGTAAGTACTTGGACTCCACTCCACAACTTTCATTTTTAAATCCGTATGAATCAGAAGCAATGTCAACAATAACTATAAGCTAGTTTATATAAAATGCTTTATGGCAGAGGGATCAAGTTGGGTAAATTGGATGCAAAAACTAATATATAAAAATCTCTAAATCTCTTCCATGTGCATTCTTCACATTTCTTGACCAACTAATTTAACCAAATTTAAAATCAAAACAAAATGCTAATATTAGAAAAATAATTAAAAGAAACCATCGCTCGTACATAGATAGTATTAGTAAAAAATTGAACATGTTTGCAAAGGATACTCCTTAAAAAGCTTGTCATAATATCGCTTGACTAGCCTTTGTTCCCACGATGGATTCATATCATCTTCTTCTGACCGGATGAATCTTGCAATATTTTGATTAACAACATTAAAATTCTGACACAGAATTAAACAAATTGAGAGGACGGATGATAAGGCAGGAAGGTAAAACTTTTTTTCCCAATAATAATAATAAAAAAATCATATTCACAAGGAAAGCTTTAAAAGTATCATATGTAGGGTAAAAAAATTATATTCACATTAGCTTCAACAGAGTTGAACATGCAGGAAATGACAGAAGCCCTTTATGCTATTGCTAGGAAAAGGCTGATTTCATACGAGTGCCAAATATAAGTAAGCCCTCCATCCATTAATCATGATTTCACTCACATAGCTACGTCAAATCACATGAAAGTTTTAAAAAACATGGAAATGTTGTAGATCATTCATAAAAATCTCGAAGAAATGAGGGATAGCCACTAAATGTGAAAATGTAGAGTAAGGAATATAACTGAAATTTAATATGAAAAAAATGAGGGAAGGCTCATTTCGTATACTAAATCAGGAGGGGAAAATCTATGGCAAGGCAACAATTTCCAGAAATATAACAAAAAGAAAGGAAACTCCCACCAGTTTTAGCTTAAATAAGGCAAGATAACAAGCTTACCTGTATCCTTCTCTTAGTGTATCTTGATCTGTTTTAATAGGCAACTTTAAGTTTGAAGGTCTTTCTTTTCCATAAAAATTAACTGTAGGCACAAAAATAAAGAATCATAGAAGATGTTCTGGATGGAAAAGAATGCAGTTAAACCAAAGAAAACAAACTAAGCTGAAATTTCACAGAAAACTGAAATAGTCTGCAGCAGAACCTAGATGGTAAAATAACTACAAGCATATAAACAGAAAATAACTTCAGTAAACTACAGTAGATAATAACATCCATCAGGGCAACAATGGCAACAGTAATAACATAAGCCATATTCTCAGTAGTTTAGGGTTAGTTACACCAATTAATAATGTCGTTGTAGTTTTCTAATAAATAAAAATACCCGAAAGGCCATTCGGATGGGTATTTTGAAAGATACAGCTCCTCTAAAGTGAGCAAGGTATACTCATCTAATGAGAAAATTAAACGTACACATTCAGGATTTCCTATGCATGTGTGCCCTAACAGATAATATCAACATTTGATTTTCTCATAAAAAATCGCGATTACTTAATTTGCTCACTTTTCACTCTAGAGAAGTTAGATCCGTATTGAATACAAGTGTGAGGATGATTGTAGCCTCCTTCCAACTCGGTGGCGGAAACTGTTCATCATCCATTCGCTATAGGACATTATTACAATGAACCAACCAAATATGCAACTAGAAATTTGTTCAGTTCCTTATCGTCCATCAAACCTAAACAAAATCACTTTCATCACGAACCCGAAAATTCTTCGAAAAAACTTTGATGTTTATTTAAAGAAGAGAGGAAATAAGTATTAAATAATAACTTATAAAGTTTTTGTAACAAAATTGAATATCTGTAAGGATGATTGTAGCCTCCTTTCATCTTAGTGGAGAAAACTGTTCATCACCCATTTGCTATGGGACATTACTAGAAGGAACCAACCACATCACCAGCTAGAAATTTGTTCAGATCCTTACTGTCCATCAACCCTAAACAAATCTTCTTCTTTATTTTTTCTTTAAAAACAATAGTACATTGCGAAACAGGAAATTTTTTAAAAGAACTTAATTTAAAAAAAATAAGTATAATAATAATTTAAAACAAATTCTTAAACCTACCGTAGTCGTTGATGAATTTTTTGTGACGGTCGTATGCATTGAGGCCTCGAATATGCCACTGGTACTGCCTGCGATTCCGATCAGGTTAACGTTAGGTTAATCGAAATCGAATTCGATCCAATCCAAATGAAGAAAAAAATGGGAAAATAAACGCATTGCTCACTGTTTTCTCTCTTCTTTGTCGAAAATGGTGGATTTGATAGACCCAAACGATGTCATCGTCGTAGTGACAACAACAAGCGAAATGAAGCAAAGCAAATGGAAAGTCTTTTACTTTGTTTTGCCCTTTCGTTGTGAACACAAAACAGCACTCAAACTGGGTTCTTCACTTCTTCTGCGCTAGATTCTAACCCTTTTTTTAATTTTCAATTTCAATGTTTTCTTATACAATATATAATATTGTTATTTGTAAAAATTATTTAAAATTCTGTGAATAATATTTTATTATTAAAATAAACAATTAAGGACATGTTTAAAAAGTATTTGTAATTTTTTTCATCATTTTAATTTTACAAATATTATTTAATAAGTGTTTCGTTAAAATTTTTTTATTATTTTAAAAATAAAAAATTATAAAACTGTTTTCATTTTTTAGTTTTTATTGATGGATATTGATATTTTTATCATTAATTACATTAAAATTTGTTAAAATAAAATTATCAGATAAATTATTTTTTAATTTAAAAATTGAAATTAATCTTCAAGAATATTTTTATAAATTAAAACAAAAAATTATATTATTTACTCTGAAACTTTTAAAAATATGACTTTGATATTTTTATCTATTTACATTATTATTACTTTTCTTACTTAAAATTAATTAACTATAAATGCCTTTTTATCATTAGATAAAAAGATACTACTTTTTAATACTTGTTTTATGACATAAATTAAAATAACAGAAGTAAGTGTTGTGTGAATTGTACATACATTAAATTTAAATATATTTTACAAATAAATATATATTGTATAAATTTACATATTTAAAAGTATATTTTTATTTCTATACATACTATTTGATTTTTTAATATATATATATATATATATATATATCATTTTTATACTAATTTTTTTATCTCTCTATGCATACCATTTTTAATTCTTACATACAAGAGTTAAAATAAATAAATTTCTAATATACAAATTAGAAGATAAAATTTATTAACTATAAATTCTAAGTAGGTAATTAAACTTATTATTAATTACAAAATTTGTTTAAGTTAAAAATTTGACATTAATATTTTGTAATGTTATGGTTCTATTAATAATTAATTAAATATGGTAAAAAAGAAAGAAAAGAGGTTTTGTTTTACTCTAATTTTCTACTTGAAAACTGGGCCAAGTCCATTGATTTTTCTTTAGTTGTGTTTTTGGTAGACTTTAGTCTCTTTACGTTTTATGAACGTAACGTAACCTTAGCGTACACATAGTCAAAAACACAAACTACACTTCTTCGTATTCAC
Source organism: Sphenostylis stenocarpa (assembly GCA_963425845.1). NCBI lineage: Eukaryota > Viridiplantae > Streptophyta > Magnoliopsida > Fabales > Fabaceae > Sphenostylis > Sphenostylis stenocarpa. The sequence goes on from OY731408.1 coordinate 7,338,741, forward strand.
TTACACTTCAATTTTAATTGTACTTTTTTTTTATATTTAACTTTTATCCGTGATTTTAATTATAATTTAGTTTAATGTTTTAGATGTTTTCGTTAAAATAATGAACTTATTGCATATAATTTTTTTATTAAATAAAAGATAACCTTTTCCAAAAAGAAAAGAGAGTTATGTATAAAGGGTGTTATCATCCCATAGCAAATTATAATACATTTGTTGATGTGTATACATTAAAAATAAAAATAATAACTGATTTTAAAAAACTTTATACCTTTATTGTATTTAATCAATCGTTTTTCTATACTATTAATAATTATATATATGTAATGAAATGTTTTTTTTCTTCGCATTTCACATTATTGTTTTTTTATATATTGAGAAGAAAAATAACCATCTCTTAACATTAAAAAAATGTACACTTCTAATAGTTAAAATTTCTAACTAGTTAAGAATAAATAAATAAACATATTTTTCTTTTCTATTTTCTTTGTCACAGTCTGAACAATAACGTTACATTACATTTAAAAAATAAAAAAAAAGCTTCTGACCAAAAATCCTTCCTTGTCAGTTCCCCCATATGCAAACAGAAGAACAAGACTTTTAAAAAACCCAATAAAAAGTTCCTTTATTATATTAGTGATTTCACAGTCTGTTCATTTCATTACACTTTTCTATTATTTCTTCACTGTAACATATATGTATGCATAAAAACTATTACTTTTTTATTATACTGTTCCACTATGTTATATTTTCTTATTTGATTAAAGCATTTATTTACTAATATTAAGATTTTTTGAGAATGGATGTTGTTGGGATAAATGTTTGTGTGTCTATGATTTCAGGTTACAGGTGTCGGTGATAGTGTACTAGTTGTAGTGCCATTGTCTTTTTCCTCTCCTTTAAAAACCTTTCCTTTTCACTCTATTCATTTACAGCTATACACACGCTCATTGGTACATAGAGCCATTGCCACTCACAATTGACAAAAACAAACGCTTAAGAGAGAGTAAGGGAGAGGGAGTTATCCATTGTTTTCATCACCATTTCTTTCCTCTCACTCCATTATCGATCTGGGTTCTCTCTTTTTATCAGTTTTGCTTGGGGATTTGCTCAACTGGGGCGGTTGCTTTTGTCACTTGGAAGCTACAAAGTTGGGAGATTTTGGCTGATTTGGCCTCATTGCCTTAAAGTTCATCTGGGCTTTTCAGATTCTCTTTGATCCATCTGTTTTCAGTGGAAACTGGTGGAAAGATTGTTCTTTTAGGTGAGTTTGGTGTGGATATGCGGTTTTTTAGTGCATGGTTTTTGTTTCTGAAATGGGTAGTTGATATCTGTTGTTCACCGTTGATCACGCTAGAATCTAAAGGAAAAATTACTTTTTTTTTATTATTTGTCTGTGAAGGGGAAAGTGCTTTGTTTTCTCAGCCATGTACATAAAGGAGATTTCATTGTTTAGAATCTTCCTTTTTCATCTTCCACCCACCCTTTTCTCATCCACCTAACAAAATGTCACAGGTTTTTTCCCCCCTCTTTGCAAACTGCTTAGAATGCTTGTTAAAAACTAGATTTTGTTCTGTGATTTTAAGATCAATTTGTGATAAAAAAAAATGTATTTTTTGTTCATGTGCCAATTGTTGAGAATACTTGCTACAGACTAGGTTTTGTTTTTGTGATTGTAACTTCAATTTGTGATCGAAGCTTTTAAAGTTTTTTTTTTCCACATTGCACATCGTTGGGAAGTTGTTACAAACTAAAATATAGTTTTGTGATTATGGGTTTAATTTCTACAGAAATAAAAAAATAATAAGGGAGCTGTTTCAGAAGAGGAAATCTTCCAAATTGATCTTCTCAGCTATCAGAAAGTGTTGAAATTAATGAACGTGGCATGAAATAATACCCTCTGGTCCCTTATTGACATTTGAGAAGTGTTGAGTAGAAGGAACTATGGAGTCAGAAGTTGAAGCTGGGGTGAGTATATGTACCAAGTTATCTGTTTGATTTCCTCCATTGTTGTGATGCTGTGGCGGTGCAATGGCTGTAGATTGATGCTTGACGAAGTTTTTTACGACATTTTCATTGTCAGGTAAAGCCAGTGACAGCATTGAGTGCCCAAGTGTGCCAGATCTGTGGTGATGGTGTTGGGAAGACTGTGGATGGTGAACCTTTCATTGCGTGCGATGTTTGTGCTTTCCCTGTATGCAGGCCTTGCTATGAGTATGAAAGGAAGGATGGGAATCAATCTTGCCCCCAGTGCAAAACCCGGTACAAGAGGCACAAAGGTAAATGAAGCTAATTGACCTCTTTCCAGTGAACAAATGAGAGACATGCCCTTTTACTTCAAGAACATTTATTCAGTGAACTGCTGAATTAGAACTTTTATAACTATAGCTATAGGTAAACAAAGCATGTAACCTTAGTACACTCTAAGAGTATACAAGTGAGACACTCTTACTGTCACTATTTACTAGTTTCTTCAACCCAACTCTGCTGAGTGGATTGATAGTGTATAGAAGATTACATTTATACGTTGTCAACTTTTCCAAATGAGATGATAAATCTTTCAACAAAGGTATCAATTTGATTTTGCACGAATAACAAAATCTGTGCTATCAAATCAACTCATGAAATAGTATAACCGAGGAAGATCTTTTAACCATACTAAATAAAACAAAAAAACATTTATTCTTGATGAAATTCCAAATTCCTATATTTTCTGATTGTATATAGTGATTAAACTACTTGTTTAAATGATTCCAGGAAGTCCTGCAATTATTGGAGATAGTGAAGAGGATGGTGCTGCCACTGATGGTGCCAGCGACTTTAATTATGATTCAGACAATCAAAACCAAAAGCAGAAGATATCAGAGCGCATGTTAAGCTGGCAATTGACATATGCACGAGGAGAGGAGGTTGGTGCTCCAAGTTATGATAAGGAAGTTTCTCACAACCACATTCCTCTGCTGACTAGTGGACAAGAGGTCATTGAGTTTGCTTCCAATATTTGTAGTTTCCTTCACCTTTCACCTTCAGTATCAGGATTCTGATTGAAAATTGGTGTATCTTTGATGGCAGGTATCTGGAGAGTTGTCTGCAGCCTCACCTGAGAGGCTGTCAATGGCATCTCCTGCAGTTGGTGGTGGAAAACGTGTCCATAATATTCCATATTCATCTGATATTAATCAATCTCGTACTCTCTTACCCCTTCTCACTATGCACATTCTCATCTATGATTTATGATTGTTACTTTTCTTTATCTAGCCAATTGATTGTGATTTGAGGTACTGGAATATTTATTGTGCAGCAAATATCAGGGCTGGGGATCCAGGTTTGGGTAATGTTGCATGGAAAGAAAGAGTTGATGGCTGGAAGATGAAGCAAGAAAAGAATGTTGTTCCAATGAGCACTGGCCAAGCTGCTTCTGAGAGAGGGGCTGGAGATATTGATGCTACTACAGATGTGCTTGTGGATGATTCCTTGTTGTGAGTATTAAAATTATCTATTCTGTAAGAACCATTGCTGTTCTATTTGTATTGTAAGTCTCGTTAATTGTTTCTGTCTGTGTATGTTTACTGTTATACTCTTCGGTAGTTAACAATATGATTTGGTAATATATCATGATTGATATCTTGAGAAGGTTTGGTAATTAACACAGTAGTTTTCTTCTGTTGCATATGCGAAATCTTTTGAATAAATCTCGTGTGTGAATGCAGTCTTCTCTATATGCAGGAATGATGAAGCTCGACAGCCTCTTTCTAGGAAGGTTTCAATTCCGTCATCTAGGATCAATCCATATCGGATGGTCATTATGTTGCGGCTGGTTATCCTTTGTATTTTCTTGCATTATCGGATAACAAATCCAGTCCCCAATGCATATCCATTGTGGTTGGTATCAGTTATATGTGAGATTTGGTTTGCCATATCTTGGATATTGGATCAATTCCCCAAGTGGCTTCCTGTCAACCGTGAAACATATCTTGACAGGCTTGCATTGAGGTAACTTTTGATCTTTACCGTTCTGTAAGGAAATTGTGGCATGTGGCACGCATATTTTCTTTTTCAATCTGATATTCTTTTAATACCAAATTCATGTGAGTTGCAGGTATGATCGTGAAGGAGAACCATCACAACTAGCTGCTGTTGACATTTTTGTCAGTACTGTTGACCCATTAAAGGAGCCCCCGCTTGTGACTGCCAATACCGTACTGTCTATTCTTGCAGTTGACTACCCAGTGGATAAGGTCTCCTGCTATGTGTCTGATGATGGTGCTGCTATGTTGACATTTGAAGCCCTTGCCGAGACATCAGAGTTTGCAAGGAAATGGGTTCCCTTTTCCAAGAAGTATAGCATTGAACCCCGTGCACCTGAATGGTACTTTGCACAAAAGATTGACTACTTGAAAGATAAGGTTCATCCATCATTCGTCAAGGATCGTAGAGTGATGAAGGTAAGATATTGGCTTATAAATGGATTATTCTGCTGGCTGGCATGCATTTGCAATATTTGCATTAGTTTTGGTTTTCACAGGGGTATCTTTTAATATTTCTTTCCATTTATGTTTCACAGAGAGAATATGAGGAATTTAAAGTTCGTGTTAATGGACTTGTTGCAAAGGCACAGAAAGTTCCCGAAGAAGGATGGGTGATGCAAGATGGTACACCATGGCCTGGAAATAACACCAGAGACCATCCAGGAATGATCCAGGTTTGTTGAATACTTGTGATGATGACATTTTACAAGCTGTTGTTTGTTTATTAGCTTTGGAGTCATTTCCCAAAGCTTTTGTCTTACTTTATAGAGTATGTGTTACAATGTTACAAGTACTGGTTACTGAAATTCATATCACCCTTGATGTAATTTTCTAACTTTCTATTACTAATTACAATTAGCATTTGAGCAAGTCTTACACTGTGAAGATGTTAAATTTTGGTTCGAAAGTTGCAGACTGTCTAGCATGTCATTCACTAAGATAAGATCACATTTTATGCTGCAGGTTTTCTTGGGCCAAAGTGGAGGACTTGACACTGAGGGTAATGAACTTCCCCGTTTAGTCTATGTTTCTCGTGAAAAGCGCCCAGGTTTCCAACATCACAAGAAAGCTGGTGCCATGAATGCACTTGTGAGTACCATTTACAATATAGAATGTGAAAGTTAACTGTTCTCCGCACATATCCCAAATATGGCCATCTCACTGTTGGTGATTTATATAACTTGCAGGTAAGAGTATCTGCAGTCCTTACTAATGGACCTTTCTTATTGAATCTTGATTGTGATCACTACATAAACAACAGCAAGGCCTTGAGGGAAGCTATGTGCTTTATGATGGATCCCAACCTTGGTAAACATGTTTGCTATGTCCAGTTTCCACAGAGGTTTGATGGTATTGATAGAAATGATCGTTATGCCAATCGTAATACAGTGTTCTTTGATGTAAGTATCTTATGCCGTGTTCATCTGATTTTTTTTTTTTTCTGATTTCTGCTACTGTTTGTTATTCCTGTGGCCTATATGAGATTTAAACTCTTTTGTTTGTGATACAGATAAACTTGAGAGGCTTGGATGGCATTCAGGGTCCTGTTTATGTGGGTACTGGATGTGTATTCAATAGGACAGCTTTATATGGTTATGAACCTCCTCTTAAACCAAAGCACAAAAAGCCTGGGTTGTTATCATCACTCTGCGGTGGAAATCGGAAGAAGAGTTCAAAATCTAGTAAGAAAGGATCAGACAAGAAAAAATCTAACAAGCATGTTGACCCTACTGTACCTATTTTCAGTCTAGAGGATATAGAAGAAGGAGTAGAAGGTAGACCTCTTGAACTTCTGTTTGCTTCGTGAAACGTGTACAATTTTTGTTCTTTTTTAAAAAACTCTTTGGGGTCATCTGTTTAGCAGTTTAGTTTAGTTGCTTCCAATTAATCAGTCCTTTAATTCTAACATATTTTTTCAGGTACTGGATTTGATGACGAGAAATCACTACTTATGTCACAAATGAGCCTTGAGAAAAGGTTTGGTCAGTCTGCTGTTTTTGTAGCCTCCACTCTTATGGAGAACGGTGGTGTTCCTCAGTCTGCTACTCCAGAAACTCTTCTTAAGGAGGCTATTCATGTTATCAGCTGTGGTTATGAGGATAAAACAGAATGGGGATCTGAGGTGTGGTATCTCTTATGCTTAATGTCCCTTGATTTTGAATTTCCTTTTTGTTCCTGAGTTGCACTCTAATCCTATCAACTGAGCACGTTATTACCAACAAATTAATCCTTTACAAATCCAACAAATTGAATTATAATAAACTTGGCAAAAATTTCTCTCGAAGATTGCTTTGCTGAAGAACCAAGTAGAGGACCCTTTTTATATGATTTAATATTCACTGCTCGTCTTCTGTTCCACAGATAGGATGGATTTATGGTTCTGTCACGGAAGATATTCTTACAGGATTTAAGATGCATGCCCGTGGTTGGCGATCTATATACTGTATGCCTAAGCGACCAGCGTTCAAAGGTTCTGCTCCCATCAATCTTTCAGACCGTCTGAACCAAGTGCTTCGATGGGCTTTAGGTTCTGTTGAGATTCTTTTTAGCCGACATTGTCCCATCTGGTATGGTTATGGTGGAAGGCTAAAGTGGCTTGAAAGGTTTGCGTATGTGAACACTACAATCTATCCGGTCACTGCCATTCCCCTTCTCATTTACTGTATCTTGCCTGCTGTCTGTCTGCTGACCAACAAGTTCATTATTCCACAGGTTTGTCATTTCTTCATAAAACACATAGAATTCATCATTTGTCATCTGTAATAAATCACGAGGTAGAATCACTGGATAAAAATCATATGATATTGTGCATCAAAATGATGTTTTGATATTTAAAGGGGTGGTTTCATGAAAGAATGACAATATAATACAATTTATGTAATATTCTAACTTACTTTTTTGCTATGCTTGCAGATCAGTAACCTTGCAAGCATCTGGTTCATTTCTCTCTTTCTTTCCATCTTTGCTACGGGAATCCTGGAGATGAGGTGGAGTGGAGTTGGAATCGACGAGTGGTGGAGGAATGAACAGTTTTGGGTTATCGGTGGTGTCTCGGCCCATCTCTTTGCCGTTTTCCAAGGCCTGCTCAAGGTGCTTGCTGGAATAGACACCAACTTCACGGTCACCTCCAAGGCCTCAGATGAAGATGGAGACTTTGCTGAGCTCTACATGTTCAAATGGACCACCCTTCTCATCCCCCCCACAACCCTTCTCATAATAAACATGGTAGGGGTTGTTGCTGGCATCTCCTATGCCATCAATAGTGGCTACCAATCATGGGGACCCCTGTTTGGTAAGCTTTTCTTTGCATTTTGGGTGATCATCCATCTCTATCCTTTCCTCAAAGGTCTCATGGGGCGCCAGAACAGAACACCAACCATTGTGGTGGTGTGGTCCATTCTGCTTGCATCCATTTTCTCTCTGTTGTGGGTGAGAATTGATCCTTTCACCACAAGGGTCACTGGCCCTGATGTTGAGGAGTGTGGCATTAACTGCTAGACCAAAAGACAAGTATGTAGTGTGTTGTGTTTTGGGTTGTAATTATAGCTATTGTTTGTAGCAGCCGTTATATTTGGTCTGTGTTTTCAAGTTATGTGCAGTTTATAGAAAGATACATAAGAAAACAAAGTAGTAGATGTAAACTTTGCGGCATTGTTTTGTTTGTAACACCGAACGTGCCTTCCAGTTTTGTATGTATACATCTATCTCAGTGAGTGTTTCTTGTGATTAGAAACCGTGTACTTCTTAAATTGGTATACTAATTATTCTAAAACCATCATCACGCAACTATGGTGATCCTGTCAAATATTTTGATCAAGAGTTTTGTCACTTGTATCTGTTTAGAGGAGGATTATGTCTTGTGAAAGATATTTGTGGCTTCATATTAAGAAATTGAAAAATTGGGAGACTAAAGAAGAATTTAACCAAAGAATTTTGGGTTGGTGAAGAGCAACACGTTAGGATCTGCCCATTCCAATGTCGAATTTATTTATATATATCCCCAAACAAGTTAGAGAGTCGAGTTATATATATCATATGCAAAAAGCCATATCAGGCTTTAGATTTTTTGTCCCATTTGAACAGAACAAGTTTGGAACTACTTGGATTCATCGAGTTGCTAAATATCCCATGTCATGTGCTACCCCATCACATTAATATCCATACATACGGATACAGATAAATATTACATGCGATTTTCAATAAGCGTGATCTTGGGCAGAGCAACATGGATCATGTGAAACGACACGTGCCCTTCGCAATACATGCATTGCACGCGCACCTTCCACGTGGGCTTGGAGTGAATCAAGTTAAGCCAATAGATCCATCATAATTGTCATCATCAAAACCGTCTTAAACGGTAACACGTCATCATTACACCTGGCAGAGGATGCGAACAGGAGGTAGCAGCAGCACACAGTAAGGGATGAACGCGTGGCAGCATGGAATCTGATCACATATTTTCATTCTTCCTTCTTTATATGTATGAATGAGCTTCCATGAAAATCCAACCTGAAAACTGGAATAGCCTGAAGAACATTGCATCAAGGGAACAACAAGTGACAGAAAATGGGTACAAATGAGGAACCAATTCTCTCCAGGATTGATCGTTTGGACAATTTGGTATGTTTTTAGTGGATTATTTTGCTTTGCTTAATACACTTTACTTAATTAGATTATGCAAGTCTTCTTTGAAAAGTGGGTAATATATTGTAATTTTAGTTCTTCATATTTTGAATGTATCAATTAGATTTCAAGTATTTTAAAAATGATTTTAGATCAATACTTTTGAAGAAAAAGAGTATTAGAGGGTGTGATGTTAATTATTCTTAAATGGTAGAAGTTGAGAGTGAACTTCTTAGAGGAGTGAACACTAAAGGGTGGGTTTTTGGATTTTCCAAGGTATGTTAACTATTTATTCCTTTTACCTTCAAGAATATTTGTCTGTTGTTGTTGATTCAGAATATAAATTTTTAGTTTTCTTTTTAGATTGGGAGAAGAGTTTACACAGAAGAAAAAATTTATGTTTTTAAATTTTTTATATTTTAAAAATAGTTGAGGCAATTGGAGGAAATTAGAGGGTGCAATCGATCTCCAAAGAGCTCGTGTGCATCCACTCCAAAAAGCGGAAGTGATGGACGCGTGTCATCCATCGATTTCTCCCCAAAGAGCTTGGAGAAGCACTGCCGTCCGATGGAGAAAGTGATGATGGAGATCGAAGTCAAAGGCACGATGATCGAGAGGCTCAATCAAATGGAGGATCGATTGCTAAAGGTATCTCGACCGTTGGATTTTGGCTTGTATGGAAATGTTACCATTTATGACATAGATTTAACTTTATTTTTACTCATTAAAACTCAAATTGAATCTCTATAATTTCCTTAAAAAAATAGTTAATATTATTTTATCTTAATTCATATTGAAGATGGTAGCAAATGAGTATAACTGTAACCTAATAGAGTGTAACGTGTTGAATGAAAGGTGTGTTTGCAGGTAGAGGAAGAATGGACGACAGCAAAGAGGAAGAAAATGAATAGCCCAAAGGGAGGTTTTAAACAGCTTGTGAAGCAATGTGTGAGAGCAAGAGGAAGACATGCCAACAAAGAACCATAAATTAATGTTGTTATAATCGTTCAAAACTGTGTCAATGTTTGCAATTTTAATGTACATTTTCATTTATTTTAGTTTTAATTTATTTAAGTTCATATTATTTAAAGTTTTATATAACACTAACTTCTAACAATATCAATGTAAAATGTCATTAGTTTAATTTAATTACATTCGAAAGTATTTATTATTTGAAGAATTAATATAACGTGTTTCAGGAAATTGCAAAATGTCTTTCTCATAGGGTTGAAGATTCGAGGAGAGAGTGGAAATTTCTCTTTTTTGTCTGTTCTAATTAGGTTGCTTTATTTCAAAGTTAAGGTACAATTCATTACTATAAAAGTTCCTTTTTTTTAGGGTTGGAGAATGAGGAGAGAATGGGAAGTACCACTACATTATTGCCCTTTACTTTTTCCAAACATCTCTAAATTAGGCTAATAAAGTTTGGTAGAGATAAGTGACATAAAATTAATATAATTAAATTTTAATATTTTCAAGCTTAATTAAGATAAAATATCATTTTTACTGAAAAACACTACCAGAAGTAGTTAAAAGTAATACGCATAAGTTTTGTCTTATGTTTAAGTCACCCAACATTTTTTACTTATATTTGTCTTAAAATATTGACCCTAGAGTTAAAAATGTTTTTCAATAATAATAAAAAAATCTATTGACTTGTAAATAATTCAACGTGCACAAATAAACATCAATTTATCTCCTTTATTAAAAAAAAGAGAGTCAAATTCTCTGAAAAAAAAAAAACTTTGGGCTTATTGAACAATATTTTTCCTTGCTCATCAACAACCCAGTTGCACTTGGATTCCTTGACCTATGAAGGATATAAATTAAGGATATTCATTTTAAGAATTAATTTCTATTTATGATAATCGTTGAAAGAGGTTTATATAATTTTTAATTAAATTAGCCACTTTTGATGATTAAACAAATTTAAGATAATATGAGAAATCTGTTTTGAGTTTTAGATAATTACATTGTTAGTATAATTTTTTTAATCTTTTTTCAATTTAATGTTAAATATAAAATATCATTAATATAATTCAACTCCGTAAAAAAAAATAACACATTTTTAAATTTTAAAAATCTAAACAATTTAGAGAAACAAAAAGAATTACAATCTTATAAGGAAAAAAAACCTAAAAGTCATTCTTCAATACCAATGATGTTAACTTTTCAGAAAACTAATGGAACAGTACAAGAAATCTATGGAACAAGATTTATAATGTAATATAGTTGTTTGTGGATACCTATGTTGCCTCAAAATACCATTTTTAATGATCAAATTGTGAAGTTTAGTGTGTGTAGATAAGTTTTTATGCAAAAGTAAATGTTTATGGCTGGAACGGTAGTGCATGCACATGATGATGGCACCAACAAGCCCCAATTTTAGTGAATGATATCTTCTACTTGTCTTTTCTTTATCTTTAAAACGAAGTGCATGGTTTTCTTTACACGTAGGGTTCTATCATAATCAAGTTGGAGGGAAACAACTCTTAACACCTATCTCTAGCTATGTCTTTTTTATTATTATTATTATTTTACTTTCCTTGGTTCAACAAATGCTATTTTTCAAAATTAGATATGACCCTAATTCATATAATGGCTTATCTTTTCTTTTTCTCGCCCAAACCATGACTAAAACCATGAACCCACAAAAGATAAAAACAAAAAAAAAACTAGTTATTGTTATATTAGTGGTATTCTATTGTGGTGAACTTAGAGCCACATGTTTTAATGAAAAATGTTATATTTATTTGAATATGTACAATGGTGGCCCCAATAAAGTTCACACGTTTGTAAGTGAGTGCATGAATTGATGTTGTGATGGAGAAACGTATGGTTAAATGCACTTGTATTTGTATATATAGGTTAAAAATTTAGAACAGAAAAAAAAAACAATATTACTTAAGATAACTCACCTTAAAAGTAGGTTTAGATATAATTTTTTTTTCTTGAACAATGTTGTATTTTTTTCATTCTTCAAAAAAATTATCTTTTGATTCTTTATAAATATTTTTGTATGTGGTCCTTATTATTTATTTAAAATGTTTATTTATTTCTAAAGACATGCAGGAAATTTTAAAATAACAGAAACAAATAGATATATTAAAAGGGTTGGGACAGAAATAACAAGTATGAATTATTTAAAAGGAATTCTTTAGACAAACTATAATTTCAATTATATTTGAGAAACAAAAAAAATGAAGGCTTGAAATGTATTCTGAGTTTAAAATAATAAGAAAATAAACAAAATAAATATATTTAAAAAGATAAAACATATATTCTGTTAAGATCATATTTCTTTAATATAATTATTTATATAAATTTGTTTCTAAGCCAATGTATAGTATAGTATAGAAGTTGATGATGCTGAAAGTGGACTTTGTCCGAAGGGATTTTGCATGGAGAATTCATGATTTAGCATAGAGCACTAACCAAAAAAGTTTTGAACATGAATCTCATCCTTATCTTTTGAGTTGAAATAATAGGCATGAATGAGTGAGGGCAATGCCTTGGCTACATTGGTTGGAGTCAGTCTTGGCTCTAAAGTCAAACACAACCCTTTGTTCTGTCCCCCTTTCAGGAGTTATCACCATCTTCACACCTTATTTCATTTCTCCTTCTTTCTTCTTTCTTCTTTTTTTTTTTCCTTCACCAATATCTCTTGCATTCAATTTTGTATCCCACCAACCATCTTCATCCACACACCACATTCAATGCTACATGAAACTTCCCTCCACACTAACACCCAACAAATAATACATTAGGGTTTTCAAAAAATAAAAATAAAAATAGTACTGATACGGAATTATACGGATTGGGTGAACCAAACCAATATATGTCGTTTTAGTTAGTTTTGGATTAAATCTTCAATTTTCACCAGGGTAAATTTTGCCCCAAAATTCATAACAACTCCAACAAAGAGTTGTTTGGATGGTCATAGGAGATAAAGCCTTAACCATGTGGTATCATAACGAGACCAAAAAGAACAAGTTGATAAAGAGACTATTAGATGCTTTCAGTCCACACACGTGGCACGTATCAAAAGGCATGAGTGGGTCCCACTGTCAATTGCATCATGTCTACGGTAGAAGAACAATGACTCATCGTACATATAGTTACACTTTGCGTGATCAATTTCGCCATTTCTAATCAACGGCTCAGTTTCGTTTTCCTCCATTATCGACTTACCCATCATTTAAAAAGGTAACTAATTAAGTATTTATTCCGTAATATTTTTTTTAAAATGTTATAATTTTAGAGGAAGAATGTGACGTTAAATGAGAATTGAAAAGTGTTGTGAGCCCACCATAGAGCACCGTCTCTTAGCCACAGCACATTGTGTTTTGGATGGACGGATGATAGGAAAGCGTGTATGAATGAATGAGGTTCCTTCTTCCACAACAAGATAGAGAGAGAATCGTGTCGGTTCATTTTCCTCCCACACCTTAATGCGGTTCCCCACAACAGACACCTTCTGATGTCACTTTGAATCGCCAAGTATACGATGATTAAGACACCCATCAATAATGCACGAATAATCGATACTCTAACTATTATTATTATTATTATTCATATACAATGCTCCCCTTTCTCTTCTTTCCTTCCAAATCCCATTTTTATCCATTCAAAAAACAGTAAATTAATAAAATATAATTAAATTTTTATTTTTATTTTAATAATATTTTCATAACGAAAATAAATTTGGGGTTTTTTATTATTATGATCGAAGAAAAAATAAATAAATCAAAACTATGTGTCGTACGTAGTGTAGTTGGTACAATGGTTTTTTTTTTTAAATCAGATGATGGTACTAAGATCGACATGAATATGAATCTTTTTATTTTCTTCATCTTTTAGACATTATACTAGGATGCTTTAATTTTTAGTAGATAATTAAAATAATAACTAGGGTACCTTAAATTTCTACTAGACTACTAGGATGTTATTCTTTTTTCAAACTTGTTTATATGTTTGTCCTCTACGTACAGTGGTTTGAAGCAAAATTATTCCTTTTATAAACAGAGTCAAATAATGACTTTATGTGGTGGATGGGAGTACAATACCCCATAATAACTTTTACTTTATCTTATATATATATAAAAAACTCTTAATTTATAAAATTTATGAAAATAATATAAATTTATAAAGAAAAAAAAACGTAGCACTTAAAAGTGATAAAAAGTAGTTGTATTAGAGTTTTTAGGTGGTGGAACAATTTAATCTGCAACAAATATTAACTTGGAAAATACTGTTAATTTTTAGAAATTGGGATAGAACTTTTGAACCAATAAACACAAATTGAACCTGTATGAAAAAGACATGAATGAAGGAAAAACCATTTTAAAATTTGATTTGGTTAACATCATGATACACTTAAAATTAAATGCAACAATGATGACAAATAAGCAAGTAAGATTAGAGGCATGAATTGAATTAAAACCCTAAAAAAAGATTGATTAGGATTTTTGAGTGAATAAAATGAAGTTATTTGTTTGTGAAAAAGAGTTGTATAAGGATAAGCATAGAAGGAAAATGGGTGTGGGGTCGGAGTTGGGAATGGTACCCTTTAGGGGGAGCTAAATAGAAAGATTGAAAGAGGGAAAAAGAAAAGACATGATTTTGCATTGACATTGAATACAAAGAAGGTTTCATTTTCATGGGAGAACAACGATGGGGACCATGTTAGGTTAGGTATTGTCTATTTATGAAGCATTAACCTAACCAAACTCTCAACGCAGAATCGATTTCCCGCCTTCATTTATCCATGGTTGTTTAGGTGGGGAACCTCTCCTCCATGCCTAACACCAGACCAACTACGATATTTCCCTCCTTCTTTTGGGTTTCCCAGTAGGGATTCACCAATTTATGTTTTTAAGGAGGTCTTCACATTTTATAATCCTTTTAATTCAAACTAACTTTCAAAATATTAAAAACTTATTTTAACCACATTATTTATTATTTTAATTTTGAGAACCATTTTTAAATTTGCCATGAAAAATAAACACATGAATCTGTTGCCTTCACTTCTTCCACGCATCTTCAATCAAACTTACTCACCACAGTCGTTTAAAAATAAAAATTAATATTTCATGATGAATCTCGTATTAGAATGATTTAAAATATAAAAAAAATTGTTTAAAATAAAAAGAAGGTTAATAACTATTCCTAAAAAGTTCCTTTGAAAATATATTTATTGTGATGGTAGTAGAATTTATATATATTTGAGTGTGTCTGTTTTTTTCATATAATAATATTCAAAGAAATCTTTATTTAAAATAAAAAAATGATTGAGAGTGAGAAAAAAAAAAAGGGAGGGACAAAAACACGAATGAATAATTTATCAGTAATAACAAATATATTTAAAACATTCTAAAACTATATGAAGTAACTTTAAACAAACACTTACATAAACTTGACGTGGGTTACCAACTAAGTAAAATTATCTGATGACATAAGTATTGAAATGATACACAAATTAACTTTTGTACATTCCGTAATTTTTTTCAATGAAGAAAATTTATTGTTTTGACAATAACAATTTTAGAATTATGAGAATCATAACTTTAATTGTTGTTTATCCTTTTGGGTGTGTTAATGTAAATTAAAATAATGGGAGATAGTTTTGAATAGTTTTATTAAATATTGTGGACTTGAGTGAAAATAAACAAGTTACATTATTAATTTTTATGTTATTTATGAAAAATTGTATTAAGTAATAACTTATATAATTATTATAATAAAAAAGAATATATATTTAAATCATAGTAAAAATAAACTTTCAAATAACTTTTATAATTTAATTCATTGCAAACTAAAAAAATACAATTTTTTTACGACAGACAAACTCCTATTAGAAAACATAATTAATCTCCACAAAATTTAATCTATTAAGAACTTAATTTGTTGATGATTACCTATCGAAAGAGGTTCAAATAACAGTGGATAATATATTATTTTTTTATAATATTTATTATTTCTGACGTTTTTTTAGCATAAAGAAAGGAAGATATTTTTTTGGGTGCTTGGATTTGACTCCACAATTAACACAATTGACTACTGTCCTCACTCTCCCATCATTGGCGCACGAGTCAGTCTCTCATTGGCGGATTCCAACCCCCAATTTCATTCCTCTTCAATGTCCGAATCAAGTCCACGCTTACCGGTCAACCGGTTCAGCCCTTCCCTCTCTCCTCCTCTCCCGACCACCCCCACTTTCCCTCCCACCGACCCTCCCGGTTCCCCAAAACCCGTCTCCAGAGACTTCATTTGGACTTTCATTTGGCGTGCATTTCACCACCATTTCACTCCCCTCTCAGATAAATTCACCCTAAATTTCCCCGCATTTCATTTCCATTTTCATTTCTTTCTAGACGTTACTTTCTCTCTCTCTGAGCACATTGACACATATTTTCTCTCTCTTCTTTACTCTCTCATGTTTCCTCAGTTTCATCGATGGAGAGTGAAGCCTTAAACTCTTATTCACTCTTTCAGATCTCGCCATTTGTTCATTCTTTGCTTGTTCTCACTTCGCATTCGCTCATTCTTTCGCTTTCTAAACTTGATCGTCACGGTGAATCTCTCTTTTCTCGGCTAATGATTTTTCCTTTTTCCTTTTATTGTCTTGCGATTTTAATTATTTCTTAATCTGTTGAGGTTTTTTCATGGTTTTCCTTTTCGTTCATCAGCTGATGAATTTGCGCGATCATCGAGTGAATCGCTATTTTTAATCATTGTTGGATGGATTTTTTTTCCCTTTTCGTTTTGCTATTGTTTTGATGTTAGGTTCTTTTCGTTTTTATCGTTTTCCTCAGATCTGTGTTGCGGTCTTGTTTCATTTAGATAATAATTATACATTTATGTATTATTATTATTTTCAGAAACTTGCTTCTTATTACAGAAATACTTCAGTGGTTGTTGTGCTATTTTGTGATTTGTTATTATTACTTACCCAATGGTATCGATTATGTCTATTTTCTATTAAAGCAGTGTTTTCTTTATCTGTTCTTAGAATCTATAATTAGCTTTTTTTTTTCCTATCATATTGTAAGATTATGAATTTTCTTTTATGCTAATTTTTTTTATTTATTGATTTTTTTTTGTGCGATTGTTGTATCCAGTTAATTGAAGGTATGAAATAGTGATCCAGAGAAATCAAAATCTGCTTCAACTTCTTCGTCTTCTTTAGGTGTAAAAGCCACACAGCTAACTTCAACGATATGAAAACGCTAACAGTTAACACTGAAGATTCTTTTTCCAGTTTGCTGGAGCTTGCATCTAATAATGATATTGAAGGTTTCAAGGTGCTTTTAGAGAAGGATTCTTCTGCGATCAACGAAGCTGGGTTCTGGTACGGGCGACAAAACGGATCGAAGCAACTTGTTCTTGAGCATCGAGCCCCTTTGATGGTTGCTGCTACATACGGTAGCATTGATGTACTCAAGCTTATTCTGACGTGCCCTGAGGCAGAGGTGAATTTCGCTTGTGGGGCGAATAAAACCACTGCCCTTCACTGCGCTGCTTCTGGTGGGTCTGCCAACGCTGTTGAAGCCGTGAAGCTGCTTTTATCCGCAGGTGCTGATGCAAGTTGCATGGATGCCTACGGAAATCGCCCTATTGATGTAATTGTTGTCCCTCCCATGCTGCAAAACATGAAAGCTGTACTTGAGGAGCTTCTTTCGGACAGTGCTTCGGATGGGTCTATTGGTGAATTCTCTGTTCCAGTGTCTGTTAATTCATCCAGCCCTGGTTCCCCGAATGGATTGCCATACTCTCCGTCGGCCTCGCCGCCTTCTCCGGTGGCGGCGAAGTTTACTGAAGCAGCTATTGGGTCTTTCTCAGAGAAGAAGGAATATCCTGTTGATCCATCCCTGCCTGATATAAAGAACAGCATATACGCCACCGACGAGTTTCGGATGTTTTCGTTCAAGGTGAGGCCTTGTTCCCGGGCCTACTCTCATGATTGGACCGAGTGCCCATTTGTTCACCCTGGAGAGAATGCAAGGAGGAGAGACCCTAGGAAGTTCCATTACAGCTGTGTGCCGTGCCCTGATTTTAGGAAAGGGGCTTGTAGGCGTGGAGACATGTGTGAATATGCGCATGGTGTGTTCGAATGCTGGCTTCACCCGGCTCAGTATCGGACACGCCTCTGCAAAGATGGTACTAGTTGTAATAGAAGAGTGTGTTTTTTTGCTCACACTGCAGAGGAGCTGCGTCCACTGTATGTGTCCACTGGATCTGCTGTCCCTTCGCCGCGATCATCGGCTTCTGCTCCTAATGTCATGGACATGGCTGCTGCGATGAGCCTTCTGCCAGGCTCGCCTTCGTCCGTCTCTTCCATGTCGCCATCCCACTTTGGGCAACCGATGTCCCCTTCTGCAAATGGCATGTCACTTTCCTCTGGTGCTTGGTCACAGCCAAATGTGCCGGCGCTTCATTTGCCTGGAAGCAATCTTCAATCTAGCCGATTGAGGTCTTCCCTTAGTGCACGAGACATTCCACCCGAAGACTTGAATGGAATGTTTGATCTTGATGGGCAGCAGCACCCTTTGAATGACTTGAGCTGTTACTTGCAGCCTCGTCCTGGTGCTGGTTCTGTGAGTCGATCTGGTCGGTCCAAGACCCTTACCCCAGCAAATTTGGAAGAGCTGTTTTCTGCTGAGATTTCATCGTCTCCACGGTATTCGGATCCAGCAGCGGCTTCTGTTTTTTCTCCAACTCATAAATCAGCTTTTCTCAATCAGTTTCAACAGCTACAGAGCATGTTATCACCAATTAATACTAATTTGCTTTCTCCCAAGGGTGTTGACCATCCTCTTTTACATGCCTCCTTTGGTGTGTCTCCTTCTGGAAGGATGTCACCAAGAAGTGTGGAACCAATCTCACCTATGAGTACACGCTTATCGGCGTTTGCTCAGCGTGAAAAACAGCAACAGCTGCGCAGTGTCAGTTCAAGGGACCTTGGTGCTAACAGTCCTGCCTCAGTTGTTGGCTCCCCTGTAAATGCTTGGTCCAAGTGGGGATCTCCTAATGGAAAAGTTGATTGGTCAGTAAATGGAGATGAACTTGGTCGTCAGATGCGAAGATCGTCCTCATTCGAGCTAAAGAACAATGGAGAAGAGCCTGATCTATCCTGGGTCCAGTCTCTGGTGAAGGAATCCCCACCTGAGATGATCAAAGAGAAGTTTGCTTCACCTCTGCCCACAGCATCAGCTGATGGACCAAATTCTAATTCTCAAATTGAAACCATTGATCATTCCGTTTTAGGAGCCTGGCTTGAGCAAATGCAACTGGATCAGCTTGTAGTCTAGTAACATTGACCCTTTACATTATCTCGTTGAGATAGGTATTTAATTTCGGAAGGTACATATTCTTTTGGTAGAATTTTTTGGGAAGACAGCAAGGAGAGGAGGAAATGTAGTAAAGGAGGTGGGTTGGCTGAAAGGTTACCTGAAGGATATTCTATTTTTTATCTTTTTTTTTTCTTTAATAATTGTCATTCATTATTTTACTACAGAGCTTCAGGAGAGCTGAAGAAGCTCTCTCTTGGGGTTGATATTCAATAGGAGAGAAATCCTGTCTGAGGTTATCTATTTTTCTTCCAAAACGGCCCGGGTCACAGGATTCTGCACTTTTCCATTTAACTCAAATTCTGAGTTGACTATCATCTTGCGAGCTAGATGGTTTATAATGCAACAAAAACCACTAGGACGCCATTGTTTAAAGAGGCTTTTTTTCTGAAAGTTCACTAAGGGAAGCCAAATCAAGTGATTTGCAGTTGTCAAAGATAAAAGCTATGAATCTCCCAGGGAATAATTAGAGAGGATCTGCACTGTTCAATATTCACTCAGATAATGGGAGATAGTGAAGTTTACAATGTTCTTTCTATGATGTATTACTTTGAATTTTATTATCTATCATTTTGTTTCAAATTCAAAATGCAATTATCTCTTATCATTTTGTACCCCATCTTCATTAAATTTGTGCAACTACCTGTACTTTGATTTCATCCTCTTTTCTGCAAATGCTTTTAAAGCCTTTTAAAGGGATATGTGGATGTGGAATGATTTTGTGGTCCTGCACTGAAATCTTGTAATTTCCTTTAAACTGTGAACCTGTTAAGGAATATCTTTTTGGCTTTTGTGTTGCTTGGAATGATAAAGTTCAAGATCTGAGGATGGTGTTAATTATGTTGCGTAAACACTCCAGAAAGTGGATAATAGTGTCATGAAAGTGGTAGTTGAGATTTTTTATGGGGGATACTTCTATGCCCCAAACCATAGTTGGTGTTTGTGGCCGCACATAATTGATGGATCTGTAGTAACACATGGGCATCCTTCTGAATTTAGTTAATTACAAATTGGTCATAATAATTCTGTCTAAACTGCCGAGAAACTTCACATAACAAATAGCTCAATGAAAAGCACTGCATGTTTTCCAGTAAGCCAGTCCCACATATGCAGAAGTTGTCGAAACCAATGATCAGTGATTGTAACTGAACATCCAAGGACTTATCCATCTTGTAAGGCATGGTGAGTGGTTCAACACATTATCTTACATCTGTTTGCTTACTATCTTGGAAGGCTCTGACTTTAGCTTCTAGTTATTTTTTTTAATAAATTCCGAGTTCGTATATCTATTTGTGGCTTGATTTATATATTGTTGTTAAAAGACTTAATTATGTTATACCCCAGGAAACAATCTTTTAGTCATTTTATTCCAATTTTAATAATTCGAACTTCTTTCAAAACATCTAAATTAATTTTCTTAGAAATATATTTTTGTAAAATACATAAAATATTTAACCATCCCTCGTGCTAACTGGTTATAGTAGAGTTTGAAATATTTTAAGATTATTACAATAATTTATTCAACTCATTGTTTTGAAGTTTTTAATTATTCAACAGTTATGGTTTTGAAACGTATGTGTCACTCAATAAAATAATAACTGAAATTTATAATTTCTTTCAGGTCTTAAAACAATTTTGGGATCTAAAACGAACTGTCTAATTGACCTTGCAATTGCTTTGACCCACTGAGACTTTGATGTTTATTTCTTATAATGGACTTAAATTTTGAAGAGGAGAAAAATAGATTGATGGGTGGGTGAGAGGGGTGCTTAAAATCTCTCCAATTTTTGTCTGGCAGAGATAAGAAAGATTTGGACATATTTTTAATGGGATTTTAAAGTGATAAATTTAATTTGGATTCAATATTTTGTAAATATAACTATCTTTCTCATTAACTGTAGTCTCTCTTCCCCCCCCCTTCATTTGACCGATATCTGTAAACGAATATAAAGAGGATTTAAGTGTGTCAAGAATATGTTGTATGGACTTTAACTATTTAAGGTTAATAATTTTTTAATTACTTTATTTCTTTTTCATTCTTTACAAATCAAATGGGGCTGTCTTTTATCTTTTCTTTCATTATTTCCTTTCTCATCTAAATTCCATTTCTTCTGAATTTGATTTTTTTTTGTCATTAGTAATAGAATGAGTTTACAGGGAGATAGAAAAAGTTTCTTCTTTTAACAAATATAATTAGTGAAAGTTTTAATGAATCATTTGGGTTAGTAAAAAAGTGGGTTTCATCTCATCTCTTTGGGCTCCAAATACCCAAGGCGTCATTTTAAAAAATGAAAAATTTGACCAAGTTTAACAAAGTGTATGAAAAAGAAAACGTATTATGTGGAGTTTTGGAACGTGCTTTTATTTTCTTTTGATGATGGCTGCTACCATGTGCACTCTGTACCTTTTTCCAACCAAATCGCGTGCTTCTCACTTTCCAGCCCAAAACAAAAAAGGATAACACTAATAATAATAAGAACTTGATTACTCTATAAAAGAAACAAAGTATTGCACAGTGTGAACATTAGTTTATAATAATGGAGAAGATTAGTGGTTGTAGGGTAATCGCGGCGCAGGAATCATTAGGCCTGTCACTAGATAATCTTATCTATCCTCTCTCTTTTTTAATTTTAAACAAAAATTTATTAAGAGGTGTAACAAAATAGACTATGGTGTAATCATATATAAATTTGTTCGAGTAAACCATTCAACATATGAATCCATTAATCAATATAAAATTATTTCTGTTTAATTATTTTTTTTAATTGAAGATCTCAAAAACACTTGACTTAAACTTAAACACGACTATTTCTTACAACTAATATTAAATAAGATTAAGTGCTTTTTTACCAAAGTTCAATTTGAGAATTGACATTAATAAAATTGATAATAATATAATGAGTATTTTTCAAACTACCTTGTCAAATGTGATTTATTATCCATAGGCAAAGTGACCAACTTATGGTGCATGTTTTGTTACGCCTCTCAAAACATTTATTATCAAAAACTCAAAACCCACTATTTCTAGCTCTTATCTGTGTTCCTTTCATTTAACATTAAAATATGAAGATTTTGTCACCACTGTTTATCTCTTTTATCTACTTCATGACCATTTTGAAAAGGAAAATCTTCAACACTAACCCACTCCATAGTTTTTTTTTTTTTTCTATTTTCTCAAAAAACATGGACATTTGTAATTAATTCACTTTTGAAAATTAATTAACATTCTTGAAAAGTTTTGATGTTGTTGCAACTGACACTGTAATTTTAAAAGTCACTACCCCAAGTAATTCACTAGTCATTAAGTGAAGTGTCAAAAGGTTCAAACAATCTTTAAAAGAAGAGAAAATTCTAAACGGTGCTTTAAAAGTTTATATATATATATATATATATATATATATATATATATATATATATATATATATTATATATTATTCTAGTTTCTACGTGATTTACGGTGGAATTTCGATCGATTTCGATTCTAAAGATGTCTCGGTCTTAATCGAAATCCTACCACGTAAGTTCTCGGTCTTAATTTTTACTTAGGCTAGCAGTTTGATTTTCAATCGAAAACGTGCATGAGAATCGAAAATCACAGGATATCGAAAACGCTGTTTTTGGTGTTTTGTATTTAAAGTATCGAAAGCATTAAGACTATCGAATCGAAAAAGCAGAATGTTAAATTGCGAGGAAATGTAAAGTGCGAAAACTCCAAACTTGCATTAATTGTAAATAGCAAGAAATCGAAAACAACGCAAATATAAATGACAAGAAATCGAGATTGCAAGAAAAGTAAATGACAGGAAATTGAGATTTGCAGAATGTTAAATAACATGGAAATCTAAATGCAGAAACTCAAATTTTCATTGAAATGAAATGGATAAGGAATTGAAAATACAGAAACATAAAATTGCTGAATTTAAGTTGCATCAAAATAAATTACCAGGGAAAATACAGAAAGCGGTAAATGTACTCAGTGAGCAAGGAAATCCAGATTGCCAGAAGCTTCATGGTGTTCGTCGTTTCTCCGGTAGACTTTTCACTACTGATCCTGTTCTCTGCCAATTTCTGTCCCCTTGTTCCTTCCTCCTTTGCTCTATTTATAGGGCATCCTTCAAGCCTTCCGAGAGCAGTTAACGCGACTGCTACCACGTTCTACGTGCATATGGCAGTTTATCTTCTATAGTTTCCCACGTTCTCACGATCTCTGACTTTTCCCATGATTTCAAAAACTGCTCTTTATACGTGCATTCGACTTACTTCCTTTCACGATTTGGCCAAAGTCTCGATGTCCATATTGGCTTTCTTTTCTCTCTATTCTGTATTTTTCGAGAACTTCGAATTGCTTACGATTCCTTTTTAACCCTGGTCTTATATGACTTAGTTTTTATTCGACAACAGTCATTTGATTATAATTCATTCGATTCTCGATTGTGCTTCTCGATGCTATGTGCTACGTATTTCTAATTAGACATCGAATGAATTTTTGTTTATCTTATCGAGTCACATTTCTTTCCTTCGATTTCGATCGCTTTTCTCGATTTGCCACTAACACTACGCAAATGTTTTAGTATATATTATTTATTGAATATAAAATAGAGTTAAATACAATTTTTCTTTTCCTATTTTCTTCAACCGCAATTAGATTTTAATTTACAAATAGAGACATATAATATCACATTTTAGAAAATGCGTATTCTTTTTATCAAATCTTGAATTTTACACGTGTTTTATTTCTTTCGTTCAACTGACACTATACCTAATTTATTCTAAATATAAGAAATAAAAAAACATCCTATGTAATTATTTCAAATAAAATAAATAAAAAAATAGACAAGATTAAATATTAGACAAAAAAATCAGATTTTTTTATAAATGAGGATCAAGTGTTTCTAATTTAAAATGGGCAACATAGAATGCCAAAACATAATCTGTCTCTAAAATATTGAATATTTTTTTATATTATAAAATATTACATAAAATTATTTTAAATTCAATATTTTATGTGAGAAATCATGAAATTAACAAGAAGAAATTGTAAGAAAAATACAACTTCCTCCATTTTTTAGTAAGAACATGAAATCAGAGACCCAAATGATAGATTGTGCATGAAATATTTTCATAATGACTTGCAAACAATAGGACAGACAAAGCATATAATTTGTGTGTGTTCCCAGATGTGGTGAAGGACAAAATCAGGTAACTTTCCACCTTCAAATGTCATTGTGGAAAGTGACAAAAGAAATTTAGCAAAAGCTCTTTGCCAAAGCTTGAACAATATCATCAATCATGAGGCAACTCCACTATGGGGAATTTTCTTAAGTGTTGATTGTAATGGAGTGAAAGGTCAATTTGGTTAGGCAAAAAAAAAAAACAAAAGTAGTGGACAATTATTAATTGGCTTGTTACATGCATCAATTGAGAACATGCTTAATAAGGATTAGGATAATAATTAGGGTTAATTTTGTTTGGGTTGTGCATTGACTTAGTGAGATAGGATTGAGTTCAACTACTCTTAGGCTTTGGATAATAAAGGTGTTTTTGGTTGTTTTGTTATATAAGTATTTTTTTTCCTTTGTTGCAAGTTAAGAAAAGTTGTTTCAATGTTTTCTATACTAAACTATAGACTCTTTTTTTTTTTTTTAATTTTATGCATAAATTTAATTTCAGTTTGCTCTTTAATTTTAAATTGAGTTCCACAAAGAAAACAATATATACATATATACTTTCTTTTACATTGTATTGTATGAATTCAACAACATGAAAATCTCAGAATGTGAAACTGGTGTTTTTAGATGAAAGTGATAAACACAATGTCTGAAACAGATGTTTGTTTTGATTAATTGCACAACAGTGAAATTATTACTTGCTTTTGACCTAATTTTTTGTTGGGTTCAAATATTTCTACTCCACTCTGGGCTGTGAAGGACTGTGGCCCAAACGGACCAATCCATGACCCACTTATTTTCTAAAATCTAAACAAATAAAAATGATAAAATAAATTAGCTTTTAAATAACAGTTTAATAAAAATAATTTTAAAATAAAGTGTATTAATTAGAACAAGTATTAAAAGTAAAAATAAAACTTAATATACATAGATGATTATCTTTGAAATAAATGTTAGCAATAAATGTTTTAGATTCATTGCAAATAGAAGAATTGCAGTTTGAAAAAGTAAATTTAGGAAAAGTAAAATCACTTTAATTAAAAAGAGAAAATATTACTAAAGCATACTCATAAAACAACAAGATTTATTTTACTACATAAAGTTGGATAATTCAAGGGGTGAAATGCAAATATATAAATCATAAATACATTCATGTTTAGAAAATCATATTTAAAAAAAACATGAATTATATTACTTAATATAATAATAATAATTATAATTATTATATATATTTTTATTAAAAAACTCAATTCAATAATAATTATTACATTGAGATGTTTAATAAGTATTTTTATAATATCATTATCAAATATAATCACCTATTTCAAAATATATATAATATTTATTTACATATACTGTGTTTTTCTTAACTTTTACATTTTGAAATAATATATATTATTCTGCTTTTTTAAAAAATTAATACATAAAAAATTTATAAATAAGACTCCCACATTCGATAAAAAATAATTATATATTAACAATCGTATGATTTTAAATCACTTTAATATAACAATATAATAATAATATTTTTATTATTATATTAGAATTACATCGTGCACTCTGTGAAATAGAACATGGAGCATGCTTCATCATGCTACATCATGCATGAATTGATTCTTGGTCCCCACTTACATTGAATTTCCACCCTCCATTTTAAATATTTCTTCTCTAAAATAGTTAGTTCCTACAACAACCCTAGCACACTGAAATGATATCTAGTCAAATTTTCTGAAATTTTAATTTTTAAATTATGAAAATATCAATGAGTATTTTTCTTTCAAATATTTGTTCGTTAACTATTAACAGTACATTAATTGCTTCGTAAATAAAATAATAATTTTAGTTGGTAGAAAAATTCATTTAATTTTAAACATTTTTTTAACAACCCTTATCTTGTTATGTGTCACAAGCCTTTATTTATTTTTGGTGTTGTTCCGATAGGCTTTGAAAAATTGAAGTAATTAATTAATGATTCTTAGTTTGAAATTTTACTTATAAGATGTATATGCCCTAAGAATAAAACAGGAAGAAGAATCTGCTGAAAACCAGAATATATAATAAAGCAATCTGAGATGTATTATACAAAAGTAAAATAATACGTGTGAATGAAGCCATATCCAAGAAGTATTAAAAAATATGCAGAAGAAAATAATAATAGTAAAGTTCCTATGTACATGGGGAAAAGTGAGAATGTGAGTACAAAGGAAGTAAAACTCTACAACAAAATTTGTCTGATAATTAGATAATATATGCTAAGCCAATGAGCAATCTCTGAGATAGCGCCAAGGTCCTGTCGCAGTTCCCATCCTGCATGGAAAATTATCAACCATCACCTTCATCAACCTTTCATACAAAATTTTGGTTTTTCTACTTATTTATTCTGATGTATAAAAGAAAAATGGAATAAAAAGCTACGTAAATGTTTTAATGAAACTGTTATGAATATTAAACCAGTTTCGAAGATGGAGTAGAAGTAGTTGATTGTTACCTCCACACACCAGCCAACATGCGAAGAGTCATATATATGGTTAGTGCAATCCAAATGCCAATGAAATGTTTGGTCCTGTAGAGAAGAAACTCTATTCCTACACTTACTACTGACACCAGCATCTGATAAGAAGAAGGCAAGAATTAATAAATCTGGATGATTAAAGATGAAAAAGTATGATAAAAATATATGAGACAAAGGGCACGTGTGAACTTGCCAGAGAGTATGCTGCATATGCAAAATCAGAAGCTCCATAGTTCACACCATCAAATACAAAGGCTAATGAATTGATTGGTTGAGTAGCAGCCACGAACTGGAGGAACATTACATAAAGGACAGTACATAATTAGTTAAAACATAAACATATGCTATGGTTTTGATTGATGATTTGATTTTTAAAGGGGATTATCTAGTACCGGGATGCCTATTTTAATTAAGTGCACGACTTGAACATTTCTGGAAAATATTCCAGCTCCAAAGTATAATCCAAGTCCAACAGCAAGAGAGAGCCCTGTGCCTAAAACAAAACTCATTTGCAGTGTTCTTGTTGCAGCTGCTGTTGTTTTCTTATGGTCTTTTTCAGTAAAAGAACAAGCTAGAATTGCCTGTGAAGAAGGGAATAGAATGTTTTGTTAATTATAAGTGAAATCCAAAGATAAAAATATAAAGATGAAATGTTCCCAAGCTACAGCATTATAACCTGAACAGCAACAGCTAAACCGTCTGCAAGAAGGGATGATGTCAACCAGACTTGTAGGCATGTTTGAAATGCAGCCATGGGAATTGAACCTAGCCTTGCTGCCAATGATGCTGCCAAGGTCACACAAAATGTCACTGCAATCACCCTTAGCATCAACAAACCTCCTGCAACAAACAAATTGAAAACAAAATCCGTTTAAATCATTCAACAATGTAATTCATCAATAAAGAAGTGACTTTTTTTTAACATGGTATATTTAAACCACCTTACCATTTTTAAGAAATCTAAAAATCTGCAAATCCTTTACGCTTGGAGGTAAGAGATGCACTTTTCTCATTAATATGAATAAGAGAGTGAAGGCCATCATGTACCTGCAAGGTTTGCTGTTTTGTAAGAACACGAAATATGACCAACAATTAGTATTCAAATTCAAATATACAACAAAATAGACTTACTGGGAAAGAACGTGTGATATGGCTGCACCTCTGATGCCTAATTTCAATTTGAAAATAAGAATTGGATCCAATATGACATTAAGTGCATATCCCGAAACTAAAGGAAACCAGCAAACAACTAAACCAAGTTAGGGAAAACAAAACAATGTGCATAATTAATCACACTTCATCTCTCAAAATATAAGCTTCATTCTAAAAATGTGTGTAATTTCAACCTACCAATGACATATAATGGAGTTTTTGTATCCTTAAACCCTCTGAAGATTCCTTGCATGGCCAAGGAGAGAAGCACTGCAGGTGCCCCAAACGATCTCAACTTTAAGTACTTTTCTGCTGGATTTAGCATTGGAGAATCCTAAGCAAAGTAACAAATCCATTAGCATAAACAGGATGAACATTACACATTTTTTATTTTATTTTACAGAGTCACGTATGTTACTTTGTCTTGTGATTAAGTATCCAATCACATATGATTTTTACAGTTTTCTTATTAACATTATGTTTTTTTAATTATTTTAACACAAAAAAGGTCTTTAATGAACGATATTTACAGCCGAAGAAACTCACTGGTTTCACACCCATAACACCTAAGAGTGATTTGGCACCAAATATAAGAACAAGAGCTTGAATGAGGCCAAGGATGGTGCCAAAAAGTAGAGCTGTTGATGCTGAAGCTATCCGTCTCTTCTTCTTTCCAACTTTCTCACCATGCTTAGTAATGCATGAAGACTTGCATATATTTTTATTCCCTTCTGAAAGGTAATTAATATATAAACGATTTATCACTGAGTAAATACTATGTGTAGGATTCTACTCAAGAACTTTCTAGGAAGTAGCATAACTCGGGTTCGCTGTTTTCAAAAGCAGACGTAGCAGTAGCAGTAGGTATAGGTGAACCAGTATATATTTTTTATTACTGTTTTTAGAACCGCAGTTTCAACCGGGATCATATTAGAAATTGGTCCCTGCGTTGTTTCAAAATGATGGGACTTTAATTTAACTAGAACAAAAATTGATTGAATTCCTGGGTAGAATAATATATAAATACATATGGTTAAAATTTTTTAATATAATTTTTATTTATTTATATAAATTAATAGTTATTTTATTATATTTTTATCTATTTTTTATTTTTTAATATATTTATATTTATAATTTTTAATATAACTTAAAATAATTATGATAATAACTTTTATTATATTTTTTTATAAACAATATTATTATTAATAAATTTATTAAATATTATTATATTATAAAAATATTATTTTATTAAATTTGATGAATCTGAATTTATATTTCTACCGATTTTATAATTGATCTGATTTTAAAAATATTAGTTTTTATTTTTTAAAATTTGAGATGAAACCAATTTTGATCTCCAAATGTTACACAAATAGTTTATTTAGTTAAATTAAAAAAAACAGTTTTAACCTCTATTTAACAAATAAAAATGGTTTTAAATAATCAATTTAATCTCTTAAATATAATATTGAAAAACTGAATATTTTTCTAAATTGAAAACGACTAAACTATGTAAAAAAATATCTGTGTTAAAATTTATCCCAAAATTCAAAGAGTAAAAACAAAATTAATCACAAATAAATAAAAGTTATTAAACATATAACATAATAAAATTTATACTTTTTAAATCCAAAATTTTCATATTTTTACATTAATTATTACGTAAAATATTATTTAATGTTAAAAGTACAAATTTAATTATTATCAGTTTAACGACAGTTAAACCATTATTTTCACCAGGTTTTCATTTTAAACCTTTGTAAGACCCTGATTTGATAAGAACAAATTATAAAGAGGAAAAAGATATTTTGACAAAACAACCCTATAAACAACTGCATTTTATATTATAATAATAATTTTAACTATTTTTTATTTTTATTTAAACTCTTTCATGATTATTATATTAATAAAATGAGTTATTTTTTGGGTTATTTTTTCTTTCGGTTGTCAAAAGATCATCACCCTTATAAAAATTGAAGTGAATAAATTCAAAATATGCACAAATAGAGAGAATAAAATAAAAAGTATAAGATTTACTTGTATTTTTAAAAATTAATATGAAGTATATCGTCACTACATAGTATAGGTCTGTCAAAAAGGTCTGCATGGTAAAAAAGGACTGTACAAAGACGGAGAGAAAAGTTACCATGTCCAATTTTTGGGTCATTGTTGGTTGTAGCATTACCATTTTCCACATCTTGGAGTCCAGAACTTTTGACTACGAGATCCTTTGATTCATGTTTTTCAACCGTAGATTTTTCCGTAGTCTTAATATTCTCTTCGGGGGTGCCTTTTTCTATGTCATGAAGCATATGATCCTCTGGCATAATCACTTCACTGAGCTTATATTTGTCACCATTTTGGCCTGCTTTGGTATTCAGCCTTTCAAGAGTATCTTCCTCAGCCACAAATGAAGTGGTGATGCTGACCAGAGGGAATATGGTGATTCTTGAAGCTTGGTTGAACAAAGCAATGGAAACTCCTGCAGCAGCAAGTTCCACTGGCCCTGAACACACCAAAACAAAAACTCAGCTTCCAGAGAAAAAAATTCTGACAGAGCTTATTTGAGCCTGTGACATGCAACACAAACCTCTCCTAACTGTTAACACAAAGAATATAGAGTTATATTTTAAATTTTCAATGCAAATCTTCTTTAAATCCATTAAACTATTTGATCCAAAATCCAGAAATATGATTTTACTACCCATAAAACATGGATGGTTGAATGTGCATTCAAGTGGGTATATTATATGCATATTTTGGTGAGAAGGAAGAGAGATATATGAATACCTAAGTGGCCTATGAAAGCAGTGTCTATGAGAGAAGCAATGGGATCAGCAGCAACGGCGAGTGCAGAAGGGAATGCAATCCCTAATATCTCCCGAGAAAGAGCATCCAGCTTAAAAACATGCCTACATTTGATTAAACAAAGAAGCAGAATCAAGTATAAACATTATAAAACTACATTAGTGCTTATCACATAACACCTGCACATGTAAATGCAATAATGGAACCAGGTCAAAGAATTTCCGGACAACAGTATTATCCAACATGTGGAAGAAAGTAAGTGAACTTCAATAAATTATTCCAGAGCCTCTTATGATATCTTATTTTATTTGAAGAATTATATATCAGAAAACACCCTTTAAATTTTTACCCAGCACTCACTTTTTCTGGTTTAAATTTATTGAAAATTACATTGTGTTTTTATGATTTCTAGAATGTGTCTAAAAAAATATTGAAGAGTTTGTTTTGGGCAGTTGTTGTTTTAGATAGGAAAGTGGTGTCAAGAAAAATGAGTAATGTATATAGTGAATATATACAACAGTAACATACCTGGCATCTTTGAAGAAAACAAAGATAGGTATTTTGTTCTTGTTGTTGGGTTGGTTGGAACTGGCATTCTCGTCCATTGGATTTTGATGAATCTGACAGAAGAGAAAGACGTAGAGGAAGTGGTTGAAGGAAGCAATGAAAAGGTAAGAAGAAGATAGAAATGTGATACCTTTTTTGGGTTGAAAGATCTCAAGAGAGGTCATGGTTTTATAGAGTCATTGGGGATATCCAAGAGCCACATAATCAACCATTACAAGCATTATAGTTTTTGTCTTCTTCATAGTTGGAACCTTCCTCAGTTAAACTACACTCCTAGATTTCACATTCTAATTATAAAGAGAGAAAAAATGGTGTACCAGTATATTTTTTAAACACATTTTCTTATTATTACCTAATGCTCAATGAAAATCATAAAATGATGAGTGTTAAAAGAACCTTCTATAAAAAAATGATGAGTGTTAAAAGAACCTTCTATAAAAACACTAAAATAAATTCTTACCAACTATTGATCACATTATGAGTACATTTATGCAGATTTCAGCTATGTACATTGATGAAAGAAATTGAATAAAAACAAAGTAGATAACATAGAAATGGGATAAATGTTTGGTAAGTTAAATGAAGAACATTAGAAATCCTACAGCAAACACCGTCCTCAGTTGGATCTCTATCTACATAATGTCCTTGCTAGCAACATAGTAGAAACTTCGTGACAAGGATTTATATTATTATTGCTAAATTTTAGTTTTTAATTTGTATTTTTTTAAATTTTATTTAAATAAATTAGGTATAAAAATATGCGATTTTGGGTTTTAGATTCTAATCATATTAATTGGATCTTCTCCAAGTTTTATTATTATTATGCGAGTATAGTATTGAAACATATTAATCAATATTTTATCTATAAAATATAATTAATATTTGTAATAGGTGAAAAATCCAATTGACATGATTAAAATTTGGGAGATCAGAATCATAGAATTGGTTTTTGGAATTTACATTGAGTTCATCACTAGTACTCTCTGCGTGTACATAAAATCAAACCCACTTGTGTGAGTCTTCTAACCAACCTATTTGTGACTTGTTTTCTACTTAGAAATCAAAGATCGATATTTTGTTCTAGAAACAATTATGGTGGAAACCAGTGACGGATCTTCGGAGTGAGGGCGTGACCCAAAGTTTTATAACTCCATGTAATTTA
Source organism: Sphenostylis stenocarpa (assembly GCA_963425845.1). Lineage (NCBI taxonomy): Eukaryota > Viridiplantae > Streptophyta > Magnoliopsida > Fabales > Fabaceae > Sphenostylis > Sphenostylis stenocarpa. The sequence continues at coordinate 7,371,107 of OY731408.1, forward strand.
TGATTTTGCTCCAAACATATTGAGATTTAATATATTTCTGTATATTTACGATTTTATCCTCTCATTCCTCCTCAATTTTGTAATCTCATATAATTTATGATTTTGTTTCCTCAAACTTAATTATCATTTAATATATTTAAGTATATATCTACAATTTTATTTTTTCAACCTTTCATATTCTTTTTCTTTTTATTATATATTAATAATATATTATTTGACCCCCCAAGATCAATGGTCAAGATCCGCCACTGGTGGAAACATTATAGTTTAGTTGTGATGTGGTTTTTCAGGAATATTTTTTCACATGCTAATTGATTTACATATATAATTCTATCACTTTCTTCTATTGAATGGTCAAATTTGAAAAATGAGAATTCAATTCTTCTGACTGATTTTGTGAAGTGTTGGTAACATTTCATTTGCTTACATATATTATTAGTGTCTTGATTGTATAGTTGAACCTTCCTCAGTTATGCCAATAAATAAATTTTTAGGTTAAAAGAAATAGTGGCTAACAAAGTTTCCAATCGTAGATTCATGACCATGCAGTTCATAAATTAATTAATTCATCACTACAATTCTGACAAGTGTTGTCAACAACTACATCATTGAAAGAAGAAGGTACTCGCATAAGTACGTTTAGGAATATGTCATGGTTAGGTAAAACTTTTTGGACTTTCATGGTTATCGCTATTGTGAACAAATTTCAAACATTGAAATGTTTTTTTTATTCAAATATTTGAATACATAATGTATCCTTACATTAATTACAGGTAAGGTGATAAGAGTAATTTATATATATATATATATATATATATATATATATATATATATTTTTTTTTTTTTTTAATTTATTGAAAATAATTTTAAAAATATTTTTTTTAAGAATAAAATCGTATTCAACAAGCATTTTAAAATAATAATATTTAATAATAATATTTTAGATGTAAGAGTTAATTATATTATTATAATAAATATGGAACTAAATATAATAATATATAATAATAAAAATTGGACGTGATATGAAATAAAAATATGTGAAAATTTTGGTTGGATTAAGAATAAAATTCTGTAATATTAAATATTTAAACTTTGAAAATTATTTCATTCCCCAAATATCTAATTATTTGAATAGAAACTAAAAATATCTATTTTTGTTTAATTTACTAAGAACCTGTTTGGGAAACAATTTAATTAAGGACAACTTATTGAATAAAGGGTAATCGCGTAAGCACTTGTGTATAAGTTGTTTCCACAAATAAAGACGCATTTGAGTTAAGTTATTGTCGTACGGTTATCCGTGAGACGTGATTAAAATAAGTTGAAAATAACTTATGCACATATCATAACATAATTAGTAAGTTCTTGCATAAGCGATTTTTGGTATGCGATAATTTAAATAAAATAATAATAATAATAATTCCCTAGATTCACTCTTGCATATAATTATATTTATTTGTTTTATTTTAAAATTTATGTGAGGACATAAAACACATGTTTAAGATAGAAAACAGTTTCTTAAACTCAAAACAATGTTTATGGATATATTTTTTTCATATTTGGACAATTTTTCTATATAAAATTCTCTATAAATTTAAAACTAAATTATGCAAAAATTAAAATAAATAATTTTAAAAAAATTACATAAAAAACTTTCATAAATTATTTTTAACTTATTTTCTTATAGATAATAACTAGTTCCATAGATTTTACGTTTTAACTAATTTATTCACTTTTATTATACTTATCACAATAATGATATAAAGAGATACGTTTTTTCAAATTTAATAAAAATAATACTTATTATTGCTAGTTGTGTTTTGGAAATATAAATTAATTAAAGAGAATAGTATAAATGTTTTATTAGTATTAATAAATATTCTATTTAATATAAATAAAATATAAACAAAAATTAAAAGAGAAAATAACGTATTAAATTTAAAAGAAAAACTAATTAGGTTGATTAAATTAAAATAAGTTTAAAAATCATTATATAATTAAAAAACATCATTCAAAAATCGAAATCAAACCTAATTTAAATATAAATCGAGGTGTTATAAGAAAACCGTGATGAGTAAAAATTCTCCAAAACAATATTATTATAACGACCGACGTCGAGACTCGTCCCTTAAATGGAGCATGAAGAAGAACACTTTTTGCTTTATCGATAGAATAAATGGCACGAATACAAATGTGGTTTGCAGAGGATGCTTCGAAGCAAACCGTTGATTCTCGACAGCATATGATTTGTTGCATAAAACCCTCCTCAGTTGTCAAATCCCCTGATACCATCATACATACATAACACACCTACTTTTCAATACTAACAAAAACAAATTAATTCAAGTTTCTTTTTTTCTTAAATTTGATTTTAATTCATTTATGTTAGTGTTTCTCTTGAAAATTTGATCGATTTCGATTAAATCAGAGACTTAGGTTTTAACCAAATTTTAATTACGTAGATTCTTTTTACTTATGCTAGTATTTCTGGTGAAAATTTGATTGATTTCGATTTCTTAGGTTATAATCAAATTTCAACTATGTAAATTCTTTTTACTTAGGTCAGCAAACAGTTTTCAATCGAAACATATATGAGAATAAAAAATATCACAATGTCAATACCATAGTGTCGAGAAATGTTAACAATGCGATATATCATCTAGATTGACAATCGAAAGTACTCTTTTCGGTATTTTTTATTAAGAAACATGAGGTAAAGAAAACAGAAAAACGCATCGAAAACTGAAAGGTAGTACAGAATGTTAAACTACAGAGAAATGTAAATGCAGAATCCTCGAACTTGGGAAATGTAAATAACAGGAATTTGAAATTGCAGAAGTGTAAATAACAAGGAACTTAAACACAAAATCTTAACTTGCATAAAGATGAAAATGACAAGGAAATGAAAGGACAGAAACTTAAAATTGATAAACGTAAATTGCATGAAAGTAAATTACCAGGGAAAGTAAAGAAAGCGATAAAAACACTCAACGAAAATGGAAATCCAGAGCATTAGAAACTTCATGATGCGTCGTTCTCCTGTAGACTTTTCACTTATGTTTCTGTTTTTTCTGCCAATTCTCCCGTTTCCTTCATTCTTCTCTCTATTTATAGAGCATCCTTCAGGTAACCTCCTAAGAGCAATTAACGAAAACTGCTACCACGTCCTACGTGCACGTCCCTAGAAGTTTTACTTTAGTTCTACGGTTTTAGAAAACTGCTTCCACTTTCCAAACGCGTTTAACCGTTCCTCTATTTATGACTTAGCCATAATTTCGATAGCAATGTAGGTTAACCTTTCCCTCGATTTCGATTTCAAATCTCGAGAACTTTGAATTGTTTTTGATTCTCCTTAACCTTAACATTACACTTGATTCTAATATCTCGATTTTCTTCAACAATAGACATCAAATATTATTCCTTCGATTCTCAATTCTAATTCTCGATTTATGTGTTCATACTATTACGCGGTCATCGAATGTCTTCCAACCATCTTTTCGATTTATCAAATTTTTAACCAATCATATGATTCTCGATCTTTCTTTCCTCCGCTTTTTTGATCCCTTTATTGATTTTTTCACTAACAAAATGCCCCCTTGAAAGAATATAAATATTTTTACTAATTTTATATTCTTACAAAAAGAACAAATCCAACCCTTAAATATTACTGAAGCTACTGTTTAGGGTTTAGGGTTTCTGAGGTTTTTAGGGTTTTTCGCTGCTTTATGTCAAATATCAAATCACATCACCTTCCACTATCACAACGCGAACGCCACGTATTAATTACCCTCTTCTCATATTTGTCGTTTCAAATACCCTAATTGGCCTCTTTAAATACTCCAATCAATTTTACACTTGTTTTTTACCAAGAACCTAACCTATCTTCTTTCTTTGTCACACCTTTTCTCCGTCTTCATCCTTTCCACAACTGTAATGGCGACTTCCAAATCTTTCGACTTCCCCAACCCGCCACTTTCGTCGGTAACTTCGACTCTAATAGAGATAAATGGTAAAAAGTTCGCTTCAGTTCCCTTGTTGGAAGAAGCTTCACAGAAAATTGCCGAGACACAGGTACTTATCCCTTACGCAGTTGATAACGTAGATTATGCATTTGGTGGTCCTATCCGCTATTGTGGTGGATCATTTCCCTCTTCTATTTGTCTTCCTTCAGAGAGTAAAACCCCTATTCATAAATCCGAGGTACGGATTGATTTTCTAAATGCTGTTTCAAAAGTATATCGAACGGGCCCTCCCCATAAAAAACCTTTATACATCAGATGGTTTGATAGAGTAAAGACTAAGTTTGGGAATCACTGGAGAGATGTAGGGATTTTCGATTTTCTACACCTATCTCGATGCGATCTATCATTTCTGGATATGTCTATGTTTTTATCCGCGGTCCACTTATGGAATAAAGATTTACACGCGATGGAGCTTCCCTGTGGTCCCTTTCCCCCACTCTTTTTGAGGTCGCTGCAATTATCGGATTAAAGCCCACAGGGGAAAAATATTTTAAGAGTGCTTTCCTTTCAGACGACTCTCTCAAATCAAAAATCGATTGGGATTCGAAGGCCTATGGACACTTCATCGAAAAACATTTTATTGATGACCAATCGGTAGCCGTTTCTAATGAAGAACATGTCGCTTTCTTGGTATATTGGCTTTGCACCCATGTATTTTGCCCTCGATCCATCCAAATCTCATCCCATTTTTATAATCTTGCCTACCTCCTCCACACTGGTCAACCCCGGGTTTGTTTGACGAAACTATTGCTGGCTCATGTTTATACCACTTTCGATGAGGCTGTCGATATTCTGAATACACAAAGACCCTCAGGAAATTTCTCAGGTCCTATATGGTTCATTCACTTATGGCTCACTTCGATTTTTGAAAGTATCCTTCCCCCACCATCCAAAGTTTCCCCAAGTTTAAATTTAGAAGGTGCTCGATTATCGTCTCGACATTCTCACCAAAAATCCTCCAATGAGGTTAGTTATCGAACCTATCTGAAATTTTTATTAACTCGATTTCATTTCGATTCGTGTCTGGCCCCTTTTTACCGTATACCATGGAAAAGTAAGTGATAGACTTTGAGGGCCAACCTGGTTTAAATCAAAATTCCCAGCTCTTACTCCAGGGTTACAATCGGAACTAGTAGATGTATGAAGTAACTATTTGACCCAGGACGTTCTTGTATCGGGCTTTCAATCAAAGGATATCCAACTTGTCATCTATTACCCTCAACTTTTTCATGGCAGTTCGATTTAAGTCAGACTTTACCTTTTTTCAATCTCGATAGTTCCCCAAAGTCCAATTTAAATGAATCGAATGTAGGGCGAGAACTTGCCAAACTGTTACCACAAAGCCCGATGCATTTCTACCCTTATGCTTTTGAATCGAATTACTTGTCTACTCTTGGTTTTTCTCAATGGTGGAGCGATTGGTTTTCACGCATTCATTCTGACTTTGATATCGTCCAATCGAAATTGACTGCGCATCCTTCTCTCATGTTGCAGGATAAATCGAAGGCCAAGAAATGTACATACTCTCATTATCTCCAAATATCTCGATTTGAAAACTTTTATGGAGAATGCTACAACCCTCTTAAGTTAGAAGAAACATTTTACAATGTTGTTATATCCCTAGCTAATAAAACAGACACCAACAGATGGAACCACAAAATAATCAATCCTCGAGGAAAAACCCCGTTTGAAATGTATTGTCCCAACCATCTTCCCACTTTCCCTACAGCCCCTTTTGGAATCGCCAAACCTTTAACTCATCCTAAATGGGTTCGAGAGTTGAGATCTTTGAAAGAAACTCTTTCACCAAAACTCAAGAACAAGGAAATTTTGATATCGAAACTGTCCTATTTCTCTTACCTAAACCTTCCTCAACATCTTCTTCCTCCCTGGTTTGTCCATATCGATTGAGTCAAGATTTTAACTCCATCACCTTTTGGTGAGATTTTATTGCCTCTTTTAGAAATATTTTTAATTTTCTTCAAATTGTAATCTAACTATTTTTCTTTCTTGACAGTTTCGAAGCCTCATAAAGTCACCGTCTCTGAGAAAGACTGGGAGTCTTCTGATGAATCGGACCCATCTGCCCCCACTCAAAAACGAAAACACTCAGCTACAATTTCCTCATCTTCGAGAAAATCGAAGGTTTCTTTTCGATTCCCTATTATCTTGTTTATTTGATTTCCTTTTCTACAGCTGATTCACTCCTCGAGCCGCTCAACCTATCATAAATCCGTTATCGACGGACTCTAATATAGTCAGTAAAGCAGGTCAAACAACACAGACAACACAGACTCATTCAAGTCATGTAAGTTCCCCTCTTTTCATATATATTTTTGTATATCTAAAATTCGAGAAAGTTTGTAACATGATTCCAACTTTTGATATTTCAGGACCGTCCATCAGCTACAGTATTGACGAATGTCGATTCTTTGGTTCAGTCAATAGTACCAATTTTAGAGGTAAAGTTTAAAAATCATGTTTTTCTCGACTCATTCTACATGTTTCCCTTCTCTAACCTATATTTTGAACCGCAACAACCCGACGATGTACAGAACCCTTCCCCCGCACCAACGCACATCGACCCACCTTCTTCTGGTATAAATTTCTTCCTTGCTGCCTATTTTTACCTTATCTCTATTAGGATTTTAAATTCATTTTCTCGAACAAATTCATTTCCTTTTCAGATAATATTGTGAATATCCCCACAGTCCAAGTCCAAGATTCTCCTTCGCCATCTCTTGCAGAACAACCAATTTCCCCTCCTTTCGAGGTTCCATCTGTCGAGCTAATTTTATCGACATTGTCTGAAATAAGTGATCCTACCCCAGATGATTTACCAGAATATCGAACTACCATTGAAAAAGATTCATTCTCAATTCTCGATATTCTATTATCTGAAGACGTCACTCCTTCAAGCCATTCATCTAAACCACCCGCGACGTCGACTGAAGAAGCAAACAAACTAATACAACAATTCATGTCTTTCTTCTATTCTTCACCCATCGAAGTCTTGGTGGAATCGCGCGAAAAAAAAAACAAATTTTCCAAGAAATTCTTACTGCTATAGAGGCAGTCCCTGATGACACCCTTCCAAAGAGTTTCGACGCTGAAGTCGCAGCGGCCACCAATTTATTTAATAAAGCTTACTCTGCAAGGAAGAAAAAACAATCTATAGCGACCGAGTTGGCTGCCATTTCTACCTTCCAAGCTGAGAAATCGAGCTTGTTGAAAACTCAAAAGCTTAATCTTGAAGAGGCGTTGAAAGCACAGTCTTTGGTTAAAGGTGAAATCGAAGAATTAGAGAAAAGACTTCAACAACTCAAATCACAAGATGATTTCCTCACAACAGAAGTGAATTCGATCAAATCTTCTGCAAAAGAAGTGGCACTTTCTCTGGGAGAAAGCATGGAGCGCAAACGGAAAGTGATTGTCGAAGAAAATTCGAACTTCTCTTCTTGGATGCAATTGTTAATAGACTTTGATCAACTCAAATATCAATATCTAATTTTGTAGAACATCATATTTGAATTAATGCTGAATGCTTATTTCCCTTATTCGAGGTTTTTAGTCTTTCAAGTACTTTCCATTTATCGACAAGACTTTCTCTTTATTATACCAATCAACAATCGAATAAGCATTACTCGATAACACTTTAACAACTTCAAAAGGCCCTTCCCAATTCGGCGACCATTTGCCATAACTTTTACATTTCTTATCCACCGGCAAAATCGTTTTCCAAACTAAGTTACCTTCGCTAAATGTTTTTTGTCGAACTCTTTTATTATAAACTCGAGCAATTTGATTCTTTTGTATAATAATATTATTCAACGCTTGATATCTTATTTCATCAAGTTCATTTAATTCATCATACATCAAGTTCCAATAATCACAGCTAGGTAAATCATTTTGTTTTTGTATTCGAGTTGATTCAATATTTATTTCGATGGGTAAAACCGCATCATGCCCATAGACTAACTTATATGGAGTATTCTGCAAGGAATCTTTCGGCGAATTTCGATAGGCCCACAAAATTTGTAATAACGTTTCATGCCAGGTTTTTGGTTTGCTACCGACATGTTTCTTGATTAAACCGATAATTGAAAGTGATGAAGATCTTATTAAAATACTCTGACAAAGATCTTGTTGATTTGATGAAGTCAAAGATAAAGTCAAAGTCAACTTTGTAGCGGTCAACAATCACTTAGATAAAAGAGTAGAGAGATTTATGTGTCCGCAGCTATGCTTAGGTATAATTATTTTTATCTTTTCTGCTGCATGAGGTTTCTTCACTTAAAAGATTTTGCAAAATGCTTCTAAAAACGTTTAAGCAGTTAAAAACAAAGTATTTTAACAAAAGCTTTCTTAAACAAGTTTTTAACTGATATAATTTCGAAATAACCGGTTGATTTCATTAAAGAAAGTTTTGAAAACCTTCTGTCAGTATTTTAACTGATAAAGCTTCACTATAACCGATTAAAATCACTTAAAATGTTAAGAGAAATGTTTTTGCAGTATTTTAATCGATACAACTTGGTTTTAATCGATTAAATCCATTTAATGTTCAGGATGATCGATCAGAATACAATTATGACCGATCAGAATCAGATATGATCGATCAGAATTGAGTTATGACCGATCAGAGCTTTTTCAATCGATTAAAACACGTTTCAATCGATTAAAACAACTTAGAAAATTTCTACACAGCGTTTTAATCGATTAAAACCTATTTTTATCAGTTAAAATCACTTGGAAAAACTCACAATAAAGTTTTGCAGTATATTAATCGATTGAAACATGAAACAATCGATTAAAATAAATTAGAAGATTTTTTGTAAAGAGTTTTAATTGATATAAAAGTTGTCGTATCAGTTAAAACAAATCTGTTAATTAATCAAGAACGCTTTAATGAATTAAAAGAAGTTTTAACAGATTAAAACTAGACTTTTAACAGATTAAAAGATTATTTTAACAGATTGATTAAACCAGCAGTTTTGAAAATCTTCTATAAAAACAGTTTGGCTTGAACATTTAAATACACATTGAACATCAATCTTTTACAAATACTTTAGCAATCAAGCAAGCAAACTTTAACACTCTTTCAAGAAAGATTCGCGCTAGTTTTTGTGAAATACTTTGAAATTCTTTCTTGAGACAAATTGCTTTCTTTTGGAGAAGAAACACTTACTGCAGAATTGCATAAAACTAGTTTGCGCATTCTAGTTTCTTCTTTTCAATTCTTTACATTCTTTTTGTATTGTTTGGTGCCTGAAATTGTGGGCACTGGTTTCTCTGCAGCTGGAATTTGGTTGTAGAGGTTGTCAAGAACTGGAATTTGGTTCTTGGTGAAAGGTTAGGTGCAAGAACTGTAATTGTGGTTCTTGTGGTAGATTAAGTGTAAGATTGTAATCTGTAAAACATTTGATCTAGTGGAACCCAGCTAGAATTTGGCTGGAGACTGGACGTAGCCCTGGTATTGGGTGAACCAGTATAAACACCGGTGATATCTTTCTAAACTTTTCTCCTCTTTTAATTCTGTTGCTGCGTTTATTGTTGATTGATTGCTTTGTGATTCAAGAACATATCTGAAATCTTATTTTTACAAATAGATAATCTGTTAATTGCGAAAATCTTTCAAAGATCAATTCACCCTCCCTCTTGATCTCAACCTACTTTTCTAACAATAATTACTTTATTAATTACTTCGACTTGCCCATTAGCCTGAGCATAATATGGAGTTGATGCTAATAACTGAATATTTCTCGATTCAGCATATCTGACCATCTTCTTACCAGTAAAAACTGTCCCTCTATCAGTGGTAATAGACTGTGGTATCCCGAATCGATAAACAATGTATTCTTCAATAAAATCAATTATATCTTGTTGATCGACATCTTTTAACGGAATTGCTTCTACCCATTTTGAAAAATAATCGACAGCTACGATTATATATCTTTGTCCTTTCGATGACTGTGGAAAAATTTGTCCAATTAAATCGATGGCCTAACCTTTGAAAGGCCATGATTTGATAATCGAATGTAGTTCGCTAGCAGGGACTTGTTGTATAGGACTAAACTTATGACATTCTTCACAGGACTTAGCATACTCGATACAATCTTTTAAAATTGAAGGCCAGTAATATCCTTGTCGAGTTAACATCCATCTCATTTTTTGGCCTATCATATGGGCACCACATATTCCATTATGTACTTCTGCCATTGCTAAATAAGCATCGTCATTCCCTAAACATCTAAGCAATACTCCATCAATACCTCTCTTATACAATTCATCATTCAATAAAACATATTTTACTGCTCGATATTTAATTTTCTTATCGATTCTCCCGTTTGGATTTTGCAAATAGTCTATAATCGATTTTCTCCAATCTTGATCATCTAAGTCACTAATTTGTAAAATTTCATTTTCTTGGGGTAGTTTATCTTTAATTTGAATCATTTTTTGTAAATTTTCCAAAGATATTTTATACTTAGATGCTATTTGCGCTAAATCATTGGCTTCTCGATTGAACTCTCGGGAAACATATTCGAATATTATGTCATCGAACATTCTGCTCAAAGTAATTACTTTTTCTATATATCTGAACAAATTAGTGTTGATACATTTATACTCTTTTCGTACTTGTTTGATCACTAATTGTGAATCACCTCTTACAATTACATGTCGAGCTTTTAGCTTAATCAAAGTCTCGAGACCTGTAATCAAAACTTCATACTCAACTTCATTAATCGAATAAGTAGGCTTAATTTCAAATAATAACTTAGTCGGGATATTATTCGGTGAAATAATAAGAATTCTTACTCCCGATTTGTCCGATGTACTCGATCCATCGAAATACATTATCCATTTACTTATTTCAATAAATAAATTATCAATTGAGTCAACTGTATGGTCTGCCATAAAATCAACGATTATTTGGCCTTTTACCGATTTCAAAGACTCGAATGATAATGAAAATTCTGTCAAAGCTAACACCCACTTTCCTATTCGGTTATGCATAATAGGTTTCGACAAAAGAAATTTCAAAATATTATTTCTAGAATAAACCATCACATCATGAGGTTTCATTACATATTTGAGTTTCGTACAAGAGAAATACAAACACAATCCTAACTTTTCGATATCATTGTATCGAGTTTCAACATCATTTAAGATTCTACTTAGATAATAAACAACACATTCCACACCATTCTTATCCTCCTGTGCTAGTAGACTGACTATAGTTCGATCTGATGTTGATATATATAACTTTAATGGCTTGTTCCTCATTACTGGTATCAAAATCGGAGGATTCGTCAACATCAATTTGATCTGCTCAAAGGCTTCCTGATGTTCCTTCTTCCATTTGAAATCTGCTTCCTTTTTCAACTTTAACAAAGATGAAAAAACATAAGTCTTACCAGCCAAGTTAGAAATAAAACGTTTTAAATAATTTATTTTTCCCAAAAATGATTGCAGCTGTTTTTTAGTCTTTGGAGCAGAAGTATCTAATATAGCTTTTGCTTTATTCTTATCGATCTCGATCCCTTTTTCGTGTACTATGAATCCTAAAATTTCACCAGTAGACACACCAAAGGCACATTTCAGAGGATTCATTTTTAATCCGTATTTCCTCATTCTTTCAAAAGACTTTCTCAAATTATCTAAATGTTTATGTTTTTACTTCGATGCTACAACAATATCATCTATATAAACCTGCATAAAATCATTGATCAAGTCATGAAAAATCAAATTCATTGCTCTTTAATATGTTGCCCCGACGTTTTTCAATCCAAATGGCATCACTATCCATTCATAAGTACCCAATGCCCCAGGGAATCGAAAAGCTGTTTTAGCTATATCATTCTGGGAAACAAAAATTTGATTATATCCTGAATAACCATCTAAAAGACTTAACATTTCATTACCAGCTACTGCATCTATTAGCATATCGACTATTGGCATAGGATATTCATCTTTAGGAGTTGCTAAATTTAAATTTCGATAATCAATGCATACTCTTATTTTACCATTCTTTTTAATAATTGGAACAATATTAGAAATCCAATCGACATACCTGACAGTCCTGATGAACTTTGCTCTAAGAAGTCTCTCGATCTCTTCTTTAATCTTATCCATCACCTTAGGTACAAATCTCCTCGGAACTTGTTTTACTGGCTTCCTGCCTTCTATGATAGGTAATCTATGTTCGACTAGACTTCGATCCAACCCAGGCATTTCTTTATAATCTCAAGCGAAGCAGTCTTTATACTCTTCTAGTAATGAAATCATATCTTTTTTCATTTCTTTCTCGAGATATCTGCTAATATAAGTAGGTTTTCTGTCCTCTATACTTCCCAAGTTGATCTCTTCTAACAGATCTTGGGCCTCGACTTTTCTGTGATTCGATGTGATGAATTTCTCAAAACCTAAAGGAGAATTATCATAAATGCAATCAAGTATAACTTGATCACTATTATTTGCTACTACTGTCGAATAAATCGATTTATTTATTGCTACCTTAGTACTAGTACTTTCTTGGCCCTCTTTCTTTTCATCTTCATATCTTCTTAATCGAGCCAAGAATTCCTCATAATCTTTATTCATTTTCACCGGCCACTTCGAGGCTGACCTCTTCTTTAATCATGACAAACCCTCTTTTCTCATTCATTTCCAAGAAACGCTCCTCGTGCAATTTTGAATTAAAGTATTCGACGGTCTCGAAGGTGAATGGTTGAGTGAGCGCCAATTCTGCAGTGACCGACCAGCCTGAGACAAAAATGTCACAAACTCATGTTGGTCTCCTTGAATTATTTCAAGATGTCCATCTCGATTCCACATAAACAGCTTCTGATGAGCCGTGGAAGGTACAACTCTAACTCCATGAATCCACTCCCTACCAAGCAACGCATTAAAGTTGGCATGTGATTGGACAACTACAAAAATAGTGGGCCTCGAATAAGTACCCACTTTCACATCTAAGGCAATCATGCCTTCTGAGCTCGATGATTTCCCACTGAAATCAGAAATCATGATATTATGCCTGACTAAGTCTTTCAATTCGATACCAAACCTCTCCAGCATAGTGATTGGCAATATGTTTACCGCTGCACCACCATCCACAAGGACCTTATTAACCTTTTGTCCTTGAATTTCAATGTTCAACAATAAGGGCTTCAAATGAAACCTCATTTCCTCGGATGGAGGATCGATAAAAGCAGTATCTCTATGGGAAAATTCGCATGACGGCTGTGTCACCTATGTCACTTTCGATCTCATTTCTTCGGAATAAAAATCGTCCTCTCGATTAACGTCACTTTGCTCTTGAAACTCTTTGTACTCGCTAACATACTCCGCGGGTAGTATCGATATTACTCCGATCTGATGTCTATCCCAACTATCTTCATTCTTGCCATCGACAAAGTCTCTTACATACTGACCTCTAATTGGTATATTACTTTCTTCAAAGTTCTTATAATTATTGATCCTTCCCCAGTAAGGGATCCTTCCTCCTCTCCTCCAAGGCCTTCCTCGAAATCTCCTTTGGAATGTAGGGGATCCAATATTTGATCCTTTCATCGTATGAAAGTCTATCGAAAACATCATTATTTTGAAGTCTGCCTCTTCCTCCCTGAGGAGAATACATTTCTTTCCTAACTCATTGTTTTTGATTTCTACTAGCACCAGAACCAACAGATTCCTGCTGATTCTCCCCCACTGTTGTCTGAACTGTTTGATCCTCCTTAACATTGCAACTTTTATGTTGTTCCTTTATTTTCTTGATCTGTCCTGCCCTGAAGGCCTTAGCAGCTGATCTGTCAAACACCGCACTACATCGTGGACATAATGTCACGCCTTCGTCCTTCTCTTTCTTTCTGGTTAAAAATTCGACGAGAGAGTCTTCTAATCGAGGATAGATCTCTCTCTCGAATTCTTTCTCGAACTCGCTTAGGTCAAACTCTATGTCTTCTTCTTACATGTCCATTCTGACATGTCTAGGATCAATGTCTTCAGTAACATCGACCATACCGATAAAGGTTGAATTTATCAATTGGACATCTTCAGTAATGCCCTTATGGGATTCAACATACCCTACTTGAACTTCAAATGGATTCGTATTCACTTTCATTGACATCTCCTCGAACTTCAATCTCCCTTGGTCGATCGCATCTTGAATCGTGTTCCTGAAATGTATACAATTATTAGTCCAGTGCCCATAAATATTATGAAATTTGCAATATTTTCGACCATTTCTTTGATCTGCAGAAGGTAATATATGATCATCGCTCAACTTAATCTATTTATCTTTCAATAAAATATCGAAGATTTTATCTGCTTTTGTTACATCAAAAGTATATGTGCGATTTGCTATTTTGTCTTTTACTTCATTTTTCTGCAGCAATTTACAAATATATGGAGCTCCTATTTTGAGCTCCGCTATATTTACTTTCTCATCGCCAGATTCTTCAATTTCTACTTCTGTCCTGGGATTCTCCTCATATACGTCATTTATATACGCTACCCTATCTTTCTTCATATGTTTTTCAAATTTCTTGTACCTTTGTTTGTCATATTCGATTTGTTCCACTCTCCTCACTTTATCGGCTAGCTGAGCCATGTCATTCAATGGTAAATTAACCAATTTCTTCCTAATCGAGAATTCTAAACCTGCAGAGGCCATTCTGACTAATTCAAATTCGGGAATCTCAGTAAAACATCTCGACTTCATTTGTCTAAATCTATTCAAATAATCATCTACACTTTCATGATTATATCTCTTTATATTCATTAAGTCGATAAGACTTACTTGAGTCTCCCCCCTAAAAAATTGCTCATGAAAATTTCTTTCCAGCTGCACCCAATTATATATCGAATTAGGTGGCAACGAAGTAAACCAAGTGAAAGCATTTTTTGTTAACGAACTAGGGAAGTATTTTATTTTTAATTCCTCACTCATCGCTATATCTCCACATTCAATTTGATATCGTGCCACATGCTCGATAGTGGATTCACCAATTTCTCCAGTAAATTTGGTGAATTTGGGTATTTTGTATCCTCGAGGTAATTCTGTCTCGCGAATCGTATTTGAAAAAGGAGAAACAAAGTACGGTTGGTTGGGTGGTCTTAATTCCACTCCTTAGGGATTCATCCTTTGTCCCAGCATATGATTGTACTGCATGTTATTCTGATTGTACATATTTTGAAATCCCCCATTTAAATTTCCGCAAGTATCATTCCTCACATGCTGATATTCATCAATATTTCAATTTCTCCTTAATAAATAAAGGGGATTGATATTAACATTTTGATTATTATTCTGATTGGCATTATTTTCGATCCCCGTTTGTCGAGGTATTGCCAATGTGTCCCCGATACGTGTCATTTGGTCTGCTAATATCTCAAAACTATTGGTAGTGTTTTGAACTAATGGGTTTAATACTGTAGTCAACTGTTGTGATAACATGTTAACCATCTCGAAATTGCTTTCATCCATTTGTTGTCGAAACACTCCTAATGAATTACTGGAAATTCCAGTACTAGCGTTTTCGATAGTCTCAAAATTGGATCGATGATAATCTCTATCGAATGCATATCTCCCGTGATCCAGATTTGCTCTGTGATCTAGGTTTGATATTGGAGACGTCTGTTGTGTACCTAAACTTTGCGCATTCCCTGGATTCTGAGGTGTTACTAAATTTGGAGATACACCTAAATTTGGGGATACTCCAAAATTTTGAGGCATACCTAAAGTTTGAAACGTTCCTAAGTTTTGGGGCATTCCTAGGTTAAATCTCGTACTTCGTTGTATTGGAGAAGTACCAGCCCCATTCATATTATTAAACGAAAAACTAGACGACCTTACACTCATATGCAGACCTGCATATGTTGTTACGGGGTTTTCCGTAGTTTTCATATTGTTTGACATTACAGTACTAGACCCTAACTGAGTATTTGCTAATGTCCCTGGGCTTTGTTCAGTATTCACAGGCATCAACGTACTCACAGTTGTCGATACTACAAACATATTTCCATTGTGAACTTGCCCCTAGTGTTTGGTGGATTCGGACTATGTGGAATCTCACTGTTATTTTGACTATTCGGTGGATTTTGACTCATTCTTACTACTCGCGCACTCCTTAATCTCATACACTTTTGAACTAGCCAATTTTTTGTGTTTTCTGACACAACGAGGCCCGCTACCTAGCACGCCAATTTGTTTCTGGTGAAAATTTGATCGATTTCGATTTCTTAGGTTCTAATCAAATTTCAACCATGTAGATCCTTTTTACTTAGGCCAACAAACAGTTTTCAATCGAAACATGTATGAGAATCGAAAATATCACAATGTCAATACCACAATGTCGAGAAATGTTAATAATGCGATATATCATCCAGATTGACAATCGAAAGTACTCTTTTCGGTATTTTTTATTAAGAAACGTGAAGTAAAGAAAGCAAAAAAACGCATCGAAAAATGAAAGGCAGTACAAAATGTTAAATTACAGAGAAATGTAAATGCAGAATCCTCGAACTTGGGAAATGTAAATAACAGGAATTTGAAATTACAGAAGTGTAAATGATAAGGAACTTAAACGCAGAATCTTAACTTGCATAAAGATGAAAATGACAAGGAACTGAAAGGACAAAAACTTAAAATTGCATAAAAGTAAATTACATGAAAGTAAATTACCAGGGAAAGTAAAGAAAACGATAAAAGCACTCAACGAAAATGGAAATCCAGAGCATTAGAAACTTCATGATGCGTCGTTCTCTTGTAGACTTTTCACTTATGTTTCTGTTTTCTCTGCCAATTCCCCCGTTTCCTTCATTCTTCTCTCTATTTATAGAGCATCCTTCAGGTAACCTCCTAAGAGCAGTTAACGAAAACTGTTACCACGTCCTACGTGCACATCCTACGTGCACGTCCCTAGAAGTTTTACTTTAGTTCTACGATTTTAGAAAATTGCTTCCACTTTCCAAACGCGTTTAACCGTTCCTCTATTTATGACTTAGCCATAATTTCGATAGCCATGTAGGTTAACCTTTCCCTCGATCTCGATTTCAAATCTCGAGAACTTTGAATTGTTTTTGATTCCCCTTAACCTTAACATTACACTTGATTCTAATTTCTCGATTTTCTTCAACAATAGACATTAAATATTCTTCCTTCGATTCTCAATTCCAATTCTCGATTTATGTGTTCATACTGTTATGCGGTCATCGAATGTCTTCCAACCATCTTTTCGATTTATCAAATTTTTAACCAATCATATGATCCTTGATTTTTCTTTCCTCCGCTTTTTTGATCCCTTTATTGATTTTTTCACTAACTAGCAAAATGTTTTCAATCGAAAAATGCATGAAAATCGAAAATCCCATAGTATCGAAAAACAACACAACCTAGTGTGCAGATTGACAATCGAAAGTATTATTTTTGGTATTTTTATTAGGAAACGCGAAGTAAAGAAAGCAGCAAAGGGTATCGAAATGAAAAGTAGTGCAAAATATTAAATTGCAGAGAAATGTTAATGACAATGAATTGAAATTGCAAAAATGTAAATGGCGAAGAACTTAAACGCAAAATTTTAACTTGCATAAAGGTAAAATGACAAGGAATTGAAAGTGAAGAAACTTAAAGTTGATAAATGTAAATTGCATGAAAGTAAATTGCATGAAAGTAAAATTGTCTAAACATAGATTACCAGGGAAAGTAAAGAAAGCGATAAAGAAAATCAATGATAATGGAAATCCAGAGCATTAGAAACTTCATTATGCGTCGTTCTCCTTTAGACTTTTCACTAGTGTTTCTGTTCTCTCTTCCAATTCCCCCCCCCCTTTTTCCTTCAATCTTCGCTCTATTAATAGAGCATCCCTCAGGTAACCCCCTAAGAGCAGTTAACGAAAAATGCTACCACGTTCCACGTGCACGTCCCTCGAAGTTTTACTTTAGTTCTACGATTTTAGAAAACTGCTTCCACGTTCCATACACGTTTAATCGTTCCTCAATTTATAACTTAGTCATAATTTTGATAGCCATGTAGGTTAAACTTTCCCTCGATCTCGATTTCAAATCTCGAGAACTTTGATTTACTTTTGATTCCCCTTAACCTTAACATTACACTTGATTCTAATTTCTCGATTTTCGTCAGCAATAGACATCAAATATTCTTCCTTCGATTCTCGATTCCAATTCTTGATTTATGTGTTCATACTATTACGTGGTCATCGAATGTCTTCCAACCATCTTTTCGATTTATCAATTTTTGACCAATCATATGATCCTCGATTTTTCTTTCCTTCGCTTTTTGATCCCTATATCAATTTTTTCACTAACAAAATGCCCCCTTGGAAGAATATAAATATTTTTTCCAATTTTATATTCTTACAAAAAAACAAATCCAACCCTTAAATATTCCTGAAGCCCAAAAATAACTGTTTAGGGTTTTAGGGTTTCTAGGGTTTTTAGGGTTTTTGCAGCTTATCGCCGCCGTCAAAACGAGGCGATCGGAGCAACGCGATGGTTCCGACTTTCCAATTTCTTGACAATTTGGGTGCTTTTTGGCAGCCCTTCACTCTTTACAGCGTCAGAAGCTCTCGAAAACGCTATAAAAAACTCTAAAAAGCTCTCAAAAACTCTGAAAATGCTTAGGAGGGATTCTAGAAAGAGAATTTGAGGAGGTGACTAGAGAGAGAATGGAAGAACTATGTGAAATGAGGGGAATGACACGACTATTTATAGGGATTCGCGCCTGTCAGGTTGAGACAGCCGTCTCGTCTGACAAGGTTGAGACGACCGTCTCGCCATTCGAGACGGCCGTCTTGCCTTGCAGAAATGGCGAGACGGCCGTCTCGCCAAACGAGACGGTGATCTCGCCACTTTCGCAAGGCAAGACGGCGGTCTCGACCCTAAAAGGCAAAAATCCTTATTTACATGCCGAAAATCCCTCCTATCCTAGTATGGGGCCTAATAGTCTCTCCTAGTTACCCTCTTGCCTGGTTACCCTTCTGATGCTCCGTCTTGCGGCGGTTGATCTTCTGGGGAAATTTGTGTTGTGCACCTTCAGGATACTCCTTCTGACGGTAGCTGACCCTTTTGGCTGATGAGTATGAACCCCCATCTGGTTTGACGAGTATGAATCCTCGCCCGTTAAACCCCCTTTTGTAAGACTTGATGAGTATACACCCTCATCTGGTGTTTGACGAGTATGAACCCCCATCCGGTAAGCCTCCTTTTGTAAGGCCTGATGAGTATACACTCCCATCTGGTGTTTGACGAGTATGAACCCCCGTCTGGTAGACCTCCTTTTGTAAGGCCTGATGAGTATACACCCCCATCTGGTGTTAAGCCTCCGGATGCTCCTTCTTGCGGTGAGCTGATCCTTTAGCTGTGGTGGCGGCTTACTGCTCTAGCTCATGCGCCTGGTGTTGAGAAGTGTTCTCTTGTCTTTTGGTTTTTTTACTTTTTTGGGATAGTCATCCAGTTTGTGCCGGGGATTTCTTTGATTTTTGGTTCATCCATCTTGTTGTTTGCTGGGGATTCTTTGTTTTTTATCCTTTGGTAGTGGTCATCCGACTTTGCTGGTTGTCGGGGATTTTTTATGAATGCCTCTTAGGTAGGCAAGAATCCTCTGGGGATTTGTTGATCTTGGTGACGCCTCTTGAGTAGGCGGATGCTTCATCGGAAGTGAAGACTTTTGGCTGCATTTGTTTTGCTTCTGACTAGGCTGATATGTGGATGATCTTTCTCTTTTTGGTGATCCACCGGGGAATTGATTGCCTTCCCAGGGATCTAATTTTGCTTTCCCCCCTGAGGGAATAGAGTTTTGACTCCTTGTTGGATGTTGTTGGTGTGAGATGGCTTTGCCGATACTCTTGTTGGGTTTTTTCATTCCTTCTTTTTCGTTGATTTTCCCTTTTCTGAGGTGACCCTCTTAGGGATTTTATTGATTGTCTAAAAGTTAGGATTGATTTCGCCTTTTTTCGTGATTTATCTCTTTTTTATCGCGATTTTGAAATCTGGCTTTTTTTATGGGGATAATGCGTAAGCTTTTTTACTTTTTAGTCTCTTTTTATTACACTGACTTTTTTCCTTCTTTTTGGGGGGTTCCACTAGGGATGACGTTTTATTTCTTTAGTGATCCACCAGGGAATTAGTTGACTTCCTGGGGATCTGATTTTTCTTTTCTAGGAATGGAGTCTTGGCTCCTTGATTGATGTTGATGCGAGCTATACTTGTGAAGCTCTTATTCCACTGGGGGATGGGAATTTCTGATTCCTTTTTGTAGAATTTTTTGGAGATCCACTTGTGGATTTTTATTCGGCCCTCTCTGTCATGGCCTTTTTGGACATCCGTTGGGGATGCAAGGGTTTTCTTTTCTCTTCTTTTCTCTTCTTTCTTTTTGTTGAGCCCTTGATGGTTTGGACTCTTTTGACTATTGATGATGATGGGCTCTTGAAGCCTTTATTCTCCATTGGGGAGTGTGGAGGAGACTTTGGATGAGTGTGCTCGATGACTCATGTGGTGGTAATGTTTAGCCGTGAGGAGTATTTTTGTTTTGCCTTCGGAGTAGGCAGTGATCCTCTTGGGGATGACTAAGCCTTTCCGTCGACTTTTTCTTTTATGATGTCTGATGATTGTGCCCTCCTTTATTGGGTGATGATTGGAGCTTTGGCTTCTAGAAGCTTCTTATGACAACTCGCTCTTCTTTCTTGAGCAATGTTTGGAGACTTATTACTTTCTTGTGCCTTCTTTTTTGGGTAGAAGGATGGTAGCTGGAGCTCTTGATTTTCAGAAGCTCCTATTCTGTTGAGTCGCTTGATTGATGACTTGCTCCATTTTCTTGAGGGCATTATTTGGAAACTCAGTCTCAGTGATCCTATTTTCAATCACAAACATGGAGCTAGTCTCCTTATATGCATGAATGCTTTTCGTTTTTTGTTATTTGTCTGAAGTAATTTTTATTTCTTTCATTTTTGACATTGACAAAGTCGTTTTGTGCGACTACTTGTGTGTGGATGCCCTAAATGTAATCTATTATTTTTGATTGATGTATCTGGAAAAGTGACTGACATCCTCCTGCTGGACTTTTTATGATTATGATGAAGGACCCTTCTCTTTTATTCATTTTTTGGTTTAGCCCTATCTTTTGCCTAGGCCGCCCTTTTGGGGTTTTCGGTCTAGCGGACTGCCTTAATTTTTGCCTAGGATATCTTAGCGGGTTTTTTCCTTTTTTATGAATGCCCTAACTTTTGCCTAGACCGCCCCTTGCGGGTTTTCGATCTAGCGGGCTACCCTAACTTTTGCCTAAGAATCTCCTAGCAGACATTATTCTTTTTATTGTCATTTTTTTTGCCTTTTTTTGAGAGATAGGAGCCTATCATATGCATGGAATGCTCGCGATATGCATCCTACAATGCTATTTCAATTAATATATCAAAAGGATTGATCAATGTGTTTTTACTTCTGAGGAGCTTCTGACGTTATGTGCTTTCGTCGACAGGATAGGCTGTACCAATTTTGCTGTCTCGATTTTTTCATGACCGGAGAATGATTGTGTTAATTGTAGAGCGACTTGCCATGTCAGTGCGCTCCTCCCTTTCCTTGGGGATGTCAATCCTCCTATTGATTACTATCTCCACATTTCCCTACTAATTACTAGAATGTCGTAGTGGTAAGGGTCAAGAGAAAAGAAGGACGATGATATTTAATTCAAAGGCTTGTGTTTTAGAATTGTTTTATTTTGACAAAAATGGTTTTTGTAAGCACGACTAGCCAAGGTTGGTTAGAGTGTTTAGGCTAGTTTAGACAAACGTTTTGTTTATGGAGTGACGTCTTGTTCTATGGCGCTTGCTATGACTGATTGACTTCCCTAGTCTGCCTTTTGGGTTTTCAGCTTAGGATGTTGTGTTTTCTTTGTCATAACTTTTGTCTAGGTTTCTTTTTTCTTTCTTTGGGAACCTAGTGGACCTTATTTCGTAACCCTAATTTTTGCCTAGGCTACCCTTTATGGTTGTTCAAGTTTCCTAGCGGGTTTACCCTAACTTTTGCGTAGCCCCCTTTGTGGGTTTCCTACCGGGTATCTTGCCCTCTCTTTTTGGCCTTTAGCTTTTATGGGCTTCTTTTGATTTTTGTTTTCTTTTTGCACAACATTGGCGAAACACGACTTTATTTATGACAAGGTAAAACTTTATTTTGTGTTTCTAGTCAATCAGTAGTGATGGATTTGACTTTTATTTTGGTCAATGGCGCAGTTTGATTACTTTGACGCATTTTGAAAACGTTTGCTTAAACATGGTTATTAATGAGGTTTAGGCATGAATAGCAAGAAGAGAAGCAGATAGTAAGAACGACATTCTTTGTAATTCATAGGGAAATATGTGTCCTACAATGCTTGGGGGTCGGACTAGCCCCGAGGAGTAATATCTAATAGTCATTGGATTTACAAACCCTAAGAATTAGAAGGAGAACACCTAATGACTAAAGTCGCTTTTGACGCTTGAACTCCTCTATTTGGGAAAATCTTATTCAAGGTGCAGAGGGGAGACTGCCCTAGGCCATGCTTTAAAGGATTGTCTTTAAAATCTGGTACTCCCTTATTCCTTGAGAGTTTCTAATGAGCCCTTGGTTTGGGCGACATCCATATTTCCTCATCATGTGGGTCACCTTCATATTGTTGGGAAAGTATTTTCATATTGGCAAAAGATATTTCAAAGGTCCTCTTCCGCCGCATCCATTCAAGGTAGGGCAGACGATTTGCTGATCTGAATGTCGTCTCTAGCTCAAACTGTGACTAGCTTGTCGCCTACCCTGAGTTTGTCTCTTTGGCGGAGCGTTGAGAGAACTGCCTTAGCGTCGTGAATCCAAAGTTTACTCAGTTTCCTCTTTGAATTATGTTTTTCTTCGGTCTTTTTATTTTTTCTTTATTTGTAGGAGCGTCATCTTACAGCTCCTTGGGGGAATAGATTCTTTCATTTCTAATTTTGCCCCCAATGCCAGCTATGCTGGAGATATCCTCATTAATGGGCATTTTTTTTGCGCATCTCCACGGTACCACCTTATTCGATTCGAGGCGTGAACAAAATGTAATGGCATCCTTGCCCCCTCTTCCTTATTAATCAGATGACCAACGGTTGAGGCTTATTATTCTTCTTAGGCGGATCAACCGTTGGAGATAACTTGACGTGGAAAGCACATCGACTAATCCTTTCTTTTTATTATCTTATTATTATTAAAGTGAGAATGAATGAATGCAATTTATGAATGTGATAGACGTTTGAAGAGATGATGAAAACAAACAATTTTATTTATTTCATCCAGACAGTGTACATTCCTCAATGCAATGTTTTGAAGTATTTTTTTAAAGCGGAGAAGCCTAAATGAACCCATAGACGGGTAAATATTTCTATTTATTTTCTTTTTGACTTCCCGTGCATGGCATGCGAATGCCCTAATCCTCTTTTCATGGTATTGAGGAATGTCCACTTCTTCGACTGTCTATTATGTTATGAGGATGAAGTTTGGTGGATGCATGTATGTAGGTGTTTGTTTTTTCCTAAACATTATTATGTTTTATTTTCTAACATGACGTATGATAGTGTTTGGATTTTGTGTTTTTTTTTTTGTATGTGGATGAGGGTATGAAGAATGCCAACCGCTTTCTAGAATGTAAAAAGATTTTTATTGTTTAAAAGGAATGATTTATGAGATGGATATTCCTTAAGACAATGACTTAGGTATCCTCCTTAAAGCTTATACTTTGTGGGGTATCCTACCCACCTCGGTGTAATGGTTCCTTCCCCATCACAGATTTGACAAGTATAATGGCAATCACCATCACACCTTAGTACACTTGTCCCTTCCTTGTCGCGAAGGTCACAAATGTGCTCGGGGCCTCTTTTGCCATTGTCTTAGGGATATCTAGTGCTCCCTAGAATGAATGTATTTATACATGCACCAGTAAAAAAGGGCAGTAGATGTTCAAAGTGCGATAACTTTTGACTGGGATGTCGGATTTGGACGCACAACATATCAAAACGAAGAGAAAAAGGTGAAGAATCAGGTTGCAAATACCCAAAGGGGATTTGGCCCAGTAATTTTCTCAAAAACACGCTTCTAAGACCCATTTTTTAGGGATTTATTAAAATTATGCATATGCATACTTTCCTTATGCATTTATTTTCTCTCATGATGCAATATGAATGATACGACTTTGTCAAAATTATTTTTATAAACATTTTGATTTTGTTATTATTATTTTATTTATTTTGGATTTATTTTTTTTGGCCTTTTATCTCTTCTGTCAGACTGCGTGGCTACTTAACTTACAAAGAACCTGAAACCAGGCTAGCTAAAAGGCAGACTGTCCGAGATAAAATGGTTTATTGCGAAAGAATAATATTAGCGTCCCTTATCTCTTCTGTCGGACTGTGTGGCTACTTAGCTTACAAAGAACCTGAAACCAGGCTAGCTAAAAGGAAGACTGTCCGAGATAAGGGTGTTTATTGCGAAAATATTTTTGTGATTTTTCTGTTGTTTGGTTATGCTATGCAACAAACAAATGTAACAAATAAATGCACACACAATTCGATCATCCGCGAACAGACGAGAATTCGTTTTAATCACGAGGTAGGGTTTTCTTGCAGAAAAGTGCATTGGCGAAGGTAGGTTCTAACTGTTCTCACCAAGGCTAAGGCCCCCAAGGTGCCCCGATTATAGGGTCCCCACTCTCCAGCCTTCCGACCATGCTTAGCACTAAGGTCATAGTCAGTCTTTGTGCCAAAAGAGGAAGGTTATCACCTTGAGTGGTGGTTTCCGATCACACTGGTGGGCACAAGGCCATCACTACAGCGAACCGTACCTGCCACCCACTCCCTATGGATTTCTCACTTGCCCCTGGGTATAGAGGGAACTGTAGTGTGCAAGGGTTTGTGTACAGTTTGTATTTCAAACAATTGCGTAAGTATAAACAATCAACAATTATTAATGCTAAGCATTAAAACATGTTATAATACAAGGTAGGGTAAAAGCGTAAATTTCTTGGTTTATTTACTTTAAGCTGACCCATCACTAAATGGGATAAACTCTCTAGGCTTCCCCAGCGGAGTCGCCATCTGTCGCCGCCGTCAAAACGAGGCGGTCGGAGCGACGCGATGGTTCTGACTTTCCAATTTTCGCGTTTTTATTGGTGTGGTTACAACGCCTTTAGGTTGTCCGATAACCGGAATGAACCTAGGGGCGAGGTTTTCAAAAAGGCACTCTTGGATTGTCCGATAACCGGGCTAACCCAAGAACTGGTTTTGAAGGGTTCTTCTGGAGTCACCACCGATGTTTTTACCGGAAACATCAGAAAAGGAGTAGAATGGCGTTGGTTTTCGAAAAACCAACTTTGGTCATTAGAACCATAGTTGGGTAAGGGAGTTAGTTACGTGTAAGGGAAGTGTTAGTTCCCTTACAACGCCCCTTTCGGGTTCCCTATGATAGGCCATCTATTTTAAATAAGTAAACCGGTGAAAATACGCTTTTACCTTTTATTTGCGGAATTTAAAATTACGACTACATGATCCTAATATCTATTGCACAATTAAAAATAAAGCGGTAAAGGAGAGAGAGAGTGTAGAAACCTCCGAGGCAAGCTTTCTATTAATTTCTTGACAATTTGGGTGCTTTTTAGCAGCCCTTCACTCTTTACAGCACCGGAATCTCTTGAAAACGCTATAAAAAACTCTAAAAAGATCTCAGAAACTCTAGAAATGCTTCGGAGGGATTCTAGAAAGAGAATTTGAGGAGGTGACTAGAGAGAGAATGGAAGAACTCTGTGAAATGAGGGGAATGACACGACTATTTATAGGGATTCGCGCCTGTTAGGTCGAGACAGCCGTCTCACCATTCAAGACGGCCGTCTCGCCTTGCAAAAATGGCGAGACGGCGGTCTCGCCATTCCCAAGTGACGAGACGACCATCTCGCCAAACGAGATGGCCGTCTCGCCAGTTTCGCAAGGCGAGACAATGGTCCCGAATACGAGACGACAGTCTCGACCCTAAAAGGCGAAAATCCTTATTTACATGTCGAAAATCCCTCCTATCCTAGTATGGGGCCTAATAGTCTCTCCTAGTGTCTTCTTAGGTTTCATCCATCTTCGAATAGAAGGTCTACTGGTCTTTTATGAGGCCGGGCAAGATTTGGGGTTTACACAACTTTATGTCAAATATCAAATCACATCACCCTCCACTATCACAATGCGAACGCCACGTGTTAATTACCCTCTTCTCATATTCGTTGTTTCAAATACCCTAGTTGGCCTCTTTAAGTACTCCAATCAATTTTGCACTTGTTTTTTACCAAAAACCTAACCCATCTTCTTTCTTCGTCACACCTTTTCTCTGTCTTCACTCTTTCCACAACTGTAATGGCGACTTCCAAATCCTCCAACTTCCGCACCCCGCCACTTTCGTCGGTAACTTCGACTCTAATAGAGATAAACAGTAAAAAGTTTGCTCTAGTTCCCTTGTTGGAAGAAGCTTCACAGAAAATTGCCGAGACACAGGTACTTATCCCTTACGTAGTTGATAACGTAGATTATGCATTTTCCTCTTCTATCTGTCTTCCTTCAGAGAGTAAAGCCCCTATTCATAAATCCGAGGTACGGATTGATTTTCTAAATGTTGTTTCGAAAGTATATCGAACGAGCCCTCCCCATAAAAAGCCCTTGTACATCAGATGGTTTGATAGAGTAAAGACTAAGTTTGGGAATCACTGGAGAGATGTAGGGATTTTCGATTTTCTACACCTATCTCGATGCGATCTATCATTTCTAGATATGTCTATGTTTTTATCCGCGGTCCATTTATGGAATAAAGATTTACACGCGATGGAGCTTCCCTATGGTCCCCTTTCCCCCACTCTTTTTGAGGTAGTTGCAATTACCGGATTAAAACCCACAGGGGAAAAATATTTTAAGAGTGCTTTCCTTTCAGACGACTCTCTCAAATCAAAAATCGATTGGGATTCAAAGGCCTATGGACACTTCATCGAAAAACATTTTATTGATGACCAATCAGTAGCCGTTTCTGATGAAGAACATGTTGCTTTTCTGGTATATTGGCTTTGCACCCATGTATTTTACCCTCGATCCATCCAAATCTCATCCCATTTTTATAATCTTGCCTACCTCCTCCACACTAGTCAACCCCGAGTTTGTTTGGCGAAACTTTTACTGGCTCATGTTTATACCACTTTCGATGAGACTGTCGATATTTTGAATACACAAAGACCCTTAGGAAATTTCTCAGGTCCTATATGGTTCATTCAATTATGGCTCACTTCGATTTTTGAAAGTATCCTTCCCCCACCATCCAAAGTTTCCCCAAGTTTAAATTTAGAAGGTGCTCGATTATCGTCTCGACATTCTCATAAAAAATCCTCCAATGAGGCTAGTTATCAAATCTATCTGAAATTTTTGTTAACTCGATTTCATTTTGATTCATGTCTAGCCCCTTTTACTGTATACCATGGAAAAGTAAGTGATAGACTTCGAGGGCTAACCTAGTTCAAATCAAAATTCCCAGCTCTTACTTTAGGGTTACAATCGGAACTAGTAGATGTATGGAGTAACTATTTGACCCAGGACGTTCTTGTATCGGGCTTTCAATCGAAGGATATCCAACTTGTCATCTATTACCCTCAACTTTTTTCACAGCAGTTCGATTTAAGTCAAGCTTTACCTTTTTTCAATCTCTATAGTTCCCCAAAGTCCAAGTTAAATGAATTGAATGTAGGACGGGAACTTGCCAAACTATTACCACAAAGCCCGCTGCATTTCTACCCTTATGCTTTTGAATCGAATTACTTGTCTACTCTTGGTTTTTCTCAATGGTAGAACGATTGGTTGTCACGCATTCATTCTGACTTTGATATCGTCCAATCGAAATTGACTGCGCATCCTTTTCTCATGTTGCAGGATAAATCGAAGGCCAAGAAAGGTACATACTCTCATTATCTCCAAATATCTCGATTTGAAAACTTTTATCGAGAATGCTACAACCCTCTTAAGTTAGAAGAAACATTTTACAATGTTGTTCCTAGCTAATAAAACAGACACCAACAAATGGAACCACAAAATAATCAATCCTCGAGGAAAAACCTCGTTTGAAATGTATTGTCCCAACCATCTTCCCACTTTCCCTACAACCCCTTTTGGAATCGCCAAACCTTTAACTCATCCTAAATGGGTTCGAGAGTTGAGATCCTTGAAAGAAACTATTTCACCAAAACCCAAAAATAAGGAAATTTCGATATCAAAACTGTCCTACTTCTCTTACTTAAACCTTCCTCAACATCTTCTTCCTCCCTGGCTTGTCCATATCGATCGAGTCAGGATTTTAACTCCATCACCTTTTGGTGAGATTTTATTGCCTCTTTTAGAAATATTTTTAATTTTCTTCAAATTGTAATCTAACTGTTTTTCTTTCTTGACAGTTTTGAAGCCTCATAAAGTCACCATCTGTGAGAAAGATTGGGAGTCTTCTGATGAATCAGACCCATCTGCCCCCACACAAAAACGAAAACACTTAGCTACAATTTCCTCATCTTCAAGAAAATCGAAGGTTTCTTTTCGATTCCCTATTATCTTGTTTATTTGATTTCCTTTTCTATAGCTGATTCACTTCTCATTGTTTTTAGAAACAAAAATCCAAAAAGAGTCCTCGATTCGCTTAACCTATCATAAATCCATTATCGACGGACTCTAATACGATCAGTAAAGCAGGTCAAACATCACAGACTCATTCAAGTCACGTAAGTTCCCCTCTTTTCATATATATATATATATATATATATTGTATATCTAAAATTCGAGAAGGTTTATAACATGATTCCAAATTTTGATATTTCAGGACCATCCATCAGCTACAGTGTCGATGAATGTCGAATCTTTGGTTCAGTCAACAGTACCAATTTTAGAGTTAAAGTTTAAAAATCCTATTTTTCTCGACTCATTTTACATGTTTCTCTTCTCTAACTTATATTTTGAACCGCAGCAACCCGAGGATGTACAAAACCCTTCCCCCGCACCAACGCACATCGACCCACCTTCTCCTTTTGGTAAAAATTTCTTCCTTACTGCCTATTTTGACCTTATCTCTATTAGGATTTTAAATTCATTTTCTCGAACAAACTTATTTCCCTTTCAGATAATATTGTAAATATCCCCACAGTCGAAATCCAAGATTCTCCTTCACCATCTCCGGCAGAATAACCAATTTCTCCTCCTTTCGAGGTTTCATCCGTCGAACTGATTTCATCGACATTGCCCCATATAAGTGATCCTACCTCAGAAGATTTACCAGAATATCGAACTGTCATTGAAGAAGATCCATTCTCAATTCTCGATATTCTATTATCTGAAGACGTCACTCCTTCAAGCCATTCATCTAAACCACCCGTGACGTCAACTAAAGAGGCAAACAAATTGATACAACAATTTAGGTCTTTCTTCTATTCTTCACCTCTCGAGGTCTTGGTGGAATCGCGCGAGAAAAAACAACTTTTCCAAGAGATTCTTACTGCTATAGAGGCATTCCCCGATGATACACTTCCAAAAAGTTTCGACGCTGAAGTCGCAGCGACTATCGATTTATTTAACAAAGCTTATTCTGCAAGGAAGAAAAAACAATCTATAGCGACCGAGTTGACTACCATTTCTACCTTCCAAACTGAGAAATCGAACTTGTTGAAAACTCAAAAGCTTGATCTTGAAGAAGCGTCGAAAGAACAGTCTTTGGTTAGAGGTGAAATCGAAGAATTGAAGAAAATACTACAACAACTCGAAGCACAAGATGATTTCCTCACAACAAAATTGAATTCGATCAAATCTTCTGCAAAAGAAGTGTCACTTTCTCTGGGGAAAAGCATGGAGCACAAACGGAAAGTGATTTCCGAAGAAAATTCGAACCTCTCTTCTTGGATTCAATTGTTAATAGATTTTGATCAACTCAAATCTCAATATCTAATTTTGTAGAACATCATATTTGAATTAATTCTGAATGCTTATTTCCCTTATTTGTGGTATATAGTCTTTTAAGTACTTTCCGTTTATTGACAAGACTTTCTCTTTATTATGCCAATCAACAATCGAATAAGCATTATTCGATAACACTTTAACGACTTCAAAAGGCCGTTCCCAATTCGACGACCATTTACTATAACTTTTACATTTCTTATCCATCGGCAAAATCGTTTTCCAAACTAAGTCACCTTCGCTAAATTTTTTTGTCGAACTCTCTTATTATAAACTCGAGCAATTTGATTTTTTTTTAGAATAATATTATTCAACGCTTGCAATCTTATTTCATCGAGTTCATTTAATTCATCATACATCAAGTTCCAATAATCACAGCTGGGTAAATCAATTTGTTTTTGTATTCGAGTTAACTCAATATTTATTTCAATGGGTAAAACCGCATCATGCCCATAGACTAGCTTATATGGAGTATTCTGCAAGGAATCTTTTGGCGAATTTCGATAGGCCCACAAAATTTGTAATAACGTTTCATGCCAGGTTTTTGGTTTGCTATCGACATGTTTCTTTATTAAACTAATAATTACTTTATTAATTGCTTCGACCTACCCATTAGCCTGAGCATAATATGGAGTTGAAGCTAATAACTGAATATTTCTCGATTCAACATATCCAACCATCTTCTTACCAGTAAAAATTGTCCCTCTATTAGTTGTAATAGACTGTGGTATCCTGAATCGATAAACAATGTATTCTTCAATAAAATCAATTACATCTTGTTGATCGACATCTTTTAACAGAATTGCTATGTCCTTTCGATGACTGTGGAAAAATTTGTCCAATTAAATCGATGGCCCAACCTCTGAAAGGCCATGGTTTGATAACCGAATGTAGTTCGCTAGCAGGGACTTGTTGTATAGGACTAAACTTCTGACATTCTTCACAGGACTTAGCATACTCGATACAATCTTTTAAAATCGAAGGCTAGTAATATCCTTGTCGAGTTAACATCCATCTCATTTTTTGGCCTACCATATGTGCACCACATATTCCATTATATACTTCTGCCATTGCTAAATAAGCATCGTCATTCCCTAAACATCTAAACAATACTCCATCAATACCTCTCTTATACAATTCATCATTCAATAAAACATATTTTACTGCTCGATATTTAATTTTCTTATCGATTCTCCCGTTTGGATTTTGCAAATAGTCTATAATCGATTTTCTCCAATCTTGATCATCTAAGTCACTAATTTGTAAAATTTCACTTTCTTGGGGTAATTTCTCTTTAATTTGAATCATTTTTTGTAAATTTTCCAGAGATATTTTATACTTAGATGCTATTTGCGCTAAATCATTGGCTTCTCGATTGAACTCTCGGGGAACATATTCGAATATTATGTCATCGAACATTCTGCTCAAAGTAATTACTTTTTCTAGATATATGAACAAATTAGTGTTGATACATTTATACTCTTTTCGTACTTGTTTGATCACTAATTGTGAATCACCTCTTACAATTACATGTCGAGCTTTTAACTTAATCAAAGTCTCGAGACCTGTAATCAAAGCTTCATACTCAGCTTCATTATTCGAACAAGTAGGCTTAATTTCAAATAATAACTTAGTCGGGATATTATTCGGTGAAATAATAAGAAATCTTACTCCCGATTTGTCCGATGTACTCGATCCATCGAAATACATTATCCATTTACTTATTTCAATAAATAAATTATCAATTGAGTCAACTGTATGGTCTGCCATAAAATCAACGATTATTTGGCCTTTTACCGATTTCAAAGACTCGAATGATAATGAAAATTCTGTCAAAGCTAACACCCACTTTCCTATTCGGTTATGCATAATAGGTTTCGAAAAAAGAAATTTCAAAATATTATTTCTAGAATAAACCATCACATCATGAGGTTTCATTACATATTTGAGTTTCGTACAAGAGAAATACAAACACAATCCTAACTTTTCGATATCATTGTATCGAGTTTCAGCATCATTTAAGATTCTACTTAGATAATAAACAACACATTCCACACCATTCTTATCCTCCTGTGCTAGTAGACTGACTATAGTTCGATCTAATGCTGATATATATAACTTTAATGGCTTGTTCCTCATTACTGGTATCAAAATCAGAGGATTCGTCAACATCAATTTGATCTGCTCAAAGGTTTCCTGATGTTCCTCCTTCCATTTGAAATCTGCTTCCTTTTTCAACTTTAACAAAGATGAAAAAACATAAGTCTTACCAGCCAAGTTAGAAATAAATCGTCTTAAATAATTTATTTTTCCCAAAAATGATTGCAACTGTTTTTTAGTCTTTGGAGCAGAAGTATCTAATATAGCTTTTGCTTTATTCTTATCGATCTCGATCCCTTTTTCGTGTGCTATGAATCCTAAAAATTCACCAGCAGACACACCAAAGGAACATTTCAGATGATTCATTTTTAATCCGTATTTCCTCATTCTTTGAAAAGACTTTCTCAAATTATCTAAATGTTTATGTTTTTACTTCGATGCTACAACAATATCATCTATATAAATCTGCATAAAATCATTGATCAAGTCATGAAAAATCAAATTCATTGCTCTTTAATATGTTGCCCCGACGTTTTTCAATCCAAATGGCATCACTATCCATTCATAAGTACCCAATGCCCCAGGGAATCGAAAAGCTGTTTTAGCTATATCATTCTGGGAAACAAAAATTTGATTATATCCTGAATAACCATCTAAAAGACTTAACATTTCATTACCAGCTACTGCATCTATTAGCATATCGGCTATTGGCATAGGATATTCATCTTTAGGAGTTGCTAAAATTAAATCTCGATAATCAATGCATACTCTTATTTTACCATTCTTTTTAATAATTGGAACAATATTAGAAATCCAATCGACATACCTGACAGTCCTGATGAACTTTGCTCTAAGAAGTCTCTCGATCTCTTCTTTAATCTTACCCATCACCTTATGTGCAAATCTCCTCGGAGCTTGTTTTACTGGCTTCCTGCCTTCTATGATAGGTAATCTATGTTCGACTAGACTTCAATCCAACCCAGGCATTTCTTTATAATCCCAAGCGAAGCAGTCTTTATACTCTTCTAGTAATGAAATCATATCTTTTTTCATTTCTTTCTCGAGATATCTGCTAATATAAGTAGGTTTTCTGTCCTCTATACTTCCCAAGTTGATCTCTTCTAACAGATCTTGGGCCTCGACTTTTCTGTGATTCGATGTGATGAATTTCTCAAAACCTAAAGGAGAATTATCATAAATGCAATCAAGTATAACTTGATCACTATTATTTGCTACTACTGTCGAATAAATCGATTTATTTATTCCTACCTTAGTATTACTACTTTCTTGGCCCTCTTTCTTTTCATCTTCATATCTTCTTAATCGAGCCAAGAATTCCTCATAATCTTTATTCATTTTCACCGGCCACTTCGAGGCTGACCCCCTCTTTAATCATGACAAACCCTCTTTTCTCATTCATTTCCAAGAAACGCTCCTCGTGCAATTTTGAATTAAAGTCTTCGACGGTCTCGAAGGTGAATGGTTGAGTGAGCGCCAATTCTGCAGTGACCGACCAGCCTGAGACAAAATGTCACAAACTCATGTTGGTCTCCTTGAATTATTTCAAGATGTCCATCTCGATTCCACATAAACAACTTCTGATGAGCCGTGGAAGGTACAACTCTAACTCCATGAATCCACTCCCTACCAAGCAACGCATTAAAGTTGGCATGTGATTGGACAACTACAAAAATAGTGGGCCTCGAATAAGTACCCACTTTCACATCTAAGGCAATCATGCCTTCGAGCTCGATGATTTCCCATGAAATCGAAATCATGATATTATGCTCGACTAAGTCTTTCAATTCGATACCAAACCTCTTCGACATAGTGATTGGCAATATGTTTACCGCTGCACCACCATCCACAAGGACCTTATTAACCTTTTGTCCTTGAATTTCGATGTTCAACAATAAGGGCTTCAAATGAAACCTCATTTCCTCGGATGGAGGATCGATAAAAGCAACATCTCTATGGGGAAATTCGCATGACGCCTGTGTCACCTATGTCACTTTTGGTCTCATTTCTTCGGAATATAAATCGTCCTCTTGATTGACGTTATTTTGCTCTTGAAACTCTTCGTACTCGCTCACATACTCCGCGGGTAGTATCAATATTACTCCGACCTGATGTCCATCCCAACTATCTTCATTCTTACCATCGACAAAGTCTCTTACATACTGAGCCCTGATTGATATATTATTTTCTTTAAAGTTCTTATAATTATTGACCCTTCCCCAGTAAGGGATCCTTCCTCCTCTCCTCCAAGGCCTTCCTCGAAATCTCCTTTGGAATGTAGGGAATCCAGTATTTGATCATTCATCATATGAAAGTTTATCAAAAATATCATTATTTTGAAGTCTACCTCTTCCTCCCCGAGGAGAATACATTTCTTTCCTAACCCATCGGTTTTGATTTCTACTAGAACCAGAACCAACAGATTGTTGCTGATTCTCCCCCATCGTTGTCTGGGCTATTTGATCCTCTTTAACATTGCAATTTTTATGTTGTTCCTCTATTTTCTTTATCTGTCCTGCCCTGAAGGCTTTAGCAGCTGATCTGTCAAACATCGCGCTGCATCGTGGACATAATGTCACGCCTTCGTCCTTCTCTTTCTTTCTGGTTAAAAATTCGACAAGGGAATCTTTTGATCGAGGATAGATCCCTCTCTCGAATTCTTTCTCGAACTCGCTTAGGTTAAACTCTATGTCTTCTTCTGACATGTCCATTTTGACATGTCTAGGATCAATGTCTTCAGTAACATCGACCATACCTATAAAAGTTGAATTTATCAATCGGACATCTTCAGTAATGCTCGTCTGGGATTCGACATACCCTACTTGAACTTCAAATGGACTCGTATCCACTTTCATTGACATCTCCTCGAACTTCAATCTTCCTTGATCGATCACATCTTGGATCGTGTTCCTGAAATGTATACAATTATTAGTGCAGTGCCCATAAATATTATGAAATTTGCAATATTTTCGACCATTTCTTTGATCTGCGGAGGGTAATTTATGATCATCGCTCAACTTAATCTGTTTATCTTTCAATAAAATATCGAAGATTTTATCTGTTTTTGTTACATCAAAAGTATATGTGCGATTTGTCATTTTGTCTTTTACTTCATTTTTCTACAGCAATGTACAAATATATGGAGCTCCTACTTTGAGCTCTGCTATATTTACTTTCTCATTGACAGATTCTTCAATTTCTACTTCTGTCCTGGGATTCTCCTCATATATGTCATTTATATACGCTACCCTATCTTTCTTCATAGGCTTTTTAAATTTCTTGTAATTTGTTTCTCATATTCGATTTGTTCCACTCTTCTCACTTTATCGGCTAGCTGAGCCATGTCATTTAATGGTAAATTAACCAACTTCTTCCTAATCGAGAATTCTAAACCTGCAGAGGCCATTCTGACTAATTCAAATTCGGGAATTTGAGTAAAACATCTCGATTTCATTTGTCTAAATCTATTCAAATAATCATCTACACTTTCATGATTATATCTCTTTATATTCATTAAGTCGATAAGACTTACTTGAGTCTCCCCCCTAAAGAATTGCTCATGAAAATTTCTTTCCAATTGCAACCAATTACATATCGAATTAGGTGGCAACGAAGTAAACCAAGTGAAAGCATTCTTTGCTAACGAACTAGGGAAGTATTTCATTTTTAATTTCTCACTCATCGCTATATCTCCACATTCGATTTGATATCGCGCCACATGTTTGATAGTGGATTCACCAATTTCTCCAGCAAATTTGGTGAATTTGGGTATTTTGTATCCTCGAGGTAATTCTGTCTCGAGAATCGTATTTGGAAAAGGAGAAACAAAGTACGGTTGGTTGGGTGGTCTTAATTCCACTCCTTAAGGATTCATCCTTTGTCCCAGCATATGATTGTATTGCATGTTATTCTGATTGTACATATTTTGAAATCCCCCATTTAAATTTCTGCAAGTAGCATTCCTCACATGCTGATATTCATTCCCCACATGCTGATATTCATTCCCCACATGCTGATATTGATCAATATTTCGATTTCTCCTTAATAAATAAAGGGGATTGGTATTAACATTTTGGTTATTATTCTGATTGATATTATTTTTGACCCTCATTTGCCGAGGTATTGCCAATGCATCCCCGATACATGTCATTTGATCTGCTAATATCTCAAAACTATTGGTAGTGTTTTGAACTAATGGGTTTAATACTGTAGTCAACTGTTGTGATAACATGTTAACCATCTCGAAATTGCTTTCATCCATTTGTTGTCGAAGCACTCCTAATGAATTACTGGAAATTCCAGTACTATCATTTTCGATAGTCTCAAAATTGGATCGATGATAATCTCTATCGAATGCATATCTCCCGTCATCCAGATTTGCTCTATGATCTAGGTTTGATATTGGAGACGTCTGTTGTGTTCCTAAACTTTGCGCATTCCCTGGATTCTGAGGTGTTACTAAATTTTGGGACACACCTAAATTTGGGGATACTCCAAAGTTTTGAGGCATACCCAAGGTTTGAAACGTTCGTAAGTTTTGGGGCATTCCTAGGTTAAATCTCGTACCTCGTGGTATTGAAGAAGTACCAACCCCATTCATATTATTAAACGAAAAACTAGGCGACCTTACACTCATATGCGGGCCTGCATATGTTGTTACGGGGTTTCCCGTAGTTTGCATATTGTTTGACATTACAGTACTAGACCCTAACTGAGTATTTGCTAATGTCCCTGGGCTTTGTTCAGTGCTCACAGGCATCGACGCATTCACAGTTGTCGATATTACAGGCATATTTCCATTGTGAATTTGCCCCCCAGTGTTTGGTGGATGTGGACTATTTTGAATCTCACTGTTATTTTGATTATTCGGTGGATTTTGACTCATTCTCACTACTCGCTCACTCCTTAATCTCATACACTTTTGAACTAGCCAATTTTTTGTGTAACGAGGCCCCCCTACCTGGCGCGCCAATTTGTTTCTGGTGAAAATTTGATCGATTTCGATTAAATCAGAGACTTGGGTTCTAACCAAATTTCAACCACGTAGATTCTTCTTACTTAGGCTAGCAAAAGGTTTTCAATCGAAAAATGCATGAGAATCGAAAATCCCATAGTATCGAAAATCAACACAACCTAGTGTGCAGATTAACAATCGAAAGTACTATTTTTGGTATTTTTATTAGGAAGCGCGAAGTAAAGAAAGCAGCAAAGGGTATCAAAATGAAAAGTAGTGCAGAATATTAAATTGCAGAGAAATGTTAATGACAATGAATTGAAATTGCAAAAATGTAAATGGTGAAGAACTTAAACGCAGAATTTTAACTTGCATAAAGGGAAAATGACAAGGAATTAAAAGTGCAGAAACTTAAAGTTGATAAACGTAAATTGCATGAAAGTAAAATTGCCTGAACATAGATTACTAGGGAAAGTAAAGAAAGCGATAAAGACAATCAATGATAATGGAAATCCAGAGCATTAAAAACTTCATTATGCGTCGTTCTCCTGTAGACTTTTCACTAGTGTTTCTGTTCTCTTTGCCAATTCCCCCCACCCTTTTTTCCTTCAATCTTCGCTCTATTTATGGAGCATCCCTCAGGTAACCGCCTAAGAGCAGTTAACGAAAACTGCTACCACGTTCCACGTGCACGTCCCTCGAAGTTTTACTTTAGTTCTACGGTTTTAGAAAACTGCTTCCACGTTCCATACGCGTTTAACCGTTTCTCAATTTATAACTTAGCCATAATTTCGATAGCCATGTAGGTTAACCTTTCCCTCGATCTCGATTTCAAATCTCGAGAACTTTGATTTACTTTTGATTCCCCTTAACCTTAACATTACACTTGATTCTAATTTCTCGATTTTCTTCAGCAATAGACATCAAATATTCTTCCTTCGATTCTTGATTTATGTGTTCATACTGTTACGTGATCATCGAATGTCTTCCATCCATCTTTTCGATTTATCAATTTTTAACCAATCATATGATCCTCAATTTTTCTTTCCTTCGCTTTTCGATCCCTATATCAATTTTTTCACTAACAGTTAGATAATCTTAAATTACGAGGGTGGTTTCTATAATTTAGTATGAGTATGCAATTATTTGGTTAGTTTATTTTGATGGGTTGCTGAGATATCGCAAGTGAATTTTTGTTCTGCTGCTAGATATTTGTTAAAAGGTTATTTTTTTGTTAATATGATACTGTTTCTGGTGAAAATTTTGGTTGTTTTCGATGTCCTAGAGATTTAGGTTCTAACCAAATTTTAACCATGCAAATTCTTTTTATTTAGGCTAACAAACAATTTTCAATCAAAAAGTGTATATAAATAGAAAATGTCACAGTATCGAGCTGAATAAAAGATAAATCATGCACGTATATTAAAAACATGGAAAGCGTGATAAAGCATGTATATCGAAATCGAAAGTACTATTTTTGTATTTTTTTTATATTAAAAGACTCGAGAAGATGAAATTTAACAGAAGTAAAGAGAACAGTAACACATAAAATTAAATTGCACTAAGAGTAAATGACATAAATTAAAGTGCGCATAAAAGTAATCGACAATACTGGAAAGTAAATTAATCGTGCGAGTAAATAAATTACTGAGAAAGTAAAGAAAGCATTAAATGCAGAATCTTAAAATTGCATAAGAGTAAATGCGGAATTGTAAAATTTCATAAGAGTAGATGACATGAATTTAAATTGCATTAAAGGTAAAGTACCAGGGAAAGTAAAGAAAACGGTAAAAACAGTTAATGAAAATGGAAATCCAGATTGCCAGAAACTTCATGATTCGTCGTTCTCCGGTAGACTTTTCACTTGTGTTTCTGTTGTCTCTGCCAATTTTCTCTTCTTCTTCATGCTTCATTCTATTTATAGGCCCGCTTCAATGTAACCTCCTAAGAGCGGTTTAGAAACCACTACCACGTTCCCATGTATGAGTCAACCTCTTTCTTGATCTTCGATATTCAGCCACGGTTCAAAAACTGCTATTCATGTTCCCATGTG
The DNA here is from genome assembly GCA_963425845.1 of Sphenostylis stenocarpa. NCBI lineage: Eukaryota > Viridiplantae > Streptophyta > Magnoliopsida > Fabales > Fabaceae > Sphenostylis > Sphenostylis stenocarpa. Next base: position 7,410,267 of record OY731408.1, read on the forward strand.
CATGATAACTGTTCCCTTGATCTCGATCTCAACCACGGTTTAGAAAACCGCTTCCCATGTCCCACGTTCGCGTTTAACTGTTCTCTCGATCTCGAATCCAGACATCGAGTACTTTGAACTGCTTTCTGACTATCTTCGATATTCATCATTTTTACTCTCCATCATGTCATCGATTTTCTCCCATTCGATTCTTGATCGATATTTCCATACTAATACATGGTCATCGAACAACTCTCGATTTCACATATCGATTTCTTTCCCACCAACACGATCATCGAATGTCTTCCAACCACTAATCGATTTATCTATCGATTTTTTAACCAACATATGGTCCTCGATTTCCTTCCATCCGCTTTTCGATCCATACACCGATTTTCCTAATTATCGAATTCCTTCTTTTGATTGTTGATTCAGATTCTCGATTTTTCCCACCAACAAAATGCCCCCTTGAAAGAATAAAATATTTGTGCAAATTTTGTATTCTTTCAAAAATATTTATTTCAACTCTTAAATGTTCTGAATCCAAAAGGCTGTTTTTATTGTGAAATGTCAAATCAAAGCATTCCCCTCATTAATGTTACTAGATTTCCCCCAACCTTCCACGTATGGCGTTTCAACTGCCCTAATTGACTCCTTTAAAATACTCAAATCAACTGGTATTTTACTAAACCTAACCTATCTTCCTCATCTATTACCTCTTCTCCGTCTTCCATCTTTACACAACTGCCATGGTAACCTCCAAATCTTCTGACCTCCCCACCCCGCCATTGTCGATGGTGACTTCAAACCTAATAGAGATAAACGGCCAAAAGTTCGCCCCGGTCCCGCTGTTGGAAGAGGCTTCACAAAAAATCGCCGAAACACAGGTACTTATACCTTATACAGTTGATAATGTTGATTATGCATTCGATGGTCCTATTCGTTATTCTGGTGGGTCGTCTTATTCTACTATCCGTCTACCTTCCGAAAGCAAAGCCATTATTCACAAAACTGAGATAAGGATTGATTTCCTAAATGCTACCTAAAAAGTGTACCGAACCGATCCTCCCCATAAGAAACCGTTATATATCAGGTCGTTTGATAGAGTGAAAACCAAGTTTGGGAATCATTGGAAAGACAGGGATTTTCGATTTTCTCCACTTATCTCGATGTGATTTATCATCTTTGGATATGCCCATGTTCTTATCCACCGTTCATCTATGGAATAAGGATTTACACGCTATGGAGCTATCATGTGGTCCTCTTTCCCCTACTCTTTTCGAGATTACTGCAATTACTGGGTTAAAGCCCACAAGGGAAAATATTTTAAGACTGCTTTCCCTTCGGACGACTCTCTCAAAGCAAGAATCGATTGGGATGCGAAGACCTATGGTCATTTCATCGAAAAAAATTTTATCGATGACCAATAAATGGCAGTTTCCCATGAAGAACATATTGCGTTTTTGGTATATTGGCTTTGCACTCATGTTTTTTGCCCCCGATCTATCCAAATTTCATCACATTTTTATAACCTTGCTTACCTTCTCCATACCGGTCAACCTCAGATTTGTTTGACAAAACTCTTGTTGGCTCATGTGTATACAACATTCGATGAGACAATTGATATCTTGAATACTCAAAAACCCTCAGGAAATTTTTTAGGTCCCATGCGGTTCATCCAATTATGGCTAACTTCGATTTTCGAAAGTGTCCTTCCGCACCATCCAAAGCTCCCCCAAGTTTTAATTTAGAAGGTGCCCGATTATCATCCCGACAATCTCAACAAAAATCCCCCGATGAAGCCAATTATAAAACTTATCTGAAGTTCTTACTGACTCGATTTTATTTTGACTCATGTTTGGCCCCTTTCATTACATATCATGGAAAAAATAAGTTATAGGCTTCGAGGACCAACATGGTTTAAGTCAAGATTCTCAACTCCTACTCCAGGTTTACAATCAGAACTAGTTGATGTATGGAGTAATTATTTAACCCAAGATGTTTTGGTGTCGGGCTTTCAATCAAAAGATATCAAACTCATGATATATTATCCTCAACTTTTTTCAAGGCAATTTGGTCTAAGTCAAGCTTCCCCCTTTTTCATCGATAGTCCCCCAAGGCTCAAGTTCAATGAATCGAATGTAGGAAGGAAACTCACCAAATTATTACCACAAAGCCCACTTCATTTTTACCCTTATGCTTTCGAGTCAAATTACTTATCTACTCCTGACTTTTCTCAATGGTGGAATGATTGGTTTTCAAGAATTCACTCTAACTTTGATACAATCCAATTGAAATTGACTGAGCATCCTTCTCTCATTGTGCAGGATAAATCGAAGACCAAGAAAGATAAATACTCCCACTATCTTCAAATATCTTGATTTGAAAACTTTTATCGAGAATGCTACAACCCTCTTAACTTAGAAGACACATTTTACAATGTTGTTATATCCCTCGCCAACAAAACAGACACCAATAGATCGAACCACAAAATAATAAATTCTCGAGGTAAAACCCCATTTGAAATGTATTGTCCTAACCACCTACCCACTTTCCCTACGGCCTTTTGGGATCGCCAAATCTTTAACTCATCCTAAATGGGTTCGAGATTTAAGATCCTGGAAAGAAAGTATTTCTCAAAAACCCAAAAACAAAGAAATTTCGATATTGAAACTATCCTACTACCCTTACCTAAACACTCCCCAACATTCTCTTCCTCATTGGCTTGTCCATATCGATTGGGTCAAGATTTTAACTCCATCACCTTTTGGTGAGATTTTATCACCCTTTTTAAAGATACTCATAGTCTTCCTTAAATTGTAACCTAACTATTTTTCTTTGTGGACAGTTTCGAAGCCTCACAAAGTCACAATCTCAGAGAAAAACTGGGAGTCTTCCGACAAATCGGACCCATCTGTTCCCACACAAAATAGAAAACAATCAGCAACAATTACCTCGTCTTCGAGAAAATCAAAGGTTTCTTTTCAATCCCTATTATCTTGCTCATTTTGATTTCTTTTTTTATAGCTGATTCATTTTTCACCACTTTCAGAAACAAAAATCCAAAAAGAGTCCTCGAACTACTCAACCTATCATTAATCCATTATGGACGGACTCCAATACCGTCAGTAAAGCAGGTCAAACAACACAGACTCACTCGAGTCATGTAAGTAGAGATTTCCCCTTTTTATATATATATGTATTATGCATATAAAAATCGAGAAGGTCATAACATGATTCCAAAATTTGGTATCTCAAGACCATCCATCAGCTACAGTGTCGACAAATGTCAAATCATTGGTTCAACCAACCATTTCGCCACCAATTTTAGAGGTAAAATTAGAAAATCCTACTTTTCTCGACCCATCTTACATAATTCCCTTTTCTAACCTGTATTTTAAATAGCAGAACACCGAGGATGTACAAAATCCTTCCCTCGCACCAATGCACATCGAACTACCTTCTCCTTTTGGTAAAATTTTATTTAATGTCCTATTTTTACCTTATCCCTATTAGGATTTTATTAAGTTATATTCATCTTCTGAACAAACTCATTTTCATTACAAATGATACTGTAAATATCCCAACAGTTCATATCCAAGATTCTCCTTCACCACCCCTTGTTGAACAACCAATCTCTCCCTTCGAGGTTCCATCTGTCGAACTGATTTCGTCGACATTGCCTCAACTGAGTGATCCTATCCCTGAAGAATTACCAAAATATCGAACTATTATTGAAGAAGATCCATTTTTTATTCTCGATATTCTATTATCTGAAGATGTCACTCCCTCAAGTCATTCATCTCAGCTGCCTGTGACATCAACTGAAGAGGCAGACAAATTGATAAAATGATTCAAATATTTCTTCTACTCTTCACCTCTCAAAGTCTTAGTGGAATCGCTCGAGCAAAAACAACTTTTTCAAGAGATCCTTACTGCTATAGAAGCATTCCCCAATGACAATCTTCCAAAGAGCTTCAATGCTGAAGTAGCGGCGGCTACTAATTTATTTAACAAAGCTTACTTTGCGAAGAAGAAGAAACAATCTATAGCAAATGAGTTGACCACAATTTCTACCTTTCAAGATGAAAAATTGAATTTGTTAAAAAGTCAAAAGCTTGAGCTTGAAGAGGCGTCAAAAGAACAATCTTTTCTTAGAGGTGAAATCGAAGAACTGGAGAAAAGACTTCAACACCTCAAAACAAAAATGAATTCGATCAAATCTTCTGTAAAGGAAGTGACACTTTCTTTGGGACAAAGCATGGAGCGCAAACGAAAAGTGGTTGTCGAAGAAAATTTGAACCTCTCCTCTTGGACTTAATTGTTGACAGATTTTGATCAACTCAAATCTAAATATCAAATTTTGTAAAACATTATACTTTAATTAATTGTGAATTCTTATTTCCCTCGAGGCTTATAATCTTTTAAGTATTTTCCATTTATCGATAGTACCTTTTCTTTACTATGTCAATCAACAATCGAATAAGCATTACCCGATAACACTTTAACAATTTCAAAAGGACCTTCCTAATTCGGTGACCATTTGCCATAACTTTTAGACTTCTTATCCATCGGCAAAATCGTTTTTCAAACTAAATCACCTTCGCTAAATATTTTCTGTCGAACTCTCTTGTTATAACCTCGAGCAATCTGACTTTTTTGTAAAATAATATTATTCAACACTTGCAATCTTATCTCATCGAGTTCATTTAATTCGTCATACATCAAGTTCCAATAATCACAACTGGGCAAATTATTTTGTTTTTGTATTCGAGTTGACTTAATATTTATTTCGATGGGTAAAACCACATCATGCCCATAGACTAACTTATACGGGGTATTCTGCAGAGAATCTTTCAGCGAATTTCGATAGGCCCACAAAATCTGCAATAACGTTTCATGCCACGTCTTTGGTTTATTACCGACATGTTTCTTGATTAAACCAATAATTATTTTATTAATCGCTTCAACCTATCCATTAGCCTGAGCATAATATGGAGTTGATGCTAATAACTGAATATTCCTCGATTCAGCATATCTAAACATTTTCTTACCAGTAAAAATTTTCCCTCTATCAGTGGTAATAGACTGTGGTATCCCAAATCGATAAACAATATACTCTTCAATGAAATCAATCACATCTTGTTGATCGACATCTTTTAACGGGATTGCTTCCATCCATTTTGAAAAATAATCGATAGCTACTATTATATATCTATGTCCTTTCGATGATTGAGGAAAAATTTGACCAATTAAATCGATTGTCCAACCTCTGAAAGGCCAAGGTTTAATAATCGAGTGAAGTTTGCTAGCAGGGACTTGTTGTATAGGACTAAACTTCTGACACTCTTCACAAGACTTAGCATATTCGATACAATCTTTTAAAATCGAAGGCCAGTAATATCCTTGTCGAATTAACGTCCATCTCATTTTTTGACCTACCATATGTGCACCACATATTCCATTATGTACTTCCACCATTGCCAAATAAGCATCGTCATTTCCTAAGCATCTAAGCAATACTCCATCGATACCTCTTTTATACAATTCATCATTGAACAACACATATTTTGCTGCTCGATATTTTATTTTCTTATCGATTCTTCTGTTTGGATTTTGCAAATAGTCCATAATTGATTTTCTCCAATCCTGATCATCTAAGTTATTAATTTGTAAAATTTCACTGTCTTGGGGTAATTTCTCTTTGATTTGAATCATCTCTTGTAATTTTTCTAGAGAGATTTTATACTTAGATGCTATTTACGCTAAATCATTGGCTTCTCGATTAAATTCTCGAGGAACATATTCGAATGTTATGTCATCGAACATTTTACTCAAAGTAATTACTTTTTCTAAGTATCTGAACAAATTAGTATTGATACATTTGTATTCTTTTCATAGTTGTTTGAACACTAATTGTGAATCACCTCTTACAATTACATGTCGAGCTTTAAATTTAATTAAAGTCTAAAGACCCGCAACCAAAGCTTCATATTCGACTTCATTATTCGAGCAAGTGGGTTTAATTTCAAATAATAACTTAGTCGGGATATTACTTGGCGAAATAATAAGAATTCCCACCCCTGACTTGTATGATGTACTCGATCCATCAAAATACATTATCCATTTTCTTATTTCAATGAATAAATTATCAATCGAGCCAATTGTATGGTCTACCAGAAAATCAGCGATAACTTGGCCTTTTACCGATTTTAAAGAATCGAATGATAATAAAAACTCTGTCAAAGCTAACACCCACTTTCCTATTCGATTATGCATAATAGGTTTCGATAAAAGAAACTTCAAAATATTATTTCTAGAATAAACCATCACATCATGGGGTTTCATCACATATTTGAGTTTTGTACAAGAGAAATACAAACACAACCCTAACTTTTCGATATCATTGTATCGAGTTTCAGCATCGTTTAATATTCTACTTAGATAATAAACAACACACTCTACACCATTCTGATCCTCCTGTGCTAGTAGACTAGCTATAGCTCGATCTGATGCTGAGACATACAATTTCAATGACTTGTTCCTCATTACTGGTATTAAGATCGGAGGATTCGTCAAAGTCAATTTAATCTGCTCAAAGGCTTTCTAATGTTCTTCCTCCCATTTGAAATCTGCTTCCTTTTTCAACTTTAACAAAGACGAAAAAACATAAGTCTTACTAGCCAAGTTAGAAATAAATCATCTTAAATAATTTATTTTTCCCAAAAATGATTGCAACTGCTTTTTATTCTTTGGGGCAGAAATATCTAGTATTGCTTTTGCTTTATTTTTATCGATCTCGATCCCTTTTTCATGTACTATGAATCCTAAAAATTCACCAGCAGACACACCAAAGACACATTTCAAAGGATTCATTTTTAAACCGTATTTCCTCATTCTTTCAAAAGATTTCCTTAAATTACCTAAATGTTCATGTTTTTCCTTCGATGCAACAAAAATATCATCTATATAAACCTGCATGAAATCATTAATCAAATCATGAAAGATTAAATTCATTGCTCTTTAATATGTTACCCCGACGTTTTTCAAACCAAATGGCATCACTATCCATTCATAAGTACCCAATGCCCCCGGGCATCGAAAAGCTGTTTTAGCTATATCATTTTGGGCAACAAAAATTTGATTATAGCCTGAATATCCATCTAAGAGACTTAAAATTTTATTACCAGTTACCGCATCGATTAACATATCAGTTACTGGCATAGGATATTCATCTAGGCATGGCAACGGGGTGGGATGGGGGCGGGACGGAGGCGGGTTTTGCCTCCCCGATCCCCGCCCCCGACTTTTTTAATCATCCTCGTCCCTGCCCCCAATCCCCGCCGGGGTTAGAAATTAAGCCCCCATCCCCGTCCCCGCTAGGTTTCGGGTTCCCCGTCCCCGCCCGTCCCCGATCTATATTATTTTTAAAAATATAATTACATTTATAATAAATTAATTTTACTATCTATTTTTTATATATAAATAAATATTTATAATTTTATAATTTATAATAATTATTAATTAAATATACATTTTAATTTATTATTTTTATATTAAAATATGTATGTAAAAGAAATATTTAATCATTTTTTATTTATAACATTATTATTATTATTATTATTATTATTATTATTATTATTATAATCTGTATTCAAATATTTGAATACTTATAACATTATCATTATTATTATAATACTGTATTCAAACATTTGATTATATATATAAGTTAATTCATTTTTAAGTTGTCATTTAAAAATATGAAATATATAGTTTATAATGAAATATTTAATAAGTTAATTATTATTCAATTAGTTCAAAGTGATAAAAGTTTAAATTATCAATTCCTTTAATCCTTTAAAATACAATTATTTTATTAAGATAAAATTTGATATATGATAAATAAGAATAATAAGATAAACAAATGACATAATAAAACCTAATAAATATAAATTATAAATAAAATAATATTAGTTACTATTAAGATTTATGTAAAATACTTAGAAAAAGATAAAGAATAAAAAAATTAACTTTGTGTTCATCAAATTGATTGAAAAGATTGAAAAAAAAACAAATTGATGAGAGAGATTAAAGAAATATGAAAAACTGCAAGGTATAAGAGAGAATAATGTAATAAATTAAATGATATAAAAGATTAAAAAAAACAAAAAAATTAAAAAATTAAAAAATAGGTAGAAGAAAAATAAAAATGGGTAAAATATAAAAAAATGGCCTTATATGTAATAGAAAAAGAAAAGAAAATACTTTTAAAATATTAATATTTTAAAATTTAAATTTAAATATAAAGTCGAGGTGGGGACGGGTCGGGCTCGGAGTGGGGATTGCATTACCCATCCCCGCCCCGCCCCTACTTTTTAAAGTGGGGAAAACCCGAACCCGCCCCAGTCAACTTGGGTTTTCCCCGTCAAACTCGGGGCGAGGGCGGGTCGATCCCCACGGGGACGGGTTTAATTTCCATCCCTATATTCATCTTTAGAAGTTTCTAAATTTAAATCTCGATAATCAATGCATACTCTCATTTTACCATTCTTTTTAATAACTGGAACAATATTGGAAATCCAATCCACATACCTGGCAGTTCTGATAAATTTTATGCTAAGAAGTCTCTCGATTTCTTCTTTAATCTTACCCATCACCTCAGGTGCAAATCTTCTCGGATCTTGTTTTACTGGCTTCTTGCCTTCTATGATAGGTAATCTATGCTCGACTAAACTTCGATCCAATCCAGGCATTTCTTCATAATCTCAAGCAAAGCAGTCTTTATACTCTTCTAGTAATGAAATTATATCTTTTTTCATTTCCTTCTCTGGATTCCTACTAATATAAGTAAGTTTTCTTTTCTCTATACTTCCCAAGTTGATTTCTTCTAATAGATCTTGGACCTCACTTTTTTGTGATTCAATGTGACAGATCTTTCAAAACCTAAAGGAGAATTATCGTAAATGCAATCGAGTATAACTTGATCACTTTTATTTGCTACTACTGTCGAGTAAATCGACTTATTTATTCCTACCCTAGTACTACTACTTTCTTGACTCTCTTTCTTTTCATTTTCGTATCTTCTCAATCGAGCCAAGAATTCCTCATAGTCTTCATTCATTTTCACCGGCCACTTCGAGGTTGGCCCCCTCTTTGATCATGACAAACCCTTTTTTCTCATTCATTTCCAGGAAACGCTCCTCATGCATTTTCGAATTAAAGTCTTCGATAGTCTCGAAAGTGAATGGTTGAGTGAGCGCCAAATTTTGTAGTGACCAACCAGCCTGAGACACGAATGTTACGAACTCGTGCTGGTCGCCTTGAATTACTTCGAGATGTCCATCTCAATTCCACATAAATAGCTTCTGATGAGTCGTGGAGGGCACTGCTTCAACCCCATGAATCCATTCTCTGCCCAGTAATGCATTGAAGTTGGCATGTGATTGGACAACTACGAAAACAGTAGGCCTCGAATAAGTACCCACTTTCACATCTAAGGCAATCATGCCTTCTGAACTCGATGATTTCCCGCTGAAATCGGAAATCAAATTATTCCTGACTAAGTCTTTCAATTCGACACCGAACCTCTTTAACATAGTGATTGGTAGTATGTTTATCGCTGCACCACCATCCACAAGGACCTTATTCACCTTCTGTCCTTGAATCTCAATATTCAGCATCAAGGGTTTCAAATGAAACCTCATTTCTTCTGATGGAGGATCGATAAAAGCAGCGTCTCTATGGGGAGATTCGCATGACACTTGTGTTACCCACATTACTTTTGGTCTCATTTCCTCGGAAAAGAAATCATCCTCCCGATGAACATCATTTTGTTCCTGAAACTTCTCATACTCGTTAACATATTCTGCGGGTAGTATCGATATTACTCCGATATGTTGTCCATCCCTACTATTTTCATCTTTACCGTCGACAAAGTATCTTACATACTGACCCCTGATCGGTATATTTTGCTCCTCAAAAGTCTTATAATTGTTGAACCTTCCCCAGTAAGATTGGAGCCTTCCCCCTCTTTTCCAGGGTTTTCCTCGAAATCTCCTTTGGAATGTGGGGAATCCAGTATTCGATCCTTCGTTGTATGATAGCCTATCGAACACATCATTATTTTGAAATCTACTTCCTCCTCGAGGAGAATATGTCTCCTTCTTGACCCATCGCAACTGATTTCTACTGGAACACGAACCAACGGATTGTTGATTTTCTCCCACTATCATCTGGATTGTTTGTTTTCCTTTAATATTGCAACTTTTCTGCCGTGTCTCCACTTTTTTGATTTGCTCTTCCCTGAAGGCTTTAGTAGCCAATCTGTCAAACACCGCGCTGCATCGTGGACATAATGTCACGTCCTCATCCTTCTCTTTCTTTATGATTAAAAATTCGACGAGCGAATCCTCTGATCGAGTATAAATTTCTCTCTCGAATTCTTTTTCAAACTCATTTAAGTTGAACTCTATGTCTTCTTCTGACATGTCCATTTTGACATGTCTAGGATCAATGTCTTTAGTAACATCGACCATACCTATGAATGCTGAATTTACCAATCTGACATCTTCAGTAATGCTTGACTGAGACTTAACATACCTCACCTGCACTTCGAATGGATTAGTATCCACTTTCATCGACATCTCCTCAAACTTTAACCTTCCTTGGTCGATTGCATCTTGAATCATGTTCATGAAATGTATACAATTATTAGTCCAGTGTCCATAAATATTATGAAATTTGCAATATTTTCGACCATTTCTTTGATCTAAAGGAGGAAATTTATGATCATCACTCAATTTAATTTGTTTATCTTTCAATAAAATATCAAAGATTTTATCTGCTTTTGTTACATCGAAATTATATGTTCGATTTGCCATTTTGTCCTTTACTTCGTTTTTCTGCAGCAGTTTACAAATATATGGAGCTCCTACTTTGAGCTCTGCTATGTTTACTTTCTCATTGACAGATTCTTCATTTTCTACTTCTGTTTTGGGATTTTCTTCGTATATGTCATTTATATACGCTACCCTATCTTTCCTCATAGGTTTCTCAAATTTCTTGTATCTTTCCTTCTCATACTCAATTTTTTTCACTCTTCTCACTTTATCGGCTAATTGAGTCATGTCATTCAATGGTAAATTAACCAACTTCTTTCTAATCGAGAATTCTAACCCCGCAGAGGTCATTCTAACTAATTCAAATTTGGGAATCTGAGTGAAACATCTCGATTTCATTTGTCTAAATCTATTCAAATAATCATCTATACTTTCATGATTATATCTTTTTATACTCATTAAGTCGATAAGACTTACTTGAGTCTCTCCCCTAAAAATTTGCTCATGAAAATTCCTTTCCAACTGCAGCCAATTAGATATCTAGTTAGGTGGCAAAGAGGTAAACCAAGTGAAGACATTCTTTGTTAATGAACTAGGGAAGTATTTCATTTTTAATTCCTCATTCATAGCTATATATCTCCACATTCGATTTGATATCGTGCCACATGCTCGATAGTGGATTCACCGATTTCTCCAGCAAATTTGGTGAACTTGGGTTCTTTATATCCTCGAGGTAATTCTGTCTCGAGAATCGTATTTGGAAAAGGAGAAACAAAGTACGATTGGTCAAGTGGTCTTAATTCCACTCCCTGGGGATTTATTCTTTGTCTCAACATATGATTGTACTGCATGTTATTATGATTATACATATTTTGAAACCCCCCATTACAATTTCCGTGAGCATCATTCCTCACATGCTGATAATAATCAACATTTCGATTTCTCCTTAATAAATAAGGGGGATTAATATTGATGTTTTGGTTATCATCCTGATTAACATTATTTTCGACCCTCGTTTGTCGAGGTATTGCCAATGCATCCCCGATACGTGTCATTTGATCTGTTAATATCTCAAAACTATTAGTAGTGTTTTGAATTAATGAGTTTAATATTGTGGTCAACTGTTGTGAGAACACATTAACCATCTCGAAATTACTTTCATCCATTTGTTGTCGAAACACTCCTAATGAATTACTGGAAATTCTAGTACTAGCATTTTTGATAGCATCGAAATTAGATCGGTGATAATCTCTATCGAATGCATATCTCCCGTGATCTAGATTTGCTCTATTATCTAGGTTTGGGATTGGAGACATCTATTGTGTTCCTAAGCTTTGCGCATTTCTTGGATTCTAAGGCATTGCTAAATTTTGGGATACACCTACATTCGGGGATACTCCAAAATTTTGGGGCATTCCTAAGGTTTGAAATGTTCCTAAGTTTTGGGGCATTCCTAGGTTAAGTCTCGAATTTCGTGGTACTGAAGTACCAACCCCATTCATGTTATTAAATGTAAATCCAGACGACTTTACACTCATATATGGACATGCATATGTTGTTACGGGGTTTCCCGTGATTTGCATATTGTTTGACATTATAGTACCAGACCCTAACTGAATATTTGCTAATGTCCCTAGGTTTTGTTCAGTATTCACGGGAATTGACGCACTCACAGTTGTCGATATTACAGGCATAGTTCCATTGTGAACTTGCCCCCTAGTGTTTGGTGGATTCGAACTATTTCGAATCTCATTGTTACTCTGACTATTTGGTAGATTTTGACTCATTCTTACTATTCATCCACTCCTTAATCTCATACACTTTTGAACTAGCCAAATTTCGTGTGTTTAACACATCACCCCTACCTGGCGCGCCAATTTGTTTCTGGTGAAAATTTTGGTTGTTTTCGATGTCCTAGAGATTTAGGTTCTAACCAAATTTTAACCACACAAATTCTTTTTATTTAGGCTAGCAAATAGTTTTCAATCAAAAAGTGTATATAAATCGAAAATGTCACAGTATCGAGCTGAATAAATGATAAAGCATGCACGTATATTAAAAACACGGGAAACATGATAAAGCATGCATATCGAAATCGAAAGTACTATTTTTGTATTTTTTTTATATTAAAAGACTCGAGAAGATGAAATTTAACAGAAGTAAAGAGAACAATAAAAGAACATTGAGGCAACAAAGTAACGCATAAAATTAAATTGCACTAAGAGTAAATGACATAAATTAAAGTGCGCATAAAAGTAATCGATAATACTAGAAAGTAAATTAATCGTGCGAGTAAATAAATTACTGAGAAAGTAAAGAAAGCATTAAATGCAGAATCTTAAAATTGCATAAGAGTAAATGCGGAATTGTAAAATTGCATAAAAGTAAATTACATGAATTTAAATTGCATTAAAGGTAAAGTACCAGGGAAAGTAAAGAAAGCGGTAAAAATAGTCAATGAAAATGGAAATCCAGATCGCCAGAAACTTCATGATTCGTCGTTCTCCGGTAGACTTTTCACTTGTGTTTCTGTTGTCTCTGACAATTTCCTCTTCTTCTTCATGTTTCATTCTATTTATAGGCCCGCTTCAATGTAACCTCCTAAGAGTGGTTTAGAAACCGCTACCACGTTCCCATGTATGAGTCAACCTCTTTCTCGATCTTCGATTTTCAGCCACGGTTCAAAAACTGTTATTCACGTTCCCATGTGCATGATAATCGTTCCCTCGATCTCTATCTCAACCACGGTTTAGAAAACCGCTTCCCATGTCCCACGTGCGCATTTAACTGTTCCCTCGATCTCGATTCCAGACATCGAGTACTTTGAACTGCTTTCTGACTGCCTTCAATATTCATCATTTTTACTCTCCATCATGTCATTGCTTTTCTCCCATTCGATTCTCGATCGATATTTCCATACTAATACATGGTCATCGAACAACTCTCGATTTCACATATCGATTTCTTTCCCACCAACACGATCATCGAATGTCTTCCAACCACTAATCGATTTATCTATCGATTTTTTAACCAACATATGGTCCTCAATTTCCTTCCATCCGCTTTTCGATCCATATATCGATTTTCCTAATTATCGAGTTCCTTCTTTCGATTGTCGATTCAGATTCTCGATTTTTCCCACCAACAAGTACATTATACATGACCAATTTAAAGTCATCTCAGTCTAATAAAAATATACAGTGAGTTGCTACATTCACACAATATTAGTGTTACTCATCTTTTTTTATTTTACAAATTGATATCAGAGCTTTATGCTCTGAGTACTGAGTGTGAGAGGAAAACAACGTGCGCTTGTGTGTGTTTAAAAAAGGGAGAGAGTAATGGCGAAGGTAGTTAATGGAATGACCGTACCACAACTGTCAAAGAAAACCAATTATGATAATTGGTGTTTACAGATGAAGACCTTACTGAGTTCCCAAAGTCTATGGGACATAGTAGAGAAGGGGTTCTGAGAACCCGAGGAGGACGAAGACCAATCTGTGACCCAGATTGTCAAATTGGAAAAGATACGAGTAAAGGACAAATCAGCTTTGCATTTTTTGTACAATGTTGTGGATGAATCAGGTTTCGAGAAGATTGAAAATGCTACATCTTCAAAGGAAGCATAGGAGATTTTGGAAGTTGCGCATAAAGGTAACCACCGTGTCAGACAGATCTGACTTCAAACACTCCGAGGAGAGTTTGAGAGTTTGAAGATGGAGGATAAGGAGCAAGTATCCGAGTATATAACTCGGGTGGAGAAGGTGGCTAACCAACTCGGAAGGAATGGGGGAACCAATGCCAGCAAATAGGATAGTGGAGAAAATCTTGAGATCATTAACAAATGATTTTGAGAGTATTGCATGCGCAATTGAGGAGTCAAAGGACTTGTCAATTATCTCAGTGGAAGAGCTCGCTGGGTCACTTGAGGCCCATGAACAAAGGAGGAGGAAGAAGGAGGATACTCTTGTTCAAGCACTACAAGTGCAACTTGATTCAAATGGAACTCGGAACACTCAGGGCCAAGGATCCTAAGGCCAAGGATGAGGTGATCAAGGACAAGGTGGATGTGGCCGAGGTAATCAAGGACGAGGTGGGCGTGACCGAGGTGATCATGGAGGACGAGGTAATCATGAAGGTGGACAAGGATGAGGTAATCGTAGCCAAGGAAGTCAACCAAGGTCGGAGGTGGAATGCTATAAGTGTGGCAAGCATGACCACTACACAAAGGAATGCAAATCGGAAAATTGCTACAACTGTGACAAATACGGTCACATAGCAAAGTATTGCCGAGTTGAAAGCCGAGGTGAAAAGAAAGAGAAGAACCTTCTCACAGAAGAAGAGGATGAGGAAGTAGGAATTTTGATGATGACACAGAGCTCGGAGACCAAGCTACGTCCAAGTTGTGCCTCTGAGGTTGAAATAAACTTAAGTTGCGTGGAGAAGTCAAATGAGAAGTTAGAGTCCGAGCTTGATTCGGTTTGCTTAAACAACTCGGTTTGGTATTTGGATACTGGAGCGAGCAATCATATGTGTGGAGAAGAGAGTTTCTTCAACAAACTCACCAAGGTGAAGGCTGGATTTGTGTCATTTGGGGATGATTTCAAGGTAGCTGTAAAAGGGCGTGGAACCATCAAGCATATGTAGAAAGATGGACGAGTTGGAGAAATAAGGGATTGCTACTACGTTCCCGAGCTTAAAAGCAACATATTAAGCATGGGGCAAATGATAGAGAAAGGAAACTCGGTTCTGATGAAGGATCAAGTACTCTATTTGAAGGACAAACATGATCGTTTAGTAGCCCGGGTAAAAATGAAGAAAAATCGAATGTATAAACTAGAGCTAAACATTCTGCAGAAAAGGTGTTTGAAGCTGGATGTGAAGGATGAAGCAATGATGTGGCATTTTCGATTTGGGCACTTAAATTTCGGAGGCCTGGCCGAACTGTCAAGGAAGGATCTGGTACTTGGACTACATGGCTTAGAGTTTGAGAAGAAGTTTTGTGAAGAGTGTGTGCTCGGAAAATACCTGAGGACTAATTTTCCGAATTCGACCAGGTACAGGACAGAAGAGTAACTCAACCTAATACACACCGACTTGTGTGGACCAATTTCTCCTAGTTCATTTAGTGGTAAGAAATATTTTATTTTGTTCATAGACGACTTCTCTCGGAAAGCTTGGGTGTATTTCTTACAGGAAAAATCAAAAGTATTTGAGGCTTTCAAGAAGTTCAAACTGATGGTGGAGAAAGAGATCAACAAACAAATTAAAGCAGTGCAGTCTAACAGAGGAGGAGAATTCACATAAGCAAACTTCATGGAGTATTGTGAAGAGCAAGGTATAAGACGTTTTCTCACAGCTCCATATTTACCACAACAGAACAGTGTAGCTGAAAGGAAAAATCAGACCATCCTTGATATGGTTCGAACCATGCTTAAAGGAAAGAACATGCCCAAGGAATTTTGGGCAGAGGCAGTGCAGTGTGCTGTATATATATAGAACAAGTGCCCGCATTCCAAGCTAGATGGTGTGACACCGCAAGAAGCATGAAATGGATGAAAACCGAGTGTAAACCATTTCAAAGTGTTCGAAAGCTTGGCTTACGGTCATATCCCAACCCAACTCAGAACAAAACTTGATGATAGAAGCAAAAAGTATGTATTAATTGGGTATGATGAAAAGGCAAAAGCCTACAAACTGTATAATCCGACTACAGGTAAAGTTTTGGTGAGTCGAGATGTCCAGGTAGATGAAGAGAGTGAATGGAGTTGGGATGACTCAAAGGAGAAGTCTTCTGGGAGCACGGTCTCTAAGAGAGAGAGCTCGGTAATAATTGAGAAGAACCCAAAAACCATAGTTGAAAGGACGAACGAGTATTATGAGGAAGACAATAAACTTGTACAATTCAATACTCGGAGTTTGCAGGACATCTATAACTCCACTGATGAGGTACATGTAGTGTGTCTATTGACAGGTGCAGAAGATGTCAAATTTGAAGAGGCCATACTCGGTAAGAGATGGAAGAAAGATATGGATGAGGAAATCCACTCAATTGAGAAAAATGAAACATGGGAGCTAACAGATCTACCCACAAGAGCTCGGCCAATTGGTTTGAAGTGGATATATAAAAAGAAAACCAATGCTAATGGAGAGGTGGAGCGTTACAAAGCCCGACTCGTGATGAAGGGCTATAGACAACAAAAAGGCATTGACTATGATGAGGTCTTTGCACCCGTAACAAGGATGGAAATGATCCGATTGCTATTTTCATTAGCAGCACAACACAAATGGAAGATACAACAAATGGACGTGAAATATGCATTCTTGAATGGGATTCTGGAGGAGGAGGTCTACGTGGAGCAACTTCTCGGCAACATGAGAAGAGGTGAAGAGAAGAAGGTATTGAAGCTCAAGAAGGCACTATATGGATTGAAGCAGGCTCCTCGAGCCTGGAATGAGAGAATAGACACATATTTCAAAAGGAATGGTTATGAGCAATGTTCGTATGAACATGCTCTATATCTAAAGAAGTACAAAGGAGATACATTGTTTATTGCTCTATACGTAGATGACCTAATATTTATGGGAAATAAAGATGAGCTAGTTGAAGATTTTAAAGAAGTGATGAAAAGGGAGTTTGAGATGACCGATCTGGGCATTATGAAGTACTTTCTGGGTTTAGAGGTGAACCAAAGCACGAAAGGTATTTTTGTGTCCCAAAAGAGGTATGTCGAGGAGATTTTAAGCAAGGCAAAGATGATGAAATTCAATCCAGTTTCTACTCCCATGGAACCTGGAACAAAGTTATCTAAAAATGGAGAAGGAGAAAGAGTTGATGCAAGCAGGTACCGAAGCCTAATTAGAAGTCTAAGGTACTTGACAAGTACAAGGCCTGACCTAATGCTAAGTGTGGGAATTACAAGCCGCTTTATGGAGGATCCGAGATATTCTCATTGGAAAGTATTAAAGAGGATACTAAGGTATGTGAAGGGGACAATGTCATTTGGACTGTGTTTCACTAAGTCGGACAACTACCAACTTACTGGATACTCAGACAGTGATTGGTGTGGAGATATGGATGATCGAAAAAGTACAGCTGGGTACTGTTGGCAAAATTTGGGTCCTGTATATATATGATACATAATTTAAATGTGTTAGAGCCATTATTTATTAAGCCAAATAATAAAGTAATCTGACTAAATTAAATTTTTGGCTAAAGGCATATGTCATGAAAATAAAATTGTGTAGAGACCATAGAGTAATTTCTAATTTGATGATGGACCAAATTGGAAATACTAAAACTTAAGTAATTAACCTAATTCTGGTTATTTAAGGGGTCATGGTCCCCTTCTGGGAGCACACACACAGAACGTAAGTATCAATCCCGTTCCTTTCTTTCTATCCCCATCAAGATAGAAAATCAAGAGAGAAATACAGGTGCTCTTCAGGTGGAAGACCATAAAATCAATATAGTGTTTTACAAGGATATCATCATTATGGCTAATTCAAGTACGCTTTCGCATTCAGTTTACAGCATGTTTATCAGTATGGATTACATTTATGTTTGATAGTTAGAATCAAAATCAGGATTATAATTATTAGTTTTCCAACAATTGGTATCAGAGCCGTCCATACTTGATTCATGTCTGTCTTAGGAAATATTTAAAAAATTCATATTCTGTTTAACTTTTAAAATCCCAATTACCGTGAACCCTAAAATTTAAATTTGAGGGTAACATCCCCAATCTGATTCTACTCGCTGATGGAACTGTGGAGGAAGCTATGGATTCTTCTTCTTCTTCGTTTTTCCCTTTTGTTTCAGTTTAAGTTAAAAGTTTTACTAAGAAAGAAATCGTGTTTTAAATTTCAATCTTTCTTAGGTTCTCTGTTCTCTTTGAATCTTTTGTTTTTATTTAATTTTTTGGGTTTTGTTTTCATTTTCTTTTCATGGTGGATATGGATGAGTTTGGAATTGGGGGTGGTGTTTGGGGAGTTCCCAACATAGAGGATCTTAGGCAACTGGTGAATGTTTCCCCAGGTATGACTGTTATTATTTTATTACCTTTATCCTCTGGGGATTCAAGGGAAGTTGATGTTAAATTCCCTGTTTAGGGTTTGAGTGATTACTCTTTAATCCCCCTTTTAGGGTTTAGAGCAGTGTGTTAAAGAGGGTCATAACTATCTCTATTTCATCCCTAATATGATTTTAGGGAGATGTTCATCCTTTATGTATTGGTGGAAAAGGAGGTGTTTTTCATCCTTTGATTTGTTCAAAGGAGGTGTTCATCCCTAATAGAATTCTAGGGAGATGTTCATCCTTAGTGGAATTCTAATGAGGTGATTATCTTTTGAATTAGTTTGCAAATATTAAATATTTGGTTTTGTTATATAAATAAAATATTCAATTTTTTGGTAGTTTAATATTTTTTGTGAGCAAATTGAGTCAAGAAGTCACCAAAGTAACCTCTCTTGAATTGGGCAGTTCATGAAAAATATTGAATGTAAGTGTTTGTGTATATTCATGCGACTATTAGTCGGCCCAAAGGAAGATTCGTATTTGACCGAATTGCATACACAATTGTAATGATAAACATGTGATAAGTATAAGGATTTGCTTTGTCGATGATAAATCAATCCAAAGACTGGTTTGTTGTTGGACGTGCTTTATTGTCAATGTTTGATTATTACAATAAGATACCTCTAGCAGTTAATATTACTATCCAAAGACTTGATATTGATGGTGCATTGAGTGTCTTGAGATGGGTTAAACCATTATTTGAATATATATTTATAATTATTTATTTTTTATATATAATGTGAGCATAATTAGTTTATTTCTCGTGTTCTAAATTCAGCTACAATTGCTTCTGTATCTACCAATTTAAATTCTGTTCCAATCCTCAAAATTATGTTTCCTACTTTGGTTTGTTCTGAAGTCAATTTAGCGTCAAAACCTAGTAACACTTGGTTAAACTCAGATGCAACTACTAACATCAGTGTTTTTATGAAGGGTTGTCTAAGCTACCAGAAGCCAATTGATTCTTAAAAAAAATGGATATATGTTAGAGATGACAAATCGATAGAGGTGGAAGCTATAGGGCATTTTAAATTGTTATTGAGTACTGGTTTTTATTTGGATTTGAAAGACACTTTTGTTGTGCTGTCATTTAGACGAAATTTGGTTTCAGTTTCTTATTTGGACAAATTAGGTTATTTGTGTTCATTTGGAAACAATAAGTTCAGTTTGTCTTTTAATTCAGATATTGTTGGAACTGGTTCACTTTTGGCTTATGATAATCAGTATTTACTTGATATTTTGGCCATCTATAATGAAACCCTTAATACAAAATCACGTGGTATTAAACGTAAAATTGAAAATACTCACTCAGGTGCATTATGGCACAAGTTCTCAGGTCACGATCGAATTGTGGCGCTTGAGCTTGTGTTACACTCTTAAAGATATGATAAGGAGTATGATTTGTCATTCCACCTTACCGGAATCACTATGGGGAGAGGCACTAAAAACGACAGCTTATGTTCTAAACAAAGTACCAATTAAAGCAGCTACCAAAACACCTTATGAGCTTTGGACTGGACGACAACCTAGTCTGAAACATTTCCATGTGTGGGGTTGTCCAGCTGAGGCAATGCCTTATAAGCCAAATGAAAAGAAATTGGACTCTCGAACAGTAAGTAGTTATTTTATTGGTTATGCTGAAAGATCCAGGGGATATAAATTTTATGATCCCACATTAAAGACAATTTTTGAGACGGGAACTGCTACGTTCTTTGAGGGTATTGAGTTTGGGGGGAAGAATAAAATTAGGAACTTTGTCTTGGAGGAAGAATCGGTAACAATTTCAGAACCGATTCAAATAGTTACTTTTGATAAAGTAAGTTCGGAACCTCTACAAGGCATTGTTGATGAACCCCTTACTCAAGATGATTTGGTTGTTCATGAAGAACAAACTCAAGATCCTCAAGAACCTGTGCATCATGAACCAATAACTTTGCGGAGATCCACTAGAGAAGGAAGAAGTGCTATTTCGGATGATTACATGGTATTTCTTCAAGAACATGAGGAAAACAATGATATAATGGAAGATGACCCAATTAACTTCCGTCAAGCTATGCAAGGTTCTAACTCTCAAAAGTGGATTGAAGCAATGAAGGAGGAGTATAAGTCCATGCAAGACAATAAGGTTTGGGAACTTGTCCCATTACTAGAAGGTATGAAACCCATTGGTTGCAAGTGGATATTTAAGACCAAACAGGATTCTAAAGGTAATGTGGAAAGGTATAAGGCTCGTCTGGTAGCTAAGGGCTATACCCAAAAGGAAGGGATTGACTTTAAAGAGACTTTCTCTCCGATTTCATCAAAAGACTCTTTTAGGAAAATCATGGCTCTTGTAGCACATTGTGATTTGGAGCTTCATCAAATGGATGTCAAGACGAAGTTTCTCAATGGCAACATTGATGAGACGATTTATATGGTACAACCAGAAAATTTTGTGCAAGGATATTCAAAGAATATGGTTTGCAAATTGAAAAAACTCTATTTATGGACTAAAACAAGCATCTCGTCAATGGTACTATAAATTTCATCAAATAATTCTCTCATTTGGCTTCGAGATGAATATTGTTGATGATTGTGTATATCACAAGTTTAAGGGGAGTAAGTATATTTTCCTAATCTTGTATGTTGATGACATTCTACTTGCCACTAATGATATAGGCATATTGCACGAAACTAAGAAATTTTTATCAAAGAATTTCGAAATGAAAGATCTTGGTGATGCGTCTTTTGTATTAGGAATTCAGATACACCAAGATCGATGTCGGGGTATTTTAGGATTATCACAAAGGAGTTATATCGAACAAATTCTTAAAAGGTTTGGCATGCATGAATGTAAATCCGGGGATACTCCAGTTGCTAAGGGAGACAAGTTTAGTCTCAATCAGTGCCCAAAGGGGAATTTGGAAATTGAGGAAATGCAAAAGATTCCCTATGCATCAACTGTAGGGAGTTTGATGTATGCCCAAGTATGCACGCGTCCAGACATAGCATACATAGTTGGGGTTCTAGGCAGATATTTAAGCAATCCAGGAATGGACCATTGGAAAGCAGCAAAAAGGGTCATAAGATATTTAAAAAGAACAAAAGATTATATGCTCACATACAGGAGGTCAGACCAGTTGGAGATCGCTGGGGTTTTCTGACTAAGACTTTGCAGGATGTCAAGATAGTTTGAAATCCACTTCAGGTTATATTTTCATGTTGGCAGGTGGTGCGGTTTCTTGGCACAGTGACAAGCAAACCCTTACAGTCTCATCCACTATAGCAACAAAATTTGTAGCATGCTATGAGGCATCAAATCATGGAATATGACTAAGAAATTTTGTCACCGGGCTGCAAATTGTGAAAGGCATTGAAAGACCACTTAAGTTATATTGTGACAATAAATTAGTTGTATTGTTAAGGAAAGAGTATAAAGTGGAAAAATTTCCATAGAACACTTAAGGACAAACTCCATGATAGCATATCCTCTAACTAAAGGACTTCCGCCCAAGGTCTTTCATGAGCACGTTGCTCACATGAGTGTTTTACAGTTTGAGGAATTTGTGGTTTAGTGGGAGTTAGTCACTTTCATATATTTTATGTTCTATGTTTAATTTCATATATGTATACATTGAATTTTTTGACATATTTGGTTATCTATAGATATGCGGTTTTTTCGTTCATTCATTACACTTTGTACATTAAGGATATTATATCAATCTCGATAAGTTAAAGTTTGGACCAGTTGAAAATAGACATGTACAGATCACCTTCACGTAATTGTTCATGCTACACATTTCATGATGAATCCATGTCATTTGGTTATGTCAGAATGAGTAATCATTGTTGGTTTTAGTTTCGATGATGCAATGAAAAGCTGGTTTGGTTCTATATCCTGATATGATTAATGGACAAGACTTTTGGAGTATGTTAAAGGGATATAATGGCAATTTTGAGTTCATAAAGTCTAACACATTTGTAAGGTTGTAAGGACATATATATTTGTGACCAGTGGGAGATTGTTGGCAAAATTTGGGTCATGTATATATATGATACATAATTTAAATGTGTTAGGGCCATTATTTATTAAGCCAAATAATAAAGTGATCTGACTAAATTAAAGTTTTGGCTAAAGGCATATGTCATGAAAATAAAATTGTGTAAAGACCATAGAGTAATTTCTAATTTGATGACGGGATAAATTGGAAATACTAAAACTTAAGTAATTAACCTAATTCTGGTTATTTAAGGGGTCATGGTCCCCTTTTGGGAGCACATACACAGAACGTAAGTATTAATCCCGTTCCTTTCTTTTTATCCCCATCAAGAGAGAAAATCAAGAGAGAAATACAAGTGCTCTTCAGGTGGAAGACCATAAAATCAATATAGTATTTTACAAGGATATCATCATTATGGCTAATTTAGGTACTTTTTCGCATTCAGTTTACAGAATGTTTATCAGTATGAGATTACATTTATATTTGATAGTTAGAATCAAAATCAGGATTATAATTATTAGTTTTACAACAGATACGTATTCTTCATGGGAAACACAGCTTTCACGTGGTTATCAAAGAAACAACCAATCGTAACTCTATCAACGTGTGAAGCCGAGTATGTAGTAGTATCTTGGAGTGTCCAACATGCAGTTTGGCTTAGAAATTTGCTAAGCAAACTGGAGATTATGAAAGCTGAGAAAGTATTGATCCGAGTAGATAACAGGTCGGCAATCGAGTTAGCCAATAATCCAATCAATCACGAAAGGAGTAAGCACATCGACGCCCGTTTTCATTTCATCAGGGAGAAGGTGAAAGAAGGAAGAGTGGAGCTTGAACATGTAGGAAGTAAAGAGAAATTAGCTGATATCTTTACAAAACCATTGTCCACAACAAAATTTCAGGAGTTAAGGAAGTTACTCGAGATGAAAGAAGGAAATATTTAAGCTTATGGGGGAGTTTTGTTAGATAATCTTAAATTACGAGGGTGGTTTCTATAATTTAGTATGAGTCTACAGTTATTTGGTTAGTTTGTTTTGATGGGTTGTTGAGATATCGCAAGTAAATTTTTGTTCCGCTGCTAGATATTTGTTAAAAGGTTATTTTCTTAATAATATGATACATTATACATGGCTATTTAAAGTCATCTCAATCCAATAAAAATACACAGTGAGTTGTCACGTTCACACAATATTAGTGTTACTCGTCTTTTTTTATTTTACAATTTATGTTTACTTTTTCAAAGAAGAAAACCTAAATTTGCCTCATCATAAACTCACAAATCAACCTCACGTATAACACATTAACCAATATCTTAACATAACTTTTATGATCTATTTCATTTATTTAATTTAACATAAAATTTTGACTCTAATAACTTATAACTTTGTTTTATTTTATTAAAGATCTTTTTTTAATTGGATTTTTAATTAAAAAATTTAAATAAATAGTAATTTAATAGTATGAAAATTTAAATCATCCTCACTCATTTTAAAAATCTAAATAGCATGTGAAAACCTAGATTATGTATTTATGTGATGTAATTTGTACTTCATTCATTTATTATTTTCTTTAAAATAAATGAGAATTTTTCCAGAAGAGTGTATGTGATATTTCTACTTTGACATGGAGAATAAAAAATGTTTTGGTTACATGAAGAAATTTACATCAATTTCATTAAGGAACGTATTGGATTGAGTCTCATGTTTCCCCAGTTAAACCTCAATTTGTTATAAAAGAAAATGATTGTACACTACAAGAAAAATTCATTTTAGCGACCAAAAAAATCGGTCGCTAATGTCAAAAAATTGGTCGCTAATCAGTTAGCGACCGAAATTAGCGACCGAAATTAGCGACCGAAAGGCGTCGTCACAAAAAGCCAAGTCGCTAATGTGTTAGCGACCGATTTTATTTCGGTCGCAAAATAGCGACCGAAATTAATATATCAAATTGGTCGCTAAAGTGGTGACAAAGTAAAAAATAGCGACCGATTTAAATCGGTCGCTAAATCAATAACAAAGTAAAAAAATAGCGACCGTTTTAAATCGGTCGCTAAATCAATAACAAAGTAAAAAAATAGCGATCGTTTTAAATCGGTCGCTAAATCAATAACAAAGTTAAAAAAATAGCGACCGATTTAAATCGGTCGCTAAATCAATAACAAAGTTTAAAAAAAAATAGCGATCGATTTAAATCGGTCGCTAAATTAATAA
The DNA here is from genome assembly GCA_963425845.1 of Sphenostylis stenocarpa. Lineage (NCBI taxonomy): Eukaryota > Viridiplantae > Streptophyta > Magnoliopsida > Fabales > Fabaceae > Sphenostylis > Sphenostylis stenocarpa. The sequence continues at coordinate 7,435,351 of OY731408.1, forward strand.
CAAAGTTAATTATTTTTATTTATTTACATTTTTAATTATATCAAGTTCATTAGACAACTTTTTTTCTCCAATTGGACACAATTGTATTACATAATGAATGCTTAGTAGTTAGTAGTTAAGATGCATTCTCATCCATGAAATGTGGACCAATTTGTCATAAACTTAAGATTTGAGAAACATTTGCAAATTGAAACTGCCAACTAACAAGTGATAGAAAAGATTTCTCATTGCCAAGTACTACTAAATGAAACCGTTACACTTAAACACCGTTATACACATAATTGCCTTTTTTTATATGGTAACTCTAGCACAACCTTAAGAGGGTGTCAATATTGTTTTCTGTGGACTTAAGACTATATTTCAATTGTAGAAAATGCATATATACCAAGAAAGGTTGAGACACAATAAAGGTGAACAAAAAAAAATAGTATCATAGTAATGATACATTTCCCTTCATAAAACCGAATTGTAACGTCGCTTCTTTTGTGGTGTTGAATGTGCCTGTGCTTTGATCTCATATGTCTTCAATTGAAAATTTTCAAAAGCCTCTCGAAATTGTCTCGCACCTATAGGATTGCACAAAGCAATATATTAGTGAATCCAACCTGAATGGGTAAAGGAAAGAAGTTTAAACATGCACAGGATAACTAACCAGCTTCAGCCTTTTTGGAGTACACCTTAACTATCATATCTTGGTAAGATATAGGTATCAAGTGGCTTACACGGTCATCGGGTATTGTAAATTTCTCATTGCTTTCATAATCATGAATGCATTATTGAAACTAGGTAACTCAATACAGCTAGCATAATTTAATTCCAAACTAAGCACCAATAATCGGGCCAAACTAAACCACTTTAAATATTTCAATAATTTTGAACAATTGCATCCCAGTATCCCAACAGAAGTAATATAAAATAGTTTAAACTAAAACTTATTAGCAAGGAAACTATCAAACTGCATAAGCTAAGAGGTTTAATAGTGCAAAAAAAAGATATAATCCACTAATACAATATAGACACAGGCAAAACCAATTAATATATAAGAAGATTAAAGAAATATCTTGATGAAAGATAGTTAGGTAGGTTTGGCGATGTACCTTGAAAAAGTGGATGCTGCCACAGAAACATGCACCATAAGAGAGAAAAATAATGCATTAGGATAACATTATAGTAAGTTAAAACAAACTAAATGTCTATGTTCAGCAAGCATGATTATTCTTCATTGAATACCTTTCAAGAGGATTATGATTTCCACTAGTCAAATCAATTTTGACGTTACAAACAACTACATCCTCCTCTTTCAGAGTAACTCCACCACTCTTCTGCCAGATACATATATAAAACAAAATGGAATTCCTCCTTGAAGAGAAAGAATCAAAATTATATGCAATTTGCAAATGAGAAGGTTTAATCTGGATTGAAGACTTGAGAGCAAACAATATCTTGAGGGGTGACCTTCTTAAAATTGTCTAGCATACCCTTGGGTACTCGGGTACTCATTACAAAACTGCAAAACAAAATTCTTCCTCAGGTTCAAGCAAGACTATATAATTATAATTATAATTTAATAAATACACACAAACATTTTAGGCCAATGTAATGTAAATTTAGAAACATCCACACAATAGTTAGCATTGAATTTGTGACAAACAACTTGAGAAGATACGATGACGTAATAGGTAATTGCAGCAGGTAATTGACAACAATCAAAGAAAACCAACAGGTTAAAAACATGCCTGGTACAAATTCCTCCTTCGAATGCGCAGGATGAACTCCCTGTCCTCCTTTAGTTCTTGACTTGTACTTGTCTCAATAGTTTTAACTATTGTGTCATCCAGTTGCATTTTTAAAGTAAATTATGTTTTATGATTCAAAAGAGCATTGTAAAAATGCTTTTAATTTTGTAAGAAGCCCTGATAACCTTCCAGTACTGAGAAGGATTATTTATATGAAATTTCAAAATAACTATTAGCAGGAACAAGTGCATCGACCATCATAAGCTCCATTGCCTGGAAACATCAAGATGGGATTAGAAACTGTAAAAACCAAGAATGGTAAGTTCATGGGTATTAAGTAGACAGGTAAGGAAAAAAAAGGCAGGTATCTACATCTACCTAAAATTCAATAATCTTCTTAACAAAATGAACATACTTCATACCTTCACTTTTGGATGTGTATAAACTGTTCTATACAGATAAGCACGAGTGGCAAACATTTTGTGGATGGTAAGGTCTAGTAAATTACGCAGCCAACATGAAAACTACATATTCAGGAAAAAAAACTAAACGGAAATAACAGTATAAGACCCAGAATCAAACCGAAACCCGATTCAACCAATAGAGGTAGTCAGTTTGACAATTCATACGAAAATAAACCAGACCCACACACAATTCATCCTTAACCAAGGAGAACAATCCACAGTAAAAAGACATAAAAGAAATAGAACATAGCAGCAAAATGTGAACCGAAGGGCTTGACCGACGACCCCTCTGACTCACCTTTAGTGCGCGGCTGGTTCAATAGTGGAGGTTAGGTTGAGATTTAGGGATGGCCACGATGGTGGCCAGGGAGGCGGTGGTGATGACTGAGGTTTGGTGGAGGTTGGATTAGGGTGAGGGCTGACTTGGGGGGAGCAGTGAGGGGGCTAGGGCTCGTCGGGAGTGAGGAGGAGATACTGGTCGTGGGATCTGCAAGGTTAAGAGGAATGGGTGAGTGAGGTGCGAGAGTTAGGGTTATTTGGGGATAAGTGGCGCGACTGGGATGTATACGAAAATGAAAAATGTGGTTGTATATGATAGCGGTTCCACTGGAACCGCTCTTAAAGTTAACATCTAATAGCGGTTAAACCTTAACCGCTATTATATATTTTCAAATATGATCGATCATTTGAAAATGTAATCGATCATAATAAAAAAATGTGGTTGTATATGATAGCGGTTCCACTTGAACCGCTCTTAAAAGTGAACATCTAATAGCGGCTAAACCTTAACCGCTATCTAACTATATTTTATTTATTGATTGATACATTTTTTCATCAGATATCGCTCGAGCGAGACCAGTGTCACTCAAGCGAAATACAACCCAAGAATGCCAATTTTGTGCAGGTGGCGTCGCTCGAGCGAGACCAATGTCGCTCAAGCGAAATACAACCCGAGAATGCCAATTTTGTGCAGGTGGCGTCGCTCGAGCGATGTTATTTTCTCTTGACCGCATGTTAACCTGCATAACCGTCGATCAAAGTTAGCCGGATAATGTAACATGGGTGACCTCATGTTTGAATCGAATGTCGCTCGAGCGAGTATAGTGTCGCTCAAGCGAAATACAACCCGAGACTTCACAATCTTAGCAATTGGCGTCGCTCGAACGATGTGAAATTCACTTGAGCAATATTGCAAAAATCGATAAAATGATCGATTATTTTCTCATTATATCATAATGAAAACTTACATTAACTATTTTTTTGAATATTATGATTTTAAATTTGCTATTAGAGAAAACGCTTTCAGAATTCAAAATGTTAAATACTTTTAAATATTAAAATTAACTTTATCAAAAATTAGGAAAAAAAATTAATCCAAAAGAGTTCAAAAATGTATTATAATATTGTCAATTTTGAGTTTAATTATATTGTTCATTCTCAAAGTAGAAAAATATATTGTAATTATTTGAATTTAATAAAATATAATTTAAATTTTTAATACTAAAATTAAAAGATTAAATAATAATAAATTTATTTCTTTAAATTAAGTATTTAGAAACTAAAATTATAGTTTCTCTGTTTTAAAAATTTGAAATAAATATTTAAAAATAAAAATCAAAACTAGTATTATCTTAAATTTATTAACAAGTGTAATTAAATCTCTATTTTCTTAATTTTTTTTGTTTTAAACTTCTCAATTCTACATTTTTGTAAGTTCTATCATTATATTATCATCCTCATCTCCTCCCATGTTCTACTTTATCTTTACAATAGTTAATATTCTTAAATAATTTATATTTTTAATTACAAATTTTTAATATATATTTCAGAAATTAATCAATTATAATCTATTATTTGAAAAATTAATCAATTCTAATCAATAATTTAGAAAACTAATCGATTATAATTAATTATTTGAAAAAATTATCAAATATGATCGATCATTTGAAAATCTAATCGATCAGAATAAAAAAATGTGGTTGTATATGATAGCGGTTCCACTCGGAACCACTCTTAAAAGCGCACTTCTAATAGCGGTTAAACCTTAACCGCTACCTAAAATATATTTTAGATAGCGGTTAACGTGGAACCGCTATTATATCGTTTCAATTATGATCGATCATTTCAAAATATAATCGATCATAATGAAAACTTACATTAACTATGTTTTTGAATATTATGTTTTTAAATTTGTTATTAGAGAAAACCTTTCATAATTCAAAATGTTAAATACTTTTAAATATTAAAATTAACTTTATCAAAAATTAGGAAAAAATAATAATCCAAAAGAGTTCAAAAATGTATTATAATATTGGCAATTTTGAGTTTAATTATATTGTTCATTCTCAAAGTAGAAAAATATATTGTAATTATTTTAATTTAATAAAATATAATTTAAATTTTTAATACTAAAATTAAAAGATTAAATAATAATAAATTTATTTCTTTAAATTGAGTATTTAGAAACTAAAATTATAGTTCTCTGCTTTTAAAAAATTGAAATAAATATTTAAAAATAAAAATCAAAACTAGTATTATCTTAAATTTATTAACAAGTGTAATTAAATATCTATTTTCTTAATTTTTTTTGTTTTAAACTTCTCAATTCTACATTTTTGTAAGTTCTATCATTATATTATCATCCTCATCTCCTCTCATGTTCTCCTTTATGTTTACAATAGTTAATATTCTTAAATAATTTATATTTTTAATTACAAATTTTTAATATATATTTCAGAAATTAATCAATTATAATCTATTATTTGAAAAATTAATCAATTCTAATCAATAATTTAGAAAACTAATCGATTATAATTAATTATTTGAAAAAATTATCAAATATGATCGATCATTTGAAAATCTAATCGATCAGAATAAAAAAATGTGGTTGTATATGATAGCGGTTCCACTGGAACCGCTCTTAAAAGAGCACTTCTAATAGCGGTTAAACCTTAACCGCTATCTAAAATATATTTTAGATAGCGGTTAACGTGGAACCGCTATTATATCGTTTCAATTATGATCGATCATTTCAAAATATAATCGATCATAATGAAAACTTACATTAACTATGTTTTTGAATATTATGTTTTTAAATTTGTTATTAGAGAAAACCTTTCATAATTCAAAATGTTAAATACTTTTAAATATTAAAATTAACTTTATCAAAAATTAGGAAAAAATAATAATCCAAAAGAGTTCAAAAATGTATTATAATATTGGCAATTTTGAGTTTAATTATATTGTTCATTCTCAAAGTAGAAAAATATATTGTAATTATTTTAATTTAATAAAATATAATTTAAATTTTTAATACTAAAATTAAAAGATTAAATAATAATAAATTTATTTCTTTAAATTGAGTATTTAGAAACTAAAATTATAGTTCTCTGTTTTAAAAAATTGAAATAAATATTTAAAAATAAAAATCAAAACTAGTATTATCTTAAATTTATTAACAGTGTAATTAAATATCTATTTTCTTAATTTTTTTTGTTTTAAACTTCTCAATTCTACATTTTTGTAAGTTCTATCATTATATTATCATCCTCATCTCCTCTCATGTTCTCCTTTATGTTTACAATAGTTAATATTCTTAAATAATTTATATTTTTAATTATAATTTTTTAATATATATTTCAGAAATTAATCAATTATAATCTATTATTTGAAAAACTAATCAATTCTAATCAATAATTTAGAAAACTAATCGATTATAATTAATTATTTGAAAAAATTATCAAATATGATCGATCATTTGAAAATCTAATCGATCAGAATAAAAAAATGTGGTTGTATATGATAGCGGTTCCACTGGAACCGCTCTTAAAAGAGCACTTCTAATAGCGGTTAAACCTTAACCGCTATCTAAAATATATTTTAGATAGCGGTTAACGTGGAACCGCTATTATATCGTTTCAATTATGATCGATCATTTCAAAATATAATCGATCATAATGAAAACTTACATTAACTATTTTTTTGAATATTATGTTTTTAAATTTGCTATTAGAGAAAACCTTTCAGAATTCAAAATGTTAAATACTTTTAAATATTAAAATTAACTTTATCAAAAATTAGGAAAAAAATAATCCAAAAGAGTTCAAAAATGTATTATAATATTGACAATTTTGAGTTTAATTATATTGTTCATTCTCAAAGTAGAAAAATATATTGTAATTATTTTAATTTAATAAAATATAATTTAAATTTTTAATACTAAAATTAAAAGATTAAATAATAATAAATTTATTTCTTTAAATTGAGTATTTAGAAACTAAAATTATAGTTCTCTGCTTTTAAAAAATTGAAATAAATATTTAAAAATAAAAATCAAAACTAGTATTATCTTAAATTTATTAACAAGTGTAATTAAATCTCTATTTTTTTAATTTTTTTTGTTTTAAACTTCTCAATTCTACATTTTTGTAAGTTCTATCATTGTATTATCATCCTCATCTCCTCCCATGTTCTACTTTATGTTTACAATAATTAATATTCTTAAATAATTTATATTTTTAATTATAATTTTTTAATATATATTTTAGAAATTAATCAATTATAATCTATTATTTGAAAAACTAATCAATTCTAATCAATAATTTAGAAAACTAATCGATTATAATTAATTATTTGAAAAAATTATCAAATATGATCGATCATTTGAAAATCTAATCGATCGAATAAAAAAATGTGGTTGCATATGATAGCGGTTCCACTCGAATCGCTCTTAAAAGAGCACTTCTAATAGCGGTTAAACCTTAACCGCTATCTAAAATCTATTTTAGATAGCGGTTAACGTGGAACCGCTATTATATCGTTTCAATTATGATCGATCATTTCAAAATATAATCGATCATAATGAAAACTTACATTAACTATTTTTTTGAATATTATGTTTTTAAATTTGCTATTAGAGAAAACATTTCAGAATTCAAAATGTTAAATACTTTTAAATATTAAAATTAACTTTATCAAAAATTAGGAAAAAAAAAATCCAAAACGAGTTCAAAGGTGTATTATAATATTGTCAATTTTGAGTTTAATTATATTGTTCATTCTCAAAGCAGAAAAATATATTGTAATTATTTTAATTTAATAAAATATAATTTAAATTTTTAATACTAAAATTAAAAGATTAAATAATAATAAATTTAATTCTTTAAATTTAGTATTTAGAAACTAAAATTATAGTTTCTCTCTTTTAAAAAATTAAAATAAATATTTAAAAATAAAAATCAAAACTAGTATTATCTTAAATTTATTAAAAGTATAATTAAATCTCTATTTTCTTAAATTTTTCTTTTTTTAACTTGTCAATTCTCGCATTTTTGTCAATTCCATCATTATATTATCATCCTCATCTCCTCCCATGTTCTACTTTATGTTTACAATAATTAATATTCTTAAATAATTTATATTTTTATTTATAATGTTTTAATATATATTTGAGAAATTAATCAATTATAATCTATTATTTGAAAAACTAATCAATTATTTAGAAAACTAATCGATTATAATTAATTATTTGAAAAAATTATCCAATATGATCGGTTATTTGAAAATGTAATCGATCATAATGGTTGTATATGATAGCGGTTACACTTGAACCGCTCTTAAAATAGAACATCTAATAGCGGTTAAACCTTAACCGCTATCTAAAATATGAGTTTAGATAGCGGTTAATGTGGAACCGCTATCTAAATTATAGTTTATATTAACTATTTTTTTGAATATTATGTTTTAAAATTTGGTAATACAGAAAACATTACAGAAAGCAAAATGTTAAATACTTTTAAATATTAAAATTGACTTTATAAAAAATTAGGAAAAAAAAGTAATCAAAAAGAGTTCAAAAATGTATTATAATATTTTTCAGTTTTAGTTTAATTATATTTTTCATTCTCAAAGTAGAAAAATATATTATAATTATTTTAATTTAATAAAATATAATTTAAATTTTTAATACTAAAATTAAAAGATTAAATAATAATAAATTTAATTCTTTAAATTTAGTATTTAGAAACTAAAATTATAGTTTCTCTGTCTTAAAAAATTAAAATAAATATTTAAAAATAAAAATCAAAACTATTATTATGTTAAATTTATTAAAAGTATAATTAAATCTCTATTTTCTTCAATTTTTTAATATAAATTTTTAAAATATAATTTAATTTCAATTGAAATTTTCAATTAAAAAATAAATTCAAGAATATTTGTTATTAAACTTTTCTTAAACAATGTATTGAATAGTTAACATCACTCTAGTCTTAATTTATTACAATTTAAATTTTTGATAAATTTGATTTATTACAATTCATTTTGTTAATATTGAGACCAAAGTTTATTTTTAAAGTATATTTTAAAAATTAAATTATTTTTAAAAAATAAATTACTTTTAAAAAATAAATTGTAAAAAATATACTAAAACAATTAAAGTATATTTATAAAAAAATAATATTCATTAGCTGACCGATTTCAATTCGGTTACTTATTTCAATTTGTAATTCGGTCGCTAAATCAGTCGCTAAATGATTTTTTTATTTTAGTATGAAATAGCCACCGATTTAGTGACCGAAATTTTGCGACGCAAAATATTGGTCGCTATTTCGATCGCTAAATAAAAAAGTGAAAACCAAATCATATTTTGGTCGTTAAATCGGTCACTAATTGCGACCAAATTAAAGTGGTCGCTAAATCGGTTAGCTAATTGCGACCAAAATTAAATCGATCGCTAATTTCTGTGACTAAATGTGTTTTTTCTTGTAGTGGTATGTGAAGAAACTTGCATCAATTTCGTTAGGATAGATTTTAAATAATCATGGAAGGCAAAAAAAACATAGACTCGGATGAATCAGAAATATTAAACAAATCAAACACTTACAAAAAGATGGGAACATTGCATGCGTGTTCATTGAAGAGTGACAAAAGAACGTCAACAACGAATAATAGAAAAAAGTGCCTGGAAATTTGTGATATGCATGCATATGAAAACGTAGAGTGATGCCTACAAAAGAATTGTGGAAGATCCAAAATCAAATATTTATATGAATATTTAATATATTCTGGTATTTTCTCTCTCCCCATGAAATGTTTTCTGCTGTTTAACCCATGTGAGGATCTAGCATTCTTGATTTGCTACATTAGATCATTGAAACGTAAGTTTCAACTCAATGATTTGTAAATGAAAAAAATATTCATAAATAATATATATATATATATATATATATATATATATATATATATATATATATATATATAATATCTTATGAGTTTGAATTAAGTGTAACCTCAGATTCATTTACGTGGTTTTACTTTTTTCTTTTCTTTTTTTAACTAATTGATTAAAATTATGTTTATTCCTGATGTAAAAACATTAGATAAAATAGCACCAAACTATATAAAAATACATAGATTTGTTCTTATAAATTCACACACTTGCATTGTCATTATGAATAAATTATCTTCAAAATGTTAAGTTGAATTTAAGCATTCATAATTTTTATTAGAGTGTTCATCGTGAGATTTGATTCAATTTTATATTAAAATGTCACTTAATTAAATATAACTTTAAATGTTTATCAGTTTTAACTTTAAAAAATTCGAGCCAAACCAACAAATAGATTTTACAATTTTTTTAAAATTATTAAATCTCTTATAATAAAATAATTATTAAATAACAAATACATTATCAAATATAATGTATAATTAATAATGATATCCATATTTTTACAAGTATCAACAATACATGATAAAAAAAAACTAATGATTTTCTCAGTGTATATCATTTTATATTTTAATTTTAACAATATGTATTATAACTTTGATTTGATTTAGATTGGTTTTTAATGTCAAATGGAATAAATTAATTTAAAAAAATTAAAAAATTTTAATTTTAATTCATTTTCAATTTTATTTTTAAATTGATTCAACACTCTTCATTACTACAAAATATGTTTTTCACGTCGTCATTTAACGTCGATTAAATCTGAGACAATGTTGAATATATTTTTAACATTAGTTGGTTAAAAAATGACATTGAAAGTTGAATTTTGAACACATTCTACGTCGGTTTTTATACAACCCATGTTATATATGATATTTTACGTTGGTTTTAGTATACCCGACACGGAAAACCCTTTTTAACGTCCATTGTGGGTATAACCGATGTTGAAAATCCTTACGCAAGGAATTTCGACGTCGATTGTGTGTATAACCGACGTTGAAAACCCATTTTCCTGACTCATCTATAAGGGATTTCACTATCTCTTTGCCGCGGCTTGAAAACCCATTTACTCTCCACCATCGTTGCGCTCATCCCTCTCACGACCATCTGCTCTCACGACCATCCCTCTCACGACCTTGTCGCAACTTGAAAACTCATTTACTCTCCACCATCATCGTGACCATCCCTCTCACGATCATCCCTCTCATGATCATCCTCTTACGGCAACCACCAACCACACTCCTAGTTAGCCAAAGTTGCACCACGCTCCCCCTTGTCTCACCCTTATTTTCACTCTCTCAACGCCCTCATCTCACCATTACGCACCCTAGAGCGCGCGATTAGACCACCGCAACCTCCACCCTCACTACCAATGACTCGCGACCTCACCCTAGCCACTCACCAGCAGCTCTAGCCCCCACCACAACCTAGGTGGGAGGGCCAGTCACCGCTGCTCTCTCTCTCTCTCTCTAGTGCGCACCTCCATTGTTGCCCTAACCCTCAGGTATGATGCTCTTGCACTTATATTTTATTTTCTGTAGGAATATGGAGAGAGTTTTCCAAAGAATGAGTATGTCTTCACTCTCGACAATGTACCAAGACAAAGGATGAGAAATGAAATGTAGGAGAGTATGAAAGATACGTGTTTTAGGAGCGTTTAGGGACATCAATTGTATAACTATTATACCTGGTTTTGGATCATTCAGAGAGACAAATAGAAGAAAGATACCGTAAAAAGTATATGCTAATAAATGATGATTGCTTTGAGATAATTCTGTTATGATACTACTATGTAAAAAACTATATATTTTCATGGAGATGATTTGCATTGAATTAGACTTGGCTGGTTTGAAATGTGCTTGTGGGGCTTTTTGATAGTGATAATGATGCCTAGAATTATACTTGGACTGTTTGAATGTGCCCGTGGGATTTTTTATTGGTAGGTTTCACTGTGTCATCTTTGGTTTTTGCCAAAAAATAGAGGAAACTCTGCCGGATTTTTGTTAGAAATTAATCATTAAGTGTGAATTATGAAAACTACATATAGCAATGTAGTTATATAAGTGTTGGTAGTAAAAAAATTGTGACAATATAAATTGTGTATGATATTGTGCTCGTGGGGCTCTATGATTTTAATTTTTAAAAATTTGGTTTTAACCAAAAAATAGACGAAATTCTGCTGAATTTTCGTTAGAAATTAATCTAGTTTTGTATAGATTTCATCAGAGATAATGATTATTAGTATTAATCGTTTTATTGGTTTCCCATTTGTAGACTCTAATTCCAAAATAGATCAAAGTTGGTTAAATGCAAGTCGTATATCAGAAGAGTATGAGAATGGAGTCGAAGAATTTTTGCGATTTGCAGCACAATGTCACCAAGGTTAATGGAAAATTGTATTGTCCATGCGTTAACTGCGTTAATGGGAGAGTACATACACTAGAGATAATACGAGAACATCTTTTATGCGATGGGATCATGAAGAATTATATCGTATGGACATGACATGGTGAAGTGATTGATATTCCAGTGGTAACACAAGTTGAGCAAGAGGAGGATGTGACAATGGAAGATCAAATAGAAGACATGATTCGTGATGTGGGTCAAGAGAATTTTCTGCAAGCACATGCTCCTGTCTATGATAAATTGAAGATAGATTTAGAGACACCTCTGTATGTTGGATCTACAACATTCATGCGATTGTTAGCTATATTGAGATTGGTCAATTTGAAGGCAAAATTTGGTTGGAGTGATAAAAGTTTCATTGAGTTACTACAAGTTTTGAAAGATATGCTCCCAAGCGATAACACCTTGCCTGATCGTATGTATGAAGCAAAAAAAGTACTTTGTCCAATGGGTTTAGAGTATAAAAAGATACATGATTGCCTTAATGATTGTGTATTATACAGAAAAGAGTATGAAAGCCTACATGAGTGTCCAGGATGTGGTATATCGCGTTACAAAGTGAAAGACGGGGATGATACCAGCGAATATATTGATAGAAAGAGACCTCCTGCAAAAGTTATATGGTATCTTCCAATAATTCCAAGATTTAAGCGATTGTTTGCTAATGGAGAAGATGCCAAGAATATTATATGACATTCAACTGCAAAAAAACATGATGGATTGCTTCGCCATCCGGCCGATTCTCCATAGTGGAAGAAAATTGATTGCCTATTTCCAAGTTTTGGCAGTGATGCAAGAAATCTTAGACTTGGACTAGCCACAGACGGCATGAATCCTCTTGGTAACTTAACCAGTAATCACAACTCATGGCTTTAGTGATTTACAACCTTCCACATTGGTTGATTTTCAAGCGCAAGTACGTGATGTTATCCATGATGATTGCAGGTCCAAGACAGCCGGGTAATGACATAGATGTGTATTTAAGTCCGTTAATAGATGACTTAAGGCTATTGTGGGAGGAAGGAGTGGAGGTGTTTGATGCCTATCAGCAGTAGAGCTTCAAGTTACATTCAATTTTATTTTGTACCATCAATGACTTCCCAGAATATGGAAACTTGAGTGGGTATAGTGTCAAGAGTCATCATGCTTGTCCTATTTGTGAGAAAGATACAAGTTTTCTACAATTGAAACATGGAAAAAAGATAGTGTATAATAGACATAGAAAATTTCTTCCACATAACCACCCATATCGAAGATTGAAGAAAACTTTTAATGGTCAGCAGAAAGATAAAATTGCCAAACAACCTTTAACTGGTGAACAAGTGTATGAACGGGTTAGAAACATTAATATTGTCTTTGGAAAGATTCAAAAATAGTCGTCTGATAAAAGGTTGTGGAAAAAAAGATCAATTTTCTTTGACCTTTCATATTGGAGCCATCTAGATGTGAGACATTGCATTGATTTTATGCATGTGGAGAAAAATGTAGGTGATAGTCTCATTGGCACACTGTTGAACATTAAAGGAAAAACAAAGGATGGAGTCAATTCTCGTCAAGATCTGTGTGAATTGGGAATACGTCCAGAATTACATCCAAGACCTGAAGGCAAGAGAACATATTTACCACCAGCCTGTCACACATTGTCAAAGAAGGAGAAGACTAGTTTATGTCAGTGTCTTCATAGTATTAAAGTGCCACAAGGATACTCTTCAAATATTAAGAGTCTTGTGTCCATGAAAAATCTGAAGCTAGTTGGGTTGAAGTCGCATGATTGTCACGTTTTGATGCAACAACTCTTACCCGTTGTTGTACGTGACATATTGCCAAAGAATGTACGACATGAAATTATGCGTCTTTGTTTCTTCTATAATGCTATATGTGCCAAGGTAGTTGATGAGAAATCATTGGAGCAGTTGGAAAATGAAGTTGTGGTTATATTATGCCAGTTGGAGATGTATTTTCCTCCATCATTTTTTGACATTATGGTGCACTTAATAATTCATCTTGTAAGAGAGATAAGACTCTATGGTCTGATTTATTTGAGGTGGATGTACCCAATTGAGCGATGTAAGAAGATCTTCAAAGGGTATACAAAGAATCCATACAGACCTAAAGCTTCTATTGTTGAAAGGTATATTGCAGAAGAAGCTATAGAATTTTGTTCAGAATATTTAGGAAAGGCTCTAGCAGTGGCTGTATCTACTCAATGACATGATGATAAAATAAATGGTAAGGGCACTCGTGGGGTAAAAATACAATCAAAAGATGCTAGTGAGTTGACTAGGGCACACTTGTATATTCTAAATAACACAGCTTAAGTTCTTCCTTACATATCTGCTCATCAATCAATGTTGAAGACCCTCAACCCCAAAATGAGTGAGCGGTGGTTGGTTAATGAACAAAATAATAACTTTGTTAGCTGGTTTAAAACCAAAATCTTTTCCGAGGATAATGCATCTGATACTTTGAAATGGCTAGCACATGGTCCTAAACAGAACGTCGTGACTTGGACTGGGTATGACATTAACAAATACTCATTCTACACAAAGATACAAGATGAAAAAAGTACAGTCCAAAATAGTGGAGTATCTATTGAGGCAACATTCATGCATTTTTCTAGTTCAAAGGATAAGAACCCAATTATGGCATCTATGAGTTACTTTGGAGTGATTGAGGAGATTTGGGAGGTTGACTACATTCAGAGTTCCTATATTCAAATGTAAATGGATTGATATTAATATTGGTGTTCAGACTGATCAAATGGGATTCACTTTGCTAGACCTTAAGAAGATAGGACATAAGGAGGAACCATTCATAATGGCGTACCATGCAAAACAAGTTTTTTATATAACTGATCCATGTAATGATAGATGGTCAGTAGTACTCCAAGCAAAAGGGAATGATGTGATGCATGAAGATGATGATGAATCAGATGATATTATTAAACATCCCTACTCCATCACGGATGCCTAGTACTATTGAGGATATGCAATAAAACTTGGTTCATGCTATTCGTAAAGATCATGACGAAGGCATATGGGAAAACCTAATTATTTAAGTTATGTATTTATATTACAAATTATAGCTAATTTGTGTTTATATTTCAAATTATAACTAATTTGTGTTTATATTTCAAATTATACCTAATTTGTGTTTATATTTCACATATGTGATAAATTGTGTTTATATTTCAAATATGTGATAAATTGTGTTTATATTTCAAGTTATGCAAAAAACTTAACTAAATAGGAAAATGGCATCTCCTGCGACATCTCCACCCCCTCATCTCCAAAGAGGACTCAACAAGTCCACACGGTTGAAAAACTTGACCGTTCGTCATATGGCAGGAGATAAATTGGTTGTGACTGTAGATCCAAAGACTGGCAAAATATCAGGGCCACATCACACCCAATTTAGGTCCTACTTGGGTACTTGATCGATGTCGTACTCGGTCAAATAATTAAAACAGATAAATGTAGTACTAGGAAGCTTTCATAGGTCGTCTCCCAAAGACCACAAATTTCTATCAAAGCTTATCAATTTTTAAATTTAGAACAGTAACAAAAAAAATGAGTTTTTCAAAATTAAAATATTAGATGAAACAGAACAAAAGCAGATTATAAAAATGTGGATTAAAAATAGATTAAAATGCAATTGATTTCCTGATTTAATGCAGTGTCACTTATCCTAGATTACAAAATTAATTCAAAATTAATCAACTAAGCGAAGATAAATCCCAAATTATATTCTAACTCGAAATTAATCAACTAAGTGAAGATTAATCTCAAATTAGTTTTAACCCTTGTTCCAATTCGAAATTAACCAACTAAGCGAAGATTAATCCCAAATTTTCCTTAACCCTTATTCCAACATGAAATTAACCAACTAATCGAAGATTAACCCCAAATTATCCTTATACAATTAAGCATTGCATACATCACATAATCTCATCTCTAACACAGAATTAAGCAAACTGTGATATTAGTTTCGGTTTATTAAGCATAAATAGATTATAATTCAACACTGAGATTAGAAGATGAAGAGTTAAGAGAACAAAGGAAATGAAATTGAAGAACAAAACCTCAAAGATCTACTTGCATTCTTCTCAGAAAATCAATACAAAAATTTAGCTATCCATGGAAAGTTGAAAACGCAATAGAAGAAACATAATTAAAATCGAAACAAGAATTTAAAATTAATGACAGAAGAGTAAACAAACTTGAATATAAATTGGAGAAGATGAAAGGCGGTTGTGTGGTGGCTGCGCAGCCCTTGTGTGTTGTTTTTCGTGTGATGTGCCTCTCTTATATAAATAACCCTAACCCTAATCTTAATCGAGGTTTGGGCTCAACTAGTCCATGAAACACATCATAAGTTGGCTTCAGTGCAGGTCCATGAACTTCAAACACATGCAGTATTTTCAATACTTATCCAAATTAAGCGATTTTTGTCTCCTTTGAAAGCCTTTTGAGCTAGCTTTAAAACGCCACTGTTTCTACTATTTTCGGATGTCTAATGAATTAAGGAAACTTAAATTACTGAAGCATGTCTATTGGGCCGGCCTGGTGCGCTTGACCCATTTTGGATAATTTATGTAAAATCCAATTTAGCTCCGAATTGAATGATTTTGGATCCTATGGAAAGCTCAATGTGTATAGTTTATAATTATTTTAGAATCATGTTATTTAGAGATCTGTAGAAAAAATGATAAATAAAACAGTAAACTAATGTTAGTACCCGTATAAAATAAAATATGACATTTTGCCCAATTTTTCAAGCCCAAAATTGTTTTAAACTGTCCTAAAATTAATAATGAGTAAAAATTAGATCAAATAGATTCAAATTAATTAAAATCTAAATTATTGGCCCAATGAAGCCCAATCAATGAAAATGCACTAATAATAGACAATTAAACACAATGCACCAATTAAGATAAGTACATAAAGATAAGAAAATGCGGGAAAATAATGGCTCATCAGTACTGTTGCTAGAGAAAAAGTATCTAAATTTTTAAAGTTTTTAAGTTGTTATGCATATATGTTCAGCATATGTAAATGGATTGATATCTAACTTTTTTAAAGTTCATAATTAGGTATCTATTTTGCATCCATCTTGGGATTATGTGGAGGAGACTTGCAAAAATTTAATTTGGCAAGATATTGTGGTTAGTTTTCTTATCTGTTTAAGTTATGTTGAGTTAAGTTTGATCCTAAACTTTGTTATCCTAATTTATTTTGTTGTTCTTGTAGAATCACTTCGATATTGTTAACTCTGAACAAGTTAGGAGGAAAGTCATGTCATCTATTGCCAAAATGTGGATGCAATTCAAGTCGACATTGACTTTGAAATGGATATTTGATGAGCAAGCCGTTAGCAAAGGATTAACTCCTTGTCATCGTTATGGCATAGATGAGGAGACTTGGAAGCAGTTTGTCAGCATTAGGACTGGTCCACAATGGGAGGTATGTTACTATTTAAACACTTTGGTATGTTTCCACATTGCCTTATTCATTTAGCACATTCAAAATTATATTATGTTGCAGGAGAAACGAATAAAAGGAAAGGAGATTCAGAGGCTGAATGTGGCCCCCCACCGTCTGTCTCATGGGGGTATGATTTGTTGACACAACGCATGATAGAGGAGAAGGCTAAACTCTGATAAGCTAAGTTAGCCTCCTCTGGTGTAAGCTAGGATGAAATTTCCCCACCATCTCCTCCAAAGCATCATCAGAAATGGAAGAGGGCTCGCCAGAAGCCCTCAGGTGAAATGACATTAGAGGAGGCCCACTTGATTGCTGAGCGGATTGTAAGTCAAATTTGTTTCTTTCAACCTTATTAACCTTGCTTTTTCATTCATCAATTTTTTTACAATATATAATGCTCAATTGTAGGATTCTTTAGAGGAGCAATTTACACAGAGAATATTCATTCCCCGTGGTCGTAAAGATATCTTAACTGTTGTTATTGGACGCCTAGAACACCCAGGGCGTGTTCGTGTTCTTGGAGTTGGTGTGGGTATTTGAGCATATTTTGGAGCTGCATCATCAGAGCATACCCACACCACATCATGGAGCCAGCAAGAGATGGCCAAGTCGGAGGAGAGTCTAATAGCGAAGCTAAGACCAGCGATGGTTGAAGAGCTGACAGCGACGCTGACACCAGCCATTACCGCACGAGTCTAGCAGGAGATGATATGTGTATTTGGTTCAAGTCTAGCATCCATGGGTGTCACACAGCCTCCCTAACCACCTATGGATGTTCCTCCTCCATCTGCCTCACGGGTTAGCACTAAGGGTAGTTGTGCTGACCAATGCTGCTGATGAAGAGCCTCCTACTGAAAATGTGCAGACAACACTGACCAGTCAGGTATGTGTGGATTATATGTTGATGACAAAAATTAGTGTGCATATTAAATAATTAATGTCTTATTTTTGTGTAATCAGGTCAGTGTGAATTTTATGTTGATGAGGATGGATCTAAACCACGATTGGTGGCGGTTGGTTCAGTTGAAGAGGGGTCCTCTACAATTCATAGTGTTCCTTTAACACCTAACTTGGCCAAAGTGGTCGTTGAAGAGGTTTGAGATGCTTCTTCTCATGTACATGTGCCCACAGACGAGGTGATGATAGTGGGACAGGCCCTCCAGACCTTCATTGCATGGCCTAGACATCCAATAAGGCCTATTTTGAAAAAGGTTTGCATATTTTTTTCTTAATTATCATATGTAGTCTCTGTTGTTTTTTATTTTTTCTGTTTCAATGTTATTTTATGTAGGATGTTCAGAAGCCACCCCAGTTGCCTAAACCGATACCTACTTCCCAACCTAGTAAAGGTAAGGAAGTAGATGTCCCATAAAATCCAATTTTTCAACTGCTATCTGTTGTCCCACAGTTGTATATTCAATCTTTTCAAGTGAAGTGGGATGCAGATAAGTTAGCGGTAGACAATAAGAACTTTCCCCTTTACATTGCCCACACCGATGTTGTGGAGATAGCAGTTGGAAGTCAGTGTATAAACATAGCATTGTTACAACTTTGGACAATATAAATATATATTTTCATTTACTAATTATGTTATTTGAAGTTATTGGCATATTTAATGTACTTTGAACTGTCTACTTTAGGATGATGAATGAATTATCGGAGCAACAACGCACCCAAGATGTTGTAGACCCCAAATCTTGTATGGCCTCATAAATAAGACCAGAAGACCTCCTTTTCAAAGATGGATGAAGCCTAAGAAGCCATTAGGAGAGACTATTAGGCCCCATACTAGGATAGGAAGGATTTTCTGCATTAAAATAACAATTTTTGCCTTCAGGGATCGAGACCGTCGTCTCGCTTTTCGGGACCGCCGTCTTGCCATTTCAGCAGGTCGAGACGGCTGTCTCGTTTGGCGAGATGGCCGTCTCGCCACTTGCGAATGGCGAGACCCCCCTCCCAATTGGCGAGAAGGCCTTCTCGTTTCTGGAAAAGTCGATACCGCCGTCTCGCCACTTTTACAAGTCGAGACCGCCATCCCGAATGGCGAGACGACCGTCTCGACCTTGTCAGACGAGACGGCCATCTCGACCTGACAGGCACAAATCCCTATAAATAGTGAGCGCTCCCCCCTTCATTTCACACAGTTCTTCCACTTTCCCTTCTACAACTTCAAATTCTCTTCCTAGAACCCCTCCGAAGCATTTTCAGAGTTTTTTAGAGTTTTTTTAGCGTTTCCGAGAGTTTTTCGGCGTTGTAAAGAGCGAAGGGCTGTCAAAACGCACCCTAATTTTCACAGAATTAATTAAAAAGCTTGCTTCGGAGGTTTCTTCACTCTTTCCCTCTCTTTTACCACCTTTTATAATTAAAATTGCGTAATAGATATTAGGGTCATGTAGTCGTTACTTTAATTCCGTAAATAAAAGGGTAAAAACGTCTTTTCACAAGTTATTTATTAAATAGCTGGCCTATCATAGGGAACCTGAAAAGGGCGTCGTAAGGGAACTAACACTTCCCTTACACGTAACTAACTCCCTTACCTAAACTCTGGTTTTAACGACCAAAGTTGGTTTTCGAAAACCAACGCCTTTTTTTTACTCCTTTTTCGATGTTTCCGGTAAAAACATCGGTGGCGACTCCATAAGAACCCCTTCAAATTAGTTATTGGGTTAGTCCCGTTATCGGACAATCCAAGAACGCCCTTTCGAAAACCTCGCCTCTAGGTTCAGCCCAGTTATCGGACAACCTAAAGGCGTTGTAACATCACCCATAAAAACGCAAAAATTGGAAAAGTTGGAACCATCGCGTCGCTCCGACCGCCTCTTTTAGTGATGGGCCAGCTTAATAAATAAACTAAGAAATTACACTTTTACCCTACCTTGTATTATAACATGTTTTAATGCTTGACTTTAATAACTGTTGTTTGTTTATGTTTACGCAATTGTTTGAAATACAAACTATACACAAACCTTTGCACACAACAGTTCCCTCTATACCCGGGGGCATGTGAGAAAACCATAGGAAGTGGGTGGTACGGTTCGTTGTAGTGATGGCCTTGAGCCCACCAGTGTGATCGGAAACCACCACTCAAAGTGATAACCTTCCTCTTTTGGCACAAAGACTGACTATGGCATTAGTGCTAAGCATGGTCGGAAGGCTGGAGAGTGGAGATCCTATAATGGGGGCACCTTGGGGCCTTAGCCTTGGTGAGAACAGCTAGAACTTACCTTCGCCAATGCACTTTTTTGTAGGAAAACCCTACCTCGTGATTAAAATTACTTCTCGCCTGTTCGCAGATGATTGAATTGTGTGCGTATTTGTTTGTTGCATTTGTTTGTTGCATAGCATAACCAAACAAAAAAAACATCACAAAAAAATATTTTTGCAATAAACACCCTTATCTCGGACAGTCTGCCTTTTAGCTAGCCTGGTTTCAGATTCTTTGTAAGCTAAGTAGTCACGCAGTCCGACAGAAGAGATAAGGGACGCTAAATATTATTCTTTCGCATAAAGCCATTTTTATCTCGGACAGTCTGTCTTTTAGCTAGCCTGGTTTCAGGTTCTTTGTAAGCTAAGTAGTCACGCAGTCCGGCAGAAGAGATAAAAGGCTATAAAATAAAAATAACAAAAATCAAATAAAAACCCAAAAATACAAACAAAAAATGGGACCTTATTCATAAACATTACACTCATAAATAATTCATATAGGTAGTTTATTTTTTCCAAAAAAAAATAAAATACGTAAATACCATACATCATGTAGAAATAAAACATGATAAATAGGAAAAATAAAACACTCACATTCATACCTATAATAAGCATCATATTCATAAAGCATGCATTTTTGGTTTTAGAAAACGGAGGGGACTAGTAGACAGTTGAAGAAAGTGGACATTCCCCGGTACCATACTGAGAAGTTAGAATGGCTTTGTACGATAATGCCACTAGAGGTCTGCTCCGACTTCGAAAAATCTTATGGACGGATCCTCGACCTATTGAAGATCTGTGTCGATCCAATTTTCATCAGGGTACTAGTTCATTTCTGGAACTCTAGTCTGCGCTGCTTCAAATTTCCGCAGTTTGATATGGTGCCCACTTTGGAGGAGTACGAGATTATGCTAAAATGGCCCAAATCAGTCGGGGTCCATATCTGCCACGGGGCATATACTCCTGCAGCACAAGTCGCTACCATCATCCGATTGCTATTCCGGCAGACTACCCTGATAGAAAAAGGGAACATCCAGGGTTGGAAAGTCTCAATGCTAGAAGACCATCTGTCCACTTTGGCTGAAAGGGCAGAATGGATCACTTTTAACAAAACCCTGGCTATATTTGGAACACTCTTGTTTCCCTTCCACATCGACATAGTGGATCAAGCCGTCATGGACGCCTTCTTCGCCTGGGACGTGAACTCGAAGAGTCCCTTGCCTGCAATTCTTGCCGACACCTTGCTCTCAGTGGAATTTTGCCGCTAGAAGCAAGGAAAAACACTTCGTTGTTGCTCTTCACTACTTTTTGTGTGGGGCATCACACATTTTTATTCCTCTAGTCACATGGGGATGTTCCCCGACCCTTTGAGGAGCTTCTCCAAAATTCCTCTCCATCGACGCCTAACCTCAGAGTGGAAGGATGAGTTGGAACAATGGGATGCCAACCATTTATCATGGGTCTGCCCTTGGTTCCGACCCGGTCCAGTCCTCATCAGATGTGGGGATTATCCGAACATACCGTTGATAGGACTCAGGAGTAGCTATGAGACAACTCATGAGGACCCTAACTACAATATCCCGAGGGGAGCTCGGAGGACTGTGTTTCTTCGGAGACCCATGCACAATTGCTAACTCACCAGCCGTGAGAAGAGCATGGGAGAGACCAGTTTTTATTGGAGATAAGAGCTAGGAAAAGCTCGGGTAGCTGCCTCCAGTGACTATGAGGTGTGGAGAAGAAGAAGAGGGATGTCTCAACCATCCACCTCACTCGCTACATGTGCCAATAGTGAAAAGCTGCAAACTCAAGTCGACGCTTTGACCCAGAGGATAGAAATAATGGGAGCCCAGATGAGGGCCCTTGAGGAAAGAGAGCAAGAATCTATCCTCACCATAGATGGTCTAAAAAGGAAATGCAAGAAAAAAGATCATGAAATAGAGCGCCTCAAGGATCAGTGTGTTGATTCTAATGAACAAGCTATCCAAGCATCCAAAGCTGCTAGAACCAGCTCGGATAGCCAACTCCAAGAAATAACCGCCAAATCAGCACGCCTTGAGACTGAATTAGCAAAACAGGCTCAGACGATCAAGGACTTGTTACAAGACCTCACCAGGACTCAGTCAGAAATACGCCAAGAGCAAGAGGCCAATCGGAGACTCAACAAAAGTCTCACTGAGCTACGCTGCAAAGAAAGAGACGGGCTAGCTCAGTACGGCCAAGTACTACAAGAAAAGGACCGAGCCCTTACAAAACTCGATGAACTACAAGTCTTGGTCGTCCATCAAGAGGCGAAGATCAAAGAGGCTCAAAAGTACAGTGAAGATATGAGTCAGGCGGTCCAGAAGCAAAGCGAAACACTCGTTCGTCACGTCCGGGAAGCCGAAAGGGAATTACATAGAGATCAAGACCCGCTTGTGGGTTTCTTTAGGCTTTTCTGTTTCTGTCAAAAGTTGCTTCGTAGTATGGAATAGGGGAATGTACACCTTCTACGGATAAATGAAATTTTTCTTTATTCAACAATTGTCTACTTGCATGCATATCATTCATTTGCATATTTAATTTCCTCTCCTTCACTCTTAATAAATAAGATAATAAAAAGGAAGGATTAACTGACACGTCTTCCAAATCAGAAGAATGGAGAGAAAGCCACTCCTAATCAAGCTTTCCCCAACGATTGACTCACCGCAAGAGGACAATAAGCCTCGACCGTTGGTCCTCAACAACAATAAGGAAGAGGGGGCAAGGACACTAGTGCGACTATTTATGCCACGTCCTTTCCCCTACGAGTCAAATAAAGTTGTACCATGGATATATGAAAAATCTTCACCAATAAAGGAGGATATCACCGATATAGCCGGCATTGGGGGCATGACTAGAAGTGGAAGAGTCTACTCCCCCAAGGACTTACAAGAAGACGTCCCCAAGAATAAAGACTGAAGAAAAAGAAAATAAAGAATCCAAGGAGGAGACAGAGGAATTACTCCAGTTTATAAGGCAAAGCGAGTATTCCATTATTAACCAGTTCAATCATACACCTGCAAAGATAACCCTATTATCTCTAATGATGAGCTCGGAACCACACAGAAATGCCCTGATGAAGGTCTTGAGCGAAGCGCATGTACCTCACACCATATCCCAAGAAAAGGTTGAGAGGATCGTCGGTCACATCACGGCAAGCGATCACCTCACCTTCACAGAGGAAGAACTCCCCCTCGAGGAGTCAAACCACAACAAGCCCTTGCACATCTCCATCAAATGCAAGGAGTACCTCATCGCCAAAGTTCTAGTGGATAACGGGTCATCCTTGAACGTGATGCCCAAGTGCACACTTGACAAGTTGACTATCCAAGGAACCCGTCTGCACCCAAGCAGCACTATCGTTCGAGCCTTCGACGGATCAAAACGAGAAGTAGTGGGAGAAGTTAATTTGCCAATCCAAGTTGGACCCACTATCTTCAACGTCGATTTCCATGTAATGGATATTACTCCGGCATATAGTTGTCTCCTAGGCAGGCCTTGGATTCATGACGCTAAGGCAGTACCTTCAACGCTCCACCAAAAAGTCAAGTTCATAGTGGATGACAAATTGGTCACGGTCCAAGCAGAAGATGATATCCTGATCAGTAGACCGTCCACCCAACCTTATGTGGATGCAGCTGAAGAGGCCCTTGAAACATCTTTTCAAGCGCTCGAAATTGCCAACATAGAAAGACTTCCCAAAAACACGAAGGTATCCCGCATGATGATGAAGCATGGTTACCATCCTGGCCAAGGACTGGGGGCAGATTCCCAAGGCATGAGGGAACCCCCAGAATTCAAAGACAATCCTTACAAGTGTGGCCTAGGATATGACCCTACAAAGGGCCACACAGAAGGAAGAAAAGGGAAGTCTCCCCTCTGCACACTCAAGCAAATATTCTGAAGCGGAGGGATGCAAGCGTCAAGAGCTACCCTAATCATTAGGAAATCTTTTTCTTCGCTTAAGGGATGTAAACCCAATGATTGTTAGAGATTATCCCTCGGGGCTAGCCCGACCCCCGGGCATTTCAGGGCACATATTCCCTTATTAATTAATAAAGAATACACTTCTTACTATCTACTTCTTTTCTTGTTATTTCATGACTAAACCACGCAATAACCTTGTCTAAGTAAACGAAAAAAAGAAGAAGAATAAAAAGCGCCCAATTAATCAAAATTTACCATTGCCATTATAAATCAGGTTAGTTGATCAGAAGCACAAAATAAGGCTTTACCTCACCATAAATAAAGTCATGCTTTGCCAATATTGTGAAAAAAAAAATAATAACAAAAAAAGAAAAAACCCATAGAAGCCAAAGGCAAAAAAAAAAAGAGGGCAAAATACCCGGTAGGAAACCCACTAAGGGGGCTACGCAAAAGATAGGGTCAACCCGGTAGGACACCCGAACAAAAATAAAAGGTAGCCTAGGCAAAAGTTAGGGTTACAAAATAAGGTCCGCTAGGATTCCCTAAACAAAAGCAAAAAGAAGGAACCTAGACAAAAAAATAGGACCAAAACACAATATCCTAATTCAAAAACCCAAAGGGCGATCTAGGGAAATCAACTAGCCATTAAAAGCAATGGAAATAAGCTAAGGCGCAAATACAAAGAAAAAAAGGAAATGTTTGCTTAGACAAAAAGCTTAAACGCCTAGGCCTAACCTTAGCTAGCTATTCTTACAAAACCTTTTTTAATAAAATTGACCGTCTAAAACACAAACCATTGAATTTACCCTTTTTACTTCTCTTCTCTTGATTCTCACAATATTATTCTAACAATTAATTTGGGAATATGGAGGCGTATAGTCAACAAGAGGATTGAAACCCCTAAAGTGAAGAAAAAGGGACACTAACATGGCAAAGTGTGCTCTACAAAAAAAATAAAAAAAAAGAAAAAAATTCTTTGGTCACCTGAGGTCCGGAATGGTACAGCAAAAGGAACGCAGATCAGAGGACACTCATCTCTACAAGACATGTCAGCTAAATCCTTCTAAAAAACTAATGAAATAGGCATCATAGGGCATCAAACATGAAAACATTGCATGCATAAAATGTTTTTGAATAAGGTCCTATTTTCCTTTCAAAACAAAAAAAACCTCTAAAAAACGAGATCGCCGTCTCGTATGTCCATACCGCCGTCTCGATTTTCAGCAAAACGAGATTGTCGTCTCGACTAACGAGACCATCGTCTCGACTAACGAGACCGCCGTCTTGACTTGACCAAAAACGAGACCGCCTTCTCGCCTGGCGAGACAGCCGTCTCGCTTAAGGCCAAAGTCAAGACCGCCGTCTTGAGGTTCCAAACGGCGGTCCCAAATCCCTCAAATTCGAGACGGCGGTCCCGAATGTCCAGACGGCGGTCCTGAGGTTTTCCGAAAATTCTATAAATAGAGGGGCCTAGGGGGGGTCTCAAACACCCTCTCTTGCACTCCTACCCTCCTTTCTCTCACTCTCAAGCATCCTACCACCAAAATGCATCGAGGAGATCAATCCAGAAAGAGAAGAGGCTCTGCCAACCCTAGTAGCTCCTCAGCCCCTACTCCGCAAGATCCCACACAGCTTTCGCCACTGCACTAGGCCCGCCTATAGCGTGTCCATGGGTACACCTGTCACCCCATACTGAGATTGGACTTCAGCATCCTTGCCGAGTTCGGGTGGGAAGACGACGTCCGCGCCCACATCGACAGTATAGGGTGGCGCTTTCTCCTTCAGTCTCCACCCAGTCACGTCTACCCTTAGGCGGTGTTAGAGTTTCTCGCCTCCATCTCCTACTCCGAGACTCCCTCCATGGTACCGGGCCTCCCACCAACAAAAATGGTGACATACTTTATGGGCGAGATGTACCGGACCACCACCCTGGATGAATTCAACGTGTCCATCGGGTTCATCCAGTCCGAGGACGTCCTAACTCAGGATTACTAGGAGGCCATCTGCGCACACCCCACTACCCTCACCGGGGTACATCTCGCCCATAAAGTACTGAAGGGCTTCGTACTGTTGGAGGAGCTGACCGGGGCGCACACCCTGCCGACACTACTGAAGGGCTTCGTACTTCCTCCCGCCCTTTGTATCTGCCACAAGCTGCTGGCCGGGACGGTCCACGAGCGGAAAGAGAGTCAAGGTAAGGTTACCTCCCAGATCTATTTGCCCTCTACTTCATGAGTTAGAGGCGCCGGTGTAACCCCAGCTATTTCTTCTTGAAGGCCCTCAAGGACTTCGGGAGCCGGCCTGTAGGAGTCATCCTCATGGCTCCCCTCATCACCCCGCTGGCAGAAAAATGGGGGTGCAGTGGCAGGGAAGAACTGGCCTCCAACCTCGGACCCGAAACTATCAACGGGTTCGTCCTGGTCAGCATGGGGATGCTACTACGCCAAGGGACCCGGTTGATCCTCCACCCCTCGCTGGACATAACTTTGGATCTTCGGGACCTCGTAACAATGCAAGATCTCCCGACACCCCCGGAGTTCCAACAACAACAACAACAACAGCAGTACACGGAGACTTTTCTGGCATCAACCGTAACATCTACGATCTGCGCTAGCAATTCGACCAAATGTCCATGAGACAAGAGAAAATGTCCCTAAGGCAAGATGCCTTCGACACGAGGATGGAGACATTAAACCAATACCAAGAGGGAATAAGGTAGGACCTGGCGGCATTCCGACAGGAGTACCTCGACGAAGTCCAGGATCAGGCAGAATTTCGAAGACATCTATACCGGCAATTCCCCTCTTACGGATCGTCTCCAGACTCGAGTCCACTGTCTTAGGGATAGTGCTTAGAAAATAAACTGCTGCAATAAATTTTTATCATAAATAAAATTTCATTTCAAGCATTTTGCTCTCCTCTTCAAAGATTCAGCGTAGCAAAAGGAAACTAAGAGTAAAAAGACTTACGCTCAAAAAAGCCAAAATCCAAAATCGCGAGAAAAAAAGAGATAAAACCGCGGAAAAAGGCAGGATTAAAACAAGTCAATCACCTTGACCAACAATTTTCGACAACCAAGCAAGAGTCGAACAAAAATAAATGAGACTACCTGACAACCAGCGAAGTTGGATGACCACCACCAAAGGATCAAAATCAAAGAATCCCCAACAACCAACAAGCTGGATGAACACCAACAAAGTCCCTGACACAGACCGGACGACCATTTCTAGAAAAGACAAAACACTAAGGCAAGAGAACGCATCTTAACTCTCGGCGCATGAGCTGGAGTAGTAAGCCGCCACCACAGCCAAAGGGTCAGCTACCGCAAGAAGGAGCATCTGGAGGCACTTCACCAGATGAGGGTGTGTACTCATCAGGCCTTACAAAAAGGGGCTTACCAAACGAGAGTTCATACTCGTCAAACACCAAATAGGGGTGTGTACTCATCAGGCCTTACAAAAGAGGGCTTACCAGACGGGGGCTCATACTCGTCAAACACCAGATGGGGGTGTGTACTCATCAGGCCTTACAAAAGAGGGCTTACCAGGCGGGGGTTTATACTCGTCAAACCAGATGGGGGGTTCATACTCATCAACCGAAGGGATCAGCTACCGTCAGAAGGAGCATCCTGGAGGCGCACAACACACTTTTCCCCAGAAGATCAACCGCCGCAAGACGGGACGTCCAAAGGGTAACCGGGCAAGAGGGGCAACTCCTTTACCCTCCAGTCGATCTTCTTAGCACGACAGGCCAACAGTCGACTGGTCAGGTAAAGAGGGGGTAGCTGTAGACCCCAAATCTTGTCCGGCCTCATAAATAAGACCAGAAGACCTCCTTTTCAAAGATGGATGAAGCCTAAGAAGCCATGAGGAGAGACTATTAGGCCCCATACTAGGATAGGAAGGATTTTCTGCATTAAAATAAGGATTTTCGCCTTCAAGGATCGAGACCGCCATCTCGCTTTTCGGGACCGCCATCTCGCCATTTCAGCAAGTCGAGACTGCCATCTCGTTTGGCGAGACGGTCGTGTCGCCACTTGCGAATGGCGAGACCCCCCCTCCCGATTGGCGAGAAGGCCTTCTCGTTTCTGAGAAAGTCGATACCTCCGTCTTGCCAAACGAGACGGCGGTCTCGCCACTATTACAAGTCGAGACCGCCGTCCCGAATGGCGAGACAGCCGTCTCGACCTGACAGGCGCGAATCTCTATAAATATTGAGTGCTCCCCCCTTCATTTCACACAGTTCTTCCACTTTCCCTCCTACAACTTCTTCAAATTCTCTTCCTAGAACCCCTCTGAAGCATTTCCGGAGTTTCTGAGAGTTTTTTAGAGTTTTTATAGCGTTTCCGAGAGTTTTCCGGCGTTGTAAAGAGCGAAGGGCTGTCAAAACGCACCCTAATTTTTAGAGAATTAATTAAAAAGCTTGCTTCGGAGGTTTCTTCACTCTTTCCCTCTCTTTTACCGCCTTTTATAATTAAAATTGCGTAATAGATATTAGGGTCATGTAGTCGTTACTTTAATTCCGTAAATAAAAGGGTAAAAGCGTCTTTTCACAAGTTTATTTATTAAATAGTTGGCCTATCATAGGGAACCCGAAAGGGGCATCATAAGGGAACTAACACTTCCCTTACACGTAACTAACTCTCTTACCTAAACTCTGGTTTTAACGACTTGGTTTTCAAAAACCAACGCCTTTTTTTTACTCCTTTTTCGATGTTTTCGGTAAAAACATCAGTGGTGACTCCATAAGAACCCCTTCAAATTAGTTCTTGGGTTAGCCCGGTTATCGGACAATCCAAGAATGCCCTTTCGAAAACCTCGCCTCTAGGTTCAGCCCGGTTATCGGATAACCTAAAGGCGTTGTAACATCACCCATAAAAACGCGAAAATTGGAAAAGTCGGAACCATCGCGTCGCTCCGACCGCCTCTTTTTTACGGCGGCGACACATGTGTATGGAGTTTTTGAGCCCCAATGCATATAAAAATCAGGAAACAAGAGAGAAGAAGCTCAAATATACATCTAGAATTGGATGATCAAGTCAAGGAAGAAAGTTTACTTGGGTGCTTACTTATATCAGTAAGTATTTAAGCGTATGAAATTATTCACATTAACTTTTATAATGTATTCTATGTATTCTAACTTTTTGTAATGTTACCAGACATCATTGGCAGCTACTGGTTGTTTGCCCAAAGGAGAATGTTGTGGCTTGGTTCTGCTCATTGGACAAGAGACCTGATGCAGATATTAAATACATTGTAAACAGGTACACATTCTTATAATAATTTACACATTTATTAGTCGTTTTGTTACTTAATTATTTCATTATAATTTGTATTGCACAATGCATTTAAGGTTTGCAATACAGTCGATGGAGTACACACAAGCAAAAGCACAAATCCAAATTGGATTTTTGTTAATGTAAGTCATTCTATATTTATGTATTATATGATTCATTTTATATCTGAAATTAATACATTATTTTTTCTAGTGTAATAGGCAACCAAGATCTTATGAGTGCAGATATTATGTTATGCACTGGATGTGGCTAATTGTTGTTAGCAAGACTGAGGATACATGGAATCAGGTTAGCTTAAATTTAGTATTCAATTAAATTTAAAATTGTGTCATTGGATACTCTGTTAAATTATATTATTTTCTTGTAACAAGTATTTTCAGACAGAGAAGTGTTACCCATAAAGACCATAGAAGATATTAGAAAGACCTGGGCCGAAAAGTTTCTTGAAGTTAGAAGTAGGCAAGTTTAGTTATTAATTTACTAGTTTTAGTAGTTAGATTAGTAGTTAGTTTAGTAGTTAGATTAATAGTTAGATTAGTAGTTAGTGTATTTGTTAGATAAATGTAGTTGGATACACATTCAATTATTATACTTTGTAATTTTGAATGCACATTTAATTACTTTGTATCTTGTATATTGTCTGCCTGGGTTGTATTTAAATTTGCAGGTACATTGTATACAACATTGGGAGGCCCTGTATAAACAAAGCAGGGATTTAAAAAAAAGATAGACTTTTTACATCAGTTGTTTCCATAACCGACGTAGAAAGTTATACAATCAATGTTGGTTTGTACCATAACTGACGTTAAAACCCACGTGCATTTTTTTTTCTTAAGAGTTAGTGTTTCTACGTCGGTTTGGCCAACCGATATGGTTTTTTAAATACTTTTCATGTCGGTTTTGACAACCGACGTTATAAGTCGATTATGGATCCTTTTTAACGTCATTTATATTAACCGACGTTGTTTTATAATATATATAACGTCGATTATATAGAACCGACATTGAAAGTCCATATTTTCAACGTCGCAGATACAACGTCAATTATAGAACCATAGTTGAAGACCTTCTAAGACTGATGTGAAAACCTTATTTGTAATAGTGTTTCTTCTTCCTTCTTTTTTTTTTTTCTAAAACTTAAGTTCATAATAAATTGACCACCAATCTCCAGACACAAAGTTAATTTTAGTTTTCAATTTTGTTATCTATTTTTTAAAAAAATTTTAATAGATGTTTTTCGGGTATTCTTTTTAATTTTTTTAATAGATGTTTTAGAAATATAAAAGTACATCAAGAATTATTATTATATATATATATATATATATATATATATATATAATCATTTTCTAACCTTCATTCAACCATCACTTCTATATTTTTATATTATTATTTAACTATTTTATTTTATTATTTTTTATTAATAAAAGATTATTTATTAAATATCTAAAAATGTTAGACGTGGGAAAGATTTTTTCTTTGCAAAAAAGTTCATTTTAATATGAGTAGAGGTGTTGAAAGAAAAACTCCCAAAATGTATTTCTATAGAACAGAATTCTTTTCTGAATTGGATCAAACTTTCGTAGATTCCAAATTTGTCATCTGAATATTTAATATAACTACCTAAAGATTCAAACTAATAAAACTACTAGAACAACTCTACGTATTGTTCATACACACCCAATAGTTATCCAACAATTTAAAGTAATACATTTTCTTTTTCTATATTTATAAAGTTTTTATTTAACCTAATCCTGAAAGAGTGACAAGAAATTGTAACATCAACAGAAACTCTTAAATCCTAAAATTCAACCTAATTAATATTTTCTCCACACAAACCCCTCATTAGAAAACATATTATTTGCAAGTGAAGTGAGTCTTGCAAATATAAGATTAGAATGAGAATTAAATATAAATTTGTAGGTATCTATCCCATTTTGTCTTGACTTTGATAAATCTACATAAATATTCTTCACAATATTTGTCAATAACCAATTTAATCATTTTTAATATTATAATTATAATACCAAGCTTCATGGTTTAAAAATTTATATGATTCCGGCTATAATTTTATTTTCTTGTACTAAATAGAGAGTTAGGTAATTTATTTATAAAAAGAAAAGAAAGGTGAGAGGGTAGATAAAAGGAGAAACATAAAAGAGATGAACTAATTTCAAAGTTGCTACATGTTGACGTGTATAAATCACTGTGTACATCACTTTACATCTACCTTACACTAGCTAACAACTTCCACATCATTTCTTTAGTTATACACATTGCTACATTCAACTCAACTAATCTTTATTCCTCTGTTGACTTTGTAAATCACCCTATTTCTCTTCATGAAAGGGTTACTTTGACTATTACATCAACCTATTCCCTGACACAGAGTGCTTCACAAACAAACCACAGCAGGAGCACAAACAACACCAGGAACTCCTGGCTAATCTGTATTTTCATTACACAACTACATGCCTAAGACCCTCGGATGATATTGGAGTGTGCATTATTTGCAAATGGATGATAAGAAATCAACAATTGGGAAAAACAGGATGCAAGAAACAAAAGTATGAAAGGATTGAATAGGGAAAAATTATGGATGCCTAAAGTTTCCTAAGGTGACCTTTGTGTTGTCTTTTTGGATAGCTATAATGTAGTCTAAGGTTTGTGTGTATGAAAAATCATTGCCTGGGAGATGATAATTCCTTGAATGGATCTCCATATTTGGAGAGATTAATTTCTGAAGAGATAGAAAGAAAGTATGTGGTGGACATGTAAGAGGGAAAGTGGCAAGAGGAGAGGAAGAAGAGAGAGATCCAATAGAGGAAGGGAGCTCCAAAGAAGGGCTCTTGATCAACTTAAAAATCAAGGAAAGGAAAAGAGGTTATGTCTTGCATCAAATTCTCCAAAAAAAATTCTCCTTGGCCATGATTTCCAAACCCAATTAAGTCCTCCACTTTGGAGCCTTGAATCTTATCAGTGTTGTTGAAGGAACCATAATTGAAGTGGTTGTTATGGCTTTTCACATCAATTGGAACACTATCGCTTTCAATGCTTCTTCTACTTTCTAGTGAAGGAAGGGAGAAGTCTCTTCCTAACCCCATTTTGTTATTTGGCTCCAATGTCCCATATTTCCCTTGGTGCCCATCTACCATGCCAATTTGTGTCATGCATGAAGTAGGCATGTTGGGAAAATCTGCTGAAACATTAGTCATGTCACTCTGATTATTTACCAACATGGAAAAAGGGTCAAATTGGTCAGGCAAAACCATTGCTTGCATGGATGATATGGATGAAGAGGAATCCATGCACATGGTCAAGATGTCATGTTCATTAAATGGGACGATCCCGCTCAAAACATCTTTAGACTCTGACGAGTCAGTGCTGTTGTTTCGGGAGGGAGTAGAAGTGTTGGTTTTCATCCTTTTCTTTAATGTTGAGTTCCAAAAATTCTTTATCTCATTGTCTGTGCGACCAGGGAGACGTGCTGCAATCTGAGACCACCTGAGATTTATAAAATTGAAGAGATTAAGGAGAAGAGAAAAAGGAAAAGCAAATATATATACTCTTGTACACTACATATACATAGAGTTCTAATATTTAATTATTCATGCTGGCTTAACAATGTTTTTTAAACCACAGAATAGGTAATATATTATAGGCCATTCTTAATTTAATAGAAAGCAGGACCTAGCTAGATAGGTGAAAACTGTGACATGCTATCAGGTAACCCCATTTGGCATTAATCTATGCAAAAGAGTTGAATATCTTGACTCAATGTGCCAAACTAGTCTGTCTACATATTTCAGAAACTCAAAATTATCATTGTCTATACAATAAGGTAACACAATAATCCAAGAATCAAATATTGTTGTTTTTGTTCCATGTTTTTACCAATAATTACAAAAACTTTATCACGTTTTTTCACTTGTTTCTGGTTTTCATTTCCTCCCTACAATTACTAGCCTCATAAACCACTCAATCCAATACAATCCATTCTTTCATGATCTCAATATCTATTCTATCCACGGTATTTTTACTACTCAGAGTTTAGAAGCCTACCTACAGAGGATAGCCTATATACAAGTTAATAGATCTTCACTGACAATACATCTATTTGTTTCTTCTTAATAGAATACATTGCAGTTTATTCGTAATAGTAGATCATATATATAGATATGTTAAACATGATATTGGCAAGAACTTGAGCACAAGGTGAAAAGGGATAGATAGAGTACCTGTTACCAAGAATAGAATGCAAATGAAAGATGAGGTCTTCCTCTTGGGGTGAGAATGCACCGCGCTTGAGGTCAGGTCTTAAGTAATTAATCCAACGAAGACGGCAACTTTTGCCACACCTTTGGAGACCAGCATTTCTTGCAATGTCGCTCCAACACCCTTGTCCATTTGTGAGCATGTACCTTATGAGCTTCTCATCTTCATCAGGTGACCACAACCCTTTTCTCAACTTGCTCTTAATGTGGTTCATTTTGTCCTTGTTGGCCATCAGATCAGGTTTCCTCATTTGCCTACAGACTAAATAATGCCTGTGGAATGATCGCAAAGCTATGCGCAATGTGTGTGTTTTTCTTGTTTTTGAGTGTGATATGATAGAGGTCTATATAGGTGAATAATATTTATGAGGGACAGATAAAAGGCTTCATAGGGTGGGAAATGGTGATGATGATAGTGATGGTTGTGGAGTTTGCTTAAAATATGAATATGCATGAGAGAGAGAAGAGGGATTGTGTTTGTTGGTTGATGGGTAGAGTGGAAAACGGATTGGAGGGGGACCTCCCCAACACAAAAGAGAGAGTGATCAAAGAAACAAAAGAGAGGGATGGTTGGTCTTCTTGTCTTTGACTCAATTCCTGTTTTTTGTTTCCATATGTTTTACTTCACTCACAAGGTAATCATCAACGTCTATTCTTATGAAGCTCAAAATTTTTTGCTTCCACTTCACATAATACTCTCTCTCTCTTGGTTTTAGACTTCAAATTCACGTGTGTTGAGACCAGATGGAGATGATGACTATGCTACTTTTGGGATTTAATTTAATACCATATTGTTGCACGCTTGACATCTGTTTGTTAATTTTCATGTTCTTTTATCATTGTGTGTAGCTTACATTCTGTGCATGAATTTCAAAAGGGCTAACCACTGTATTGGCATATTTCTTAAGCAAATTATGTGCACCTCCAACCAAGCAACACCATTTTTTATCTTTTATTTTCTTCCTTTTTTGGCATATTGTTACCACTGCCATACATTAGAAATTACGGCTTCATCAATGACTTAACATGGCTTTTGGGACCTAAAGTACAAAAACTATCACTTGCAATGTGTACAATTCAGTTTAACTCTCTAATTAAGGATGTACGATAGTTATAATTATGTTAAACTACTTTAAAGTAAACGAAAACTCCTAATCAAAAGTTGGTTGTTGCACAACTGACCAGATGAATGTACCATAACTCAGTAGTTAATTACATCAATCAGAGTACTATCTTTTGAAACTTAAGATAACATAGTTATATGGTTAAAATCTGGTTGTTTCAAAAGACTTTTACTTACTATTTTAGGACTGTAAATCCGTTTATCTCTGTTTTTTTCCCTCAAGCAGCATATCAAGAGTCAGAAACTCAACCTTCATGGCATGGAAATTCATTTAAGAGATTAATCTCTTCTAACATGTTTTTCTATACATACAAACTTATTGAACACCTGAACATGCTCAAAAGAACATGGCTAACTACCAATATTAACCATACCATGTTGGTGTTTCTTATCCATAATAACTAATATGCATGAATTTTTGTCTCTCTTATATATTGTCCCTAATTTTATTAATTTATGTCTGTTTTTCTCTTTTCTAATAATCTGGTTCTATGTTTCTATGTGAATATCCATAGCATGCTTTACAAAACGTTGGCAAAAAGTTTGGCTTTTAACAGTTAATGCCAGGACCTTATTTTTTCATCTAAATTGATCTTGTTTTTATCCAGAAAAAGGTTCCCATCTAAAACTTGAATTTAAGAATAATATGCATAACAATTAACATGAACCGTTCCATGAAATCATTCAACCCTTACGGATAAAAAGATGAACACATCCATCATTTTCTTCGTAGCTGTCATGGTATATCTCAGGGTGATTCCCTTTCCATTACCTAACATTTTCCACAGAAAAGTTTCATGAATCATAAAAATAATCCTTCTCATCGAGCAGTGTCATCAATCTCAGTCATTGTCCAATCCAAAACCAAATAGATACACACATTGGAATTCTTTGTCAGTTCCAAGGGCAATATAGTTTATTCACACTCCCCAATTTCTATTGTGACAGGGACTGCCACAATTTTCTGAGAAAAAGTGAAGCAGAAATCTCTGAAGCTACTCAAATGGTTCAAAGGCATCATTTTCTGCATCCACAGCTGTCATGGAATGAAGAGGGCTACGTTGGAAACAAAACCAAAACTGAAAAGAAAGTGCTCATGCTTATGAGGGTGTGCCAAGCAACATCTACTTTGTTACAAAGACAAGAAAAAACAACTCATCTGGGGATTCTACTTCACAACTTATACCCCATTATAAGAATGTGTTAGCAAATGCATAGTGCAGAAAAGTGGTAGTACTTGAACACAAATCATCATCTAAAAGGTGAAAGTGCTCAAAATAGAAGACACATGAGCATAGAAGGTTGAGGCTTATCAGTTTTAAACAGGAAAATGTCTAGGTACAGAATCTAATTGTTCTTTTATTTTTCTGCTTTGTCTATTCCAGCTTTTGTTAGTATGTTTATGGATTCAATCATCACGAAGGGGACAAGAGAATCAAGTGTGCATAAAGAAGCTCATCACTGAATTTCAGCCATTCAAATTCCGAGCATGTTAAATTCCAATCTCCTTCTATTAAAAAAATTATGTTGGGACCAAGGAAGAGTGTATTTGGTAGCACAAACCACAAAAAAAAAAAAAAACTGTATATTATGGTGCTAACTTAGATCAAGAATCAAACACATCACACTAGAGCTTTTGAAAATCATGTTCTTTATTATCTACTCTTGTTTTATCTCTTCCTATTTGAGAGCAGATCAAATTAAGTATAGACTAATTAACATCAATTGTGTAAATGTCTTGCACTCAGGAAAATTCCTGAAACACACATCTTTTAGTGTCTTGAATCATCTCAGAGATCTTATGCCACACCCAAAAGTTGGCAGCATAGAATGATCACAGACAAAATATCACGGCTATGAATTGAACTGAACAAATTTTCACTGTTAATAACAAAGTCCACCATGTTGCAGGTAGCATCAATTGTCCTGTGACGAAGGTCAGGTGGGCCGAGTCACAATTGAATCGTGGTGCTTGAAATCATTAAAGTAAAAGAGTTGCGCTCGACTAATTGGCTATAGCTTTTGGCCTAGTGGTAAGCGCTCGATCCTAACAATTGGTATCGAGCCAAGGTCACGAGTTCGATTCCTGGTGGGCAATTGTTGAGGGGGAGATTGTTGCGGAGTTGCACAATTGTCTCGTGGCGAGGCCGGGTGGGCCAAGTCACAATCCAAGAGTGGGATACCTTGTAGGACAATTGCTGAGGGGAGATTGTTGCAGGTAGCATCAATTGTCTCGTGACGAAGGTCGAGGTGGTGCAGTCGCAATTGAATCGTGGCGTTTGAAGTCAGTTAAAGTAAAAGAGTTAGCGGCTACGATTAATGGCTATATGCTTTTGGCGCAGTGGAAAGCGCTCGATCCTAACACACCTACCACACATGCTTCGGCCCAATTGACATCAAAATTATCTTAAAAATTTGACAAGTATTTTGTCCCAATTTTTATGTAAATTTACATTATATGATTTTCATTTCATTTTATAAAAATTGAATTTTTAATACAATATCATAATTGAAAAATATGTTTTTTTGAATTTTTATAAATATTGGAATGTTGGTTATTGTTGTGAGAATAATAATCGGGGTTGATTTTAGAACATCCTACACCACCCTGTGTGTACAACAAATTCTTAATTTTTGAAAAGTAAAATTATTGTTTTCCTATGTGCAAATTTTTGAAAAGAATAATAATTTGATAAAAATAATTCTAAAAATTGAATTTGTAGGAAAAGGAAACAAATTATTGTCGAGTAATTAAAGTTGTGGTTGTATCCACAGACAAATCTGGAAAACTTGCAATGATTAGCGGCTACAAAGCCCTCTTTCGTGTTATGTGTGACACGTCACCATTCATGTGTGTTTACACGTGAACCCTTTTCATACCAACTTTCAGCCACAAATTTGATATCAATTTCTTTTTTTCTCTGTTTCATATATATATATATATATATATATATGATATATATATATATTATTTTTTTTTTTTTTTTTTATTCTCTAAACTTAATATGTTATAACTTCAAAAAATATTCAAAAGTAAATTTATTTTTACTTTGCTTAGAAATAAATTGGTGTTTAGAAGTATAAAAAATATGTGATATATATGGGTTATCTACAATAGAATTATTATTATTGGATTCATAATCATATTACAAAGCACATTATTAGAGAGAAAAAAATTGATTTCCAAAGTGATTAAGGAATATGTGAATAATTCTACACCAGCAATAC
Source organism: Sphenostylis stenocarpa (assembly GCA_963425845.1). Classification (NCBI taxonomy): domain Eukaryota; kingdom Viridiplantae; phylum Streptophyta; class Magnoliopsida; order Fabales; family Fabaceae; genus Sphenostylis; species Sphenostylis stenocarpa. Next base: position 7,473,732 of record OY731408.1, read on the forward strand.
GGAACATGTTGCCATTGCCATAACAATAATAGATCTAACTTATTGAGATTTGTAAGTAATCATAGTGTTTTTTTTTTTAATAAAACTATAGATGATGTGTATTTATTTTATTATGTTTTATAATATATAAATTCTGAAAATAATTTCAGAACGGAGATTATTACAAATATTTTTTTACGATCTTACTTAATATATTCCGATCACAAAAACTATAATACTGCTATCACTTGAGGATTAAAACTATCACATAATTTCCACTGATTGATAATATATATATATATATATATATATATATATATATATATATATATATATATTTTACTTATGAGATAAGTTTGAAAAAGAAACAATTAATGATAAAATAATTAAAAGAAAAGAAATAATTAACTTTTTTTCATCACCATATACGTGATGAACTGACACTTGTTCTGACCTACCCATCATCTCAAATTAAATAATACACATGTATTCAGGTCTGACACATGTCTAATTTAGTCATAATCTCGTACTAAATATCTAATTATAGTAATAAGAAATATAATAATTTTTTCCATTACGAGTAATTCAATGAAATCTGGAAATATCCTCAAATCCATATTTATCTTTCTCAGGTTAACTTCTACAATTACTTAATCCACTTACCATAATAATATGTAGATTAAAAAAATAATAAAAAATAAAAAAACTTACCATAGTATATATAGCATTCTGGAGTTTATGCTGCTTCAATCTTCATTGAGTTTCCAGAAGTCTCTCGCTCTCTCTTTCATCTTTTATTAGTCAAACATCTTTCTTTCTTTCTTCTTACCATACCTATAGACAAGTTTCAGAAACTCAAACAAGACCCAATTCCAAACACCCTTTTCCCTTCTGAATCCAAAGCATCCACCTTTACATCCTCCTGCAAAAGGGGTCGTAAAAGAATTAGAGAAAGAAGAGGAAGAAATGTTGCAGTTGTTCTTCACAGTGGCTTTCTCTACTGTTCCTCTGACCCTTTATGTCCCACCGATCAGAAGCTTCAATCTGTTTGTGGAAACAATGGAATATGTTGTCAGAGAATCAAGAAGTTACAGGAGCAGGGTTTACCCTCGCCTAAGAGGTGCTTGGTCTAGGATGTTGAATTTCATGCTCTGCAACAACAACACAAGGTAGATTTGTCAAAAATTTCATGAATTGAAGGAACACATGTTGCTGTAAATGTTTTTCCCCCTTTTTTTTCTTTTCTTTTTCTTGGACCCTTTTTGTGGTTCTTTAGACATCGATTTCCAATCTGCAATAAATCTTGTACGGTCCTATGGGTTTGTTCTTCAGCAGTTTTGGTTTTGCCACGGATTGTCGTTGTAATTTATGAGTTGTTTTTGACATTATGAGGCGCTTTCTGTTCATTCTTATCACACCTTGTAATTTTCTGGGATTGTTCCCAACTGGTTTTATTTAGTTAAAAAAACTGCATAAATGCATTCTCCATCACATGTTTTTAGGTCATTAAAATAGGAAAACACGTGTTTTTAAATAAATTTAGCGGGTTTCATATTCACTCATTTTGTATTTTGAATAAATTTTAATCATTGATAAAATTGGGTTGAAATTAATATAGTTGTAACTATTATCATTGTGAATATTAATGAACGATAGATGTGTTTTTCGAATTTGTTTTCGTTAGTTCGATCCTAATCCTCATTCTAATGTTTGGACCACGAAGGTTGTGCCACTTGGCAATGTACTAAAAGCCGGTGGAAAATGGCAAAGTGGTGTACTTTATAAAAATTTTAATGTTTTGAGAAAAATGACAATTTTGTTTCAATATATTGTTATTTTTATTAAAAATTGGAAGCTCCAAAAATAAATGATAGATGTAACATAATAAGAGAAATGGGTAAGGAAAAATGAGACAAAAAAAAACTTGTTTTTTAGTAAATATTAAAAAAAAACTCTTCTTTTACTTGTGAATGTATGCTATAAAATTGTCTTTACTAATGGAGTTCACAACATTGCTTGACATTGTAAAAGAGAAATAAATATGAATATATTTTTTTATATAAATTTTAATTTCACATGTTATCAAAATAAAAGTTCAACTCTAATTACAAAGTGGTATAAAAGCTGGTTAAAGTTTATCTCCTAATCATGTTTTCCCACTTGTAGACATGCATACAAGAAGATCCGATCAATTTTCCCAAATCAAACAACCTATAATTGTCCTTATCTTTCTTTCCATGGAGCATGTGGGTTTAGTTTAGGGTTTATCTCTTTGAGAAAAACAAATAAAAAATGTTCGAGGGGATGTTCTTTCCTGTGAGATTTTGACAGTTTTGGACTTTTCCGTGACAGTTTTCTGTATATGGTTCTTGATGATGCTCATATAAAAAATTTTACTTTGTATAAAATAATTACTTTTAAATTTTCAACAATGTTAAAATAAGCTATATATCATTTACTACATTAAATTAGATTACATTTAACATACATTAACAACATCAAAAGCTTTGGTTTTTAAAGAATAACTAATAGTAGTCAAAAGAATAATAAATATTTTTATCATAATTTTTTAATATGTATACTTTTCTATATGTTTTTTTAATGGATGTATTATTATAATTTTCAAAATAAGTGAATTATAATAATATTTTTAATGTAAGAGTATGTAACTATCTAAAAATGTCAGATACGCATTTGCTTACTTTTTTAAGAAATATTTTATAACTTACACTTTTAAATATATACATTAATAAAACTCTTAAATCATAATTCATGGGAATATAATTTTCTTAAAAATAAGCAAGAATGTGTTAGTAATATATATTTATTATGTTTACATCAAAATTTAGAAAAAAGAAAAAAAAAAGAGGATGTTTCAATTCATAGAAAAAGAGTAGTGATATTATTTTTTTTAATGAAGGAAGTTTCTAAGTAAGATCTATATTTACATTTACTTTCAAATATGTCTTATGATATATTATTATAATTATTTTTGGTTTTTAATATTACTTTTTCCTTTATTTTTAAAACAGTTAAAATTAGTATTTTAAATTATAAAAAAGGCATTAAACATAAAATAGAAAAATAGTACGAGCTAAAACACAAATATGTCTGAAAAACATGTTTAACCTAGTCAATAAATGAGTAAAAATTGAAACTTGGGATAAATTATTTAAATTTTTATGACCTTAAAAATGCCAATTTTTTTATTTTTTTTTAGGTTTTTTGTTTGACATATTTAAAGTTTTCAATTAATAATTCCTACCAACTCAATTTTCTTAATTAATATTTCAAACTAAAAAAACTTCACAGCATAAACTTTCTGTTTCGTTAGTTGCACTAATAATGATTGAACTAAACCTTCTTAGTGATGTTTCTATCAGTTGTTTAATCTTAAAATATACTATTTAATATTTTTATTTTATTATTATTGGTTAAATAATTTAAAAAATAGTATTTACACCATAATCATTTGATAAAATATTTATATTGAAGTTTTTTATGCATATTATTAAAGAAAAATAATATTTCTGAATTTAAAGTAAATCGCAACATGTATAAAAAGTATTTTAACAATTACTTAACACTTCAAATTAAATGTTATGATAAAAAAGATCTGAATAAGTTAAAAAGGAAAAATATTTTCTTTATAAATCATATTACTAATATAAATATTTATCAAATTTTATTAATAAATAATTTTTCTAAAATTAACTATCTTTTATTAAATTTTCTGACTAATTGTGTTTTTTAGTTTCTGTTTAAAATTTGTAAGAATTTGAAGAAGAACACTGACATTTTTTGTAGAGTATAAAAGATACAAATTATTTCCTTGGATCCTGCGGATTGCGGTTTCTTTCAGAACATGGATTTGGGTTTTGCAAGGAACCTGCTAAACGACAAATTAGCCCACAGATTATTATTCCTTGTTTGGCACTCATTTACGTGTGCTGTGTCCATGACACCAAAGTTTTGATTTTTATTCTCCATATTTCATTCTACTTTTAAGGTTCAAATGACACAACGTTTTGAATTTAAGATCACATTAATTTATAGTACATTTTTTCTCAATTAATCATGACTCACTTCTAGTAAAAAAATAAATAAATTTACCATACAACTTCGAAGCTTTAAAGCAGAGTCTGACATGACATTGATTATAAAAAAAAATATTTCAAACACTTTTTCCTTCCAAATTTATAAAATTGGGACACTCACTTAGTATTTAACTAACCAACTTTAACGCAGTAAATTTTGTTTTTAAGAACATCTTTTAACACCCAAAACACAATTATAACTCTTCCCCTTCACCCTCTTAACATCATTTATTATTAATGGGTAAGAATACAATTTTTTTCCCAATATGTTTTTAAAAACAAAATATAATGGATTAGAATGTCAAAGCACTTTATATATAATAATAAATTATATTAATATTATCATAATATACATAAATATGAAAGACTTTCATTCCTAAATGGTTAAGTTGGTAAAACATAAGGTTCTAACTTAATACGATAAAAATTTAAAAATATATTATTTTATCTTTTATCTATCTTGTCTTAGAAATTTTATAACATTTAATAAATAATTAATATATTTTATGTATTCTATTAATATTTTTGTTTATTATTTATATTTAGATGAATTTAATATAAGTAATATTTTAAATTTTTTTAAAAAGTAATAAATTAAAATTTAAGACATTATAATAATTTTAATTTAATTTCCATTCTTTAATTAGATATATAATTATATAAATAATCAGGTTATTTAATCAAAGAACATTATATATCTAATTGTTCATATTTATTAAAAATTTCATCATGATTATACCTTGTGTATTTTTTGTTTATACTTATGAATTTAAGTATTTTTCTATTATAATAATATGAAATAATATATTTTAGTGTTTTAGATTAAATTATATATATATATATATATATATATATATATATATATATATATATACTTAGACTAAGTAATGAACACCATCTTTGAAATCATGTTTAAAGGATTTTAGATTATATGTGTTAATCTCTATACTTAATTTACTTAAATATTCTTCTTATCTTAACTTTATCATTGTTAATACATTTAATTACTATTTTATTGTCTTAAAATTAAAGATCTCAATATATTATTGATTGCAAGTACGATAAAAATTACAATCAGAACTATACAATATAAATTCAAAATTACTTCACAATTTCTTACATCATAAATATTTCATGACACTAATTATATGTCATGATGCTTTTTAGTGTAAATGGGTTTAGATGCTCCATAAAAAAAATAATGAACTTAATTTGTCCCCATTGAAAAAAAAAATCCTCTTTCATATAGATTTTTTTTATATATTATTTTTTGTAAAAGTACATTGATATTAGAACTTCACTTGCAAACTATTTTCTTTATCAATAAATCAACAATTCTAATGGTTCACTTAAAAAAATAATAGTCTTCAATATTTGATAAAGAAAATACTAATTAAAAAAAAAAGAGATTTAATTAAAATCATAGAAAGCTTTTATTTTTTTCATTAAAAAAGAAGATTTAGTATTAAAAATAATGTTAATTCTTTGTCAATCGAATTTTGAAGTTTCTCAAATTAAAAACGCCACATCCCCTGAACATTCCACACAAGTATTTCATTCCTCACTCCATTAAGCATGCTCGTGAGATTTCTTATTCTTGAATCCTAACACATTCGATCAATGATAGGAAACAAATTTTCCAAGTCCAAATACCAAAGGAAGGGACACAAAGCTTAAAGAGAATAATAAATTGCATGAATACACACAAAATCACACATTAACCACAAGAAGATGAGTCTCCATTAAGGTTGTTTCTAGTAAACAAAACATTGTGTGAGAGCTGCCATAGTTCTTCATATTACACCTACCTACGTGTAAGAAATGAAAACTTAAAGAGACACAGAAAGTTGGATGAGAAGCAAAAATTAATAGACAAAAAGATCCCTTTTGCCATCTTGATGCTACTGCGTTGATTCCTCTCCAAAAACCTCAGTGTTGCACACAGGACATTTCTGAAAATAAGACAGCAAATGGTAAAGACATAGGATTCAAGCGAACTTGAGAAGAACAATGGATTTAAAATTGTAAGTACCTTGTTAATACTGAGCCACTTGGTGATGCATTCACCGTGATACATATGGCTGCATGGCAATTTCATTTGTTGGTCACCTCTTCTGTATGTCATCTGACAAATTACACACCTGTTATCAATGCAATTTATTGTCAGCATATCCTGAAAGTAGAAAATAAAGCGGGAGATCCCAAAACCAGGAAAAAGGTAAGACAGATATCCTAAACAAATGTGACAACAATTTTTGCATAATGTTGTGTCTCTCTTTCCATCATATCATTTATTACATTTCAAACTTTTCTCAGTTGTAAAATGTTATGCAATTTGTTTTACAAATATGATTTATCTATCATAAATCTGGCAGGCAAAAGTCCTAATGAACCAGAAAAAGAAAATAATAATAACAAAAATAATAATAAAATGACATCAAACTTCAATGATCAATTTAGTCCGACATATAAAACTAGAGAATATTGAATCAAATTCTCTGGGAATTGGATTTAAAGTAGAGAACTCTAATCATTGTAATTAAGACTATGGAAACATTGTGTACAATCAACCACAGTCCAATACAAAGTAATCGATCAATACATTTTTCCAAGGGTGTAGGGGAAGAGAGGAAATGAATCAAGAAAAAAAAATGGACAAGGTCGATTAAATTTTTTTCTCTATTCATTGGTTATTGACTTACAGGTTAATGAAAACAAGGGAAATTACAAAATTTATAAATGCTACAGGCATAAAGAATGTATTGATTTTTAGCTTCGCTAGTCCTATATATATTTCAATAGATTGATTTCGGTATGATTAAAGACTGTGATTAAATATTATAATTTCCAATCCTCTTTCACATTACATTCACCATATTTTCATCTATTCTGTAAAAATGGTTGAGAACCAGGACTTCACCTTTTCCCAGAATTTTTTCTTTTGAATAAGCTACCAAATTTGTACTTCGAGGTTGGAAGCATATCAATAAGTTCTTGTGAAAGACCTCGGCTCTGAGTCCCAACTGCCTCCCCCAGGTCCAGTAGTTCCTGTCACTTACAAAATATCATTGGCTATTGATCCACATGATCTCTAATTCCACTTATACTCAACATACCAATAAATTTGAAAGCTCAAAATATTGCAATACGGATTAGCAACAAGTTAAACCACCATGCCTAACTTCAATCATCAAAATTTATTAAGACATATACAAAGTGGATACTTTCTATAATGCAAAAGTCCAAAATCATTAAGGCAACACCCTTTTTTATCTTACTAATTATTCATATAAGATTTGATAATCATATAAAAGAACCATTTCTGTTTGATTTGACGTTCTTTGGATCTATTTTATTCATGAGGTTTCACCTAACAACTTAATCTTGAGTGGGTGCTTGACAAGGTATTATCAAGGCAGTTATGACCAAGTAATCAGGTGATTGGTATCTAAAGGGCTTGCGTAGTGGACTGGACCGTATTTATATGAATGCGTCTTCACCAAACAAATTGAACTTTTTAATAGTTAATATCTTCATGACACACTTACCCTTTTGACAGTTATTATCTTAAATTTATAAATTCACTTGAATCTGATACTTAGTAAAAACATAACTAATATAAATAATCAATGATTAAGAGAAGTATAACAACATTCTAAAAGTAAGAAACTACATGCATACATCAGCATTTACACATAAAACATTTAGTGCATCACACCTCATAAGTCATATTATCAGGATCGATGTTGTCTTGCCATATGACCTGCACCAATGCAACACTAAGGATTATAGGCTTCAGAGGATAAATTTTTATTCTGCTTCTGATTATATATTTACAAGTTGGAAACAATATACAGAAGGGTTAACTAGTTGACATTAAGCAATTGAAATGCAGATAGATATATTCTCAAAGAAAAGAATCATTGGCACCATGTGTGATGGAATACAAGACGATTGGTAATTGTACCTCCTACCAAAAGAAAGGATCCCATTGATGCGGCTAATCCCATGTCTGTATCTGATTGTACAAATAAATAGTTATTCCAGGTATTACCCACCCCCGGAAAATTTATAAACAGATACAAATCTTTATTCTCTTTCTCTATGCTCAGAAATATCATAAGACTAATAAGTTGATTCGATATTTCCCTATCAACCTCTTGACCTAAAAAAAGTAATCTTTCTCGATAAAGTCGATTCTCAACTCAAATTTTTTCAAGCCTTCATTTTAAATAATATAATTCCCAGTCTGATCAAGCTTATTAGAAAAAATACAGTTATGCAAGGTAGCACATGAAATTATGTATAGGATTCAAATAACATCTTTATGCAATAAATTCTAATTAATGGGCTCCTGCGTAAGAGAGGTACAAAACCCCTGCTGCTTTTTGTATCATAGAAGGAACAACAAATCTAGTCATATGTGTAAATTTTATTCATTCCCAATGAGAGATTTCCAAATGTTAATGATCAGTTAAAGTAGAATATCAAAAATTAGTTATAACAACTAATTATTGACCAAGGAAAAAAGTTATAGCAATCAGTTAGTTAGGTAGTGAGAGAGGATGAAAGGCAGGGGCTTGGCTTAAATAGGAGGGGTCCAGGGGGAGGCATGAGGAATTGTTAGTATTGAGAAATCAGTGTAATGGACCAGTTGTAAGGGAAAAATCTTCTAAGATTTCTCCCATTTTCAATTGATATCTACTCGATTTACTCATAAAAGAAACGTTTATTTGGGGACAATTCTAGCAAGCATAAAACTAATTATGGTTTAAATGAAAATAAAATATGCTATATAAATTATCAGTTCATATGAAAACCATTTTGGAAGAAAACCAAGTCTAAAAACCAACATATGTAAACAACTTTGTATGAAAAATACAAAAATAACACTGTTGACAAAATTACAAATACTATTTGATGATATGTATCAACAATCAATAACTATACCTAGAAAAGGGAAATATAAGATAGGAGCCATAGGTAAAGGTCCACAGGATATCATAATAACAAATAAATTATGCTAAATTTCAAAAGTCCTTTTTGTTTCCAGGCCACATGGGCAAAAATGATTCACATATCAGACACATTGCATTCGATAGTGTGCTATACGTGCAATGTATACATACAGGTGCAATGTATACATACAGATATGCACAAAATATTTATAAAACTGAACATAACTTAAAAACCAAAAACCATCCATTGCCTATTACCAATATCATTGAACATCATCTGTACAGAAGTATGGGATAAGTAACCCAAAGTGAGACAGCATTGGGTAGGCATATGATACGATATGTGAAGCACATGAAAGCAATGGTGCTTAGCATTAAGCATAAGATTTTATGTTGTTCGGAAAAATCAATATATAAATATCATTATGCCTGTTTTGTAAAGGATGTTAGGACCCAAAGGAAATCATGGACAAGGGAGGAATCGGTCCTAGGGTCTAGAAAGTTTACATCAAAATACCGGGGCAAATTGGGTGAGAGTGACGAGCTAGCGGATGGAGAAAATGGGGGAAGGGAGAATTAGTTACTGATTTGAGAAAATGTTGGCAAATAGCAGATTGGCAGGAGATTTGGGCCATCTTGGGAATAATTAAGTTTGTTATGAATGGAGTGCTCTTGTTCTCTGTAGGAGCTATTCTAGGGCAGTAATGTGCTAGTGCTACTGTAATTTTGAGCATTCTAATAATATGCATCTCATTTTTTCTTGTTCTGCCATATTTGCCACTATTGGACTCTGTTTTGTATCGGAAAACATGAGTAAAGGATATTACTGATAGGCTGACAAGACAGTTTTCCATACATAAGTTAGGGATTAAACATTTATGGTTAAATTGAAAATCACCCTGTTTAACTGTGACTGTTGTGCACATAGCAGTGGTTTTAACTTTCGTTGGTTATTAACACAGTAAGGCTTTCAACTTATGACAAATGATCCCCTGTAAGTTGTAATTAAATCTCAAAATTAAACCCAAAATGATTACTACCCACTAATTTCAAGTTTAGGCAAACTATTTGCCAAAATTAAAATTACAGGGGTTGTCTGCCACATTGAGAGCTCAATGATATTGCATAATCCATGTAGTCAACCTCACCTACCTAAATAAGGTTATTGTTGTTTGTCACACTGAAAGTATAGGCAGACAATTTTCCACAGTTAAAACTACATGGATTATTTCACTTATTGAAAGTTTAAACAAGTTAATTGCAAAAACTGAAACCATGGACTATGCCAAGGGGCCTAAGTTATATTTAGTAATATTCATTTTGACCAAAATATACTAATAAAAGTGTTTAAGTATCCCAAAAAAGTGTGCAGTGGATAGATTACAAATTATCATTAAAGTATGATATGTACACCAAACTATCATTGAAATAATGTCTCCCAATTTTTAAGCATAGGGGACCCAGTGTTCCAACCAGGGACAGATGATTGAATATTAAACCATAATTCAGTTAGGTATGGTCTAAATTAGTGGCTCGGTTGATAAGAAAGCTTCCTACCTGGCTACTACTATTGGACTCATGATGATTTGGACTGCCTGCAAAAGAAATTTAAGAGTTAATATGCTATACAATGATCACATAAATTTCCTAAACAATTAAAAAATATATATAGTAGTTTCTATTTAATAAAATTTTCGTGTTTTCTCTTTTCTGAATAGTTGCAATTTAAAACAGTAATTCCAATGATGAGTTTCAATCATCCCGACCCCCCCCCCCCAAAAGACACTAATTTTCTGTTAGCATGCACTTAAAAAGATAAAAATACAAAAACCAAATAGCAGAAACCAACAATATGACCACAAGCCTTAGCTTACAGTAAAAGAAAATAAATTTTTCACTAACATTCTTCAGGGATGGTCTGCATGCTAGTGACTCCATCTCTTCTAGGCGGAGAATCTGTTGTAGGTGGTTCCACAGTGGTAATTGTTGAAGGGTATTCCCACTCAGCCCTATCAATCTCCATTCTTGGCAGATGACCATTTACCTCGTAAGAACTATAGTAAGATGTACTTCCAGGGCCAGACAATCCAAATTTATAGGGATTCATGTTCATTGACCAGTAGACACTTTCCTGAACAGAACATAAGATTACATAAGTATGGACACAAACCAAAACAAAACTATGAGTTAATAAAACAAAACAAAACAAAATATTTTCAGCAAAGTTCAACACATTTACAAATGATAATGACCCAATTTAGTATTTAGATGGGTCAGAAGGGAGATACACATGTCTGTGACACAGCTGCTTCGAAATGCAGCATTACCTATCCACTCTTGCAATTCAAAAAAAAGAAAAGCACCTATCATCTCACATTATTTTTTGTACTTGACCAACAAATTCCCATCATTTAAAAAAAAAATTGGAAGTTCCATGATTTCATATGGAACATTGTGAATTCTATTACCTAGGTACCTAACTGCTAGATAGCAGCAGTAATGATAACAGCAAAAGAACTGAAATTTCTGCCTTTACTCCCGTATTTTCGAGTAAGTAAAAATTCAATTTAGAATAAAACTAAATAAACACATGCAACAACCCACATTTACAATCCATGGATAGGACGATTCTAAAACTTTGTCACCAAAACCATTAGATCATCGAGCAAGTTTTGAAACACGAAAACAACATAAATATAAGAATAAAGGGTATAACATGTGTCTGGTCCATCGAGATATCTCGAAATTCGGTTTTGGTCCCCATAAAAAACTTAATACATTCTTAATCCCTCTAGTCTAAAAGAAACACACGTTTTTAGTACTGAAATTTATTGCTTTAAAAAGAAGATCAGTGACCACGATTACAGCCCCAACAAGAAGTTGTGGAGGACTCTAACTGCATGCAACCAGTTCAAGCCACATTTGGCCGCAATTTCACCATGTCAAGGATCGAAACCACATGCAGTCTCTGTAGCCAATTGCTGACAAGAAACTTCAACCACAAATAGTATAAAACTGAATTTTGAGGAATGAAAAAACATATTTTGCCCAAAATTATATATATATATATATATATAAATGACAAGAAGAAAGAAAAACCTGATCAGGCATTGAGCCAGCAAAGGCATAATTGACTGGCACATGAGTGAATCCTTGAAAGAAATCCACGAAGTTTTCATTAACAGCATAAGGGAACCCTGCGTCTACATAATGCATCCCCATCTGTCTACCATCATTCATTTTGCACTTCCAAAAAGAACAAAACACACCACTCTACACTATACCCTTCAACAACAACTGCACAAAAAGAGGATATTACACGTCACCAAACACGGTCTCGAGGAACAAATTCTTAAAGGAAACGACAACCAGAATCGCAGCGACAACCTTCGAATCCGGCAGAAAACAAGGTTTATGTGGCCTGAATTTTTCTCCAAAAAAAAAATTAAAAGTAAATATTTGTAATTTTGGTGTGTGGGTGAGATTTTTATGTGTTTCTTGGAAAACAAAGAGAAGAAAAGAAATTAGAGGGTTGATTTACCTTGCTCACATTCAGAATGGTTGGAGGAGTGAGAGAGAGAGAGAGACAGGGAGGGTTTTCTCTGCTCTATGCCAAATGACAATGCAATGTGGTTCTCTTTCTTTCTTATGTGCTCATTATTTCATTGAGATTAAAAATTTAATTTTATTGTAATAAAATTACTTATTATTACTTAGCATTTTTGTTTTCCTCCAAAATTTTCTTCATACTTTTTACCAATAAAATAAAATAGATGAAACAACAATATTTTGTTTTTCTTTTCAAAAGTAATGTAAGAATTGATATTATTTTATGGAATATATAATACTTTTTATTAGTTAAACATATTTTTTATTATTAATTACAATTTATTAAAAATTATGGAACTGTTAAGTAACCCCATAATAAAGTTAAGAAAAGAAATCATGGGATTGAATAAGAATTGAAAATTATAATCATTTTTACTAATTAATAAGAACTATTAAAAGATGACAGTGAGAAATGCACTACTAACATTTTTTTATTACAATTGTTATTTATTTTTATAGTACAATTTTAATTGATCAATATTTAATTACATAACAAATATTTATCTAACAATTCTTTGAGTAATTGTTATGAACATCAAAAATATATTTAATGTTCTCAATTGTACCTCTTAGTTCAAAAAGTTGAAACTAGTTTTTTCCTCAAACTCTATTCAATATAAAAAATATATAAGACTTAATATAATTAATTAATTATTTGTTTATTTAATCTTTCACTAGATCAAAATTAATAGCCTTTCAATTAATAATATCATGGTTCATGATACTAGATTAATAATGAGAATTAAAAAAAAAACTAAAACATTATTTTAAATATAACTATCATAAAGTATAAATATATTGTCTTAATTGTATTAATTACAATTTATATATATATATATATATATATATATATATATATATAATATGATTCATTAATGGAGGATAAAATATTGATGTCAATAAAATTTAAAATATTAATTTATTTTAAAAAAATTCCTACAAACACAAGATAATTAGTATCATAATAATAATAAAATAAATACATAAATAAAGTAAAATATAAGACTTTTCTTCTCAATTCATATATAAAAAATAATTATTTTATAATTAATTTAAAAACATTTAATAAATTTAATTCATAAAATATGATTAAACTACATTTTTAAAATATTTTCATTAAAAGCAAAAAATAATTATCATTTAAAATAAAATCTTAATTAATTAAAAAGTAAATTTAACTTAAAAAAATAAATTATTTATATTAAATTTAATATATTTTTCATACAATCAAATATAAAAAGGAAAATATGAATAACAATTTGGTTGAACAGTGAATTTTGATTCATTTTCCGAAAAAGAAAGAGGAGAGGGGTGGCGATTATGGCAGATGCGGTTCCTTTTGAATGGGAACCAATCCAATGTTCGGGTGCAGAGCAACTTAGATTTCATACAAAGGAATTTCGGTCTGCTTTAAATTTAATATTATTTACTCCCTTATCAAACAAATACGACAAAAACAAAAAAGTTATTAATTTATAATCCTAATTCATACTCTTCTATAGAACTTACAAAAAAAAAACATATTAGTGATTATAATTATTTTTTATTAATTTAATATTATAAATAAAAAATAAATACTAATATTTTTTAAATTAAAAATGTAAGATTTATTATTAATTTTTTTAATATATTAATCTAAAATAATTTCATCTTATCAAACAAATAATAATACAAAATAAAATATTGTTATATATATATATTGTCTTTTTGAAAATTTGGTTATTTTATTTTAAAATTTTATTATTCTTTGATCTTAAAATAATGTGATTAAATAATATTTTTTTAATATGAAAAACAAAGAATAAATATGATTAATATACAATTTAAAATCCTAATTATAAATCATATTTTAAAAATAATATCTCAATTGATATTATATTTCAAACAAATATAATAAACTAAGTGATGAATTCCCAGTTTGTAATAAAGAATAAAAATTTAAAAACTAACAAAGTGTGCATTTTTCTTTTAGGATGATTTCTCTTTATAAATGTGCACCCCTTTCATTACATATTTAGAGCATGATAGATCAAAAGAATAAATGAGTTCTGACCTTTAATAATATAAATCTCTACAAAAATGTTAATTAAGGTATTTTCTTGTTTTAGTTCTATCACCACCTACATTTCAAATGAGTTTTGAAAAGAGTTATTTGGTAATGTGCCATACAAATTACAAGTTTTTTAATATTATAATTTAAAATTTAAAGCAAAAGAACTTGATGAACCACTTGTTGTCCAAACTTTAAATGCAACTAATTTAAATTTTTATTATAACTTTTTTTAATAAATTGTGATACATTCTTCGTTATTATAAAGACATTTTGATGGTTTAACTAATTTGAAATTTGAGTCTATTAAATACTTGAGTCAATATTAAATTAAAATGATTAAAATTAAAATTTAACAAAGATTGATCTTTCAACTCAAAAGTAAGTTTGATTGTATTAATAAATAAGTTTACATTAAACTTATTACAAAAATTGAGTTTAACTAAGGAGACAAATTAGAACGGTTAAATTAGTGAGTTGTTTAAAGTGAATTAAAATTTAGGTTAAATGGTGAAAACTACTAAAGAATTTTTTTAGACAATTGAAGACATAAATAGTACCAATAGTTTATAATTATTGTTGGTATCTAAATACGAATTGAAATCATATTGAGTAAAAATTACAAAGTTGAGTAATATATAAGCGAAAGAAAGATCTACAATCCTAATGTTTTAAATTTTTAGATCAAATGTAGTATCGTATTCTTTTATATAGTTGACTTGTAATCTCATTTATGAATATCTTAAACTTTCTAATCACTTAAATAAATTCAATAATTTATTTATCTATAGCTTTTACTATGCATTTTCTCTCCAAGGATTTTCCACATGAGCTTGTCATGATACATATTAAAATTTGTAGACAAAATATAAGTATCTAAAAGAAAAAGTTTACTTCAAAAAAATAAAAATAACAAAGTTAAGTTCATCATTTAAATTTATCATGAGTATTTAAGAGGTGAAATAACTTTTTTTTTCAAATAACCTTAGATATTTTTATTTAAACAACACATTCCTAAAAACTTGTATGATTAGAAATAAGTAAAAAGTTTCATAACTAAACTTCATTTAAAGAAGTATAATCAATCTAAGAGTTTCTTATATATATATATAAAAATATGTGTTGGAGAATTTAAATATAAATTTAAGTTTCATATTAAATAAGAATGAAAAAGTTGAGTAATATATAAATTTATAAGTCAAATTTTTTTATTGAAAATAATGTTAATTTTATATAAATTAACCTCATATTTTATATCGTCTTTCAATATGAATTATTTTTAATAATTTAATAATATTTTATATATATATATATATATTTTTTGAAAACTTGAAAAATATAATAATAATAATAATAATATATATTTGAAAAGTGAAATTTTAAATTTGATAAAATAATAATAAAAATAACATGTCTAAATTGTATAGAGAAGGGAATTACAAATATGAATGTGTAAAGTGAGGAGAAAAAGAGAAAACATAAAGTAGAAAAGAAAAGAATGTGGTCCGAAAGGCGCATTTATGAGAGAGAAATGCGTGTGCTGTAAACGACACTACAAACTGTGTACCACATACAGCTGTTTTTCAGCCTTCCAATTCTGAATTTCTGAAACCTACAATCCCATTTGTAGACCTAAACATCCTCCATCTTCCCAAACTCACAACTTTAATAAATCAAAACTCATGCAATTAAATGCACCCAATTAAATACTACACAAATCTTCACACTTACTCCAAATTTTCATCATTTCAACCGAACAAAACCTCTAAAATTGAATCTATATTTTGAGAACAGGGAAATGTGTTGCTGTAACTTTATCTGCTCTTGGGTCCACACATTTATTGTTACATTGGGAAGTTCATTGAACAAGACATGGAAGATAGAGACAAGTGTGCCTAAAATAAGTGAAAACAGACAAACTCGTGTAAATGAAAGAAACCAACTCACATATGCCAACAAAATTCAACTAAATACAACCATACAAATCTCCAAGAAAACTAGAGTAGTTAAAAAAGAAAAGAAAAGGGAATACCACTGTCACTGAGGAACATATATTAAACCAGTTATGCTTTTATTTCCATGAATAATAAAAAATTACTTTTGAATTACTTTTTTAAATTACTTAAATAAAATTTATGTCAATTTATTTATCCCAATACATATATAATTCACGTATAATGTTTATTCTTGTAAATTCTTTTTTCATTCATTCTTTTTTTTTTTAAGTCATGTCACTTATTTTGTTCTATCCCCTCTCATTTATTCTTTTAACTAAAATTATTATACTCTTAAAGTTATTTTTCTAAAATCAACATTAAAACTAAAATATTATCAAATAATTATTTTAAACTATGATGATAATATATAAATTTATTTATTATGACAGTAAATAGTTAATTTAAAATTATTTTATAATAATAAATTAATTATCCATTTAATTAAAAATATCAAATATTTACGGATTAAATATATTTTTATTTAGTAATTTAATTTAGTTATAATGGTTGAATATACAAGGATATGATGCCTGGAAATTTTGATGATGCTTTAGATTCAAAGAACTTCAAGATTAGAAGACTCATATATTGTTGTATCTACTTGTAATAATCTTGTTTTATCTTTTTGAGTATGTAAAAATAGAGTTTAAGATAGCCAACACACAGTCTGTCCATAAAAAGTTTGTTTTTATCCAAAATTCACTATGATAATCGATTATCACATGCGAATAATCGATTATCAGTAATCGATTATTGATAATTGATTATCACTCATGATAATCGATTATCTTAGCTCTCCTGGGTGTCGGAAGATCTATGGAATAATCGATTATTTTTGTTAATAATCGATTATCTTGGCTAAAATGTGTTTTCTGCGAATTTGGCTATGGAATAATCGATTATCACTTATGATAATCGATTATTTGTGTTAGTTATGATTCTCAATTTCAAATTTCAGACCTAATTTCGAAAATCTTAATTTCTAAACCCTAAAATCTCTATTTAAGGAACTCTCTGACTCTCTGTAAAGCACAATATTTTTCATATTAAAATTAAGAGCTGTGATTGTTAGAGAACTTTGAGTAGGGAAGAAAAATGGACTTTTGTAACCTAGTGTGGGCTAGAAGCGATAAAAATCACTGAGTGGGTTTCTTGGTGGATTGTGTGTTATGTCGTCTCTAAGAAAAGCTGTCGTCATCTCCTTTGTAGATTTAAAGGATGTGTTCATCTCTTGTGTGACTCAAAAGAGGTGTTTTCTTATCTTTATATTTTTGTAATTTGTAATCTATTTAAAACTGTGAGTATAGTGACTGCGTTAATCTTCTTTTAGAGTGATTAACAACTGGACATAAGGTCTTTTGATCCGAACTAGTATAAATCAACTGTGTAATCTTCTTTCCCTTATCTCTTTACTTTTCAGTTATTGTTTAATTGGTAAAACTTGCGAAAATTTTTAAAAGGGAAAAGTTTTTATAAGAAACCAATTCACCTCCCTCTTATTTTTGTCCCTACACACAAACATTCTGTTGCGCGATACCAACAAGTGGTATCATAGCTTGCTTTGATAATTTTTCAAATTTTCAAAAATGATTGGACAAAGCCAAACCTTTGTTGAAGATGCTTCTATTAACAGACCCCCCACTTTTTTCTTGACAAAATTATCCATTTTAGAAAGTGAGAATGCAAATATTTTTGGAGTCTATTGACAGGGGTGTTTGAGATGTTGTTGTAAATGGTCCGTTTATTCCAAAAATGACTGTAGATGAAGTAGAGGAACCTAAATCATTTTCTAGATGGACTGCAGAAAAAAACAGAAAAACTCAATATGATGTTAGGGCTAGAAACATTATTTCATCTGCTTTGACCCTTGATGAGTTTTACAGGATATCCGTTTGTAAAAGTGCTCAAGAGATGTGGGAAAAACAAAGAGTAACACATGAAGGAACTGATGATGTTAAAGGAGCACGAAAAAACTCATTGATACAGGAATATGAGATGTTTCGAATGCAACAAGGAGAAATAATCTTTGACGTCCAAAAGCGTTTCACTCATATTGTGAATCATCTCACCAGACTTGGTAAGAGTTTTGATTCTGACGAGTTAAATGTTAAAATTTTGAAATCTTTAGACAGGAAATGACAATTAGGGATGGCAAAACGGGCTAGTCCGCCCCATTTTGGCCCGCCCGCCAAAAGCGGGACGGGCGCAGGCTGACCCGATATAGTCATGACGGGCGGTAGACCTTGGCCCGCCCCGCCATAATTTAGAAAAAATATTTTTTTTTAAAATAATTTTTTTTAATAAATTTAATAATAAGATTATTATTTGTTTGTTAATAATTCAATATATATATATATTATTTCAATTTAATAATATAAATCAATACATTATTTTAAGAAATTATAATTTAGAACAATAATAAAATTTACATAATAATAAATAATAACAAATATATATATATATATATATATATATATATAAATAACGTTAAACTTATAAAATTTATATTTTTTATATTGAAAAATTCAAATACCTATATCTTTTTTATTTGATAAAACTTCATATTATTCTTGGTTGAGTAATTCTTACACCTTTAATTCAAGTAATAAGGATAAAAATAATCGAGTACTTAGGATAAACAAGGAGAACAGGAGAGAATGTTATATTTCGGGAAGGAGAATATTTTACTGTGAGAATGCAACTTTTTTAATTCTCTTTTTAAAATTTTTAACTTTATATATTATCTTTATAATTAATTTTATTACAATAAAAAAATATTTTTTTATTAATTAGGTGGGCCACGGGTTGACCCGACAGGTTGGCAGGCTTGGCGGGGCGGGCCAAAGCGGGCTGAAAACACCAACCCGCCATATTATGGCGCACCGGCCCGCCGGGCCTAATCCGTTTTGCCATCCCTAATGACAATCAAAGGTGATTGCTATCACGGAGTCACAAAATCTTGCATCAATGACCATGACGACTCTCTTTGGAAATTTGAGAGTGCACAAATTTGAATTAGGAAGAGTAAATGATGAAGAAGATCAACATCAAAAGATAAACTTAGCCTTCAAAACTGAGATTTTCAAGAACAAAAATAAGAAGGGGAAGAAGACTCTAAAAATGAAGAAGATGAAAATTTGATTCTTATGATTAAGAAGTTTACAAAATTTATGAAAGAAAAAGGCAAACACCTTTCAAAGGTAAGGGAAAGGTAAAAGAAAGTTATTCTTTAAGTTTCAAATGTTATGGTTGTGGTGAAACAAGACATTTGAAATCTTATTGTCCAAACTATAACAAAAAGAGTGATGATTCAAAAGGAAGAAAGTCATTAAAAAAGAAAGCCTATATATCTTGGGAAGAAAGTGACTCTAGTTCAGAGTCAATCGAGTCCGATGTTGAAGCCAATCTTTGCTTGATGACAAATGACAGTATTTTTTCTGTCTGTGAGGTAAGTAATTTTGAATGTTCTTCAAGTATTGATAAAAATGATTATGATGCCTTGCATAATGTATATCAAGAGTTGTTTATTGCTTTTAAGGACTTAAAATTTGAATATAAAACCTTGAAAATGTGTTTCAATAAATCAGAAAAAGAAGTGGAATCCTTGAAAATGAAAATTGCATCTTTTGAAGAAAAAGAAAAAGATCCAATTGTTTGTGCATCTTGTAAAAGCTATGAATTTAATATTTGCATACTTGAGCATATGTTAGATAATGCTACAAAAGATATGTGTGATTGTAAAAACCAAAAAGTATGTGGAAACTAATGGTAATAGTCATGTTCCTTTAAGAAAACCAAAAAATAAAATAACCTGTAGGATATGGGTTGTGAAAGGGACTAAGCCTCATTAAAATAGAGTTGAATCTTTTTCAAAAACTAAAACCCCAAATGCATGCTTTTATTGTATGAAACATGATCATACTTCAAATAAATGTAGAAATTAAGCATTTTGGTGTTCCTAAGAGAAAATACATTTGGGTTCCTATAGTTAAATAATTTAATTGTCACTAACCCCTTGGATCCAAAAGTTTTTGGGGATCCAGGATCATTGTTCTCTCATTTTGTAGGAAAATTCCATATAAAAGAAGTCTATGTTCTAGATAATGGTATGAAAGACTACGCAATTTTCTAATATCAAATGATTTTTTTAAGAGGACAAATTGATTATACTTTGTTTATTAAAGAGTAGGAGAACAAATTTTATTAGTTCAAGTGTATGTTGATGATATTATTTTTAGATTAACTGATAATTCTTTGTGTGGAGGATTTGCTAGTATTATGCAGAATGAATTTGAAATGTCCATGATGGGGGAATTAACCTTTTTCCTTGGACTTCAAATTAAGCAATTAAAATGACACTTTTGTGTCTCAAACAAAATACTGCAAAGAGATTCTCAGGAAATTTGGAATGGACACTGCAAAAGAAGTTAACACAACAATGTGAACGTCCTGCTATTTGGATAAGGACGAATGAGGTTTGAAAATTAATTAATCAATGTATAGAGGTATGATATGTTCTCTATTATACTTAACTACAAGTAGACCTGATATTATGCATTCTGTTTGTGTGTATGCTAGATTTCAAGCATGTCCAAAAGGATCCCATTTAACTGCAGTAAAAAGAATTTTAAAATATCTAAAAGGAACCACAAGATTTGGGTTATGATATCCTTCTGGTGCCTCTCCTAGCTTAATAGGTTATTTTGATGCTGATTATGGAGGATGTAAAATAGATAGAAAAAGCACTAGTGGAGCATGTCATCTATTATAATCATCCTTAGTATCTTGGCATTCTAAGAAACAAGCTTGTGTTGCTTTATCCACGATTGAGGCCGAATATATAACTACTGGAAATTGTTGTGCTCAAATTCTCTGGATGAAGCAACAACTAGAAGATTACAATATTTTTCTTCAAAACATTCCTTTGAAATGTGATAATACAAATGCAATCAACCTTACTAAGAATCTTGTCATGCACTCTAGAACTAAGCATATAGAGATTAGACATCATTTCTTAAGAGATCATGTTAGTAAGGGAAATTGTAAAATTGAATATATAGATATAAAACATCAATTAACAGATATTTTTACCTAACCTCTCCCCAAGGATATATTCTATGAACTTAGGAGAAACTTAGGAATATTAAAAATAACTTAAACTTTGTAAAACTGTAAAATCTTTGCATTTTGTACTTAAATAATCGATTATCTTGGGTAATAATCGATCATATTGTTTCTCATATATGATAAATGTGCCAAACTCTCTAGAATAATCGATTATTTAAGTAATAATCGATTATTCAGATTATTCATTCTGAATAATCGATTATTTGGGCTAATAATCGATTATCTGTAATTCAGTGCACCAATACAGTAAAAACTCTCTGGGATAATCGATTATCTCAGGTGATAATCGATTATCCATGCATATTTCTGGGCAACAGTTGAAGAAATAATCGATTATCATACGTGGATAATCGATTATTTTGCATCGTTGGAGAAAAACTAGTCGTTGACAACGACTCTTCTTGCTTTAAATCTTGAGAATATAGTCGTTTATAGCCGTTGAAGGTATTCCCTATATATCGAAGGACTCGAAAACGAATCAAATCACCTCCAAGCTTCTCTTTCAAGTGTTTAGCATTGGTTCTAAGCTTATTCTTACCTATTGTCTCTCTCAAGTTTTTGCTTCTCTTAAAATTCCAAATATTTCCATCTTCAACATTTCCATTATTCCTAAATGACTTCATCATCTAGAAGAACGTTTCCAATAAGGAAAAGATCTGCTCATTTTTCCCATCCCCGCCCAAATTCTATTAAAGGGTGGATCTCTGACGAAGAGAAGAGATAGAAGTTTCTTACATTCTGGAAAGAAAGAAGTATAATCTCTCCAAACTATCTGATAAGAGATAAGTTTATCAATCGGGGTTTCATCTTTCCCAATCTTCTTGAAAATCAAGGTGTTCTACCTTTTATTGAAATGCAGGGTACGTATTATCCGGATTTAGTACGGGTATTCTACTCTCGCTTTAAGTATAGAGATCACGTTGCTACTTCTCGGGTTAAAGGAGTCACCATCATTCTTGATGATGACATATGGGAGAACGTAACTCACTTTCCTATTCGCGATGATGTCGTTAATGTTCTAGCAGATCTTGATGACTTTAACCGCATTCTAACATACTGATCTTTCTTCCGTAATCCTGCCATGGAGATCGGAAGACAACTTCTTGCAGGACCTCTGAAGAAAGAGGAGCATATGCTACTTCATCTCATTGTCTGGATTCTCTGTCCCAAAGCCACAAATCACGCTCAATGTTCTACTACTGATCTCCGTATTATACATGTTATTATGAACAAATGAGCCAATTGATTGACCAAGTCTTGTTACTTTGACAATGCTCAAAGCCAAGAGACATCCAACTTTTAAGATTCCTTATGCTCTTCTCATCTCCCGGATTTTAGAATACAAGAGAGTTAATCTTGAAGGTGAACAAAGGTCCTAAACATTGAATACAAATCGGATGCTTGACAACACACTCACTCAGCTGCAGATGATCAATGTTGATGGAACATACTATCATAAGGATGAAGCGCCAAATGCCGCTGTTGCTGCATATTCTGATGATGAAGAGATGCCTACTGCTGATGTTTCCGAAGCTGGACCTTCTCTGGTGCTCATTCTAAACCTCGCTCCTCCATTGAGGATATGCTTTCCAACATGAATCAAAGAATGCAAGATTTCTTTTCAACCTCTGCTGAACAACATCAAGAAATTATCCATCGTATTTCGGAAGTCGATGAATGTGTGTCAAATCTTGAAGACAGATTTGACACAAAATTTAATAATGATTCTGAAAGTGAAGAGTTTTAGCATTTTTCTTCTTCTTTGTCTCGTTTTAGGCTTAAAACTTTTTTCTTTCTTTTTAAATTTCTATATGTTGTATTATTGTTGCTCAACTTCAATAAATATCTATTTCTGCACATATTTAGGGGGAGTTGATTATGTTTATACACATGTTGAGGGATAACTTATATTTTTGATTATGTTAAAATAGGGGGGAAAAATATTTAAAGTTTGGTATGTTTAATCTCTTCTCTATGTTAGTTATGACAGTAAAAATAGGTTCTTACAAAGAGCTTTAAAGGCAGATTTTAATCATCATAAAAAAGGGAAAGATTGTTGAATATACAAGGATATGATGCTTGAAGATTTTGATGATGCTTTATAGCCAAAAAACTTCAGAATTAGAAGACTCATATATTGTTGTATCTATTTGTAATAACCCTGTTTTATCTTTTTGAGTTGTAAAAATAGAGTCCAAGATAGTTAGCACACAGTCTGTCCATAGAAAGTTTGTTTTTATCCAAAATCCACTGTGATAATCGATTATCACCTGAGGATAATCGATTATCAGTAATCAATTATCTCTGTCAATAATCGATTATCCTGGCTAAAATGTGTTTTCTACGAATTTGGCTCTGGAATAATCGATTATCACTTATGATAATCGATTATTAGTGTCATTTATAATTTTTAATTTCAAATTTCATACCTAATTTCGAAAATTCTAATTTTTAAACCCTAAAATATCTATTTAAGGAACTCTTTGGCTCTCTGTAAAGCACAACCTTTTTCGTACTAAAGTTAAGAGTTATGATTGTTAGAGAACTTTGAATAGGGAAGAAAAAAAGGGTTTTTGTAACCTAGTGTGAGCTAGAAGCGATAAGAATCACTGAGTGGGTTTCTTGGTGGATTGTGTGTTGTGCCGTCTCTAAGAAAAACTGTCGTCATCCTTTATGGATTCAAAGGAGGTGTTCATCTCTTGTGTGACTCAAGAGAGGTGTTTTCTTATCCTTATCTTTTGTAATTTGTTTAAAACTGTGATTATAGTGACTACTTAATATTCTTTTAGAGTGATTAACAACTGAACGTATGTCTTTTGATCCGAACCAGTATAAATCAACTGTTTTGATCTGAACCAGTATAAATCAACTGTTTTGATCTAAACCAGTATAAATCAACTGTGTATCTTCTTTCTCTTATCTCTTTACTTTTCAGTTATAGTTTAATTGGTAAAACTTGCGAAAACTTTTAAAAGGGAAATTTTTTTATAAGAAACCAATTCACCCCCTCTTAGTTTTTGTCCCTACACGCAAACATTCCGCTATGCGATACCAATAATAATTAGATTGAATTGTGACGATTAAACATAGATGATTTAAAAAAATATATTTAATTTTTTCTTAATAATAATAATAATATAACACTAATATTTATAATACATCAAACTTATCATATAATATTTTTTAAAATATAATAATATTAAATTATAGTACTTTTTTAATATTTTTTTTGTTTTTTAGAAATAATAAAATAATAATTTTATCAAATTTTAATTTAATATTTTTAATTAAAAGAATAAAATAAAGTGAGAGAAAAAAATAGAAAGAGTGAAAAGTAAAATAAACTATTAACGGTTCAAATCCAATATAACAATCATGGGTTACATAAAGAAATATATTGAATCCATCTCATTGCAACTTTGAATTTAGAATTCAAAAACAAATAGGAAATGATCGAGAACATAAATTTTCAGGAACATTTAGTTAGACTATTTCATTAGAGTAGAATATTCGTTTTTAAGTAGTTTTTGATAATTCGATTAATTAGTCCAAGGTTATGGATAAAAAAGATTTATTTAAGTGACTCTGTTAAGATTTGTTTAAATATTTTGTTTATTTTTTTCAAGTAATTGAAAGAGAAATTACCAAAAAATATATCAAAGGAGAAAAATAAAAAAATAAATAAAAAAGGAAAAAATATTTATATTATATTTTTATTATTCAATTTTGTGTATGAAAAATAAATAAGTCTAATTAAAAAAATAAACTTACAAATATACTTATAAAATAGATATTTTTATTTCTATGAATAATGAAATTTTAGGTTTGGATTATAAAAAGTTAGTTTTGATCCCATTTTAAAATTTTAAAATTTACTTGTTCCTTATGGTTGTTTTGTTCCCTGTGTTATAGTAAGATTAATAAGATTTTATTTTCAAAATCTGTCTTTTTAAAGTTATTTATAAGCTAAATTTACATCAATGAGGTATTTCTTAATCAGTATGTCATACCTTAGAAGATTATTATTTTAAAACATAGAAGAGGGAGCATTATTTATTTGTTGTAAAATAAATATAATATATTAAAAAAATTATTTGATTTCAAATTTTAAAAGCATGATAAATTTATTGACTTTTTATAGTACTTAATTTAAATTTTATATTGAAAATGGTTGAGTTTTTCTCCATAAAAACATTTTTTAAGTTTTAAATTTTATTGTAATGTGACCTTGTAAAAAATTGAAAAACAACGACATTAAAAAAAATACAATGATCGATGCAGTTACAAGAGATCAATTTCATCAACGATAGTAAATAAAAAGGTAACTCTAGAGCAATAAATATATAATAATATAGAGTATCTCCAATTTTCAAATAAAAGAAAATGGAATTATGACATCAAAATAATAAAAAAGGGCTTGGGACAAAATTGAATTGTGAAAAATTAAAAACTCAATGGTTTTGTCGTGACCATCTAATCTAAGCAGTGCCGAAAAATTAAGCTCCACCAGAGCCATACTTCTTCCCAAAGACTATGACCTGCAATTTGTCATAACCAGCAAGCACACCAGCACCAGCAACAGCACGAAGAATGTTGGCACCAGCTCCCTTAAACAAGGACTTGGCACCCTCATTTTTAAGGATTTGTCTAAATGCATCCATGGAGCTCTTGTACTTCACAGCTTCACCGGATGTCATCATCATTCTTCTTCTCACAGTGTCAATTGGGTATGAGGCTAAACCTGCACCATTCGTGATCAACCATCCAAGAGCAAAGCTAGCAAAAAAGCTATCCTGCAAAGATCAAAGAAAATGACAATAGCAGTCAGCAAATGTTTGCTTTAAAATTAAGCACTCAGAGATTTAAAAGTATGATATATTCAGACACACAAGTCAGTCCAAAGAAAAAACATTTGATCAAATAACAATAGCTAGAAAAGAACAGATAAGAAGGGTGGTATGTATGCATGAAACCAACCTGTAAAGAGCCGGTTAAGAGAACTGGCTTGAGGGAATCATACATTCCAAAGTAGAGACCACGATACACAATGATTCCAACACAGGAAATGTTGAAGCCGCGGTAAAGACCAGGAACACCATCAGAAGCTAATGTCTTTTTGTAGACATCAACAAGGCCATTGAATTGCCTTTCTCCACCCTTCTTGGCAGCCTTGGCATCATTAGCCAAACGGGTACGAGCATAGTCAAGGGAGTAGACAAATAGGAGGGATGAGGCACCAGCAGCACCTCCTGAGCCCAAGTTACCAGCAAACCATTTCCAGTAACCATCCCTTTCCTTCTTGAAATTGAAAAGCCTCTTGAAGTAGTCCTTGAATGCAAAGTTCAGGGCCTAGTACAATTCGAAGAAGAAATAATGATTGACCTGATAGTGTTGTACACTTCATCCAATCACAGACTGATGTATAATGAATTTTTTATCTTTTAAGATGACCTTTCTGACTGATTGGCAATGTAAAAACTTTTATACCAATACTCAAAAATCATATGGGACAAAAGCAACATAATTACCTGAGTAGGGAAATAACGGATGACATTTGCAGTATTACCTCTCCACAGGGAGACAGCACCCTCTTCCTGCATTGTTCTCTTAAAACAGTCACCAATACCTTTATAGGGCTCAGAGAGTCTACCGGCTTTGATCATCTCATCCTGGTTTTGGATCAAGAGTTTGACGCGTTCAATGGGGGCAGCAGCAGTTTTGGATACAGCAGCAGAAACTCCACCCATGAGAAAGTCAATAAGGAAGTTTCCCTTCTCAGCAGGAGCTGCAACAAACACAGGTGAGGATGTTGCTGCTACAGCAGGGACATATATTGCACCTCTGGATGTTGGCATCCCATAATACTGCATTGCAGCATTCGAGTAATTCGAGAAAGATTGCCTCTGGTGGTACAATGGAAGGCCAGTACGAAGATGTAGCTGGCCTGCAACCTTCTCAACGACTCTAGGGTGCTGAACCCGATCAGCCATCTTGTCTTTCCTGAACAATCTATTAAACCAGTACCAAACACAATGTCAACTTCTACATGAATGTGATCATAACATGAGACACAATAAATAAAATGTATTATACAAATCTAACAAACAAGAAAGGTCGTCGTTTACTACAAAACAAGGGCTGGAACAAGAATTTGATTGAACAGCAGCTCTGTCATCCAACACAGTTCGCCATATAAAAGAATACACATTTTAAAAATCTAACCACATATACCAAATAGAAAGGTGATTGTTTGGTAAACAGTAAAGTAGAGAGAAATAATCACATTTTCATCCAATCACAAATCTTAATGTATGACAAGTTGACTGTATCAATTAAACTGTAAAAAATTATCTTAGAGTATCTAAAATGTTTATCCAATTTTTGTGTTTATAAATGATAAACAATAATCAAACAATGTCTAGGTAAACCTTGTAGCCAGGCATCAGAAACATGAGAAAAAGAAAACATAAAAACAGAAAATCTTGTTATCATCATAATTCTAATAACAAATACAGTGTTTCCAGAATGAAATGAAACACATCAGTTACAGTCTGCTAAAAATTAGAACAATAAATTAGTGATCAAGTCATATATGTGCAACAACAAATCTTCAGTTTTGTATACAATAATGTCCTATATATAATAATAACTGTAGTAGCAATAAACACGAAAGAGTCACCTTCAATCAGTTACACCTTAAAGGTGATAAATTGAAATATGAAATATTGAGTGGGGCTATAAAATAATGAACAGTGTAACAATATAGGAAGAAATGACAAATAAAGATTACGTACACGTACAAAAAATGAGTGTTTTGAAATATGCTTATATTTGAGGCACCCTTATCTGAAGCATGAACAAAAAAGGTTGAGAGAAAACTTACGAATGAAAACTTGATCGAGGGAAGAAAAGATGGGAAGAAAATAGGATAAGAAAATGAAAGTGCTGTGTGAGATAAAGAAGAAGATTAACCCTTTATATAAAAGGGTTTACTGGAGAGAGAAGACTCTTCACAAATGGAATGAATGAATGAATCAACGGTTTATTTTTGAATCCGAAGAGATTGGAGAGGGAGAATGAATTACGGGGCAGCTTTGAACACGATCACACCGCTGCATAAACGTATGATGCACATGACATGGTCAAAGGTTTTTTTTTTTTTTTTTTTTTTTTTAAATGCATTTCTTATTTTCTTAAATTTTTTTGATGTTTTAATATTATGGTCAAATATATTATGTTGCATGTTTTTATTTTTTTAGTCAATAAAATCATTTTTTATGATATTTTATATAACAAATTAGGTCTACGAAAGTGGATTGGTTGAGATTTTAAAATATTATTTTGGTATGAAAATATCTTGTCAATTTTAATGGGTTTATAAAGTAGGAATTTAAATTACAATATCAAATATTACTTTTTTTATAAAAATGCATTTAAAGTAAATTTATGAATATGATTTTGTAAATTGAATTTGAATGGATTTATACAGTTAGAATTTTTAAAAGACCTAAAAATATTTTATGGCTTTATAAAATTAAAAAAAATTCATGATTTTTTAAAATATTTAAAATTTCAACAATTAATAAAAAGAATGATAAAATTGAAATAAAAGAAAGTAAATAATATTAATTTTCAATCCTCTAATAACTAAATAGTTATAATTTCATGTCTACTTGTATATTAACATCTTTTGTATTTTTTTTTTCAACAATAAACTCAAAATTATGACCTATTAGTTAAAAAATTAATGTAAGAATATTAAAAAAAAATACTCCACATAAATATCTAGATTTCTATCACTGAAAATATTTAAAAAACATATTTTTCAAAATGTACCTATTGGGGTAATTTAAAAAAAAATAGCATTTTTGTTGACACACCATTATTGTCATGAGGATTTTTTTGTTATGTTCTGTATTTTATTTTTATTTGGGCTGAAACTTGATGCAATAAAGATTTTTTGTACTAACAGGCCCAATACCTTATATTCCAGGCACATTCTTATGTGACAGAAAAAGGATCGTACTAGGAATTGGAAACTTCTTGGTGGTAGATCATGTGTAAAATATATTTCTTTTATATATTTTAGTTTACTTGTTTTTTAGAATTAACAAATCATAATTATGTTTAAATTTGTTAATAAAAAAGTGATCATCAAAAGAATTAATTATAGAGATCAATTATTAACAAAAATTAGTCTAAAATATAATTATTCAACACTAAAAAAAAATACAACCCAACCATCCAAGCCCAAACTTGATAAACTTTACAATCCTCAAATGCGTCTATTATCATCAGATTAATCCTATATCATATTTCATCCATATGTTTTGTCTTATCCAACAAAAAAAATTGACTCCAATGTTGCAGCAATGAATTAAACCTGCTTATTACATAGTCTATATATATATATACATATATATATATATATGTATATATATGTATATATATATATATATGTATATGTATATATATATATATATGTATATATATATGTATATGCATATATATATGTATATGCATATACATATATATATATACATATATATATATATATATATATATATATATATATATATATATATATATATATATATATATATATATATAAAAGCTCTAATAAAAACACTATTTTTGGAAATGGATAAAGTAGAATTTTTTATTAAGCTCTAAATTAATTTTTCAAGAGGATGCATTATTTTTTTCTGTTGTTGATTTATATGCATGAACTGCATCAAGTAATTCTAATTGTCTGCTATAGGGTTATGTGGGTGAATATTAGTCATGAGATCTGGAGCATAAGTTGCACACAGATTCAGGACTGAAAAAGGGTTGAGTGGTCAAGAAATGGTATTAATGAGGAAACATAATGGGAGTTATGTGCAGTCATAATTCTAAATGACAAGTAACATTATTTGGAACCACTTGTTATGTTATGACATGATATCTATCTTTTTTATTTTGTTGAGGTACCTAAAGCTTTAATTTTACTCATTCACTGCCTCATAGATAAGGACAGAACCTGGGAACAGCATGGAAGTGCCACCTCAATGCTGATTAATTAATATCACGGCACATATGCACTGCATTTTGATGACACACAATTTCTCATGGACTGTTTCTGAGTTGTTTTGGAGCCCCCACTCTTTACTTTTCCCTTTGTGAAGTCATCATCTTTCAAGCCTTACAATATTGACAGTCGAAATGCATGAACATAGTGGGGGGCATGGAAGCTTATTTGGAGGAGAGGGAAGCCTTTTTTGTTCAAATTACATGAATTTTTAGCCTTTGAAGTTGATGTTTCAAGACAAATTCATTGTTCGATTTAATTCATGAACAAAACTAACAAAAAATTCCTTGTTTCAAGATTCACTTTTGCAGTAATGCTTATAATCCTTTCATGTAAACTTTTTTGGAGTATTATTGAAGTGAAACTTCAATTTTAATTCAACAACAGTACAAACAACACCCATTACACCTATTAGAGATGCAATATTATTACAATTTACTATAGGGTAGAACCAGAAAGTTGTAAGGTCATATTCATGAGCAAGAACATCATGAGTAGGCTGAATAGAAGTTTGAGGAATACAACAATTTTCGGAACTGTGATTCATAATTTATCAAAGTTAAGGTCTTCTGTGACATATGCAACAAGCTGATGGTGAAGTTTCGAAGCTAATAACTGTGAAGAATTTGTAGCTAATGATGGGGTGCTTTCCAACATTTTTCTCATTGTTTAAGAATAATAAAACCTTTTAGTGGTATGTGTCAAATCTTGTGGACCATAAAGCCATATACGTAGGTTACTTAACGGTAATTATATATTGCGTGACAGGTGAAGATTTCTATAGATTTAAAGAGGAAACTTTGCTTGTTCAGAAGTCATTTGGCTGTGACATTTAGATATTTTCGCTTCATGAAGCTTGTCATATATATGTCTGTATGTGATTGAGTGGATTTAATGGACTGAAAAATCATCCTGTTCATGCAACTTAGCAATGGATAGAGACTGGGCTTTAATTAATGGTTTACAGTGCTAATACTAGGAAAATCTCAACGTCTTGGATTTGATCATTCGAACGTGAAAAGTCCCAGGTAATTGGATTAAAAACTCTATAAAAAGGTCAAATAACAGTTCCACTCTCAAAATCTGCAATGCAAGAGAGCATTGGTTTTGGGACCCCCATGACTGGCATAGTTCCTGTTGAAGCAGGAAAGCATAAAATCTAAAACCATGAACCAAAATTTTCTGTATTTTTTGAAAAAAAGCTGTCAAGGAAGGAATATGATTGCCACTACACAGTGTCTTTATGTACTTCCCCTCTTCAAGGCTTTCTGCTTCTTCAATTCGACTCGAGCTTCAAAGGGACGTCTTAGAATTTTGTCAGGTTAGTTGTATTCTATCAAACATGGAATAACTTCTCACCAATGACATCAACTTGTGTACAAGAATTGGTCAAGTTGAAGCAACACATATAATCTTCCTTTCTACAAAATCAATGGATAAGGTTCTCATTCCCATTTTCTTTAAAAACAAAAAGAATATCATTATTATTCAAAATAGATGATCTCTGATTCTTGGTTGAGAATATGCTTGATTAAAAATATAAGAGGGAACGTGTGGCCCATTACCTCCAAGTGCTTCTTCTTAAGAGTGACTACTTGAAAAATTAAAGTCAATTTCTCACTGGATTTCCGGGATATGCCATTTATCTTTAGGTATTGAGATGTAATAACTTTATGCCACTTGTGGAATTTTGATGCCATGCCTTGACTTTAAAACATAATATATATTTCATTTTAAAAACTCTCTCAGATTGTATTGAGATAAAGGTAATTAAAAAAGTATATGACTTTAAGTAAGTATTAAAAAAAGTAAAAAATTTATTTGTCTGTGATTGAATTTAAAAAACATTTTTACATTTGTAGAATGAATGGGGTATGTGTGTTTTCATTTTCAACTGGTGGTAAGAGTTCCCTAAACTGTGGTGTAAAGATCCTGATGATATTGCTTTTACATGTGTTGTACGTAACCGGGGTTTAGTTTCTGGAGTGATGAGGGTTGTTTGGTGGCTCCACCTTGATAACAAAATGGCCTTGAATTGCATGGAAAATGTCCCTATCACCTCTGCACTGCTGCTCTATTTTCAAGGTCCATCTTCTGCCACACTATGCTTCTCCTATATACTGTTCAACACATATACATTTATATCTCCCTTCTGCATTCACCTTTCAGATACACCATACAAGCCGTACACGTTTCTCACAAAGTTATTTCTTTAATTTGGACTTATCACCAGCACATGATTAGAAATTGAAGTAATATTATTGACTACATTCATTTTCATGGAAAAACAGTTCATCTATAGCATTCACATGGTGCTCTTGATTGGCCTTATTGTACCAATCACAAATGCAGAAGTTTGTATCAATCAGTATATGTGTAAACTCAGCCATTGATTCTTACATTAACTTTTTTAGAAGAAACTTATCAGTTAATATATATTTTTTTTCTATGACTTACCAGAATTGCAGGGCTTGAGTTTTTGAGTGACAAACCTTGCCGAAGGAGGTTAACCACTCAACCTCTTTGTACAAGGTTACACGATTATATGAGAGCAATGCTATGTTTGTATGCTTCTTTTCTTACCTCACACTTGCACCTTAATATTTACCTGAGAAAATGAGAGCTCTAACTGCATTCTCATACCTTAATTGCGTTGTCCAATTGAGTCTAAAGAATGGGGAACCATGCAGGCACAAGCTTTGGCATTTAGAGACCTGTTTCTTTCACAATTATCTTTTTTTATGCATTAGATAGTGAGCCTTATAACATGTTAATGTCTTTCACTTTCATTTAGTTATGGAAGAAAAAAACTATTAGTATTAAGAATGCCTGATAGTCATTCTTAATTTTAATCTTTGTAATATTTTTTTTATATTCACATTTCAACTTAGGACCTCTTAAGAAATACATGAATTTCCCTGGTTTTATTACTACTATATATATATATAATAAAGAAAATATTATAGTTAAAAATGGTAGGTGAAAAAACAAATTGATTTCTGAATGCCATTTACAAACCTTGATCAGAAAATTGCATTGATTTGACAGTTCACTAGAAAGTTTATAATGTAATAAGATAATCGGGTCCCAAACTGAAGTTTATACAGTTACATGTGCTAACCAGTTTGTCTGCAGGCAGAAGAACTGTTCTCATTCTGGTGTATTATTTGGGACCATCTTACGTAGTCCTCAGTGCAGAAAATGTGTTCATTTTTATTTTTCTAAATTTTTGAAACCTTGACTTTAATCATGAACTAGTTAACACTATTCTATAGTTAGAAACTTCTTTGAAGGTTAGGCACAATTTAAATTTGCACACCACAATGTAGTGGCTTGAGGAAACATTACCACAAACATTTATCAGAAGCTAGAGAAAGTGACAAAATAATGTAAGAGCTCTAACTCTTTTGCTGATAAATTACTTCACTTATTATGGTTGACACCAGTTAAACTGTGCAAAGAAGGTAAACAAGCAAAATACAATGGACTTTAAATAAGTAAGAACAGCAAAGGGTATATATATATGAATTTTGAAAAACCATCATCGATTGTTGCACCATTTACTCATGTATAAATAGGATGCCAGTAAATGTACATGCAGCATGTTGATTTGCACCATAGATTTTTGTTGAGGAAGCAGATACTGGTACTGAAACCATAGCCAAACAAGTACACACATTTCATTCTATGACACTAACCAAAGAATCAAAGTTTGTAACTTATTTATCCATGATAAGTAAACTGTAAATTTTCTTAACAAGGTCTTTTTTATTTTTTATTTATATATATATATTTAACATATATGCATATTATTGAAATTGAATTAGACCCAAGATCCATGCTATAAGAACGTGGATAATTTTATTTGAATCTGCTGATATGTATATTTAACATAAATATTTGCTATTTTATTTTTTTACCATATTATTTCATCTGAGTTCATGCTATTTTAACCAAAAGAGAAAAAGTGAAAGTGGGTGATGATTGTGTCTCCCCGTTAAGTACTGAAGAGTGAAGAGCTAGCAGCAGCTGGAAATTGTGAAGCAATTATACTGACATGAGAATTATGACGTTGTATGTGCATGTGAACAGTGAGTTCCAATCATGATTCTGTTCTTATCCCCATGCATGGCTTTCTCTTCTGTCAACCTCACTTGTACCAACTTTCAATCAAAGTTTGAGAACTAATAATAATAAATAATAACAATAATAACATCCCACACATAATGCCCATTTTATTATACAACGAGTCTTGTGCAGAGTCTTGCAGCTCCCTCCATTGACACATCGCTTTCACTCTTTTAAATAGTATTGAGAATGCAGACAATTCAATTTTGTTCATAAAAACTACCTACATTTTTTTTTCTGGGTTCTCATTAGGTGAAAAACTAAGTTCTGGATAACAAAGATCATGCTTCTAAATCTCTGCATAACAAACATCATGATTTTGTAAAAAACTTTAATATTGTAGAACATCATATGTAGTTTTGATTGACGTGATTAATATATATATATATATATACCAAATTGTTTTTGAAAAGAATCTTAATATATATTATAAGCGGTGGTGGTGGTGGTGGAGGCCAGTGGGGTCAGCAACTTCTGAAGAACTGAGAGGAACGTGGATGATATAACAGCGAGAATATAGCATCTTGCCACAGAACCAACATTTTCGGCTCACTATGGAGCTGAAGAAGACCCTTCTGTCCCTTTTTATGCAGATGGCATACACATGTTACTGTTAACTAATAAAACTTGAAGAAAAAGAAAAAATGGTTTGCATCATTATGTGTGGAATTTAGTTTGCATGTATTTATATCTTATACATACGTGTGTGTCAAATATCATCTGCATGTGAAGGTGATGCAGACATGTACTTCTTGTATCATTGAAATTAATTACATTTCTTCTTAATTTACTCTTTACACATAGCATTACAATTTTTCCAAGACAAATGATAGAATCTATGCTTATTTTTAGTTGTACGTTTTTCACTGAATGTTTGGGAAATGGTGTGGAACGTGGAATGAGTTGGTACTCTTCAGAAAATGAGAACCCCAAGGTCTACCAACACATTAATTCCTCCGTAACTGGCATTGGAAAGATGAAATAAGAGGTCAAAAAACATTTTCCATTCTTCTTCCACAAAGAATATTTAAGTTACACGAGTGGCCTCGATACATGGATACATGAATTTTCAATTCAACAACCTATGAATGAATGATCTAGTTTATATTATTTTACTATGACTAAACATTTTAATATAACAGAGTTAAGTTGTACATTTTTTTATTGAATATTATCACAGAAAAGAGTATTAAAGTGGAGTAGGACAGGCATGTGTGTTTTGCAGCATGCCTCAAAACACGGGCATACCCAAATGAATTGAGTTCAATTATTTTAACTGCATTAATTCGCACTTTTGCTATCTCTACTGCATATAACACCCAATCAACACATCAACGTCAAAATCCTAATAATCTATACATTATTTAATTTCTATACTTATATATTTACAAAGAAAAATATCACACGTTAATTTGTTCTCTTTGGAGAATATGAATATGGTTTTAAACATATTCCCCACTTATATATTTCAAATCTTATTACATCTCAAATTAGCTTGAAAAACAATCCAGTATGTGAAGAATTGAGACAAATATATTAAATTTTTTTCACTCAAAAAATACATAATAAACAAAGTCCCACAGCGGTTGTGAAATATGTAGCGTAGAGATGAATTAGGTATAAATTTTGTGTATGAATAAGTATTTTAAGTGGCTTTGTCACATTATCCTAATTTCGCCGAAGCAAGCCAGTTTCATTTTCAAGCTCACAGTAAAACAGTTGCCATATACACGGTGACTAACAATCCTCTGAAATCTTGTGCATCACAGTGCTCCACGTGTTGAAAAATAATGTATGTATGATACTCCAAACTTCTCCAACTTAGGTAGGGGCTGTGCAAAGTTGTAGTTGTTGCATTATAACAGTGAATGAAACGACAATGAATGTCACTGTCTGCACCCACTCAAATATTTCAATTGAATTAACATTCGTGGTAAATTCTCTCTGTCGATCATGTCTTTTTCCTAGAGAGGATTGATTCATATTCCTCCATATCTTATGTTCATGTGGGTATGGTAGACAATTACAAGAAATCATAAATTAACAGTTGTTTTCTTCTCTTCTTTTTGCATAAAATCATTAATTCAAAGTCAGCCTTTTTTTTTTTTTATAGTGGTTACTTATTTGATTTGTCTTGATTGATATAAATTTATAGAACCAGAGAATATATGAATCAACTAACATAATATTGTTTCAACTCAATTGATAATTTTGAGTATAAGTTCTGTAATTGTATGATTCTACCAAATAGTTTGGAGTTAATGTGGTTTATATATTTACAATACTTAAACTAAAAAAAAATATGTCCAAGCATCTTAATAATTCATTTATGGTCTAAAAAATCACATAGAGAATCGCAGTCAAGCGCACACTCATGGATCAACCCCCACCGGAACTTCATAAAAAAAATCAATTAAATGTAAGACATTATGTAGTTTTCCTACGTTTTTAATTCATTATAGAAAACTACTCTACAGAATCTTTAGATTATTGATTTTCATAATTTTACATACATCAATACATGAATCATAGTAAGAAGACTAACCTTGATCCATGAGAATCTTTTCTTTGATCTTTTCGTTCTCCTATCTCCTTTTCTCAATCTATCTCTTTGCCTTTCTTTCTCTTATCACACTTCGCTTTCTTGATGGTTTACCGTGAAAAAAAAAAAACTTATGGCCAGAGACAGAACCCTAATCCCTTTTATTAACCAACGTCCATCAAGTTGGTTACCGTAAGTTAATATTTTATTTTATCTTTATTTTATTCTGACTTCACATAATAACCAATAGGTCCTCATATTTTATTAAATCACATTTGGGCTCATTATTATATTTCACATGAGTCACATAATGGAATGAATTAATTAAATTAATTCTAACATTCTCCCACTTGACTCATGTGATGTCATACGATTCTGTGATTTAATACTTAAGTCATAATGCGCATTAAAGGACCTTACATAAATTGGTTCTATCATTATTCATAATTAAAGATACAAACTATAACAAGAGTCATGGCGGTTACATGTCATTTAATCGACAGTGCTCCCTTACATGTATTACTATATTATCTCTTTCTCCTTAATATGACTTTATAATGAGAAGTCCATAATGGGTTCAAACATAATATCATTTTAAAAATAATAACATAATTTGTTTTCTTCATCATAATTTGCATGCATATAAATAAAGAAGAAAACACAAATTTCGTAAACTTATACGTTAAAGATCTCGAGTGTCACATAAACATTAATAATAATATTAACATTCAACATTCACTACTAGTAAACATAATGTCCATATTTACTATATGGCCAAAGAAACAACTTGGCGGTAATCCCTTTGTTAAAGGATCAACAATCATAAGATCAGTGCTAATATGTTCTATCGACACTCTTTGTTTCTGAACTTCTTCTTTAACTAGCAAAGTATTTCAATTCCATATGCTTAGCACCTTTGAAATACTTGTCGTTCTTAGAAAAGAAGACTCGCTGTAATTGTCATAATAAATTTTCAACGGCTTGGCAATGTCGTCGACTACTCCAAGTCCCGAAATAAAATTCCACAACCAATTAGCTTGAACCGTGGCCTCAAAGCATGCCACAAATTCAGCTTCCATGGTGGATGCAACAATGACAGACTACTTCGCACTTTTCCATGAAATCGCTCCTCCGGCTAAAAGATACACATAACCAAATGTAGACTTTCGTGTATCCATACAACCAGCAAAATCTGAATCTGTATATCCAATCACCTCAAGGTGATCAACTTTCCTATAAGTAAGCATGTGATTTTTTGTTCCTTGTAAGTATCTTAAAACTTTCTTTGCAGCCTTCCAATGATCCAGTCCAGGATTACTCTGGTATCTACCAAGCATACCAACTACAAAACTAATATCTGGCCTCGTACATGTTTGAGCATACATCAAACTCCCAACAACAGATGCATAAGGGATATTTTCCATCTGTTTCCGTTCCAAGTCATTCTTTGGACATTGCATGAGACTAAATTTGTCTCCTTTCTGTATTAGAACGGGAGATGCTGAACAATTCTCCATTCTGAATCTCTCTAAAACTTTATTAATATCTGCTTTCTGAGACAAACCTAACATTCCTTGTGATCTATCACAGGATATTTTTATTCCTATCACATAGTATGCCTCACCCATATCTTTCATTTCAAAGTTGTTAGAGAGAAACTTCTTAGTCTCACTTAATAGACCAAGATCATTAGTCGCAAGCAAGATATCATCAACATACAGAATCAGAAATATAAACTTACTCCCACTGACCTTCAGATATATGCACCGATCAACAGTGTTTTCCTTAAATCCAAAGGACAAAATAGTATCATTGAACTTAAGATACCATTGTCGAGAAGTTTGTTTAAGTCCATATATTGATTTCTTAAGTTTACACACCATATGTTCCTTTCCTTCTTCAATAAACCCCACTGGTTGATTCATATAAACATCCTCCTCTAAATTTCCATTCAGAAAAGCAGTTTTAACATCCATTTGATGCAACTCAAGATCATAATGAGCTACTAATGCCATGATAATTCTAAAGGAATCTTTCTTAGAAACAGGTGAAAATGTTTCCTTATAATAAATGCCGTCTTTCTGAGTAAAACTTTTGGCAACAAGTCGGGCCTTGTAACGTTCGATATTGCCATGAGAGTCACGCTTAGTCTTAAAGACCCATTTACACCCAACACTCTTACATCCTTCTGGAAATTCCACAAGATCCTATACACCATTATGTATCATTGATTTAAGCTCATCTTTCATAGCATCTAACCATTTATCAGAATTATCATCATTAATGGCATCTGAAAATGAAACTAGTTCATTATCAATACTTAGGTCATTCTGTGACTCTTGTAGATAAACCACGTAATCATTCGAAATAGCAGACTTTCTTTCTCTGTGAGATCTTCTTAATACTATTTCCTGTGGTTGTTCTATTATCGGATCATTGTTAATCTCAGGATCATTAATTTGTTGTTCTTCTTGATTGTCGTGTGATTCTACAACATTTGGAACAACAACTCTTGAAGATGTACTAGTTATTGGAACTTGTACTCTAACTTCCTTAATCTCCACATTTCGTGAAACTTCACTCCCACTGGTTTCACCATTTTCAATGAATCGAGCATTTCCAGTTTCAACAATTATTGTACTATGATTAGGACAGTAAAACATATACCCCTTTAATTTTTCTGGATAACCAATGAAATATCCACTGATTGTTCTTGCATCCAGTTTCTTTTCTTGCGGATTATAAATTCTTACTTCTGCTTGACAACCCCAAACATGTAGGTGTCTTAAACTGGGTTTCCTACTTGTCCATAACTCAAAAGGAGTCTTTTGAACTGCTTTACTAGGAACCCTGTTCAACAAATACATGGCAGTCTTCAAAGCATACATCCACAATGATACAGGTAAACATGAATTACTCAACATACTCCTAACCATATCCATTAAGGTTCGATTACGCCTTTCAGATACACCATTTTGCTGCGGTGTACCTGACATTGTGTATTGAGCACTGTTGAATATAGGGAAAACTGTATAGGGTTAATTTTCCTTATGTATTTACCACACATAGGGCAGTGTATTTATAATAAAGAAAGGTACTCCTCAAAAGAGTAACAGAATACAAATAGAGTAAATAAAAAGATATTATTTGATATTGTGATTAACAATATCTAACAATATCTCAACAATATCAAACAATATCAACTAATATCTAATCATATCTAACACTCCCCCTCAAGCTGGAGAATACAAATCGTATGTGCCTAGCTTGGTACAAAGATAATCCATCCTAGGTCCCCGTAAAGACTTAGTGAAAATATCTGCTAATTGATCACATGAGTTAACGAACTCAGTCTTGATGTCTCCAGACATAATCTTTTCCCGAATAAAATGGCAGTCAATCTCAATGTGTTTAGTCCTCTCATGAAAGACAGGATTAGAGCTTATATGGAGAGCAGCCTGATTGTCACACACTAGTGTCATTTGAGTGACATCTCCAAATTGTAGCTCTTTAAGCAATTGTTTGAGCCAAATAAGTTCACAGGTAGCTGAGGCCATAGCTCTATACTCTGCTTCTGCACTGGATCTTGCCACAACACTTTGTTTCTTACTTTTCCATGAGATCAAGTTACCACCAATGGAAACACAATACCCAGATGTAGATCTTCTATCAGAGGGAGATCCTGCCCAATCAGCATCCGAATAGCAGACAACTCTTGTATGATTATGGGAGTCATACACCAAACCTTTTCCAGGAGACTTTTTGATGTACTTCAATATACGGATGACTGCATTCCAATGATCTTGACAAGGAGAATTGAGGAATTGACTCACCACACTGACTGCAAAGGAAATGTCAGGGCGAGTAACTGTAAGATAATTTAATTTTCCAACTAATCTTCTATACTGTTCAGGATCTGACATTGGCTCCCCCTGATTTGGCAAGAGTTTGGTATTAGGATCCATGGGTGTGTCAACAGGCTTTGAATTCATCAACCCAGTTTCCTCCAAAATATCCAATGCATACTTTCTTGTAGATTGTGCTACCTCAATACCCAAGAAATATCTCGAGTTTGCCAAGATCTTTGGTTTGAAAATGGTGGCAAAGGTGTTGTTTCATCTCGAGAGATGCCATGATGGTCACTACCTGTAAGAACAATGTCATCGACATACACTATCAAATAGATACATCCAACATTCGAGTGACGGTAAAAGACTGAGTGGTCTCGCCTCACTTCTAGTCATGCCAAATTGTTGAACAACGCTGCTAAATTTTCCAAACCAGGCCCTAGGAGACTGTTTTAGGCCATATAAAGATTTGCGAAGACGACATACCAATCCAGAAGACTCCCCCTGAGCAACAAATCCGGGAGGTTGCTCCATATAAATCTCTTCTTGCAAATCGCCATTCAAGAAAGCATTTTTGACATCCAGTTGATAAAGAGGCCATTGTTGAATAGCAGCCATGGCAATGAATAAACGAACAGAAGCCATCTTTGCCACTGGAGAGAAAGTATCACCATAATCCAACCCAAAAATTTGGGTATAGCCTTTGGCTACAAGGCGAGCTTTGAGGCGATCAATAGTACCATCGGGACCAACCTTGATAGCGAAGACCCACCTGCAACCAACAACAGATTTTCCAGATGGTAATGGGACAAGCGTCCAGGTTCCACTAGTCTCGAAGAGCACCGAGTTCATCTAGCATGGCCTGACGCCAACCAGGGTGGGCTAAGGCTTCGGAGACAGATTTAGGAATAGACACAGAAGAAATAGACGAGAGACAGGTATAAAATGGTGAAGAAATTCGATGATAACTTAAAGCGAGTATAATGTGGAGAAGGATTACGAGTAGAACGCGTACCTTTACGAAGGGCAATAGGAAGGTCGGACTCGTGGACTGAACCGGAGGAGGCAGAGTATTTGGCACTGGGAGTGAGTCATGTGGCGTCTGTTGTGGGCGAGGTCTCGCGACTATAAACCTGAAGGGGTGGTG
The DNA here is from genome assembly GCA_963425845.1 of Sphenostylis stenocarpa. NCBI lineage: Eukaryota > Viridiplantae > Streptophyta > Magnoliopsida > Fabales > Fabaceae > Sphenostylis > Sphenostylis stenocarpa. The sequence continues at coordinate 7,516,284 of OY731408.1, forward strand.
GAGGAGGAGGGGCTAATGGTGGATGGTCCTCAACATAAGGATCAATGAGAACAGGAATGAGAACTGTAGCAGATGGAGACTCAGCAGGTAGGGAAGGGTCCTTAAAGTAAAAGGAAAACTCATTGAAGGTGACATCGGCAGACACAAAATAGCGATTAAGAGAAGGAGAAAAACACTTGTATCCTTTTTGGGATCAAGTAAATCCTAAGAAAACACATTTGTGTGATCGAGGAGATAACTTATCATGACCAGGATCAAAATTGTGGACAAAACAGGTAGACCCAAAAACCTTCAGAGGTAAAGGATGGAGAGTGTCATGAGGAAATAAAATAGAATGGGGAATTTTGTTATCTAAAACCGAAGAGGGCATATGATTAATAAGATAACAGGCAGTAAGAACAACATCACCCCAAAAATGTTGAGGAACCTCACCATGAATTAAAAGAGTACGGGTTGTTTCAATAAGGTATCTATTCTTGCGCTCAGCCACCCCATTTTGTTGAGGGGTATAAGCACAGGAAGTTTGATGAAGAATGCCATGAGAAGCCATAAATTGTTTAAACGAGTTTGAAAGATATTCACGGCCATTATCACTTCGAAAAGTTTGAATAGAGACACCAAATTGATTTTTAATTTCATGATAAAAATTTTGGAATATAGAAAACAACTCAGAACGATTTTTCATTAAAAATAACCAAGTACAACGAGAGAAATCATCAATAAAAGTAACAAAATATTGAAAACCTAAATTAGACTTAACACGACTGGGTCCCCAAATGTCAGAGTGAACTAAGGCAAAGGGGGATGAAGCACGCTGGGAAACACTACGAGAAAAGGAAGTACGACTATGTTTGCCTAACTGACAGGACTCACACACCAAATTGGACAACTGGGATAAGCTGGGAACAAGTTGCTGTAATTTGCGCAGACTGGGGTGACCAAGCTGAGCATGAAGGAGAGAAGGAGACTCCATAACTGTGCCAACATGTGGAGAAGGTTGAAGATAATAAAGTCCATGTGACTCACATCCAGGTGCCAATCACTCTTTGCGAGCTCCGGTTCCGTAGGGAAACGAAGTTTTGGTAAAAGAGATAACACAATCAAGAGATCGAGTTAGACGGCTAATGGATAATAAGTTAAAGGGGGACCCGGTACATACAAAACATTATCAATGGACAACGAGGGAAAAGAGTAACTGTTCCAACACCATGAGCTAAAGTTGTAGACCCATTAGCCATTGTAACGGAGGGTAAATTATGAGAAGAAGTGAAAGAGGAAAATAAGGATTTGTTACCGAGTGATGTGATCGGTGGCGCTCGAGTCAAGAACCCAAGGGCCAATAGAAGAAGAGTGAGTCAGACCAGACAAAAGATGTACCTGTGTGGGCAACGAAGTAGTGGAACTGGAGGGCTTTCGATCCTCATACCATTGAAGAAAATCATTGAAGATAGCAGATTTGTCTGAAGGTACGAGACGAAGGAGGATCCACAGCAGAGGATTGTGCGGAAGAATCAGTCTGAGCAACTGCAGCAGATCGGCGAGGATAACCATGTAAAGCATAACATTTGTCAATTTTGTGGCCTAGTTTGCCACAATGGTCACACTTGACACGCCCTTTGCCTGGCTTGTGAGAGCGATTACGATCATCACGGTGAGAGGCCAAGGCAGATGAATCATTAGAAACTACAGGGGGAATATTGAGAGGTTTACATGGCACCCGCAAAAGGGAGGAACTGGTAGCGGTAAAGCTGGGTGTAACAGGGGAAACCCAAAATCCGGTCACGAACAGGGGCATATTTATCGAGCAAGTCCGTGTAACATCAAAACCATGAAAAACTTTGATCATTGCTCTAATTCTTGGGCAGGAGTCGAGGCAGGGGTAATAACTCATTAAATTCATGGAGAAGAGCATGGATCTTACCCACATAATCCGCCACAGGATCCTTATCTCGAGGAGCAATAACATCAAGAAGATTGTAACAAACACCATAAAGACGTTGAGTGTCATTGGTGTATAATAATTTGGCTTGTTCCCAAACGTCATAACATGTGCCATACGATCGAAAAATTTGTTTTAAAGAAGATTGGATGGTATTCTTGAGAACCATACATATATGAGCATCAACTTTCTTCCAACGGACACGATCATTGGAAGGAACATCATCTACCTTGGTAGTAAGATGATCAACATACCCCTGACTCTCAAGCCAAAGTCTAATATCAGATGCCCAAGTTGCATAATTCGTACCATCTAATTTATCAATGGGTAAATTCACATTGACATAATTAGTAAAAACAGATTGCTCGAGACCCACCGGAGTCGACGGAGGTAACTTCAGAATTGGAAGTGGCGGCGGAAGATGCCATGGAGGAAGAGAGAAAAACCCTAAAACACCAAAGAGGTCCGATTGGAGCAGCGAGGACAGATCCAGAGAGAGGAGAAGGAGGCGACGCCGGCGCAAAGATCGGCGGCCTGAACGGCGGCGAGACGCGCGCCACGCGCGGCGGAACGGGAGAAGGCGCGGCTTCGGGAGGCGCGTGAGGGAGCGTGGCTGCTCCGATGACCGCAAAACTTCCACGGTGGAGGTCGCACGGAGGAGGCGAGCAAAACCTTGTGCTCGGCGGTCCGAACTGCTACTCTGATGACGGCGGCGGCGGCGGCGGCGGACGGCGGTGGCGACGGCGGCGGCGATGGAGGTGGCGACAGCTGCAGGTTCAGTGGCAGAGCCGAAAAAAATCCCAAGAGACCTTAAGCTCTTGATACCATGTTGAATATAGGGAAAACTGTATAGGGTTAATTTCCCTTATGTATTTACCACACATAGGGCAGTGTATTTATAATAAAGAAAGGTACTCCTCAAAAGAGTAACAGAATACAAATAGAGTAAATAAAAAGATATTATTTGATATTGTGATTAACAATATCTAACAATATCTCAACAATATCAAACAATATCAACTAATATCTAATCATATCTAACAAGCACAAATACCACACTTCTCAAGGAACTTAGCAAACGGACCAGGGTGTTGTCCATTTTCATCATATCTTCCATAATACTCACCACCTCTATCTGACCTGACAATTTTCACCTTTCTGTCTAATTGTCTCTCCACTTCGTTTATATAACTTTCTAAGGCATTTACTGCTTGAGATTTCTCATATAGTAAATAGACATATCCATAACGCGAGAAATCGTCAATGAAAGTGATGAAATACTTCTCTTTATTAAAAGAATTTACGTCAAATGGACCACATATATCAGTGTGTATGATTTCAAGAAGTTGAGTGCTTCTTGTGACTCCTTTCTTTGTGTGTTTTGTTTGTTTACCTTTAATACAATCCACACATACATTCAGATCAGTAAAATCTAAATCCGGAAGGATTTCATTCTTTACTAATCTTTTCATTCTTTCTTTGGAAATATGTCCCAAACGCTTATGCCACAAATAAGCAGATCTTTCATCCACCAAACTACGTTTAGTGCCAACATTATGATACAAGGTCATGAGAGTTTCAGCATATAAATTATCCAAATTCAATTTATATAAACCATCATAAAGTGTACCAGTTCCAATCATACATGTATGCTTAAATAAACTGAAACAACTATTCCCAAACTTAAAAGAGTATCCAGCAACATCAAGCTTAGACAAAGAAACTAAATTTCTAGTGATACTAGGTACATAAAAAGTATCCATAAGGTCTAAGTGATATCCAGTGTCAAGGATTAAACGATAAGTCCCAACAGCTTCCACTGGAACCTTGACTTTATTCCCCATGAAGACGAACTTCTCATTTGGGTTTATGGTTCGGGTTGAAAGGAATCCCTACATCACATTAGAAACATGAGTTGTACATCCAGAATCAATCCACCAAGTATTATGGGGAACCTCAGTTAAATTTGATTCAAAACATACGTAAGCACTATGCTCACCTTTCTTTTTGAACCAAGTTTTACGCTTTAAACAGTCCTTCTGAAAATGTCCAGACTTCCTGCAGAAATGACATTTGTCATTTTTCTTGTGAATGTTAGTAGATGACTCGTTAATTTTTAATGGTCCTTTACCCTTTCCATGTTTCTTAACAACTTTCTTTTTAGCTCCTTGATTTTTCACGTAATGAATAGAGTGGCTTCCTAGGTTCTTGAGTCTGGTCTCCTCTTGAACTAACATACTGTGCAATTCATGCACATTCCATTTGTCTTTCATGGTGTTATAATTCATCTGAAACGGACCATACTCAGGTGGTAACGAGTTCAAAATGAACTGCACAAGAAAATTTTCTTCCACTGCCATTCCAAGAGACTTGAGTCTTGCTGCGATATTTGTCATTTCGATTACGTGTTCATGCATACTACGAGAACCATCAAACTTCATGGTGGTCAACGTACTCATCAATGTCCCAGCGAGGGATTTGTTAGCAGTTTGAGAGCGCTCTTCCACAAATTTCATAAACTCTTTCGCATCCTCAGTTTTGGGAAGAACAGACTTAATATTGCTTGCTACACTCATTCGCATAAACATAAGGCTAAGTCTGTTTGATCTTTCCCAAGCTCTATAATGAGTTTTCTCTTCATTACTACTGGCATCAGTGATAGCAGCCGGTTTTTCAACTTGGAAAGCCAAATCAAAATCCAACTCACCTAAGTGAAATTGGACTTTCTCACTCCAGTCAGGGAATTAAATCTATTAAAGACTGGAACAGACGAAGTAAGCAAATGTAGAAATATATAAACAAATATTTCAATTAACACATGCCTAGCATTAACGCTTTGAGTCATAAAAACTAAACATAAATACAGATTCAAACATAAATAACCATTCTATGCATACTAATGTTCTCCTTTGGGAGATCCACTAATACACAAACATAATTATGCTAATCTTTTTATAACATTAATGATAATTAAAATATGCATCAACTAGAATCACTTAATATCTTTGGGTAAATAAATAAAACTAGTGACGCACACAAAATTATCTACTTTCATGTTCATTAATTATAATAACAACTAATTAACCTTTGGGTGATCCTGAAATGCCTTATAATAATGAACTTCAATTAACCCATAAATCATTATTCATAATTTTAGCATTCATACTATAGGTAATTGAAATAAAATCACTAATAATTTGAAATCAAAATAACCTTAAAATTTTGGCCACTTTGGTGACTAACAAAATTTATCATGCTTAATTTCAAATAAATAACATCTTTAATTGCTATTAACCATTCATAGAATTTTTTTATTATTAATTTTAATAAATATGTACATTATTCACATAATAAAATATTATGTACCATAAATAAAATTGAAACTCATAATTTCAATTTTCATCCTAAGATTGATTTTCAATCCAAGATCTTTATTTGCATTTCACGTAAAAGTGAAATTGTCATCCATTCAAAACTTTTATGAGTAATTTAAACACAGCGGAAACAATACAATTCAGTTTGCAAAACAAGATTCATTCATTTATCAATGTTTACATTATAGGTACATTAACAAAGTTTTACAGTAAAGCTTCACAGTACATTAACAAAGCTTCACAGTACATTAACAACTTTAACAAAGCTTCACAGTACATTAACAACTTTAACAAATCTTCACAGTACATTAACAAAACATTATATTAACAACCTTAACAAAGCTTCATAGTACATTAACAACCTTAACAAAGCTTTACGGTACCTTAACAAATTTACAGTACCCATAACAAAGCTTTACAGTATCCATAACAAAGTTTTATAGTACCCATAACAAAGCTTTATAGTACCCATAACAAAGCTTTACAGTACCCATAACAAAGTTTTATAGTACCCATAACAAAGCTTTACAGTACCCATAACAATATAGTACCCATAACAAAACTTTACCGTACCCGTTTTACAGTATGAGTATATTATACAACTCACTTTAACATAAAAATAACTCTTTAATTATCCTTCCCCACATAAAAAAAAAATATGTACGTACGAAATAATGTACAAATAATGTGGGGACAAAATAATATATGGACAAAATAATATAGGGGAAAATGGCTTTCAGCAGTCACCAGTCACCAATATGTACACACAAAATAATATTATAAATAATATAATATAATATATGAAACCTGTGTGTTTAACACGTGCTCTCTACACGCAAAGTTTATCAACTTTACGGTTTATCATTCTTCCATCATAATTATAACATACAATAAAACTAATTTCATACATTATTCATCCTAACCCTATCACGTCATTTGCCTTCTCAATTAGAAAGGATTACAGGGTCATTCACGCATAGGGACTATAAAATTGGTTTCAACTTGAACTTGAAAACATAATTAGGGTTTATTCCTTTATTTAATTTTGAGAAAAATAAATTTGGGAATAAATTAGGGTTCATACTAATCTGATAAAGAAATCCCTAAATTCATAATTAGAGTTTATCTTAATTTGGGAAAAACTTAATATTTGGAAAAACTTTCATACAAGGAAAATCATAAATCTAATAATCAGTGCTCTGATACCACATGTAAGACATTATGTAATTTTCCTACGTTCTTAATTCATTATAGAAAACTACTCTACAAGGTCTTTAAATTATTTATTTTCACAATTTTACATACATCAATACATGAATCATAGTAAGAAGACTAACATTGATCCATGAGAATCTTTTTTTGATCTTTTCGTTCTCTTATCTCCTTTTCCCAATCTATCTCTTTGTCTTTTTTTCTCTTCTCACACTTCGCTTTCTTGATGGTTTACCGTGAAAAAAAAAATCTTATGGCCAGAGACAAAACCCTAATCCCTTTTATTAACCAACGTCCATCAAGTTGGTTACCGTAAGTTAATATTTTATTTTATCTTTATTTTATTCTGACTTCACATAATAACCAATAGGTCCTCATATTTTATTAAATCACATTTGGGCCCATAATTTATATCTCACATGAGTTACATAATGGAATGAATTAATTAAATTAATTCTAACATTAAATTCAATTTTTTTCTACTTTAACAAATCGTGTTTGGAATAAAAAAAATATTTTTATCTTTAATTATTTTTTTCTTTCATTTACTCTTTACTTTTTTAGTATTTGAGCGTTCTTCTTCTTCAAAAATTTTTTAAATATATTTTTTAATTTCTTCAATCAATTAAATAAATTATATAAGAATTGATTTTTTTTATATGTTATTAATATTGTGTGATATAGTATACTTTTTTTATTGTTTTTTTATTATGGATTTTTCTATTTTATTCATTGATCTCAAAGTTTGTGGTAATTAAATATATTTTTTTATTATTTTTTATAACAAACACAAGTCTTACTTAAAAAAAACTATTGTAAAGATAGAAAAAAAAACTTGATAAATAATAATACAAATCTTATTTTGTATTTTCAAGATTTTTTTTAATAAAAGATAATGAAAAATATAATCAAATACATGAAAATGTAATTAGAATCGAAGTGATAGTAAAATTTCACCTTCATAAAAATGGAAATATTGAGTATAAGAGAGAAAAAATTAATTTAATAAATTAAAAATAATATCATATTTTTTTATATAATTTACTAATTTCATTCATAAATATTTATCCGCCGTTCACAAATATTTGAATCCTAATATCAAATAATTAACTTCTAACAGATATTTAAATCCTAATATCAAATAATTAACTTATACAAGTAAATACTTGAATATAATTTTATAATATATAATCATAATATTGTTAAAGAGTATTTCATATATAATATAAATTTTTTTCCATAAATATTTTAGTATAAAAATAATAAATTAAAAAATATATTTAATTAATAAAAATAATTTAAATTTTCTTATTTTATATGAATATTTTTATCTCTTAACTTATTGACTTAATTTTAAAAAATAAAATTATGATTGAACTGATTCAAATTCCAAAAGACAATATTATGATAATTCACCTATATAATATTATTTTAATATATTTAAGATGGAAATGTTAATAATGTCTACGAAGCAAAAAAAGATGGTTTTGTCACTTTTATTTCTTAATAACACTTAGCTAGAAAGCTTGTTTTAGTATGCTCAAAAGTTCTCTATTACATAAGAATTGAAAATCAAGAATATCATATTTACCCATTTCTCTTGATTTACAAAAATATAAAATCCTAATGAAATTTAACTCAAACTCTAAAGTGGGTAATATTATATATATGATAATCAATCTTAAAAAAATTATCTTAATTTGAGATTTGCATACTTATTTTTTAATCTTTTTATTATGTAGGTTAATTTTTTTATTTTTAAATATAAAAATTAAATTATATAGATATTGGAATCGAAATTAAATAAATGGAAATATTTTTCTTAAAACTATTTTACACTTATCTCTCTCTTGTTTAAAATTAAAACCAGAGTACATACTTTAAAACAAAATTTTATAATTTATTTAATTTGATTGTTACTAAAAACTTTGATACACTTCTTAAATGTTTAAATTATATAACTATTGAAACACATTTTTCTTTTATTTCTCGCGTTTTTTTCTTCATTCGACGAAGGGTAATCAAATTTATATATATCATGACTAGAAGTGCTGATACATAAATTTGTTGAGTGAGATATGTTAATAAACAAGTCAAATAATTAACAATTTGTAACTCCATAGGTTGTGATGTGAGTGAGAGAAGCTATGGTGTTATACACAAAAAATTGATCACGTGCATGAGAAAGTGTAGCAACGCCAGAATTAGAAGAGATTTGGAAAGTATCAAAGCCAGAGTGAGACGCCAAAACCAATAGAGTGCATTTGATATTTTGTTGACCAAGGAGGCAACAAGGAAGAGAAAATGGTAGAATTAACATCATCATTATGTGTGTAAAATGAAACCATGGCTTCTCAACACACCAACCCAAGCAAATGCTGGATCAAGGAATAAATAAGGATATTCTCATGTTACTTACTATTACGAGGGTGCTATTATAATATTTATGTGTTGATTTTTCTAAAAATATGTTTTTTAACTTACCCAAACTTATTTTAATTCTTAAAGAATTTGTTTTATTTTTTTAAAATAAAAATATTTAAAAAGGTGTTGAAAAGTGTTCTTTTGTTTATAAAATAATTGTTTGAAAGTGGAAGTTTTGTTAGGGATAAAAATGGTAGCAGTAGAAAGCTGTCTCTCTTCTTCTTCTTCTACTGTGGTGTGTGTGGTGGTGCAACAAACACAAACTCTATCTCCTGGGAGACAAACTGCAAGTCTAATCTCTGACTCTACCTTTGCCTTTCCCTTTCGCCTTTAATTGCCTTGCAGGGGGTAATTTCTTGACTTTCCATACACTTTGGCTTTCTAATCCTTTTACCTTGAAACTTACTTATATGGCTCTCTATTCCCCCACATAATATCACCATTTTCTCTCTCTTTCTCTCTCTTTCTTTCACACACACTCTCATATATGCACACTCTATATTCTTATATCACCAAAGAACCAAACCATATATCACCAAAATTGCCTTAATTTCTCCCACATCAGAGATCATTCACTATGACGGATCCTAAGTCCAATTTGTTCCATGAATGGTTCAACTACATGCTCCTCCACCCTCACTACTCTTCTTCATCCTCTTCTCAATCCTACCCTCTTGTCAATTACTCAAACAACAGGTTTGGAATTCAATTACAAGGAGCCTCATCTTCATCTTCATATGCAGCTCCTCCTCCTCCTCCTCCTTCCTCCCCTCCTCTCAGAGAGGCCCTTCCTCTCATCAACAAGATAAGCCTAACAAGTGACCAGCTCCAACAAAATGAATCCTCACCGAATGTTTTACTAGAGAAAGAAGGGAACAAGAAGGTGGAAAGCAACAAGCATGAGAGTGGAGAAGATGGTGTTGAAGAAAGTGTGACTGTTGCCCTACACATAGGGCTTCCCAGAATGGATACTTCTTCTGATCTGGGGTCATCAAGGGTAGTCTCAACTTGTATGGAAATGGGTGAAAAAGAGGAAGTGAACATAATTTCTGAACACCCTTTGGATAGATTGAACAAGGGCCAGTATTGGATTCCCACCCCTTCTCAGATTCTCATTGGTCCTACACAGTTCCCATGTCCTGTGTGCTCAAAAACTTTCAACAGATACAATAATCTTCAGGTACGGTGCGGTCTCATTTACATAAATAAAAAGTAACCCATCTTGTCTTGTCTCTGTACTTTCATTATTTCTTTTCCTACCTTGTTCATAAAATGTCCTTAAATTTTTTCTTAATAATTTTTAACATTGAATCAGATCAGATAGGCCCCTCCTTGTGTGTTTCATCATTTTTGTTTCCTGTATGCAACCCTTTTGCATGGTCTTCTTTTGTTTTTTGTTCTTTGTTTCTGATCAACGTGACTATTTGGTCTCGATCTCAGTACCTTAATTAAGTTTTGTTTTCTTTTAAAACTTGGAAGTCTCTTTGCTTCTGCTTTTATGTCGCCTAGAACATTGTGCTCACCAGACTGCAAAGTTCAAATGAATGGAAGTAAAAACAAATTATTAATATCAATGCTTCTCTCTGGATTCAGATGTTCCTCGTCAAAAGCCTGTGAACTCACCACAGCCTTTTCAAAGCACTGCAAACGGTAAAAAGAAAAAAAAAAAAAAAAAAAAACTTGTTATTGATTCACTTGTGTGTGATGAGATCATTTTCTGATCACATGTCTTAATGAAGTTCCAGTCCCTCACACCACAGATATATAATTAAAGTAGTGTTAAGAAAACATAGCTCGATATCAGAAAAACCTTTTGTAGAAGGGGTACGAACTTTGCGTTAGTACTAATTTGTCATCCTATTGTGCAAGACATTTATTTATTAGATAAAACGTTGGCTGGGAAACATGTTCTTATACCTTTCAAATTTCCTACTTGCTTTTTATTTTTATCTGATATATATGGCTTTCCAAATTTGCGTATGAATATGAAGGACGCCAAAGGTTCATTTTGTACCTGTCTTCAACTTGGTGATAATCACTAGATGGTTTCTATAAACAATAATTTTCTAAGGATTATGAAACTAAAAAGCCCGTGGAATTCACATACGCATCTATATATATGTTCAGCAAAACCCAAATATAGTACATGCACCATAATTTCTCTTTCTGCAAAACAATTGGTTTAAAATTCGTAGTTGTATATGAAGTAATCGGAAGCAAATTAACCTTTGATTATAAAATTCATATGCTTAATCCAAGATACAACTCGACTTCATCCTAGTGCATACTCTTTTTTGTTTCTACTTGCAAAGATATTATTATTTAAAGTAACGGCTCCTCTAGCATGTTTAAATAAACTATAACCATTTTTATGATTTAGAGTATAAAGTGTACTCTAACCCATATATGAATAAGCATGAACCACTGGTTACTGGTTAATTTGAAGAATAATTCTGAATACATTCCAATATGCATGTGTGTGAATCTGGTGCATACCCATTAATACTGTTAATTCTGTTTCACCAAGGGGAGTGTTGTATGAGTGTAATTAGTCTCATTACTTAATTTTCAGATGCATATGTGGGGACATGGATCTCAATACAGAAAGGGGCCTGATTCTCTTAAAGGAACACAACCAACAGCTATGCTAAGGCTTCCATGCTTTTGTTGTGCACCAGGTTGCAAGCACAACATTGACCATCCAAGAGCAAGGCCACTCAAGGATTTCAGAACTCTTCAAACACATTACAAGAGAAAGCATGGCATAAAACCCTACATGTGCAGAAAGTGTGGCAAAGCATTTGCAGTAAAAGGTGACTGGAGAACTCACGAGAAGAACTGTGGCAAAATATGGTATTGTTTATGTGGGTCTGATTTCAAACACAAAAGGTCCCTAAAAGACCATATCAAGGCCTTTGGCTATGGCCATGGTGCTTTTGGCATTGATTGCTTGCAAGAAGAAGATGAAGCTGCTTCTGAAGTTGAACATGATGGGGAAAGTTCAATATGAAAGTTAGAAGAAAATATAAAAGGGTGAACTCTTATATATCCAGTTTCACATACATGCCTGTAATAGACTGTGTAGTCGAATTGACCTAGTGTCTACTTTTCTTCTTTCCACTTTTAGTTTTTCATAATTATGTGGGTTGCTACCTTCATTTTAATTAGCACTGTGTACTATTTTAATTATGATCCTCCCTCATCATCCTTTTTGTTCACAGGATATCCAGTGTGCCATGCTTAAACATAGTCAATTCACCAATCTTCACAATATAAATATATAAATATGTACATTGTAACATTTTAGTGTCTAGGGTTTGTGTACAAACAATTCAAAATGAGCAAAATCACCATGGTAAAGTGAATTACTTTTTTGGTATATATTTTTTCTTTTACAATGCGTATATGATTTTATAATATAATTTTTGTGGATATCAGAGTCAAAACTCGATTGTGCTCGAAAAATATTTTATTAATATTATATGCAACACAACATCAGAGTTCTGTCGTAAGTATAGTTTGCATTTTTTTTTACAGTACAGATTGAGTCATAATTTTTCAATTATTATTATTATTATTTTTAAAATAAATTAGTTTTCATTAATTCACCTTATTGATGAGGTGGAAAATGAAGTCATGTTCAAAGTAAATGAATATAAAGTTCAGATTTTGTTGAAATATTGAAGCAATAGGTGAAAAGTGAACGAAATTGGTCTTCTTTGCCTCTGAAAAGGTTATTACATTAAAGTGTACCTGGTTTGGGTTGAGTGTTCTGATGCAACAAACCACAACAGTGTTTTATATTTTTCCCTTCATAAAGCAAAAGATTTCAGTAAGAAAGATAGCCAACTTTTATCAAAGAATCGTGTTTCAATTGACTAAGTTAATGATTCAAAATTTGACACTGAATTTTAGTCTTTCTTTCGAGTATGTTGTATTCACCATGTTTTGATTTTTTTAGATTTCTCAAGAACAATCTCATGGATTAAACAAAAAATGTCCAAAAATATGCCTTGTTTCATTGTGTAATAATATTTCTTTGACATCACATGAAAATACAATTACATAATCAAATTACATCTTGGATTTTGTTAAAGTTTCATTTCCAAATCTAAATTTAATTTCTTTGAATATCTATCTCATTCTTACTAAACATGACATATTTTAGTTTATAAATTTCACCTTCGTCACTTTCTAGCTTCTGCATAAGCATCTAATCAACATTTTCTGGGATATATGTGGACATAGTTGGCATGTCTTCATCTCCATCTAAATTAGATCTTTTTTTCCCTTTAAAAAATAAATTCACAATACTTTCACACTACAACATATTTTTAAAATTACATCGGTTATTGATCTGATAAAAGCATAAATTCAAAATTTAAAAATTAAACTATGATTCAAATTCAATTAAATTTAATATAATAATTATTTTTATTATATAATAATATAATAAATATATAATAAATTTATTAATAGTTATATTTTTTATAAAAAATAAAAATTAATTAAAATAATAATGAATATTGATATCACCGTTGTAAATATCAATTAAAGTTAAAAAAACAAAGTACAACTAAAAGTGAAAGGCTAGTATTCGTAAAAGTAAGATAAAAAATATAGTAAAATAAATATTATTTAAAATTTATATGATTTAAGTGAGATAAAAAAAGAATAAAAAAATATTTTTTAAAATTTTTAAAAACTTTGATCTTTATTTATTTTTTACCAAAACTAGTTGAAAAATAAATTCAATACTTTTTTTTCTAATTTTATATCAATTTAATTAAAATTTGGTTATTTTAATCCAATAACATTTTCAGACCTATCTCAATTGAACCCATGCATGGTCGATTTTGAAACTAATATGCATACATATATCTAATTGGTAATTCATGAATTCATAATTTGGTTGACGTTAACCAGGATATAAAATTTAAATTAAATTATAAACATAAAAAAATTAGTATTTTAAAATATAATATTCCACTCAAAATGGCTTTTCGGTGTAAGTCTTAAAAATTACAACTAGTTTTTAGTTTAACTAAGGTTATGTTATTTTATTTTTTAAAATTATCCTCTAATTTTTAGTTTCAAAATAAATAGTTTTAGATTTGTTGATAATATTAAAGTTAGTTTGTTAGGTAACATTATTATTATTATTATTATTATTATTATTATTATAAATAATAATAATAATAATAATAATAATAATAATAATAATAATAATAATAATAATGTTAGCAATAATTTTATAGTGATAATGATTATAAACAATAAAAAAAGTTTGTGATTTAAAACTAAAAATCACTTTTACAAAAACATTTTGTTGGTTTTCAAAAATGAATGGAGAAATGGAGTAAAAATTCATTTCAACTTCATTTTTACTGAATATATTTTATTTTGAAAATTGCATTTGAAAACTAACCATTTACAACTAAAATAGTTATGTGTATGTATTTTTTAAAACATAACCTAGCGATGATCCTCCTTTTTTTTTAATTTTCATATTATTTTGTTTTATTTATTTTTTTCTACTTCTCAATCCAACCTTTCTATAAATATTCTCAAAATAATAACATGGTGTACAAATCTAATATTGGAAACCTCCTCTCTTACACAGATGCAGATTGGGGTGGATGTCTGAATACCAGACGGTCTATATCTGTGTATTGTGTTTTTCTCGGTAATAACTTGATTTTTTGGTCGTCCAAATGATAACCTACATTATCTCGTTCTAGTACTGAGACTAAATATAAAGGCGTAGCTAATGTTGTTTCTGAATCTTGTTGGATTCGAAACCTTCTTTTAGAGTTTCATTATCCAATTCAGAAAGTTACATTAGTGTATTGTGACAATATGAGTGTCATTTACCTGAGGGTCAGATTCCCTCATTTTGCTCTCTAACTCCCACGTTGCATCTTCATCACCTATTCTACTCCATACGACCTTAACTAGAGGTATATCTTTTCCACGTAAGTGTTTCATCCTTTGATCCACAATACACGCAGGTGGTGCTTCATAGGTTAGATTATCCTTCAATTGTATTGTATCGAGTTCACTGATGTGAGAAGGATCAAAAATATACTTTCTGAGTTGTGAAACATGAAAAACATTATGGAGGTTTGAAAGAATTGGAGGTAAGTCTATTTGATAAGCCACAAGACCAATCTTTTTCAGAATTTGGTAAGGACCAATAAATTTTGGAGTGAGTTTTCGAGATTTCAGAGCTCTTCCAACTCCAGTAGTAGGTGTAACTCTCAGGAATACATGGTCACCCTCTTCAAATTCCAACGACTTTCTCCTCTTGTCATAATAACTCTTTTGCCTACTCTGTGTTGTCCTCATCTTTTCTTGAATGATCTTCACTTTATCAGTAGTTTGTTACACAATTTCTGGTCCCAAAATAAGATTCTCTCCCGAGTCATACCAGCATAAAGGTGTCCTACACTTCCTTCCATAAAGAGCTTCATATGGTGCCATCCCAATACTTGTATGAAAACTGTTATTGTAGGTGAATTCAATCAAATGCAGAGACTTGTCCCAAGTATCCTTGAATTCCATAATGCAAGCTCGTAGAAGGTCTTCAAGAGATTGAATTGTTCTTTCTGACTGTCCATCCGTCTGCGGATGATAAGCTGAACTCAATCGAAGCTTTGTTCCTAATGCTTGTTGCAAACTTCCCCAAAACTTGGAAGTAAAACGTGGATCTCTATCAGATACAATACTTGAAGGTACGCCGTGTAACCTCACTATTTCCTTAAGATATACTTGTGTCAATTTTTCCAATGAATAACGAATGTTGATAGGTAGAAAATGTGCTGACTTGGTCAATCTGTCAATAATTACCCAAATTGCATCATATCTTGTAGGAGTTCTTGGCAATCCAGTTACTGAAATCCATTGCTATGCTTGTCCCATTTCCATTCGGGATATCCAAAGATTGTAACATTCCCGTGGGCCTTTGATGTTCAACCTTTACTTTCCGACATACCAAACAAGATGCTACGTACTCGCCACTCGATATTTTCATTCCTGACCACCAAAATAACTTCTTCAAATCTTGGTACATCTTGGTAGTTCCTGGGTGAATACTCAACTTACTCTTATGGGCTTCCTCTAAAATCATCTTCTTGATTTCATCATCTTGCGGAATACAAATTCGATCTCTGAATCTCAAAATTCCACCTATGTCTTCCTGAAAATCGTTTTCTTTTCCTTGAGATACCAAAGTCTTCTTGCCTTGCAAAAATTTATCTGTTAATTGTGCTGCCTTAACTTGTTCAAGAAAATTGCTAGTTATCTTCAAAGTTCCAAACTTAAAACTTTTGGGAGTTATCTCCATAGCTAAATTCAAATCTCTCAATTTTTCCACCAAGTCCAATTCTTTGACCATCATTGTTGACATATACAAAGACTTTCGGCTTAAAGCATCTACCACTACATTGGCTTTCCTGGGGTGATAATGAAGTTCAAAGTCATAGTCCTTCAAAAATTCTGTCCACCGATGTTGCCTCATGTTCAACTCTTTTTGATCAAACAAATACTTAAGACTCTTATGATCACTGAAAACTTCAAATCTTGCACCGTATAGATAGTGTCTCCAAATCTTCAATGCAAACACCACAGCTGCCAACTCGAGATCATGTGTAGGGTAATTTACTTCATGCGGTCTCAACTGCCTTGAAGCATATGCCACTACATTTCTATTCTGCATTAATACACAGCCTAACCCTTGCTTCGATGCATCACAATACACTTCAAAATTCTCATGAGGGTTTGGAAGTATCAATACCTGGAGCAGAAGTCAATTTATCTTTCAACTTTTGAAAATTCTCCTCACACTGACTCGTCCATACAAAGGGTTGTCCTTTACGAGTCAACTTGGTCAAAGGTAAGGCTATCTTTGAGAATCCCTCAATGAATCTCCTATAATAACCAGCTAGACCCAAAAAGTTACGAATCTCAGTAATACTCTTTGGTCTTTCCCATTGCAATACAGTTTCGATTTTCATCGGATCTACAGAAATGCCATCTTTATTAATCACATGACCTAAATAACTCACCTTCTCCAACCAAAACTCACACTTTTCCAACTTAGCATACAATTGTTTCTCCTTCAAAACTTCCAACACTGCTTGGAGATGTTCTGCATGTTCTTCCTTAGTCTTAGAATAAATCAAAATGTCATCAATGAATACTACCACAAACTTATCCAAATATGGATGAAAGATCCTATTCATGTAATCCATGAATATCGCAGGAGCATTAGTCACACCAAATGGCATAACCAAATATTCATAGTGTCCATATCGGGTCCTGAAAGCAGTCTTCGGTATGTCCTCCGGCTTAACCCTAATCTGATGATATCCTCGACTTCAAATCAATCTTGGAAAATATAGTTGCACCTCTCAGTTGATCCATCAAATCATCAATTCTTGGTAACAGATACTTATTCTTGCTTGTAACCTTGTTTAGTTGACGATAATCCACACACAATCTCATTATTCCATCTTTCTTCTTCACCAACAGCACTGGAGCACCCCAAGGAGAAACGCTTGGTCTCACAAACTGCTTTTCCAACATCTCTTCTAACTGCTTCTTCAATTCTGATAATTCCAATGGTGACATTCTATATGGAGCTATTGAAATAGGTCCGGCTCCAGGGATCAAATCTATTGCAAATTCAACTTCTCGTTCTGGTGGTAATCCAGGAATATCCTCCGGAAATACTTCAGGGTATTCACACACAATAGGCAAATTCTCTATTCTAAATTCTTTTTCTCCTTTTAGAGAGAGTAACACCATACATAACTGCGCTCCCTCTTTCAAAGAAGCATTAACTTGGCTCGCAGTTAGAAATCTCAAATTCTCTGATGATAGGTTCAAGGATTCACCAAAAGCTATGGTTTTAGTGTGGCAGTCTAACAGAACATGGTTGGAAGATAGTCAATCAAGTCCTAGGATGATTTCTAAATCAGGGAGAGGCAAACAAAACAAATTTGCAGAAAGATTTCTACTTTCTACAACAATAGGACAATTCAAACAAGCCTTGGCAATAACTATAGGAGTACCGCCAGGAGTAGAAACAAACAAGTCATATGGCAAAGCAATAACAGGCAATTGCAATTGTCTCACACAAGCTTCAGCAATAAAAGAATGAGATGCTCCAGAATCATACAATACATTTAGGATATTCCCATTTATGAGACATTTACCCTGTATCATAGAGTCAGATTGAGATGCCTTTTCGCCACTCATTGCAAAAACTTTTCCTTGTGCCCTTGGCCTCCCAAGTTGGTTACTGTTAACCCTGCTGCCACTGCTACTACCAGCATGACTCTTAAAACTGTTGTTCTCCTTCTTCCACTCAGGACAATCACGGATAATGTGACCTTGCTTTCCACACTTAAAACAATTATAGTTCTTTTTCGGGCAATCTCGTGCAAGATGTGGTCCTTCACAAATAAAACATTTCCTACTGAATCCACTTGATCTACTTGAACTTCCCACTGGTGGTTGATACCGACTTCCTCCATATGAGAATCTTTGCTGCCTTTGAGAAGGTTGGTAAGGTTTTCCTCTATCATAGGATTGTCCTTTTCTCTATAGAAAATTTCGCTGAGGTCCTGAATTTTTTCCAATGTGCCTGTTTGGCCTTAGCATCATCCTCATAAATACGACATCTATTTACGAGTGTTGGGAAATGAGTAATCTCCTGGTATCCTATTGCCAACTTGATGTCAGGACGTAACCCACTTTCAAACTTAGTGCATCGTGAATGATCATCACCATTATTATTGAAATACGGACAGTACTTGGATAATTCATCAAACCTTGCCGCGTACTCCCCCACAGACATACCTCCTTGCTTCAAATTCAGGAATTCCACTTCCTTCCTCCTTCTCAAATCTTCAGGAAAATACTTTTCTAAAAATCTCTGCTTAAATACTTCCCAATTGATTGCTCCTCCTGTCTCCTCCAATTGTTGTCTAGTGTACCTCCACCAATGTTCAGCTTCCCCTTGAAATAAATACACTGCAAATGTAACCTTACTGGCATCTGGACAATTCATTGCTATGAAGATCTTCTCTAACTCTTCAATCCATGACTGAGCTCCATCTGGATCAAATCCACCTTTGAACTTTGGAGGGTTGTTCTTCATAAAACTTTCTAGACTATGAGTACCAACTTGTCCTGCTGGTTGTCTCTCTAACACTCCAACCATTCTTTCTAGCAATTCATTCAAAAGAGCATTACCACGTCCTCTACCTCTTCCTGCCATCACTCTCTGCAATCACAAATTCAATCAATCCCCTCTATATATGTGAAGTAAAACTAGATAAACTAAGAATTACTCCACATTACAAATTTCACATCACTACTTTCTGTCGAAAATAACAATACAAGAGCACACAGACAAGCATATTAGGCCTTTCCCCAGGCCTATAGGAAAAAACTGCTCTGATACCACTAATTGTGACACCTTTAATACCAACATTCACTTTGTTACGATTTATTAATTATTATTGGTTCCTCTTAGTATTTGATTACCAATACACTCTTGTAGAAGTAAAGTACACAATAATTAGAACATACACTTAGTGATTAATATACATATAATTCATAAGTATAAAGTATAACTAGATAGTAAATATACACAAAGTCATCCCAAAATACACCTAACAAGGGTTCACAAGACCAGAGCAAACAAACTAACTAGACAAACTAACTAAAGAGGAGATATATTTCGTACGTCCACCAAAATGAAGTACCTCTTGTAGCACTGTAGTAGTGTTCGATCAAGTCCTCTACTTAGTACTTGCAGTGATCGTATTTAAACTTTACTTGGAGATGATACCGGGGATGAGTTGTGTTCAACGTCACCTATGCAAACATTTCATAATAACAATACATGCACAGAAATGGTAAGACAACTTTATATTCACTTAGAGCATGCAAATAACATTGAGTTAATTAGAAATTACACTTACAAACATACTAGTAATCAACACACAAATGATATGATATTATGAATGCAATGTATCCACTAATCTTTTCTAGGACATATCCTAGTATGCAAGACCATGGGGATCCCAAAACCACTTTCTCTTTTCTCTTTTTGTTTTTTTTTTCTTTTCGAGAAGGATCAGGAGTTTCACTGGAACCTCTCACCGCCTCGCGGTAGTATACTCATAATTACTTGTCCAGCTCAACTGATCATGAGAAACCCTGGGGCTTTAGTCAGGATAATCAAGCTTGGTAGTGAGAGTCTCACAGCTTAGGTAGTGAGCCTGAGCCACATATGAGCTCGATCACACTCAATCATCTCCGAGGTTAGCATGAAACCGACCCTGATTTTCCATATCCTCCTCATACACTCAATCTCCGACTCATGAACATGATGCATGACTTATCATAATTTCTTCACACTCTTTCAAATTTGTTTCACCTCATTATACTTAAATCACATCTTAACTTCTTCAAAATAATACTAGGTTATTTCTTAAGAAAAATCGACAGAGTTTCCCCGTAAATCGGACATTCCCAAAAAATTTTAACACCCGCAAAATAACCAAAAACAGACCCGAACACTTCTACTTTTCACCAAACCATCCTTCCACCTCATCATATTCATCATCACTCAAAATCATAATTTTCTCAATTTTAATTTATTTTTCTTAAATAATAATAATAATTGCAAATATTTTCCTCAAAATTATTAAAAATTTATTTTCACTTACAATTACTTGTTTTCTCCTAGATCAAAATTATTCCAATACTTTTGAAAAATATTTATTAATTAAATAAAAATATAAAAATTCACTTCATAATTAAATTATAAAATTCAATTTAATATATAAAAAAAATATTTTTTCTTTCTCACACCTTTCCTCCATTCCACCAAATTATACAATGCAATTCTATATGCTAATACATCTTAACAAAAACATTCCACAATAATTTTCTACTTATCATGCTTCATAACATACATACAATATATCTCAATAATCAATTTAAAGCAATTATCATAATACTAAACATAGAAATAGGCTAATTCTCAATCTAAATTCATCAATAAATCATATAAAATTACTAATGATTAAGCAATCGATTCATACAACATTCATGGATGCCTTATAATCATACAAGGTTCCATACACTCAAGTTGTTCCATTTAAAAGCCATAAAATTCACATAATCTTAAAACTTTAAAAATTCATAAAAATAGAAATAGCATTCAAATAATTCCAAATAAATTTCTAATTAGCTTAGAAGTAAAAAGACTTCTTCTCAATGCTATTTCAAGCAAAAGTGAATTATAAAAGTTATCCTACCCCTTACCTTATGTTGTAACTTGGTGAAGAGTAACTCTTGATCAAATAATCTATCAAGTCTTTGGGTCTCCTCTTTGCACCTCTAAGTAGCCTCCTACATGCCAATTAAATACCACAATTAAATCCTTAATTCCAACCATATTAGACCTTTAAAATATCACCTCCTTCATAGCCTAAAATTCTAAAATTCAAGACTATGGTTCTTTGAGTTATAAAATCATTTCTAGGGCCTAAATATATGCTAATGGAATTAATACAAGTAGAAGAGAGTAATGGAAGTAATACACTTGGAGTAGGAAGAATCCTAATAACAAATTTGGACAAGGTTCAGTATTTCAGAATTTTCTAGAGTTATATAAGCTGTTTTGGCATGAGCTAAGAGCCAAAATTTCAATAACTTAATTACCTACAATATTGATGAAGGAAATAAATTCAAATACCCTGTAGAAGAAATGCAGTTTTTCAGTTTATAGTGGTTGTTTCCAACATGGTTCAACTACAATAACACTCTGAACATGCCTTAGTAATTTGAATATAACTCATGCTACACATAAGCTATTGACATGAAACAAATTTCTAAATTTCGGAAATATAATTTCCTACAACGTTTATGAAGGAATCAAGTCCTGATTTCATACGTATCAATCCCAGTAATTCAAAAACCGAGGCTGTTGAAACAGAGCTACCTCTTAACGTCACAGCTAGAACACTTGATAGTAAAATGGGCATAACTTAAGCTATAAATATCCGTTTAATGTGAAATCAGTTTCTAAATTTCGACAACTTAAAGAGCTACAACTTTCATGAAGATACCAATTCCTAATTCTGTTCACACAAGTCCCAAAAATTCAATGAATAGTACCTATGAATTAAGATTCTTAAAGTTTTTAGCTTAACCACTTCTAATCGTCAATTTTAAGCATTATTCCAGTATCCTAGGTGTAAAACCTACAATAACACTCTTCCTACTCCCATTCAAGCTCATTCAAGTGAGGATAAAAATAGAAAATGCACCATTTTGAAAAATAAAACAGTAAAAATGTAGAGGAGATTGAGATAAATCAACTTACCTCTTGGAGCTTCTCAAGAAAATCAAGATTTTCCCTCCAAATCAACCTTAAAGATAAGAAAAGTTTTGAGAGAAAGAGAGAAATGAGGAACTACGGTTGTAGAATAACAGTCTTTCTTTTTAAAGTCAATATTTTACCTAATAATCCACTCAGCGCATTTCCGATGCGCCCAACGGATTACAGGCCGCATGTAATAGCGATTTCAAACATAATCCGCTCAACGCATTTCTGATGCGCCCAGCAAATTACATTACAAAACAAATTTATCTTTATTTTCTCCTTTTTACTCTAGCTAGGATTTGAACCCACAACCCCTACGACTCCAACATCACTCCAAACCATATTAACCATCATATGTTTCTTATCAATTTATACACATAATAAACTTTTAATGTACCCACACTCAATGCATAAAAGAAAACAATAATTTCTAAATGTGACAATTAAAATTGTTAAGTCCATACTCAACGTTCAGGCACACACACACGAGTATTTTCTAAAAATTCCTGAAAATCATAATTAATCTAATAAACATAAAACTCTACCGTCAGTTTCCCCAATTCCTAATAATTTAATTAATAAAATTTTGACAAAAGTTGTAGAGGTACTGAAAATTAGGATGTTACACTAAAATTGTTCAATGTGAAGGCAAATAATGGGTGGACTGATAAAAGTTTCACAGAATTGCTTGAGTTGTTGAGTGATATGCTCCCTGAGGGTAACACATTGCCAACCCGCAATTATGATGCTAAGAAGATATTGTGTCCAATGGGTATGGAGTACCGAAAAATTCATGCATGTCCGAATGATTGTGTGTTGTACAGGAAAAAATTTGAGAACTTTCACGAATGTCCACAATGCGGGGAATCACGATACAAGAAGAAGGATGGTGATTCTGACAATAATGTAATGCAGGGTACCCCGGCTAAAGTGTTATGGTATCTTCCCATTGTTCCAAGGTTGAAACGATTATTCACTAATGGAAATGATGCAAAGCTCACTAGATGACATGCAGATAGTCGTATTAAAGATGGTCAGTTGAGGCATCCGACAAATGGATTGCAATGGAAAAAAATTGATTCCATCTTCCACAATTTTGGTAATGATCCAAGAAACATTAGGCTTGGACTTGCTACAGATGGAATGAATCCATATGGAAATTTAAGCAGTAAACATAGTTCATGGCCTGTGGTGTTAGTGATTTACAACTTACCTCTGTGGTTGATGATGAAACATAAGTATTTGATGCTATCTTTGATGATCTCGGGTCCCAAACAACCTAGAAATGACATCGATGTTTTTTTAAGCCCATTGGTTGAAGATTTGAAGATGTTGTGGGAGGAAGGTGTTGATGTGTTTGATGGGTACACAGGTGACTTATTCAAGTTGCGTGCAATGTTATTTTGTACAATTAATGACTTTCCAGCATATGGTAATTTGAGTGGCTACAGCACCAAGGGACATAAAGCTTGTCCGATATGTGAAGAAGACACATGTCACTATCAACTACAACATGGAAGGAAAACAGTGTACCTTGGACACCGAAGATTTCTTCCTTCAAACCATTCGTATCGTAAATTAAAGAAAATATTTAACGGGTGTTAAGAAAATGATGCAGCCCCAACACCTTTAAGTGGGGAGGAAGTATATCAACGAGCGAGTGCGATTTTGTTTAAGTTTGGGACGCAAAAGAAAGTCACAGGTATATGGAAGAAAATGTCAATCCTTTTTGTTCTTCCATATTGGAGAGTTCTTGATGTGAGACATTTTATAGATGTCATGCATGTAGAGAAAAATGTGTGTGACAGTATCATCGGAACACTCCTTAACATTCAAGGAAAGACAAAATATGGTGTCAATGCTCGTTTGGACATGGTTGAAATGGGTATAAGAGAACAATTAGCTCCTCAATCTCATGGTAACCGAACATACTTGCCTCCAGCATGTCACACACTGTCTAAAAAAGAGAAGAGAGGTTTTTGTGAGTTTTTATGAGGTGTGAAGGTTCCATTTGGTTACTCTTCCAATGTGAAGAGACTTGTATCTATGAAAGATCTAAAATTGCTTGGGTTAAAATCTCATGATTGTCATGTATTGATGCAACAACTTCTACCTGTGGCTATTCGAGGTATCCTACCAGACAATGTTATATATTCTTTAACTCGATTATGCTTCTTTTTTAATGTCATATGTAGTAAAGTTATGGACCCGGATGTTTTGGATCAGTTAGAGAATGAGGCTGCAGTCATTTTGTGTCAATTTGAGATGCACTTTCCTCCATCATTTTTTGGTATTATGGTTCACTTGATTTTTCATCTAGCCAGGGAAGTTAGAATCTGTGGTCCAGTCTTCTTACGATGGATGTACCCTATTGAGCGATACATGAAGATATTAAAAGGGTATGTGAAAAACCAATATCGTCTTGAAGTATCAATTGTTCAAAGATATATTGCAGAGGAAGCTATTGAGTTTTGCACAAAATACTTATCAGAAGTTGAATCTATAGGGTTACCTAAGACTCGTTACCATGGAATAGGTCTTGGTAGAGGTACTCGAGGTGCAAAAGTTGTGACAATGTGTCGAGATGAAGTACTTCAAGCGCATTTGTACATATTGAATAACAGTGAAGAAGTCATCCCCTACCTAAGTGCTCATAAATACATTGTGAAGCGAAGTAATCCACGTATGCCTAAAAAGTGGGTGATTACTGAACACAACAAGAGCTTTTTGAAGTGGTTTAAACAACAAGTTGAAGGTGACAATACAACTTCTGATACACTAAAGTGACTAGCATGTGAGCCAAACTTTGATGTGATATGTTGGGGTGGGTATGATATAAATAACTATTCATTTTATACAAAGGGAGAAGATGAAATAAGTACAATGCAAAATAGTGGAGTCATGGTGGTGGCTGAATCAATGCATTTCTCGAGTTCAAAGGATAAATATCCGATAAGGGCGTCAATGGGCTACTTTGGTGTAATTGAAGAGATTTGGGTAATAGATTATATGATATTCAAAGTGCCTATTTTTAAATGTAAGTGGGTTGACTTTAATAATGACATCTTCACTGATAATCTAGGATTTACCTTGGTTGACCTGAAAAATACACACTATACCGAAGAGCCATTTATCATGGCATCTCAGGTAAAACAAGTGTTTTATGTCACTGATCCTGCTAACAAAGGATGGTCAGTGGTTCTACAAGGAAAACCCATGTGTACTTCTGATGAGAATCATTAATTAATACTTGATATACTGGAGACACCATAACTTGAGTGTTGATGTAGAAATAGATGATGTGCATGCCACACGTTATGACCATATGGAAGGATTTTGGGAGAATGTTCCAACTTGATAATGTATGCACTTTTTTGTTTATTTTCAGTCATACTGCCTAAACTAATGACTATTATTTTTTTCTTTGAACACAGATATGGCAGATTCTTCTGGTACCCCTCCTCCTACACAGTCCTCCCCTCTTACACAAGGTGGTGATCAGAGTCAGTTGTCTACCAGAAAAAGGGGTAGGCGTGCTACATGGTTGAGGGACTTGAATATCAGCCGTAGCTCTGATCAGAAATTGCCTATCCAGTTTGACATGCAAACAGGTAGAGCCATAGGACAACACAGTGCTGGATTCACTAGCTATGTGGCCTTGCTTGGGAGAATCAAGGTTAGTATTCTTATTGAGGATTGAGACCATGTTCTAGAGACACTGAAGAAGCAGATTTGGCAGAGTATCATGGTACCTACTCTTAACTTATATTTCATTTAGCATTTAACATGTATATATATTTAACTTTTTGGGAACTTCATGTTATATTTATTGTGTAGGTCACATATGATGTCCCTAACACCACTTTGTTGAGGAAAAAATGGATCTCATATGCTGGGGAACGCTGGAGAGGTTTTAAGAGTGATCTGACTAGTCGATACATATATGGGGTATTGAGCAACAAGAACCCATGTGACCAGTATCAATTCCTGGATGAGGAGACATGGCAGGCATTTCGGACTCAGCGTTTAGACCCTAAGTTTCATGTTAGCACATTTGTCATTTGTTTGCAGTCATTTTTTTTAAATGAAGGTTTTAAAACTGGTATTTAACATGGAATACAACAGGCTAAGCACCAGAAGGCACAAGATATTTAGAGAAAGAATATCCACCCTCACAGGTTGTCTCATGGGGGTTATGAGAAGTTGGAGGTGAAGATGATGAAGGAGACATCTTCAAGTCAGCCTTCAGATGACTCGGTTGTGAGTTTTGTCACTCGCCCTTCATGCCATGATAAATGGAAGAGGGCTCGCAAGAACTCATCAGGGAACTACTTATCTGAGCAAACTCATGTTGTAGCTCAACGTATTGTAAGTAGCATACCCTAAACTAATTATATATGTTATATTACAATAGACATATGTATTTGCTAACAAATCCTTCCTTTGTGTTGTAGGATGAGTTGGTTGAGTAGAGCACTCAGGGATCATTCCACCCACATGGCCGTCAGGATATATTGGCAATGGTCATCGGTACCCCAGAGCATCCCGGACGTGTTCGTGCTGCTGGACGAGGGGTGGGCATCAGACAGTACTTTGGTGCCCCATCCTTGGCAACTCAAACTTTGAGGCATCTGAATGAGTTGGAGTTAGAATCCCTCAAACAACAAATTAGGAAGGAGATTCGATATGAGGTGTATTCTGACTTGAAGGCAGAGTTATTGAGCTCAATGCGAGCAGAGTTGGCATCTTTATCCACTCAACCTTCTGTTCCCGCACGAGAGGTATCCCTGATTCATGTCAGCACAAAGGAGAGTTGTGATGCTCCTGATAGAGGGGCAGAGGTTGCTCCTACTGAAACTGCTGACTGTCAGTTGTATGTTACGGGTCCTCCCGAGCATTTGGTGGCATATGGTACGTATTATATCTTTGACATGTATTTGGTACTCTATTAAGCATTATATTATCTAAAATATTTTATCATTTGTTTACCTTAGGGAAAATGTATGCATTGGGGTCAACTATCCACCACTAGAGTATTGGAAATGATATGATAAGAGTGGTGGTTGTAGATGTTCGGGATGTTGTTGCCCCAATCCCTATTCTTATTGAACAGGTTCAAACAGTGGGACAGACACCTGAAAATTTTTATCTTATGGTCAGTTTCATTAACAAGACTCATCCCAACACATGCACAAGTTTTGTCATGTATTTATCCCTTATACTTATTATTTTTTGATATGTTTATGTATATTAATGTTATTTAATTTTGGTACTTGTATAGAAAGAGACTGAAAAAGCAAAGGAAGTTGTGCATGAATCACCACCACCACCGAGTGCTTTACAACGACTCAGTGCACTAGCAGCGACTATCGGGACCACTCCCATACAGTTAGATATGCCACCCGAAGTCGTATGCAGGACCCAGACGATCCCTTTTTTCCTAATCCAAAGGGATATTTTTTATATTCTCACTGGTATTGATATGTTATGTGTATCAGTGTTGCAGCTTTGGGAAATGTAAGTAAATTTTCATATTTTTTATATTCTCACTAGTACATTATTTTGTAACTTTATTTATTTTCAATGTTGAAGGTATTTATATCGTTTGTGTGTTGAGAGGAAGATTGTCTTTATCTATGGATTTGTTGACCCTATTGCCATTCAAGCCGTTGGAAATAAAGTTGAAGAGGTGCAAACATACTTAATAGAGACATTTCAAAATGGGGGCAAAGAAGTCTACTTAGCACCTTACTTGCATCAGTAAATATACATCTTATAAATTAATGCACATTTATGTAAAACTGAAATTTTACTAATATTATTTCAACGTGCAGGGGTCATTGGCAACTCATAACTTGATGTACTTTTAGCATCATCTGTGCATTGAGCCACCACATCTTGTTTCTTTGAATTCCAAGAGAAAACTCCACTACCAAATGAGAAAACATAACCTGATGTACTTTTAGCATCATCTAAACTTCCTGCCCAGTCACTATCTGCATATCCTTGAAGATCACCACTTTCATCCTTTGAAAAACATAGACCATAATCAGTTGTCCCTCTTATATATCTCAATACTCGTTTTGCTGCACAGTAATGAGCTTAACTAGGAGAATGCATAAATCTGGACAGCAAACTTGCAGCAAACATTAAGTCTGGTCTAGTGGTTGTAAGATACAATAAACTTCCAATTAAGCTTCTATAAGTAGTAGTATCTACTTTGCTGCCAGCATCATCAAGTGACAACTTTTCATTTACAACAAGGGGTGTGTATACAGGTTTACAATTCTGCATAGAAAACTTCTTCAATATTTCCAAAGCATATTTTATTTGTGTAATGAAGATTCCAACATCACATTGGTGAATCTTCATTCCAAGAAAATAATTCATTTCTCCAAAGTCAGTCATTTCAAATTCAGTTGCCATGTCATGCTTAAAGCTTCTCAAGGAATCTGAATTATTGTCAATAACTAGCAAATCATCAACATATAAGGAAACAATGAGCTGCACTTCATTGCTTGACCTTTTCACATACAAAGTGGCTTCATTTTCACTCCGTTTAAACCCATTATGCAGAAGATAGCTATCAATTCTGCTATACCAGGCCCTAGGAGCCTGCTTTAATCCATAGAGAGCATTTTGAAGTTTGTAGACTTTGTTTTCACTCCCTAGACAACAAAGCCTTTAGGTTGCTCAACAAATATATCCTCTTCAAGTAAACCATTTAAAAAGGCTGATTTCACATCAAAGTGATAAATTTTCCAACCCATTTTTGCTGCCAATGCAACTAGCAACCTGATTGTATCATGTCTTGCCACCGAAGCAAATGTATCTGAGAAATCAACACCATGTTGTTGATGATAGCCTTTAACAACTAATCTAGCCTTTAGTTTGTTTATAGAACCATCAGGATTCAATTTGGTTATATAAACCCACTTAAGACTAATAACTTTGTGTTTAGTAGGCTTGTCTACAAGTTGTCAAGTTTTGTTTTTTTCAATCATATTCATCTCCTCCTACATAGCACATCTCCACCCATCCATTTCAACTGCTTCATCATATTCTTTAGGTTCTAGTGCAACAATGTTACACCTTTCATAAATTTCAGCAAGAGTTTTAGTGCCTCTAACTGGAAAATCATCATCATCATCTAAATCTTCTTCTTCAATCTCTGAATATTGTTCTTGGAGAGTGTCTACTCCAAACTGTTTTTTACTTAAGGCTTCTACCTTGCATTTCTCCCAATTCTGTTGAACATTCAAGGACTTGATGTTGCAAATAATGATCATGAAGAATGTTGATTTTGATGATGATCCAAGAGCTTAAAGACTTAGAGTATTGAAGATTGAAGATTGATGATTTCTGTATTGTAATAACTCTGTTTTAGTTTGATTGAGTCTGTAATTTTAGAGTCTAAGATAGCCGGTACATAGTCTGTAACTTAGAAGCTTCAAAATGCTCAAATTTATCATGCAGGCTCGGCTTTAATCGATTATATAGGTAAATAATCGATTAAAACAGTGAGAAAACCACTTTCTATACAAAG
Organism: Sphenostylis stenocarpa; assembly: GCA_963425845.1. NCBI lineage: Eukaryota > Viridiplantae > Streptophyta > Magnoliopsida > Fabales > Fabaceae > Sphenostylis > Sphenostylis stenocarpa. The sequence goes on from OY731408.1 coordinate 7,546,187, forward strand.
TCACTGTTTTAATCGATTAAACAGCAAAATAATCGATTATTCCGCATAGCTTCAGTATGGATAATCGATTATTTCATCAAATAATCGATTAAACCGAGAGGATTGGGTTCTGTCGTATTTGGCTCTGTTTTAATCGATTATTACTCCAAATAATCGATTATTTCAACTGCTTTCGATTTTAAACATCAAACAAACCCTATTTTCGAAAACCCAATTACCAAGAACCCTAGTTTCAAAATCCCTAATTCCTAAACCCTAATTTCCCTACTTAAACTCTGCTTTGGCACTCAGAAAAAAGAAGAACAACTCTTTCCATACAAAAGTTAAGTGCTGTGAGTGCCAGAGAACTGTTTGTTGCAAGGAAAGGGGGCTTTTGGAACCTGGTGTGAGGCTAGAAGCGATAAGAATCACTAAGTGGAGTTCTTAGTGGATTGTGTGTTGTGCCGTCTCTGGGAAAAGTTGTTCTTCATCTCTTGTGGATTTCAAGAGAGGTGTTGTCTTTACTTTATCTCTTTGATTTGTAAACTGTTTGTAACAATTTGTTCTTAGTGACAACGTTAATCCTCTTTTGAGTGATTAGCAACTGGACGTAGGGTCTTTTGATCCGAACCAGTATAAACCTACTGTGTAATCTTCTCTACTCTTCTCTATTTACATTTACGCAGTTTTTAATCGGTAAAATTTGGGGAAAATTTTGAAAACCTAATTTTTATTAAGAAACCAATTCACCCCCCTCTTGGTTTTTGTCCGACCACGCGAACATTCGCTGCGCGATTCTAACAAGTGGTATCGAGCTTGCTTTGATAGTCATTCAAATTTTCGAAAATGGCCGGAAAAAATCAAACTTTTGCCGAAGGTGCGTCTATCAACAGACCCCCACTTTTTGCGGGTCAAAATTATCCTTTTTGGAAGGTACGTATGCAAATATTTTTAGAGTCTGTTGATAGAGGCGTTTGGGATGCTATTTTAAATGGTCCATTTGTTCCTAAAACTACTGAGAACGGTGTTGACGTTCTTAAACCTATTTCTAGATGGACTGCAGAAGAAAGTCGAAAAACACAATTTGATGTTAGGGCTAGAAACATTATTTCATCTGCTCTAACCCTTGATGAGTTTTATAGAATTTCAGTTTGTAAAAGTGCTCAGGAAATGTGGGAAATGCTAAGGGTAACCCACGAAGGAACTGACGACGTCAAAAGAGCACGTAAAAATTCTTTAATCCAAGAATACGAGATGTTCCGGATGCAACCAGGCGAAACGATATTTGACGTACAGAAACGTTTCACTCATATCGTGAACCATCTCACCGGACTAGGTAAAATTTTTGACTTTGATGAATTAAATGTTAAAATTTTGAAATCTCTGGATAGGAAATGGCAACCAAAGGTGACGGCCATCTCGGAGTCACAAAATCTTGCCACTATGTCCATGGCGGCGTTATTTGGAAAGCTTAGGGAGCATGAGCTTGACCTTGGAAGACTAAATGAGGAAGAGGATCAATATCAAAAGAAAAACCTAGCTTTCAAGACCGAGATTTCAAAAAGCAAAAATAAGAAAGAAGAAGAAGAAGACTCCGAAATTGATGAAGAAGAGATGAGTCTTTTTATAAAGAAGTTCACCAAGATGATGAAAGCAAAAGGAAGACATCCTTTCAAAGGTAAGGAAAAGGTAAAAGAAAATTCTTCCGTTAATATAAAATGCTTTGGTTGTGGTGAAGCAGGGCATATAAAGACCGAATGCCCAAACAAGAAAAATGATGAACACAAGGGCAAAAAGCAATTCAAGAAGAAAGCATATATTGCTTGGGATGACAGTGATTCAAATTCAGAATCAAGCGACTCGGAAATAGAAGCAAACAATTGCTTAATGGCAAATGACAAAATTTCTTCAGTTTTTGAGGTTAGTGATTCCGATTCATCCTCTAGTGAAGAAAATGACCATGATGAATTGCAAAATGCTTATAATGAGTTATTTACTGCATTTATGGATATGAAAAACAAATTTAAAGTTGTAAGGAAAAATCTAAGAAGATCCGAAAAGGAAAATGAGTCCTTAAAATTGAAAATTGCATGTTTAGAAGAAAAGGAGGTAGCTAATACGAAAATTATATGCTTAGATGAGAATAAGGACTTAACTTGTGGAAATTGTAAAGAGCATGAATATGATATAGATATTCTTAATCATTTGCTTGACAAAGCCGAAAAAGAAATTGATGATCTTAAGAAGAATGAAATGGTATTTGCTCAAAATAATGTAAATCATAGAGTTTCTTTGAAAAAGAGTAAATCTAAAAAGGAAAGAATATGGATAGAAAAAGGAACTAGAGCATGTCATGTTAATAATGTATCTTGTTCTAAAACTACTTCAAATGCATGCTTCTATTGTATGAAACAAGGTCACACTTCAAATAGATGTAAAATTAAGCATTTTGGAGTTCCTAAAGGAAAATATGTTTGGGTTCCTATAGTTAAATGAATTGTTTGTCTCTTTTATTTATTCAAAGAAAATGGATCATTTAGTATGTTTTAAACAAAATGCTTAGGTAAAATCATTTTATCTTTTCTATTGCATGAAGGTTCTTCACTTAAAGATTCTTGCAAAATGCCTCTAAAATTGTTTTAGACAACCAAAAACAAAGTATCTTTACAAAAGCTTTCTTAAAACATGTTTTTAACTGATGCAGTTTTGAAAGAATCAAATAAAATCACTTAGAATGTTCAAAAAAAGTGTTTTTACAGCATTTTAATCGATACAACTTGTTTTTAATCGATTAAAACCATTTAGAACTCATTATGATCGATCAGATTTTTATTATGAGCTGGTCAGAATCTTTTAAATCGATTAAAAACACTTTTCAATCGATTAAAATTACTTAAAGGGTCAGGATGATCGATCAGAATCAAATTATGACCGATCGAAGCAAATGTGATCGATCAGATTTTAATTATGAGCTGATCGAAATTTTTCAATCGATTAAAACACGTTTCAATCGATTAAAATCACTTAAAGGGTCAGGATGATCGATCAGATTTTTATTATGACCGGTTAAAATCAGTTATGATCGATCAGAATTTAGTTATGACCGATCAGAACTCTTTTAATCGATTAAAAACTCGTTTCAATCGATTAAAACAACTTAAAATTTTTTTCTACACTGCGTTTTAATCGATTAAAAGATGTTTTAACAGATTAAAACTGCACTTTTAACATATTAAAAGAATCTTTTAACAGATTAATTAAACCAGCAGTTTTGAAAAACGTCTATAAAAACAGTTTGGCTTGAACTTTTTAAACACACTTTGAATATAAGTTTTCACACATCCTTTAGCAATCAATCAAGCAACTGCGGTGCAAACACTTTGGAGATCAAGGATGTGCTACTTATTGATGATATTATTGGATCAACTGATAGTTTGTTATGTGTAGAATTTGCTAAGATTATGCAGGGAGAGTTTGAAATGTTGATGATGGGAGAATTAACATTCTTCCTTGGACTTCAAATCAAGCAACTTAAAGATGGCACTTTTATCTCTCAAACTAAATACTGCAAAGAGATTCTCAAAAAGTTTGGTATGGACACCTCAAAGGAAGCTAACACACCCATGGGAACTTCATGCTATTTAAACAAGGATGAATCAAGTTTGGAAGTAAATCAAACTATGTATAGAGGTATGATAGGATCACTATTATACTTAACTGCTAGTAGACCTGATATTATGCATTTTGTCTGTGTGTGTGCTAGATTTCAGGCTTGTCCTAAAGAATCTCATCTAATTGCAGTAAAACATATTTTAAAATACTTAAAAGGAACTACTGGTTTTGGTTTGTGGTATCCGTCTGATGCTTGTATGAGTTTAATAGGATATTCTGATGCTGATTATGGTGGCTGTAAAATTGATAGAAAAAGCACTAGTGGAACATGTCATTTGTTAGGTTCATCCTTAATATCATGACATTCTAAGAAACAAGCATGTGTAGCTTTATCTACCACTGAAGCTGAATATATTGCAGCTGGTAGTTGTTGTGCTCAAATTCTGTGGATGAAACAACAATTAGAGGATTATAGCATATATTTAAATGACATTCCATTAATGTGTGATAATACGAGTGCAATTAATCTAACTAAGAATCCAGTAATGCACTCTAGGACCAAACATATTGAGATTAGACATCACTTTTTAAGAGATCATATCAGCAAAGGAAACTGCAAAATAGAGTATGTAGACACTAAACGTCAATTAGCAGATATATTTACTAAGCCTCTACCCAAGGATAGATTCTATGATCTTAGAAGAGACTTAGGGATATTAGAAATAGCTTAAATTCTGCTTAATTTGACTGTTTCTGGATGATTGTTATGTTAAATTTCGTGGTGTAGCATGTTCCTAGGTTATTATGCATATAAATCTCAAAAACTTGATATAGCCTCTGGAATAATCGATTACTGGAAGTAATAATCAATTATTTTTCCTCAAAATGTCCAAAATAGGGTATTCTCCTCTGGAATAATCGATTATTTCGTGAAATAATCGATTAAATTCCTCTGATAATCGATTAATTGCTGGAAATAATCGATTAAAGCTGTCTGATATAGGAATAATCGATTATCTTGAAATATAATCGATTAAGTGCGACCAGTCTTGCCTCCTAGCCGTTGCCAACGGATATTTTGCCATGGAATCTCCTTTATATGACCGTTGGAAGTGTTTTCCCTATAATTATAGACCTCTAGTTCAAATATACTCACTTCTAAACTCTTGCAATCAAGTTTTCTTGCAATCTATACTCTCTTTGCCTCATTTTCCCTCACTTGTCTGCAAAATCTCTTCAAGTTTACCTATTCTTTCTAATGGCCTCTTCATCCCGTCCTAAGATTCCTACAAGAAGAAGATCTTCACCTTCTTCTCTTTCCCGTCCTAATTCTGTTGAAGGATGGATTTCTGATACGGAAGGGCAACAAGAATTTCTGATGTACTGGAAGGAACGTGCCATCATTTCTCCTAAGTTTCTCATTGGTGAGCAATTTATACATAGAGGGTTTAATTTTCCAAATCTTCTTGAAATTCAAGGAGTTCTCCCATTTATCCAAATGCAAGGTACTTACTATCCTAACTTAGTTAGGGTATTCTTTTCTAGATTTAAGTTTAGGGATCAAATTGCTACATCCCGTGTCAAAGGGGTGACCATAATTCTAGATGATGATATTTGGGAAAATGTTGCTCACTTCCCAATTAGAGAAGATGCTATTAACGTTTATGGTGAGCTAGATGATTTTGACAGGTTCCTAGCTTATAGATCTTTTTTGCGGAATCCCTCCATGGAGATTGGACGTATTCTTCATGCTGGACCCTTGAAGAAGGAAGAACGCATGATTCTTCATTTGCTTGTCTGGATTTTATGTCCCCGGGCCACAAATCATGCCCAATGCTCTTCTATTGATCTTCGCATTATTCATGCCATAATGAATAATGAACCTTTAGATTGGGGTGTTCTTGTCACAATGACAATGTTAAAGGCCAAACGTCATCCATCATTCAAAATTCCATATGCTCTTCTTGTATCCCGAATTCTTGAATATAAAGGAGTCAATGTCGAAGGTGAACAAGTTGTCCGAACTACTAACTTGAACCGCATGCTGGACAGCACTTTGATTCATCTACAAATGGTGCGGGTCAATGACATCTATGTTCATAAAGATGACGTCCAAAATCAAAGTGATGCAATTGAAGACTCGGATGAAGATATGCCTCCAGCAGCTGAATTTCCCTCTACCCAAATCCAAAATATAGGAACATCCTCTTCTCATCAAGAATCAAGACAATCCATGGAAGATATGCTTTCCGACATGAATCAAAGAATGCAATCATTCTTCAATCTTTCTAGTGTACGGCATGATGAAATTATTCGTCGTATATCTGATGTAGATGATAGAGTGGGTAGATTAGAAAATAGATTTGATACTCACTTTAATGATGAGGATAGTGAAGAATTTTAGATTTTATTAATATCTTTATATTGTAATGAATGAATGATTATGAAATAAAATTTGATGTTTCTTTCATGCTATGATTGAGGGGGATCTTTCTCTAACTTATGCATATTTTGAGGGGGCACTAGTGCAGAATATGGCTTTTACGTCACCCAATTGTCGTCGCATGCACGTATATTCGACGTAAATAAAACGCGGTGGCAATTTTGTAAATATGGGACAAAAAATTTACGTCGCACACCCCAATAGGAGACGTAAAAAGTCATCTTTTACGTCGCACCTGGGAGGCGCGACGTAAAAGATGGCCTTTTACGTCGCGTACAGGGGGACGCGACGTAAAAAGCCTTAGCTTTTTACGTCGCGCCCCCCTGTACGCGACGTAAAAGGCCATCTTTTACGTCGCGCCTCCCAGGTGTGACGTAAAAGATGACTTTTTACGTCGCTTACTACACTGCGCGACGTAAAAAGTCTATTTTATTTCCCTCCCAGCCCACTTCCTCGTCTCGCGCAACCAGGGTTTTTGAGAACGACGACGAGAACAACGACAACAGCCTACCTCTCGCACACCATTTGCGAGCAGCTTTACGGTGAAAAACATCTACATTGTCGTGTCATTTGACGAACTTCATCTTTCTCCCCGATTGGATTCGAGTTTGAAATCGTTTTCGTCTACACTCGAGGTTAGTGTTCATTGTCATTGCTATATGTTTACATTGAATCCGTGATTGTTTTTGGGGATCTCAATCACGTTATAGTATGAATGTCTCCACTGGATTGTTATTGGAATGCAGTTATTTGTTTATTTGTTTGAGTGCATTCGGTTTACACACTCCATTGTTGTTGGAACGTGCTTTGTTGTTTGTATATTAATTTTTTTTTACATATAATTTTTAAATCTTTAGGAGTGACGAAACTTTATAACATAATATGAATCGAAGTTGGATGAATGCACGTCGTATTAGTGAAGAGTACGAAAAGGGAGTTGAGGAATTTCTGAAATTTGCTAGTGAAAATGGAAAAGCTATGAAAGGGACATATTATTGTCCATGTGTTCGTTGTTTGAATCAAATTCGTCATAAACTTGAGGATATACGTGATCACTTGTTTGTTTATGGTATTATTAAGAGTTATACAATATGGACATGGCATGGAGAAATATTAGACATCCCAACCGTGTCAACTACGTACAATTTTGATGAAGGGATGGATGATAATCTAGAGGATATGATACGTGATATTGGTGAAGAACATTTTATGAAAGCACATCTATATGATTCTTTGAAATCTGATTTTGCGCAACAATTGTACATAGGATGTAGTTTTACAAGATTATCGACAACTTTAAAATTGTTTACTTTAAAAGCAAGAAATGGATGGACTCGATAAAAGTTTCACCGAATTATTGGAGTTGTTGAAGGAGATGCTTCCTGAAGATAATACATTACCTATTCGTAACTATGAGGCAAAGAAGATATTATGTCCAATGGGTTTAGAGTACAAGAAAATACATGCATGTCCTAATGATTGTATATTGTACAGTAAATGATTTTGCTAAATTAAAGATGTGTCCGACATGTGGTTTGTCGAGGTTCAAAACCAAAGTTGAGGAAAGTAGTGGTGAGGAAGAACTAGATGGTCCCCCGCTAAGGTGTTATGGTATTTGCCAATTATACCTAGGTTTAAAAGATTATTTGCCATAAAAGAAGATGCAAGAAACTTGACATGGCATGCAAATGGTAGAAAATGTGACAATCTTCTTCGACATCCAACTGATTCTCCACAATGGAAAAGGATTGATGAAACCTTTCCGAATTTGGTGCAGAGCCAAGAAACTTGAGAATTGGATTAGCTACAGATGGGATGAATCCTTATGGAAATTTAAGTAGTAAACATAGTTCATGGCCAGTTATGTTGATCATTTACAATTTGCCTCCTTGGTTATGCATGAAGAGAAAATATATGATGTTATCTATGATGATTTCAGGACCTCGACAACCAGGAAATGACATAGATGTATATCTTAGTCCTTTAATTGATGATTTGAAGATGTTGTGGGAAACAGGAGTGGATGTATTTGATTCATATCACGAAGTGAATTTCGAGTTGCGTGCAATGTTATTTTGTACTATAAATGATTTTCCAAAGCATATGGTAATTTGAGCGGTTATAGTGTGAAAGGTCATTTAGCGTGTCCTATATGTCAAGAAGACACAAGTTATATCCAATTGAAACATGGACAAAAAACTGCGTACAATAGGCATAGAAAGTTTCTAGTTGCTAACCATCCATATCGTAAAATGAAGAAAGCATTTAATGGATGTCGGAGAATGCAGTTGCATCAGTACTCACGCAATGGTGAACAAGTATATGAGCAAGTGAAAAATATTAATATTGTGTTTGGAAAGACCCAAAAGAAATCCAATGAGAAAAACATTTGGAAGAAACAATCAGTATTCTTCAATCTTCCTTATTGGTGTAAGTTGGAAGTTAGACACTCGTATAGATGTGATGCATGTTGAAAAAAATGTTTGTGATAGTGTAATTGGGACATTGCTTAACATAAAAGGAAAGACAAAAGATGGAATAAAAGCAAGACAAGATTTGGCGGACATGGGTATACGTTCGAATTACATCCACAATCAATTGGAAAACGCACTTACTTACCTCCAGCTTGTCATACTCTATCAAAGAAAGAAAAGAGAAGCTTTTGTGAGTGTTTACGTGAGGTCAAAGTGCCACAAGGATACTCCTCAAATGTTAAGAGTCTTGTGTCTATGCAAGAGTTGAAATTAGTTGGTTTAAAGTCTCATGATTGTCATGTGTTGATGCAACAACTTTTACCGAGTGGCTATTCGAAACATCTTACCAACTTCGTTAGAATTGCTATTACTCTGTTATGTTTGTTTTTCAACGCCATTTGTAAAAAGGTAATTGATCCAAAAAAGTTAGATGAATTAGAAAATGAAGCAATTGTAATAGTGTGCCAGTTAGAAATGTATTTTCCCCCTTCATTTTTTGATATCATGGTGCATTTGATAGTCCATTTGGTAAGGGAAATTCGATTATGTGGTCCAATTTTTCTTAGATGGATGTATCCTGTTGAGAGATACATGAAGATCTTAAAAGGATATGTGAAGAATCAAGTACAGCCGTAAGCTTCTATTGTGGAAAGGTACATTGCAGAAGAAGCCATTGAGTTTTGTCAAGGATATATGTCAAAATCAGAACCAATAGGTATTCCTAAGATGAGACATGATGGAAGATGTGAAGGTAAGGGTACTCGAAATTTGAAGATTAAAAATGTTAGTCGGAAAGAAGTTGACTCAAGCACATTTATACATATTGAACAACACCGATGAAGTAATCCCTTACATATCACAACACATAACCGAAATAAAGGCAACACATCCACGAATGAATGAAAAATGGGTATTGAATGAACATAACAAAAGTTTCCTTTCTTGGTTTAAAAAAAGGGTATATGTTGAGATTAATGCTTCGTAAACACTTTTGAGACTTGCTCGTGGGCCTAATAGTGATGTCATTACATTTGGTGGGTATGACATTAATAACTATTGTTTCTACTCAAAAATAGAAGATGATAAAGGTAGAGTACAAAATAGTGGGGTCACAATTCAAGCTCGAATCTATGCATTTTTCTAGTTCTAAAGACAAAAATCCTATCACAGACTTTCTATGAGTTATTTTGGGGTCATACAAGAGATATGGGAAATTGATTATGTTACTTTTAGGGTGCCTCGTCTTCAAGTGTAAATGGGTTGAAGGGAATACTGGTGTGCGAACAGATGACCTAGGATTTACTTTGGTTGATTTGAGTAAAGTTGGGTATAAGGATGAACCTTTTATTTTGGCATATCAAGCGAGACAAATATTTTATGTCAAGGATCCATGTAATGAGAGATGGTCAATTGTCCTAGAAGGAAGAAGCATGCACTGAATTCATGAAGATGAGTCTCTAGATATACATGAAACACCTTCATTTTCAAGTAGACCATTTGATGACATAGTTGACAATGAAGTTGATGACATACATGCAATTCGAAGTGATCATGATGAAGGGATATGGGAAAACATACCAACATAATAGGTGTTTATCTTCACATTTTCTAGTTCTTTTTATTCAAACTTATAAAGTATGTTGACTTCATATTGTTTTGTTTTTCAGGATATGTCTGATTCCACAACTGGTACTCGGAAGTGGTAGTGGCAAGTGGCAGGAGCTGAAGTGGTGATAAAGGTAGATCCGTCACTCTGCTAAAGGGGTTGACAAGCAAGGAGGGTAGCTAGAGAGAAAACTCAAGTTGAAGTTGATCCACGTTCCGGTAAGGCATCCGGCCCAAATGCCGCTAAGTTTAAGAGCTATTTGGGACTACTAGCTCGACACCATGTTCCGATTACTACTCCATCTTGGGATGATGTTGAGGAAACCGAGAAGAACCTCATGTGGCAGTGATGTTCGTGTATTTCTATATTTGTTGAATACTTTATATATCATTATTAATTGAATTTAACATTTATTGGTCATTTCATAGCAAAATTTTGATGTTCCTAACACCGAGGTGATGAGGAAGAAGATTTTATCCTCCATTGCCATTAGATGGAGGGACTTTAAGACTTTCTTGACACTGGAGTATGTATTTGGAAAGTTTCGAGATGAATCTCCCTGTCTAAAGTATCAAATTAGTGAGGAGGATTGGTTACAGCTTTGTGCCGACTCGAATGGACCCTCTTGGCAGGATAAAAGACAAGCCGCCCAACAACGTCGTAGGTTGAATGATGCACCTCATGTATTGTCACGAGGAGGGTATGCATTATTGGAGCAACGTCTCATGAAATCCGGAGAAGAGTCGACAGGAGTTGATTCTACCGACCTTGCATCTCCACCCCTCGCTATCGATGTGGAAGGCAGCTCTGACAAAATCTGATGGACAAATGACTTCCGAGTCCGCACGAATCATTGCTCGTAAAATCGTAAGTTATAATGTCAATTTGAATTGATTTTAATTTGAAAGTTAGTGTATGACTTAATTATTGTTAATGTGTTGTAGGATGATTTAGTTGAGCAGCATCAGCCAAGGATCATTTATTCCTCATGGTCGACAAGATATATTGGCAAGCAGCCATAGGAAAACCAGATTACTCAGGACGTGTGCGTGGTGCCGGTGGAACCCGGGGCCTTCGTGATTACTTTGGTCCAACATCACGAAGGACCACTGTCGACTCTTGCAGCCAGTGAGGCCTTGCATAAAATGGAGATGCAGCTTTGAAGAAAAGTTAAATCAAATAAGGCAATCCTTGCAAGCAAGAGTTTGATGAGAAAATTGAATCTCTCGCCCGCTCTCAACGAATAGCACTCAAGGAACACCTCAAACAATTGAACATGATATTGTTCGAGTCAGCACTAAAGGGAGTTGTGCTCGCTACTATCGTTGATCCTTCAGAGAATATACTCGGATCGATGCATCACACCAGGTGTGAGTTATATGTTGAAGATGACCCCCGCGTCTAGTGGTCGTTGGTCGAAGTTTTTGAGGGTGGCTTAACCATCCATGGTGTCCCTCTACAGACCGTGACCGGACACGAGTAGTAGTTGATGAAGTTAATGATGCTAATGCTCCAAGTGCCTTTTCCTAATGAAGAGATTCAATTAGTGGGGCAGGCAAGCGGGACATTCTTGGCTTGGCCAAGACGTTTGGTTATGCCACTATCAAGACAGTACCAAGGTAATATATATATATATATATATATATATATATATATATATATACATATTGTCTATTTACTTCTTTTCTAGTATTATAATTATATAAATGTTTAATTAATTGTTATCATTTGTTTAGGAGGACTTGCGTCGTGCTAAGCATAAAAAGCAACCTATTATTGATGAGGATCTCGACGGAATGTGATGATGATCCCATCTCTATGTTGTTAGCCGTATTACCACGGTTGAGGAAGAGACCGTGTCGATACAATGGGATGTTAGAGTGTTTGGAATTGACAATTCCAGTTGTTCCATTGTACATTTCCTTGCCCGATGCTTTAGAAATTGTCTGGGGAAATTGCATGTTAAACATTTCCATCATACAATTGTGGGCAATGTAAGTCATTTTCATTTATGTTTCTAAGATTATAATAATTATATTCAACTTATAATTAATTGTTTTAGGTACCTTGACAATTTGAGTGTGGAACAAGAAAAATCCGAAGTATACTGATTTATTGAGCCTCAATCCATCCAAAAATCTGGAAATACAAAGGTTGGAATCCAACAATATATGCAAACATGGATGAGTGACTCAAGAAGACATATATATTTGGCTCCATACATTGAAGGGTTAGTATTTTGATTTGTATTTTAATTTATATTTTTGTAACTAATTTTTATGTCATACAATGTAGGTCCCATTGGCAGCTAATTGTAATCATACCCCGGATTACACTCGTGGTATGGTTTTGTTCATTACATCTGAAACCGAGTCAAGAAATGAAAAGCTTATTACAAGGGTAACTTTATCTTTTATTCATTAATTATGTTTTTAAATTGTGAATACATATTGAATAATATATGACTTTTTTTCACTTAGAATCGTGTCTCGGAACTAATGTTCTAAGTGGAAAACCTAGAACAAAGACATTGCAGTTCATTTATCCTAAGGTTAGAAACTTATTTATATAAGTGAATACCATAATTATTGTTTATATTTCAATTTTGAAAATAATATTATGTTTTTTTCATCATTTCGATGTAATAAGCAAACCGACTCGTTTGAATGTGGTTACTATGTAATGTATTGGATGAGAGCCATAGTTTGTGCGGGTTTAATTGATTCTTGGACTGAGGTAATTACTTTTAACATTAGTTAAGTTTATTTAACTTTATTCATGTTGCATGCTTACAAGAGTCAAATTCATGTTTCAGGTATTTCAAGATCCATCTCCATTACCGTGAATCCGAGATTACGTAAATTAGAGAACAATGGGCAAAATTTTTTGTTCTACAATTCTAGTACATTATTTTTTATGTTCTTGTTCATATTATATTGTGTGTATTATGTAGTTTAGTTTAGTTTGTATAGGTAGCTTAGTTTGTATAGGTAGCTTAGTTTGTAATAGATTTTTTAGTTTGTATGTTTGTATTATTTTGTTTTATTATGTAGTTTGAATTATATAATATTATATTTTTAATTTACTAGCAAAAGAAAACTGCTCTGGACTGTCTGGTTGTAATTTTTGCAGGTTTTAGTTGTAAAACAGAGTAAATAAACCCAATTTTAAAAAAAAAACAGTAAATTTACGTCGCATATTGGTATATACGACGTAAATTTACGTCGCATATACCAATATGCGACGTAAATTTACGTCGCATATACCATATGCGACGTAAATTTACGTCGCATATTGGTATATGCGACGTAAATTTACGTCGTATATACCAATATGCGACGTAAATTTACGTCGTATATACTCGTATGCGACGTAAATTTTCTCGTTTTTTTTTTAAATTGAAAAGGTTTTTACGTCTCGTTTATTGTATATGCCACGCAAAATTACGTCGTATCTTCATAACTGACGTAAATCTACGTCGGGTAAAAGGGTCCGACGTAAATTTACGTCTCCCGCTTTTACGTCGGACTTAAATACGACGTAAAAAGCCCTAAATACCTGACGTAAAAGCCCCTTTTTGCACTAGTGGGGAGCTCTTATGATTGATGTTGCAAAGTTCTTTTTGATTATAATCAAAATAGGGGGAGAAAAATTTAAAGCCTATGATTCAATTTTAAATTTTATCTGGTATGTTTAATGTGTTTGTTAGTATGACAGATAAAACAGGTTATTACAAGGGCTTTAAAAAGATAATTTTGATCATCATCAAAAAGGGGGAGATTGTTGAATATTCAAGGACTTGATGTTGCAAATAATGATCATGAAGAATGTTGATTTTGATGATGATCCAAGAGCTTAAAGACTTAGAGTATTGAAGATTGAAGATTGATGATTTCTGTATTGTAATGACTCTGTTTTAGTTTGATTGAGTCTGTAATTTTAGAGTCTAAGATAGCCGGTACATAGTCTGTAACTTAGAAGCTTCAAAATGCTCAAATTTATCATGCAGGCTCGGCTTTAATCGATTATATAGGTAAATAATCGATTAAAACAAGTGAGAAAACCACTTTCTATACAAAGTCACTGTTTTAATCGATTAAGCGACAAAATAATCGATTATTCCGTATGATTCAGATACGGATAATCGATTATTTCATCAAATAATCGATTAAACCGAGAGGATTGGGTTCTGTCGTATTTGGCTTCGTTTTAATCGATTATTACTCCAAATAATCGATTATTTCGATCTGTTTCGATTTTAAACATCAAACAAACCCTATTTTCGAAAACCCAATTACCAAGAACCCTAGTTTCAAAATCCCTAATTCCTAAACCCTAATTTCCCTACTTAAACTCTGCTTTGGCACTCAAAAAAAGAAGAACAACTCTTTCCATACAAAAGTTAAGTGCTGTGAGTGCCAGAGAACTGTTTGTTGCAAGGAAAGGGGGCTTTTGGAACCTGGTGTGAGGCTAGAAGCGATAAGAATCACTAAGTGGAGTTCTTAGTGGATTGTGTGCCTGTGCCGTCTCTGGGGAAAGTTGTTCTTCATCTCTTGTGGATTTCAAGAGAGGTGTTGTCTTTACTTTATCTCTTTGATTTGTAAACTGTTTGTAACAATTTGTTCTTAGTGACAGCGTTAATCCTCTTTTGAGTGATTAGCAACTGGACGTAGGGTCTTTTGATCCGAACCAGTATAAACCTACTGTGTAATCTTCTCTACTCTTCTCTATTTACATTTACGCAGTTTTTAATCGGTAAAATTTGGGGAAAATTTTGAAAACCTAATTTTTATTAAGAAACCAATTCACCCCCCCTCTTGGTTTTTGTCCGACCACGCGAACATTCTGCTGCGCGATTCTAACAAATTCCATCTAGAAAATTCATCAAACTTTACATTTTTACCAATGAGAATCTTCTTTGTCAAAGGATTGTATATCCTATAACCTTTGGAGTTACTAGAGTACCCCAAGAAAACACCAACTTCTGACTTGTGATCCAATTTATCTCTCTTTACCTCTGGAATATGAGTATAACATATGCAACCAAATATTTTGAGATATTCCACTGAGGGCTTCCTTCCATACCATGCTTCATAAGGTGTTTTGCCTTTCAAGGCTTTGGTAGGAAACATATTCAACAAGTATGTAGAGGTGTTAAGCGCCTCTGCCCAAAAGGTTTTGGGAAGATCTTTTTCAAAGAGCAAACACCTTGTCATCTCCATAATGGTCCTATTTTTTCTTTCACTCACCCCATTTTGCTGAGGGGTGTAAGGAACAGTTAATTGTTGTTGAATTCCTGCTTGTGCACAAAATTTTTGAAACTCCCCTGCTGTATACTCAGTTCCATTATCAGATCTGAGTTTTTTTATTTTGCTTCCAGCCTCATTTTCAACTACCAACTTGAACTTTTGAAAAATAACAAGCACTTCTGATTTCTGTTTTAGAAAAAACACCCAACTCATCCTTGTAAAGTCATCTACAAACAAGAGAAAATATCTACTGCCATTTAAGGATGTTGAGCTCATTGGGCCACATATATCAGTGTGTATAAGTTGCAATTTTTCAGTAGCTCTCTAACTTGCTTCATTAGGAAATGGTAGTTTGCTTTGCTTTCCATATTAACTTACATCACACACATCATCATGTTCTTCAATAGAAGGCATATTCTGAACTAAATTATTAGACTTCATTAGCCTTAAGGTTGAGTAACTAAAGTGACCAAACCTCTTATGCCACAAGGAAGATTCATCTTCTATGCCAGGAAAAGCTTGCTCAATAGTTTGTTTCCATTCTAAAGGACAACTTTTCTCTCTCATTTTGACAGACATTAGCTCACATCCATAAGGATCAAATATGGTACATCTCATATTTTCAAAATGCAAAGCATAATTCTTTTCAAGCATTTGCCCCACACTCAAAAGATTTTGACTCAACTTAGGCACAAATAAAACATCTGAAATATATTTGGTACCTGTAGGAGTTTCAACAACAACCACTCCTTTTCCTTTGACATCAACATTTTCTCCATTGCCAATAGTGACTTTTGACAAGTAGGACTGATCAAGTTCCTTAAAAAAATTAGCATCATGAGTCATATGATTAGTACACCCACTGTCTATGAACCAAACTTCTTTGCTGCTACTTGCAGAATAACAAGAAGCAATAAACAACTGCTCCTCACTCTGTTCTTGGTACTCAACAACTTGAGCTTGTTGTCCTTGCTGCTTTGCCTTGTTTTTGCAAAATTTTTCTACATGACCAAACTGGTTACAGGCCCTACACTTGACTCCAGGCCTAAACCAACAGTAGTTTTCTGTATGGTTTGTCTTTTTACAGTGATGGAAAGGTGAAAACTTCTCTTTTCTACCTCCTCTTTTGTAGCTGTCATCTTCTTTTTTTTCTTTTTCTTTCTTCCCACCAAAAGGCTTTTTTTCATAACTACTTCTACCTTGAGGTTTTCCTTTGGTGTTAACCACAAAAGCACCTTCAAAATTTTCTTCCATTCTTAGAAATCTTCTCTACTCAATAGTTAGTAAAGCATTAACCAGTTCTGCAACTGAAATTTGAGAAAAATCTTTATTCTCTTCAAGAGAGGAGATTTTTTACTCAAACCTCTCTGGAAGACACACCAATATTTTTTCCACAACTCTTTGATCTTTAAGTTATTCACCTAGCAATCTAATCTGAGTAACAACTTTAGAAAGTCTGTCAGAAAACTCCTTCACTGTTTCAGACTCCTTCATTTTGATTGCTTCAAATTCTCTTCTCAGATTCAGTACCTTTATCCTCCTTGTTCTTTCACTACCTTGGAACTCCTCCTTTAACTTTTCCCAAGCCTTTTTTGCTGTCTTAAGATTCAATATCTTGATAAAAACATCATCGTGAACTGTTGCATGCATGATGGCAAGTGCCCTGCCATCCTTTGCCACTTCTTCATTATGGAGTCGTATTTGAGCCACAGTTGGGTCATTGGATAAAGGGGTTGGATTACTTTCATTTTCAACCACATCCCACAAAGTTTGTGCTCTCAAATAAGTTCTCATTTTCGCAGCCCACAAATCATAATTTTCTCCCACAATAACTGGAGGTGGAGGTAAAGAACTGCTACTGGATGCCATTCTCTATTATTGTATTTTTTTCTGGTTTGTATATAACTTTCTAACTGATTTACACTCCCTCACAGACCCTTAAAATCAATGGGCTCTTGATACCATGTTGTAAAATCAGAAAAATAGCAAAGTAGTATTAAACCAGAAACAAAGAAGAACAGAGAGTGATACAGAGTTCAACAGTGAACAAAAGGGAAGAAAACACAGTTGTTCATTGATGTCATAAAGGTTTTCTTTTTGCATACAAAAAGAGATATGTAAATCTCTACAAAATAAGGACTACCACTCCTTTCTACATAATATTTGACCATACAACCTACTCTTCCATAAAATAAGGATTTTCACCAAACCAAAATGCAATCAGAAGTTACATAAAGTATTTTAGAAAAAACTCAATTTCTAACATATGCTTATTCTTGGGTATTTCCGAGGGACTAACAACAGGGAGATTTTCACAAATGGATCATGAACCAATCATATAAAAGAATATGACACCACTTTCAACAACAAATCTTAAAGCATTAGGTTATGGGTCTTGGGTCTTTCTCACTTATACGTTACCCAACAAATAGGTCATGAACCAACTATATAAAAGAATATGACACCATCTTTAACCAAAAACCTTAAGACATTAGGTTATGAGTCTTGGGTCTTTCTCACTTATAAGTTACCAAACTTTTCCATTTCTATCTAATGTGAGACTTCAAACTTACACTTCTTCTCATGGGCTCTGATACCACTGTCACTACAAGAAAAACACTAAATAGTAACCGAAAATTCGGTCACTATTTCCTTGGTCACCGAATCAGTGACCGAATATATATAATCAAATCGGCCACTGATTCATTATTTATTTTCCCTATCTCTTAATTATATTATATTTTTTAGAAGTTTAACTTATTATTAGGTGGTTTATGTTCATTGTCGAGATTCGAACCCAAGTACCTTAGAGTTGGAGGCTGAAACTCCAACCACCGAGCTACTATGATCTTTTAATAATAACTTACAAATAAATTATATTTATATACAAATAAATGTATATCCGTATAAATATATAAATATAAAATCTATAAATAAAAATATATTTATATATTTTAATATATATTTAAATATTGATATATTTATATATTGATATATTTATATCTTTATATTTTTACATATATTTATATTTTTATATATTTATATCTTCATATTTTTACCTATATTTATATGTTTTCATATTTATATATAAAGATATTAGTTTTCTATACAAATAATATTATAATATAGTATATTATACTATTAGTATAGTATAGTATACAAATTATTAATTTTGTAATTTATATACAATGAAAATAATATAATGGTATATTAGTATAGTATAGTATATTTGTATTCTAATTTTTAATTAAATTAAAATTATGTTAATAATGTATATTAATATATGAGGGGATAATATTGATATATTGATATATTTGTATATATATATATATATATATATATTTATATATATTTATATATTTATATTTTGATATATTTATATATTAATATATTTATATATTTATATATTTATATTTTGATATATTTATATATTTATATATTTATTTATATCCTTATACATTTATATCTTTATATATTTATATATTTGAAAAAAAAATATTAAATTTTAAAAATAATATTATATTTTTAAAAATAAATATAAGAAAAAGATTTAAAAATATATATAAATTATATTTACATTTACAAAATATTAAAGATATATGTTTATATCTTTACATATTTATATATATTTATATATTTATATGTTTATATTTACTTCTAATAGCGGTTGCACCATCGCTCGAGCGAGATTAGAGTCGCTCAAGCGAAATACAACCCGAGAATGCCAATTTTGTGCAGGGGGTGTTTCGCTCGAGCGAGAAGAGTATCGTTCAAGCGAAATACATTTTAGATAGCGGTTACACGAGAACCGCTCTTAAAAGCTCACTTAGATAGCGGTTAACGTGAAACCGCTATTATATGGTTTCAATTATGATCGATCAGAATGCAATTATGACCGATCAGAACTCTTTTAATCGATTAAATCTCATTTCAATCGATTAAAACAATTTATGCACAACGTTTTAATCGATTAAAACTTATTTTTATCGGTTAAAATAACTTGAAAAGTTTTACAAGAAACTTATATTTATATATTTATATTTTGATATATTTATATTTTGATATATTTATATTTTGATATATTTATATATTTATTTATATCCTTATACATTTATATCTTTATATATTTATATATTTGAAAAAAAAATATTAAATTTTAAAAAAAATATTAAATTTTTAAAAATAAATATTAGAAAAAGATTTAAAAATTCTCAATTCTACATTTTTGTAAATTCTATCATTATATTATCATGCTCATTATATCAAAATGTTAAATACTTTTAAATATTAAAATTAACTTTATAAAAAATTAGGAAAAAAAATTTAATGCAAAAGAGTTCAAAAATGTATTATAATATTGTCAATTTTGAGTTTAATTATATTGTTCATTCTCAAAGTAGAAAAATATAATTTAAAATTTTAATACTAAAATTAAAAGATTAAATAATAATAAATTTAATTCTTCTTTTCATCAATCATAATGAAAACTTACATTAACTATTTTTTTTGAATATTATGTTTTTAAATTTGCTATTAGAGAAAACCTTTCAGAATTTAAAATGTTAAATACTTTTAAATATTAAAATTAACTTTATCAAAAATTAGGAAAAAAAATTAATCCAAAAGAGTTCAAAAATGTATTATAATATTGTCAATTTTGAGTTTAATTATATTGTTCATTCTCAAAGTAAAAAAATATATTGTAACTAGTTTAATTTAATAAAATATAATTTAAATTTTTAATACTAAAATTAAAAGATTTCTGTTGCATGAGGTTTCTTCACTTAAAAGATTTTGCAAAATGCCTCTACAAATGTTTTTAACAATTAAAAACAAAGTATTTTGACAAAAGCTTTCTCAAATGCCTCTACAAAGTATTTTTAACAATTATATTGAGTTTAATTCTACAAATTAAAAGATTAAATAATAATAAATTTAATTCTTTAAATTCAGTAGCTAGAAACTAAAATTATAGTTTCTCTGTTTTAAATAATTAAAATAAATATTTAAAAATAAAAATCAAAACTAGTATTATCTTAAATTTATTAAAAATGTAATTAAATATCTATTTTCTTAATTTTATTTGTTTCAAACTTCTCAATTCTACATTTTTGTAAGTTCTATCATTATATTATCATCCTCATCTCCTCCCATGTTCTACTTTATCTTTACAATAGTCAATATTTTTAACTAATTTATATTTTTAATTATAATTTTTTAGTATATATTTCGAAATTAATCAATTCTAATCTATTATTTGAAAAACTAATCAATTCTAATCAATAATTTAGAAAACTAATCGATTATAATTAATTATTTGAAAAAATTATCAAATATGATCGATCATTTGGAGAATCTAATCGATCAGAATCAAATATCGCTCGAGCGAGAGTAGTGTCGCTCAAGCGAAATACAACCCGAGAATGCCAATTTTGTGCAGGGGTCGTTTCGCTCGAGCGAGAAGAGTGTCGCTCAAGCGAGATACATTTTAGATAGCGGTTACACTAGAACCGCTCTTAAAAGCTCACTTAGATAGCGGTTAACCTGGAACCGCTATTATATCGTTTCAATTATGATCGATCAGAATGCAGATTATGACCGATCAGAACTATTTTAATCGATTAAATCTCGTTTCAATCGATTAAAACGAGTTCTACACAAGCGTTTTAATCGATTAAAACTTATTTTTATCAGTTAAAATAACTTGAAAAGTTTTACGAGAAAGTTTTGCGATATTTCAATCGATTGAATCGCGAAACAATTGATTAAATCAACTTAGAAGATTTTTTGTAAAGTGTTTTAATTGATATAAACATTGTCAGTATCGGTTAAAACAAATCTGTTAAAGAATCAAGAACGTTAAATTTTTTTTTATAAAAGTAATTATTATATATTTTTTTATTTTATAAAAATGATTAATAAAAGAAAATTTTATTATTTTTTTCTTTTTTAGGTGTAAAAGTATAATTAAATAAAAGATAAATATATATACTTTTGCATTTTAATTTTCAAATATTAATTTTTTTATGAAATTAATTTTAATTAAAAAAATTAAAGTGATATATATATATATATATTTTCTTTTTAATTTATTAATATTATCAAATTTTAGCTTAATAATTAAAAAAATTACCAATAATTTAAATTTTAATATATCTATAATTTTATATAATTATTAATATAAATTTAATTCTTCTAATAATATTAACACATTTATTAAATTAAAATTATTTACTTTAATTAATTATTTTAAATTTTTTTAACGATTTTTTTTAAATAAAAACAATAAAACTTAAAATTAATTTCTAACTAAATCTTCACATATTTATGGTTAATACTATATTATATTATTATGTTTAATTAAATTTTAAAATAAGTTCACTTTATTTTTACACTTTTATATAAAAATGACTAATATAAACTTAAAATATATATCCAACTATTAAATTATCCAAGATATTAATATAAATTTAAAATATCAATTCAGTAATTAAAATAATTTAATTTTTTATAAATACATTGAAATACATTTTTATTAACATACAAGTAATATATATATATATATATATATATATATATATATATATATATATATATATAAAAGAGACTAAATTAATAATTAATTTAATTATTGATTCGATGACCGATTCGGTGACCGATTCGATAACTAATTTAATAATCAATTTTAATTTTTTTATTCACATGCTAAATTAAAAAATAAAATTAAATAATTATATTACTAAATTATTTAATAAGTTAGTAAACTATTTTTTAAAATTTTTATAATGCTATTAACAATGTTATCACTTATTTTAAATTATTAAGTAGATTTATATTTAAAATATTTTAAATAAAATATTTATATAAATGAAAAATAGTTATCAATTTAAAAATTATTTTTTTAGTGATCTGAAAATTTAGTCACTAAATCGAGTTACTAAATATAAAAAAATTCAGATCACCACTTTCGGTCACTATTAACCATTTTTCTAGTAGTGACTGAATCAGTGACTGATTCGGTGACTGAATCAGTGACCGATATCTGTGACTGAAATTTTAGTCACTAAATCAGTCACTAAATATAAAAAGGGAAATCAGTCACTGATTCAGTTACTATCAGTGAATGAATTTTTCAGTCACTAATTCCGGTCACTATTTGGTGTTTTTCTTGTAGTGTGTTGGGTATTTCCGAGGGACTAATAGCAGAGAGATTCTTACAAATGGGTCATAAACCAACCATATACGAGAATATAACACTACCTTCAACCCAAAACCTTAAGGCATTAGGTTATGGTCTCTTATATGGTTGAGTATTTCCGAGGGGCTAACAGCAGAGAGATTCTTACAAATGGGTCATGAACTAACCATATAAGAGAATATGACACCATCTTCAACCCAAAAACTTAAGGCATTAGATTATGATCTTTCTTACTTATAAGTTACTCAACTTTCACATTTCTACCTAATGTGAGACTTCAAACTTGAATTCTTAACACTTATTCATATGATCATCAACAATTATTTATATCAGAAATAGTTGTTTAAGATAATAATCAGTACTTAAATGATTCACGATAGAAACTAGCTATGTTAACTATAAATCTTCGAATGTTTGTATAGAGTAATATAGGTTTTGTTCTTGTAATTACATCCTCAAATATGGACGGGGAATTATTGACATTGGATAATACAAGAACTGTAGTAGCTAATACAAAGTATAACCATCATCATAGGAAACATGGAAGCCAAGTCTACAAGGTGGAGCTTTTTCATCATACTCAGCACAGCAACTCCATCTTTTCTTCCAATTGGCACGGCCAGTGTTTGGTCTGTTATTCTTTTCATTCCATTTGTACACAATTACTCCAGATTTTTCACTCCAATCCCCATCAATTCCTTGGTGTGGTGGAGCCAGTGAAAATAGACCTTTATCTCCTACAACATTACATTTACATAGTTATGTTAAATCTACAATAATTCTATGAACACAACTTAAACACAGATTCTGAAGTATTCTTTGGGGTTATTTGTTTAATTAGATTGAAGTTTTACTTTAAAACATACATTGGTCTTTCGTGAAAACCTTTATTTAAAACTCTAATTCTAATCTGAGATAAGAACAGAAAAATAAATTGATTTACATATTACATACCATTGGTGTGGCCGTGGAAGGAGCAAGCAATAGGAGAATTATCTTGACCTGAGTAAAGGATGTTGCATCTCAAACACCTTTTCTTTGTTTGAATATGGAATGTGTCTGCTTTGTTCTGAGACTGTGAGCAGCACTTGACCTGAAATGATGGCTTGCACAAAAGGGGGCTTTGAGAGAAGCTTAGAACAAAAACCATTCAGATTCACCCTTTTAATTTTACTTGGCATATGTAAGAAATGAAAGAGGGAAGTAACCAGTAGCAAAAAGTGTGCTCTTCTTAAGAGTTCAGAAGGATTCTGTTTCTGAGGGCAAAGAGTGATGATAACGTTGGATTGTTCTCACTGGCACTGCAACAGAAAACGACAAGAGATGCCAAATATCCCAAAAGTTTAAATCACTGAAATAACATTTAAGATAAATATTTTTTCCCTCTACAATATCTAGTTTTACTTCTTTTAAGAAAACGTTATATATATATATATATATATATATATATAAAGTTATTTAAATGATCTAAATTAAACTAAAGAGATAAAAACTTTTCCTAGAATATTTAAGAACACTTTTGGACAAATTATAAGGTTATTCTCTCTTTCTACACATAATTTAAAATACACTATTTGAAGGTGTACTTAGTAAGATATTTACAATAATTATTAAAATACATAAAAATGTGTATTCTACTATCTTTTTTCAAACTCCATATATATATAAACAAACCATAGAATATTTATGCTTGGAATAGCTAGTTCCTCTATAGAATCATTAAAATCCTAATTGTTAGCTTAACCAACCACTGGTTTATAGATAACCCTTTTCTTGGCAGCATTGAATTGCCTGATCAACGTTTTCCTCAAGTCCACACTTGAACACAAATCCTGCATCTGTTAGCTTCTTTGACGATAATTCTGGTGTCTTAAGACCTTCACCTTGTCTTCCCTGTCAAAGTCTTTGAAACTGTTAGCTTCCAACAGCTTTCATCTATATATCACTTGTTCTTCTTTACCACTCAACTTCACTTGTCATACTTTTTTATCTTCTGATTTGGGTTTTATGAACCCAGATGCACACATCTTTGGAATTAATTATATCACTTTTCGTTCGTGCCAAAAATTAACCTTGCTTGCCAAATCTCAGATCCTACTTTTTATTACATAAAACCAGAATGACTATTTTCTTTTGGCATTGTTAATACAGCGTCATAAAGGGAAAAAGGAAGAGTGAAAAACAACATATATTTAATGATCATCTTCTCAAATATTATGTAGAATATGGATTAACCATCTATGACTAATAAAGTTGCACTCCTACCACACATGTAACCTCTTTCTTTGCAATATCGCATTGTTTCATTAAGCATTTCCTCGACTCCATACTTGAAGATTACAAATTATTAGCTTAAACAACTGTTTATTACATAAATCGATTGTAGTCTCATCATATGGATAAGCATCCTATGATACAAAAGGAGGCTACACAGTACAAACCACCTTATAGGTAACAATTTTCTTGGCAGCATTGAATTGCATCATCAATAATTTTCTCTAGTCCATACTTGAAGACAAATCCTGCATCTATGAGCTTCTTTGACGATAGCGCTGGTTTCTTGATACTTTCAATTAGTTCCAACGAGCTACAAGAAGAAATAATTCACTTGTTGCAGTTAAAGTTATTACTTAATGAGAAGTCAAATGTATAATCACTTTAAAAAATAAGAACTCACTCTGGTGTTGGTAGTTGAAATTTTGGGTATTTGGCATAAACAAGTTCAGACATCCTTTCACGAGTTACCGTACATAGTGAGCAATTATACCTCCCTTTTACATTAGGATGTTCCAGCAGAAATATATGTGCTTTAGCCACATCATCCACATGCACCAATGATGTCTGAAGAACCACACCAAATGGTCCTTTCTTGCCTACATAAAATTTCCCCTTTTTTAGAATCTCAAGCATATACACTCAGTCAAAAAGGAGAAGTCACCATTATACCATCAGAACTGAGTAAAAAACATTAAACATATAAGTAATATAAAATTTAACCACTAATGTTAATTAATGTCAAGAGATTAAAATGACTAAAATTTGTTTTCAAATTGCTGTCACGTACCAAATGCGACATTCAATGTAGCATCGACTGAGCTAGGAAGCTTTGAACAAATGAAGGGTCCACAAACAAAAGTTGGAATTAGAGTCACAACATCCAATCCATTTTGTTCTCCAAATTCAAGCACTGTCTTCTCTGTCAATGTCTTTGAAACTGCATAAGACCAACCAACTGGCTTTGAAGCTCTAAGATAATCCACATCGCTCCAATAGGATTCATCCATCATAAATTCTTTGCCATTCAAATACACAGCAGAGGAACTAGAGGTGTACACAACCCTTTTCACAGTCTTGGAATTGAGGCATGCCTTCAAAATACCAAGTGTACCATCAATGGATCTTTTGGTCACCACTTCTTCGGGTTCCCTTAATTCAAAATCAACTGGGTGAGCAACATGGAAAACTCCAATACAACCTTCAATGGCTGCACTAAAGCTTTCTGGATAGCTGAGATCTGCACTGAAAATTTGTAGCCTCTGGGATGCTCCAGATAAGCTGGTAAGAAAGCTGACATCTTTCCCGTGTTCTACTCATTTAAAAATCAAAATTACTGTTTAGGTCTCGTCAATCAAATTGCAAGCTAATTAAAATTCAGAAGACTACAGAAAATGTTGGTTCTTTTTCTTCGAAAGACCATATATATCTTCCATAGGAGACAATATTATTTGCAAACGATAAATGTGTTGATTCTTCTGTAACTCCCAAATAAAACATGTTAAATCATGCAACAATCATTTCGAAATAACAATTTCCAACGCAAAACATGCACTTCAAGCTGAATTCTCTAGTATATAACCCACACCAAGAGGTTATCAGGGAATCAATATTGATGTTCAATATACATGCTCAAACTATATGTTCACAAAAGAGCTAGGAGGAATGTAGCATTTGATTTAAAATCCTATATACCAATATAAAAAATTTATGATGGAAGCAAAGACAGTGTTCTAACTCTAAATATTTAACATATAAGTTGCTTTTCTAGTACCTGAATTGGGTCTGATAGTGGTGTTCACAGAGTAGTCATTTTCAAGGAGGGTCTTGATAAGCCATGAACCAATAAAACCTGTACCACCAGTAACACACACCCTTCCTTTGCTTTCTTCCATTTGCGTTTCTTCTGAATTCTCTTTTTGTTTCTCTGAACACTGTTAGGTATGAACTTTAATTTCAAATCTTGGTGAGCGAAATGAAACTTGTGGTCTTAGTTCTTTATAAATGGATGAGTTACACTAAATTACTTTACTTTTTCTTTATTCATTTCTTTCTGATATTTTATTGGCCACGCATTTGTGTTAAAAAAACTCAAATGAACACGTGTATGGAAATTAATTATATCACCGTTGACATTTTTTAATATTGGTGGCTTTTTCCATGTGCTTGTTTGGTATTTTTCTGGTTATGGTTAATTGCAATTTTGTAGTTATTGTTTGTTGGAATGGTTTTTTCAAAGGCACATTCTCCATTCTTAATGTAATTTCATGTTTTCTTCATGTATCCTATATAACACATGTTAAATGATAAAAATGCCCTTTGTATTTCTAAATCGATGTTTTTGAAAACAATTTAAAATAATGTGAGGTAAAAAACTCCCTTTAAAATGAACATTATTTCCTTGTTGAAAATAGTGAGCAAAACCTTTCAAAATATACTAAAAATATTATTTCGTAGAGTATTCAAGAAAATCTTACCTAATAATTTTTTATTATTTTCACATAAAATTTTATTAAGAGTTCAATTCAACATTGTCTACACAAAGTTCATTACAAAGGACCTCATAAAACAAACTATGAATTATTATATGTTGATTATGAATCTTTTCTGTTAGAATATACATTTTTTTATATAAAATGGAATTATTATTGTACTTAAAGAAGATGAACACCATATTCATGTAGCAAGCTATTTGAAAACTCCACAACTCTAGCACTTTTATAAAACAAATGAACATAAATTTGTCAAACTTAATGCAATACAATACATATCATTACATTGATTCAGCACAGATCTTATTACTCACGCAATTGCTAGTTTCTATTGCCAGTGCAGTACACACCGTAAAGCATCAACTCCAAACAACAACCATTTTTCAGCACACAAAGTTCTTGTTTAAATGCATGGACAATCATCATAATCTGTGACATAAAAAAGGGTGTATCTTACTTAATAGGTAACCCTTTTTCCTTGCAGCATTGGATTGCATCATCAATCATCTCCTCAATTCCATACTTGAACACAAATCCAGCATCTATGAGTTTCTTTGATGATAAATCTGGTCTCTTTATGCCTTCTATTTTCTTGAACCGGCTACAAGAACAAATAACCAAACCTTTGTTGCAATGAAATCATAGAAAAACCAAATACTCAAATAAAGAAGAAGGTCAAATGTGTAAGAACATGAAGTACAATTGAAACTCACTCTATTGCCTCTGGCTGGAATTCTGGGTATTTTACAGAAACAAGTTCAGAGATCCTTTCATGAGTCACCAAACATTTTGAACAATTATACCTCCCTTTTGCATTAGAATGTTCCAGCAGAAATATATGTGCTCTAGCCACATCATGCACATGCACAATTGGAGTCTGAAGTACCAAACCAAATGGTCCTTTCTTGCCTACATAAATTTCCCCTTGTTTAGAATCTCAAGTATTTGCCCTCAGCCAAAAAAGGGAACAGTCACAATTATACCATCATAATTGAGCAAAATCATAAAACATAAGTATACTGTACGAATATTTAATCCTTACTTAAAAGCACAGAATCATGGTGTTAAAAATAATACAAATTTAACCACTAACTTCACAAGTACTTAACATTTTGGGTGTTGAAGTTGACAGGTTTCAATGAATCTTTTACCATATTGTCTTGTATAAGGTATCTTGATTGATTGAGAGAAAAGGTGTTTATATATTGTCTGTGAGCATAATTTCTGTTAAATGTTGAATTGTTTATGGCATCTTCAGTATTTTGTTTCAGTTTTCAAGTCATGACAGTTGATGCTGTCTTCAAAATAGATTCTGTGAATAAAAGGAAGAGAGTATTTAAAAACTGTTTTTGGTCTCAATTCTTCTTGAATATGAGATGGAAAATAATGTTCATTCTTAAATTTGACAGTCAATTTATGTTGATGATCAATCAATTGAATCAGACAGGTTTAAGTTTACTTATGAACACTAAAAATACTGACCAAAAAATGTTTCCTAGGAGTCAAAATTAAATATCAACTTCATTTGATATCAGAGATTAAAATGACTAGAATTTGTTTTCAAATTGCTGTCACGTACCAAATGCAAAATTCAATGTAGCTTCGACTGAGCTAGGAAGCTTTGGGCAAATGAAGGGTCCAAAAACAAAAGTTGGAATTAGAGTCACAACGTCCAATCCATTTTGTTCTCCAAATTCAAGCACTGCCTTCTCCGTCAATGTCTTTGAAACTGCATAAGACCAACCAAATGGCTTTGAAGCTCTAAGATAGTCCACGTCACTCCAATAGCATTCATCCATCATATCTTCTTTGCCATTGGAACTCACAGCCGAGGCACTAGAGGTGTAAACAACTCTTTTCACAGTCTTGGAATCAATGCATGCCTTCAAAATACCTAGTGCACCATCAATGGATCTTTTGGTCACTACTTCTTCTGATTCCCTTAATTCAAAGTCAACTGGGGTAGCAACATGGAAAACTCCAATACACCCTGCAATGGCTGCACTGAAGCTTTCTGGATAGCTGAGATCAGCACTCAGAATTTGTAGCCTTTCGGATGCTCCAGGTAAGTTAGTAAGAAAGCTAACATCTTTCCTGTATTCTGCTTTATTTTAAAATTCAAAATTACAGTTTTGGTTTAGTGAATCAGATTTCGAACTAAATCAAATTAAGAAGATTACATAAAATAAGAATGTTGGTTCTTTTTCTTTTGAACACCATAGATATCTTCCATAGGAGTCAGTAGTATTGTTTGAATACAATAAAAATGTTGATTCTTTTGTAACACCCAAATGTAACAGGTTAAAACATACAGCAACCATTTAAATCTCAATTTCACAACACAACACATGCAAAAATCCTAGGACCAAATGCAAAAAACAAGTAAAATTATTCTCACCCTTCAAGCTGCATATTCTTGTATATATAACCCACAACAAAAGTTTATCAGGGAATCAATACTGATGTGAAATCTATATGCTCAAACAGTTCACAAAAGAACTATTAAGAATGTAGCATTTGATTTAAAATTTTATTTACCAACATGAAAAATTTATAATGGAAGCAAGGACAGTGTTCTAACTCGAAATATTTAACATATAAATAGCTTTTTCTATTACCTGAATTGGGTCTCACAGTGGTGTTTACATAGTAACCATTTTCAAGGAGGGTCTTGATAATCCATGAACCAATAAAACCTGTACCACCAGTAACACACACTCTTCCTTTGCTTTCTTCCATTATCTCAAGCCTTCTTTCTTCCTCTGATCACAGCAGTAGCTACAAGTTATAATGGAAAGCGACACCTGTGGACATTATTCTCTTCACTCGAATGGATATATATATATATATATATTTTTATTTTTTTTTTGGCTTTCTTCTTCCTTTCTTTTTATATTATCTTAGCCGCATATTTCACCTTTTATGTTTTTTATTTGGGTTTAGGAAAATGTTTGGTGAAAATTCCAAATTTTATCTATATGTTCCACAATTATCTTTTCTTATCAAGTGTAATTTTGATGGAACCTCTATTGCAGGTTCTTCCTTTTTAATGAGTAGTTTGATCCTGTTGTCAGAGTACAACAAAAATACTAACTAGTTGTGGACACTTGGTGTCTCAAACATTCTTGTTAGCTTATTTTGTAAACCATTTTTCTTTTAAAAAAATAGCTATAATGTTTGAGATAATAACTAGAAAAAAAATGATTTCAATTGTTTTTAAATGTATAATTAATTATTGCGATGACAATTTTAATTAGGATCATTTTTTCTTATATTATTTTACTGAAAAACGGTTAAAAAATGATTTCATTTAAATACAATAAAACTAACTCTTAAATAGAAAAAAAAAGGATGAAGAAAGTAAGAAAACATATAGTAAAATTTATGGTAACTTAGAAATAAAGTCTAAGAGAAAAAAAAATTGTTTAAAAATAAACATAACCTTCAATTTCTCATATACCTAAAAAGACTTGAAAATTATAGAAACAAGTATTTTAATTAAAAAAAGCTAAAATCTCAAAATAATAACTAGTGTTGTCTTCCAGCTTTCAGATAACATGTGGATACTTACTTTTTGGGCCAACGTGAGAGTAAGGTCCATGCAAGTTGCCCAAAAGAAACACATGAAATTAAAACATAGACAAAATAATTATTTTTGAAAAAACTTTTCTGTTAGTTTTTATTTTTTATTAATTAAAAAGATTTTTTTACCTTATATATCTTAACAAACTATTGTTAAGTAATTCAAAACATATTTTTTAACTTTACTTTAACATATTTTTCCTTTTTAAATAAAGTAGATTTTATTGTCATTTAAGATAGATTGACTTCATGAAAATTCGACATTCACATAATTATTATGTTATTTTTGTTATAATTTTAATTAGAATGTTTTTTATAATAAGAATATAACAATTAAAAATGAGCAATATAATTAAAATAATTTAGAGTTTAATATTAATCATATACATAAAAAATAGATAGCCAAATTAATCAGAAATCAATTTAAAAAAAGTCGAATTGTAATAAACCCAGTTAGCTACTGAAGAAAACGAAAACGCGACCAGAAGACCAGAAGAACATTTTTTTCTTTTCTCAGTTTTCTCCTTTCACCAATCAAAGTCTCTAGATTTCACGTCGTTGTACGCTAATGGCCGCCATAATTTCGCGAAGGCTAAGGTTAACCTTAACCTCCTCGCTCCTTAAACACTCCCATTTTTTTTCATCTTCTTCAACCACTTCGATTTCCAAAAACCCTAACTTTCCAGTTTTCAAACCCTCCCAAATCCCACTCTCTCCTGTTATCCCCTTCAGGTTTCTCTCATCAAAACAATTTTCCTCTCCTCCTCCTCCTCATCATCATCATCATCATCATCATCATCATCCTTCTTCTTCATCTTCGTCTTCTTCTTCTTCAGATTCCGAAGATGCCCGCAAGCCCACTCCAAGCCCAAGCCCATACCCAAGCCAAAACCCAAACTTCAAGCACCAGGAGATCGAAGGTCCCACAGTGGAACGAGACCTCTCCCCACTGGCGAACGAGACGCGCGTGGTTCTGGAAAGCATGATGAGGAACATGTACAGGTTAAGCCAGGTGCTGGCGGCGATGGGTCTGGTTCACCTCACTCTCGGGGCTTGGTTGACGTACCTGACGAAATCGGAGCCCGTAACGGCGGTGTCGGTGCAGAGTCTTGTGGCGTTCGCGTTCCCGTTCTCGTTGGCGTTCGTACTGCGGCGCGCGTTGAAGCCGATACACTTCTTCAGGAAGATGGAGGAGCAAGGAAGGTTGCAGATCCTCACGCTCACGCTCCAAACTGCGAAGCAATTGAACGCGCTGTTTGGTAGGGTTCGTGCGGTTTCGCTGCTATGCATTTTTGGTGTTGCTGTTGGGGTGGGGATTGAAGCGGCTTCCAAATTTACCTGATTGGGGCTTCATAAAAGACAAAAACTGAAAAATTGATGATATCTATGGCCTTTTTTTTTTTTTTCTCTTTTTCCGAACTATGTTAGCCATTCCTATTTGTATTCATTTTTGTGCGAAGAAGAAGAAGAAGAAAATAACCGAGGAATAATTTTCATGTCAATTTAATGTCTCCATTGTTGTTATTGTTATCTTCCTTGTTAAAAAGAATCCAGACGATTAAATTTAATTAAAACTAATTTTAATTTAATGAGTCTAATGAGTTAAAATAATTGTGTTAATCCTTTAAATATTTGAATTTTGAGTTAAATATAAAAGAGTTTAATTTAAATTTTGAGTTAAATATAATTTTTTTCACAAAATATAGTCATATGTTTTCGTCTTTAAATTTTTGTTTTTACATTTAATATTAATTTACTTGTTATTTTATTTTATTCATTCTAATATATATCCTTTTTAGTTCTTATAATATATTTTTAATCATAGAAACATATAAAATTTCAAAGATTGTTAATATTTTTTGTTAAAAATTGGTTTAATTTAACAATTTGTTAATATACTAAAAAGACTAAAACAAATAACAATTATCATTTTTTCAAAATAGATTAAAAGCTAAAAATAATAATTATCAAAAATAAAATATAAAAATATGTGTTTTATTTTAATTTACCTCTTCCATGTTAATAAGAGTTGGATATATTTCATAAATAAGAATTGAATTGAATACAAAATGTATGACATATTCAAGAAGTGAAGAACTTCCTTAGGCTGTTATTGTTGTTGGCGTTCCACGTCACACTCCATCATCTTCGGTGTTCAACCAATTTCTGATTGCGAGAGCACTAACGAACTTCGTCTCGTCACCACCCTTTCACATTTCTCCTTCTGAATCTTGTGAGCAATTTTGCGTCTTCTATTCACTATCACATTATCATTTGTTCACTCTCAATTAATATCTGTGCGTGCATTACTCGAAATTTGTGCACTCATTTGTTCTTTTTCAGGTTTTGTTTTCCAGTAATTTCGCTTCTCTCTCAGTATCTGCCGTTCTGATGTGAAGGCGCATTTTTTTTTTATTTGATTGGCATTTTCTCAGGCTCTTTTTTTCTACAAAGAAACATTTACACATGCAGAATTTTTGGTTAACCCCTTTCAGTGGTTTTGATGTTGTTGGACTCGTGCAGAGGTAGCTTCTGTGTTTCTGTTGTGAATTTCGCCACTCTCATTGATAGTGAGCCATGACGGACGGCCATCAATTCAACAACATCACCCTCGGAGGCCGTGGAGGCACTGTAATCTCTCTAACCTTTCTTTTGCTACTCTTCTCCATGTATGGTAAAAGTGAACAATTTTTTTCCCATTAATCTGTTGCTGTGTTTGAATTAGCGAGTTTTACAAAATTATTACCTGCAATGTGAGCTTGAGAATGTAACATTTTCATGTTTGGTAAAAGTTGTAAAAATGTATTTCCAGGAAACTATGGTTATGTTTGAATTAGTGAGTCTAACAAAATTATTCCCGGAAATGGGAGTTCGGGAATGCAAGTTTTCAATGTTTGGTAAAGTTATAAAAATTATTCTCAAGAATCTATGACTATGTTTGAATCAGAGGTATACAATAGAATAGGATAAATTGGGGCAGAATGGAATGCGATGGATAGGAAGAAATAAAAATTCCATTGCATTTTTTGGATGTTTTAAAATGAAATGGAACAAAGATTTAATATTGTTTGGAAAAATGATAGGATTGAATGATTTATAACTTTATAATTTCCACATTATCCTTATTTTAAATATGGGCCTGTTTGGACACAATCTTTCTATAGTATGATGCAATTGAATGAGTTATTTTTTGTTTCAAATTTTCTATCTTCTACCCGTAAAATATTATTTAATTTGGAGTTATGTAATATTTACTATTTATTTAGTATCCATAGGAACAGACTGAATCTACATGGCCCCTACTCAATTGGCATTGCATGCTCCATGTCAAG
Organism: Sphenostylis stenocarpa; assembly: GCA_963425845.1. Lineage (NCBI taxonomy): Eukaryota > Viridiplantae > Streptophyta > Magnoliopsida > Fabales > Fabaceae > Sphenostylis > Sphenostylis stenocarpa. The sequence goes on from OY731408.1 coordinate 7,580,428, forward strand.
TTTTACTATTCATTGTGCTTTTTAATGCAAAGTTAATAATAACTGGAATCGAAAAATTGAAATTTTCTAGTGAATTTGTGAATGAGACTGAAATTGGCAGTTGAGATGTATGACACTTCTCATGTAATTGGGGTTGCAGAATCCAGGGCAGATAAAAATGTACTCTGGAGGAATCGTATGGAAGAGACAGGGTGGTGGTAAACTAATTGAAATTGATAAATCTGACATAGAAGGGGTGACATGGATGAAGGTTCCAAAGACTAACCAACTTGGTGTTCAAATTAGAGATGGGTTGTACTACAAGTTCACAGGATTTCGAGACCAGGTTAGTTCGCTCTGCCCCTCCTGAATGTGCAGTTTCATAAATTGGATATGCAAAAATGAATTCAATCCTTTGGTTTGGTTTCTTATATTTTGTTGCTTCTATTGACACTTTGGCTGATGTAAATACTGAGTACTTGCACATCAACTGCTATCAAAGGTTGATTCTTATGTTGTTATTTATACATTTTTGCAGGATGTTGTAAGTTTGACCAATTTTTTCCAAAACACTTGTGGAATAACAGTACGGGAGAAGCAGCTTTCTGTTAGCGGACGTAACTGGGGAGAAGTTGATCTAAATGGTTGGTTATATTACATGAACTGACTTATTTGTTGTAATTGATATTCTCCACGTGATTTGTCACATATATCTTAAACATCTCTTTGTCATATTATGTTAGGGACAGAAAGATCTACAAACAGAAAATTCAAGAATATAGAAAGAAAGTAGAGAAAGAATCAAGAAGTTTTATTGAAAGGGGGATAAAACTTCAATAATTCCCTAGAGTTTATACTCCGACACAGAGAAAGAAACCTTTTTTCTCCAAATGCAATCTGCCAAAAAAATCCCCTTTTTCTAACAGTATCTCACGTACTTATACAATTCTGTTACTCACTCACGCATGCGACTACTAACTAACCACAGAACTAATTCTTCTTTCTTCTCACATACACTTGCCACGTCTTAGGACTTTTATTTACATCTATGACCTGTTCTCCTTCCACGTGTCTAACAATACCACCCCCTAAAGATGAAGCCTTGTCCTCAAGGCAGAAAGTGGGAAATTGATTAATGAGCACAAATTCATCTTCTCAAGTAGCCTCTGAAACTGGTAGACCTTTCCAATGGATCAAGTACTGTTTGACTATTTTTCCCTCTGCTTTAACCAAACGAGTAGACAAAACATGGGTTCGAACTGCTAACTCCTCAGTGTCCAAATCAGCAGGCAACTCTGGAGAAGATTGGTACTGACCAAAAGCACGTTTCAATTGAGAAACATGGAAAGTTGGATGGATTTTTGAAGAAGGAGGCAAACTGAGAGTATAAGCAACAACACCCACACGAGCAGAAATCTGATACGGTCCAAAAAAACGAGGGGCAAGTTTCTGATGAATCCGAGAAGCAATTGAGTGTTGTTTGTGAGGGCGTAAACGAAGGAAAACCCAATCAACCACCTGAAACTCCACTGCACGTCTGTGTGTGCTTATCAGCAAAACGCTTCACGTTATCTTGAGCACGAATCAAATGATGTCTAAGTTGTTGTAAAGCTTCATCGCGGTCCTTCAACCCATGAACCACTGCTTCCACATGAATTTCCCCCTTCACCAACCGCGAAATCGAAGGAGGACTCCGACCGTAAAGAGCCTCAAAAGGAGTAGTACCCAAAGACGCATGATAAGATGTATTATACCATAATTCCGCCCAAGGAACTCAAAGAGACCAATTGCGAGGATGATCTGCAGCAAAACATCTAAAGTATTGTTCAAGACAATGATTCACCATCTCAGTTTGACCATCTGATTGGGGATGGTAAGTTGTGCTAAGTCGAAGCTTTGTCCCTTGCATAGAAAATAATTCTTGTCAAAAGTGACTAACAAAGATGGGATTACAATCACTCAATATAGAAGATGGCATGCCATGAAGACGCACAATCTCCTTAGCAAAAACTTCTGCAATTTTCCTAGCGGATGTTTCAATAGGGCAAAATGAGCATATTTCGTAAGTCTATCAACCACTACTAACAAAGCATCGTATCCATTAGATTTTGGCAAACCGACAATAAAATCTAAAGAAATCTCATCCCACACTTGAGATGGAATGGGTAGTGGTTGTAGTAACCCTGCGGGAGAAGAAGCTTCATACTTTGTGCGTTGACAAATATCACAATTTCACACATAATCCTTTACTCTCTTTTTCATTCCCACTCAATATATATTCCCAGCCAAACGCCTATAAGTGCGAAGCAAACCAGAGTGACCCCCTACAAATGAAGAATGATACTCATAAAGTAGATCAGGAATTAAAGATGAAGATGCTGATATAACCAAACGGTTGTGGTAATATAAGGTACCACCGCGCAAAATATAACCAGGCCGAGAATTAGAATCTTTTTCTAAATCATGAAGCACCTGTTGCAAAAAGTGATCCTGCTTGATCTCCTGTTGAATAATCTCAAATTGATCCCTTTGTGGAAAAGAAACCAAAGCTGCCAATGGGAGGTCCTCAGCATCACGACGGGACAAGGCATCCGCAGCCTTATTAGAAGGCCCTGGTTTGTACAAAACCTCAAAATGATACCCAAGGAGCTTGGAAACCCAACACTGTTGATCTGCAGAAGCAACACGTTGCTGAAGAATATGTTTCAAACTTCGCTGATCAGTAAAAACAACAAACTTCCTACCCAATAAGTAATGGCGCCAATGTTGGATAGCTAAAACAATAGCCATTAATTCCTTCTCATAAACTGATTTTGATAATTGACTAGAAGACAAAGCCTTGCTATAATATGGAATAGGTTTGCCTTGTTGCATTAATACAACTCCTAAACCAGTGCCAGATGTGTCACATTCAAGCTGAAATGGCTCCTAAACCAGTTGCTTATGTGCAGTACTACTTTTTTTTTCCTCCCCAATTGGCAGTTGTTTCTTTTCTTTTGGTATACTCTAAGGGTGTGTTAATAGTTGTGAAAATTAAATTAATCATTCAGTGTTATAATCGGTTCTAATTGAATTAGTTTTTATTTGTCTAATTGTTGAAAAGTGACTTTAACTTAATATGTCTAAATGCATCAATTTTTACATTAGAAATATATGTTCTGGTATGTTCATGAGTTTCACATCATTTAAGAGTCGAGATTAAGGGTTGTTTATACACACCCTCTTCTCTCAACCCACCGAGGTGCCTTTTAAGAATAAAACCGTAACGTTCCAAACTAAGTAAGTCATGTTTTAGAATGCTAGGTAAGGACAAAACCGTAACTTATGTTTTAGAATGCTCTCTAAATCTAGTTAAGAACAAGAAAAAAATATTCTTTTAATTGAAAAGGAAAAATAATATTGGAAATAATCATAAGCTACAAATTTCAGTGGAAAAAAAATTAAGATAGGAAAGTTGTTTTATGTATTGGTGACGGTGGTTGACTTTTCATAGAGGAACTTTATCCCATTCTTGTTTTCTTTTGCAATCAAATTGTTTATCTTCATGGTGAACAGCTTTGTTTGATAATGATAAAATTTGCTTGACCATTTCTTCAGTTATACTAATCTACCTGTGGCATAGTGGGTTTTATGTTTCTAGTTCCATTTCAGGAAATATGTTGGCTTTCATGGTTGGTTCAAAGCAAGCTTTTGAGGTGTCTTTAGCAGATGTCTCTCAAACTCAGCTTCAAGGGAAGAATGATGTGATCTTGGAGTTTCACGTGGATGACACAACTGGAGCTAATGAGGTACATGTATATTTTCATGCACTTATATAGTCTTATAAGCTTTTACAAATTCACAATTGAGTTTTTAGGCAAACTGGCTGCTTGTTGCTTGAAAAATGTCCTCACTCAAGTTTGTGTTTGTATAATCTTGAACAATGTTCAATGATTGTGCATTTTTTATGGTCTAATCCTGTTTATGTTATGTTATCAGAAAGATTCACTGATGGAGATAAGTTTCCATATACCAAGTTCCAACACCCAGTTTGTTGGTGATGAAAAAACTCCTCCTGCTGAGGTGAGTTTGTTTATGAAAATAGAAGATCCGGTGTTATAATAACTACTACGTTAAATGACATTTAGGCTTTTCTGCATCAGGTTTTCCGCAGCAGAATAATGTCCATGGCTGATGTTGGCGCTGGAGGTGAAGATGCTGTTGTTACATTTGAGGGTATTGCGATCCTTACACCAAGGTAATGACTTTAGATGCATATACATATATTCAAGTATTTTTGGGCTTTTGGCTTCTCATAGTTGTCTGTTATACCACTTGTGTTAATATCCTTCCAAATAAGTAATATTATAATAAAACTCTATACTTCTATGTAGAGGGCGATACATTGTCGAGTTACACATGTCATTCTTGCGGCTTCAGGGACAGGCTAATGATTTCAAAATCCAGTATAGCAGTGTGGTTCGCTTATTTTTACTTCCTAAGGTTCATTTCCTGATTCTGTAATTTTATTTGAATGATATTTTATTTCCATACTAAGTGACCAGTAAAATTTCGAAGTCATTAGCCAGCCATGTCTTTAAATTTATTCTTTTTTGGACTTGTAAAGTGTAGTCACAATTTCTCATATGTATATGTAGTCTAATCAACCACATACCTTCGTCATTATTACTCTTGATCCCCCTATTCGGAAGGGACAAACTTTGTACCCTCATATTGTGATGCAGGTAATTGCTGCTCAATGTTTCATGGTTTCAAAATTTATGTGATGTGCATTTTACTTGCTTTTGAACTTAACATTGTTTTGCTCATTTCTTTTTAGTTTGAATCTGATTATGTTGTCCAAAGTGAATTGACAATTAATGAAGATCTTTATAACACAAAGTACAAGGACAAGTTAGAGCTATCTTATAAGGTATTTCTTAAACTGCTAATGGTTGATTCATATGTCCATATATAAACCCGAGATACTGTTCTTCAAGGACTACTTGGGAAATGGAAAAGGGAAAATTTCACATTTTCGAAGATTGAGCGATGCAAGAATTTAGTAATTGTTGGTCATGCATATCACGTGATGCAGTAGCTGACGTGTTTCATTTTCAATTCAACAACCAGGGGCTTATTCATGAAGTATTCACCACAATATTACGTGGCTTGTCTGGTGCCAAAGTGACTAAGCCTGGAAAATTTAGGAGTTGTCAAGATGGTTATGCTGTGAAATCATCTTTGAAAGCTGAAGATGGAATTCTGTATCCGCTTGAGAAGAGCTTCTTCTTTCTACCTAAGCCTCCGACTCTTATTCTTCATGAAGAGGTATAATCGATTGTGCCTAGAGATCACGAGATACCAATAACAGGTTGATGGCACATGATATTTAAACAAAGGAGGTTTTATTTTATGTTTTTTTTTTTTTTTCCTATTAGATTGACTATGTGGAGTTTGAGAGGCATGCTGCTGGTGGTTCCAATATGCATTATTTTGACCTTCTTATCAGACTAAAATCTGAACAAGAGCATCTCTTCCGTAATATTCAGAGAAATGAGTACCACAATTTGTATGAATTTATTAGGTAAATATCATTGCCAAATTTTATGTACAACTAATTGTTAAATAAACTATAAACAATTGTCTTTTACCTGCACATGCAGTTCAAAGGGCTTGAAAATTATGAACTTGGGAGATGGCCAACCCACTGTTGGTATAAAGAAGGTTCTCGAGAATGACGATGATGATGCTGTTGACCCACATCTTGAGCGCATAAAAAATGCAGCTGGTGACGATGAAAGTGATGAGGAGGTGATCAAACAGATATTTTATATAACTTTCATTCTTATCTTTAGTTCATGAGTAGCATGTAATAAATTTTGTCCTAGTTTTGGAAATCAAGGAAATAACATTTATTTATGCTGACCAACATCTGAATATAGTTGGGGCAAAACTTCAGTGAACTCGAAGCAACATTTCAAGTTTTGCAATTCTTGATTTTACATCCATAAGCTTGCAGCTGACCTTCGCCTATTTTAAGTGTCTATTTCTTGTGTTCTATGTTTTGATTTCTGTTGTGTGTTTATGTTTGTTCTGTGCTTCTGTACATATATATTCAGGCTGGAGGACTCTACGCAAGTTGCTCCACTTTGGTCGTTGGGAGCTTACTGTGGCAGGGTTTTTCTAGTCTTGTTTGTTCCTATATTGTCATTAAATGGTGGTAAATGTCTATAGGATTCAGATTTTGTTGCTGATAAGGATGATGAAGGTTCTCCTACTGATGATTCTGGGGCAGACGATTCTGATGCCAGTAAAAGTGGCGATGAGAAAGAGGCAAGTGATTTTCTTTTTTGCCTGTCATCTTTGTGATGCTTCTCTACTCTTTAAATCTATGGTGTGTCTGACACCTTTAGTGATGACCAATTTCCAGAAGCCCGCCAAGAAGGAAATAAAGAAGGACCTGCCTCCTAAGGCATCTACTTCTAAAAAGAAATCAAAAGATGACGATGATGGAAAAAAGAAAAAACAGAAGAAGAAAAAAGACCCAAATGCACCCAAGAGGGCAATGTCCGGTTTCATGTTCTTTTCTAAATTGGAAAGAGAGGTGCGTTCTGTTCTTCGTCATATACATTTGCGCAACAGTATGGTTTTGGATGTGGGTGGGTAGGAATTTATATCACCAAACTTCTGCATAGCTGCCCAGCCTCCGAGTATGGGGTTTACAAATGACAATGGCAGTATACTCTCCTTTCTTTTTAGAATAACATTAAGAGGAAAAATGAAATAAGCTTATCCATAAGTTAAAATATTTTTTTAGAAAACTAATATAACAAGGTTTTTACAAATTAAATTAGGTATCAATTATTTTTAGCTTATGAAAAAACTAATTTTTTTTTTACTTTTTTTTGCTCTTAAGTGCTTATAAGAAAACTCTTAGCCTTGTTTGAAAGTGTGAAAGAAACATGGAGAATTTGCTGTGAAATGACTATTACTCACTTAATTTTATTTCATTTAAAAATAAGAGGAAATTGTATGATAATAGCTATGTGAAATCAACACAAAAGCAAAGTGTGTATGGTTTCATATCAATCATGGTTGGTCCATTATGCACCATAGATGAATTGCAATAGCCAAATTAGAATGCCTGAATAATTGATTATGTAGGTCAGATGTACGAACCATCAATGAACACGAAGCACAGAATTTCCATGCACAATTGATTACATCCATGACATAATCGATTGTCATCCATCACCTTTGTCCACAGGGGTAAAATGGTCCAAAACCAGTTCACCTTTCTCCATCTTTCTCCCTCATCCACCGAGCCAGTGACAACCCTAGGACCCACCTATTTTTCTCTTAAATCAGCTCAAATCATCGCAGCCAAACCCACACAATCCACCCGCATTCCTCCATTTCCATACCCTCCCACTCCCTTTGCGCGCATTCCAACACAGCTATAGTTTTAACACAACTGGATATTTTTGGGGAGTTTCTTGGTTAGGAAAAGAAAGAAATCTTCACATTATCGGACAACAGTTAATGTTGAGATCATCCAGCAAAACTGCAATTAATGCAAGTGAGCTTAAATAGGTAGGTACTATTCCAATGTGTCTGGACGGAGTCTGGATTCATGAACCAAACTAACTGTAGCCAACTATGACCTTTAGCCAAATTGTTAATAGCTAGCTATTTTGATTGTAAGAAAACGCAGAATGTACCTGAAACGGTTAACTAGTCAAGTAGGATTTTAAATAAGTTGAGTTCTCTTTACATAATATTTCCTGAAATTATTTTAAATGTTTTGACAGAATCTCAAGAAAACTAATCCTGGAATTTCATTTACGGATGTTGGAAGAGTACTTGGAGAGAAATGGAAAAAAATGTCAGGTATGCATTGTTGCCAACTGTTTCATTTCACGCAGTTCCACCAAGTCCAATTAATGATCTGAGCTTTATTATTTTTATTGACTAAACTGTATATTGTTTTACCTATCGAATGCACAGCGGAAGAGAAGGAACCATACGAGGCAAAAGCACGTGAAGATAAACAACGTTACAAGGATGAGATTAGTGACTACAAGAATCCCCAACCCATGAATATTGATTCAGGAAATGTATCTGACAGTGCCTAAGGCTGGTTTAATATTGAAAAAAATCCTCACTTTCTATATAAATGAAGTTCTCTGTAGAAACTTACTGTCATAGACATGCCAGCCTAGTGTAAGTAATGCTCCATAATTTTTTACTGGAGATGGCATCTAGTCGTGTGCTTTGTAAATTGACATCGGTTAATGTTCTTTGAAACGGCTAGATAACTTGTGAAAGGTGACTGGAATGTGCTCGAGAGTTTTGTGCCTTTCGGGGTTGAAACCTCAGTTGGTTTGCATGGCTTTAAGGGAAGTCAGGGGAAGGATGACCTTGCTTTGTTGACCAGGTTCTTGTGCTTTTTTTATTGTTCTCGCAATGATCATTAATTAAAAATGTCCAATGTAACTTGCAAAATGGAACTATTCTAAAGAAAGAGCACTACAGCTGTGCGCAAACCTGTCAGCAATCTTGAACTACCGTTCTCCTATAACAAGTAGGCCTTTGATAGAATCCCGAGTTTCAATTTTTTCCTTCCGGATTAATCAGTAATATAGACCTACTCAAAACAGAATGACTCCAAGCAACCCACAGCGAATTTGAGTAGAGTAGTGTTGTGCAGAGGAGCTCACAGACAGCAACAGATTTGAGTAACACATTGCTGCTGAAGTACCTCAGGTTTACTTGGATGTTAATTGAGTGGTTGTAATTAATTAAAAGTAACTATGGAAATTAAAGTTTGTAGAAAAACTGAGAAATTGATTGAGGTCAGTTGAGCATAAAATCAGAAATAGTTTCGCAGTATATTCTATACATTTTTGTCTCCATCTTGGAAACTTCTCTCTGCACCAAGCCACCAACATTGAACGAATCGGGTTATGAACACGTTTACAATGCAGCAGAAAAGCCTTTGCTTTATTCCTATAAAAATATGTATGTTTGTCTTTTTGTTTGACATTAACTACTCATAACAAATAACTTGACGTCATGCTACAGTAAGATTGAACATACATAGTTATAAATTGCGGTTCTATATGCGACCATGTTATTAAACATAAAGAAAATTATGTTATTCTAATTGTTATTATTTATTTTTTTACAATTGTGCTGGGATGATAATAGATTAAAAATAGTATTATATTATTATATGGTTGATACGTGCTTAATCCGTGAGATTTTTTTATTATTAATATTTCTTACAAATGCTTAATATTATATTTCATTATAAATTTGAATATTAAAAAATCACTTCTCAATAAATGTATTTATTTCAAAATAAAAACGACAATTATAATTTTTTACAAATTTCAAGTAACTGAAGAGTTAGTGTTGTAAAATGTTTTTAACATCTAGAATAAACAACATTTGTAAGTATATGTTCCTCAAATAACAATATTAATTTCTTCATAAACAATAGAGGATGATATTGTAAAAATGTTCCAAATGCAACTTTACATCGTATAGTTTATCTTAATCTAGAAAAAAAAAAGTTTTAAAAACATAGGCGATTATCTTTTAAAATTAAGTTCAGCGAAAAATACCACTAATAGTATAGTTAAATAATAATGACCATTTAAAATAATAAATTGTCTAGCTCAAAAACAGTTTATATTATTTTAGAAAAGGAAAATAAATTGCTAAAAGACTCTGTTCAGAGTAGGAGTGAAATATAAAGAATAAATTTTTTTAAGGAAAGAAGTAGAAATGAACAAAACTAAAGTGAAAGAAAGTTATTTTGACGTATAGAAATATAAGTAAAAGAAATAGAGTAACTTCTCCCTACTAGTTTGGATGAGATAAACAAATTGTATATAAAAAATTTATGCTATTTAAAATAATTGTGGATTTACTTTTTATTACTTTTTAAAAAAAAAATTTTTTTGTAAAGTTTGATATAATTTCTTCTATTTCATTCCAAATATCTAAAACAAACAAATTATAAAATAACTCTTCCCTTCTTCTTATACTTATTTTCTTCTCTCATATATTTTACCCAAATATGTTAATAAAAAAGGAAGATTGACTGAAAAATCATTTTTTGACCATGTCCTTTTAAACTAGGTAGTTGTGTGAATAATTTATGTAAAGTTAATTTTTGTTAAAATAAAGAAGGTAAAAAGTTAAAAATAATTTTTGTATTAATAAATTAAATAAGTACTCGATTATATAACTTAAATTCATGTTTTTATAATACGTGTTAATAATTGATTATGTGGTCACTTAACTAAATATTTGTTTTGACATAACACTTTAATAATAGACTATATTGGTACCTAATCAATTATATGACTTATTTTTAGTACGTCACTATACGTAAACAACCGATTATCTGAATCAGCTTATAATAGATTTTTTTCTATAAATGAATGTAAATTTTCTTCCATTAAACATATCTTCTAGAAACGATTAAAACATTAAAAAGAATGCTTGTGTGATTTTGTGAAACATTTTGAAAATCAAACTCAAAGGAAAAAGGTTATTTAGCTATAAAATGCAATGTTCGAAGATGAAATCATTCTTGTTTTTCTCTTTGTGAATCTTTATTGTATTTTGATCGTACGTGAGATGAACTACATCAAATTAGCATGAAATTTGTGAGGATAAACATTTTTAAATTGTTATTATATGTTTTTAGATCTTGATTAAAGATTGTTGTAGTCAAGATTTGCAGATTAAGTTATAATCTGATTACTAAACAAGTTTAATAAAAAAATTAAAATTACTTAATTAGATTGGATATAGATTCAAAAGAATAGACAAGTAGTATGCTATTTTTAAATAATCGCCCTTTAATTAAACCAAAATAAAACAAAAAAATAGATAAAATTGGTAAAACAAAAAAAACTAAATTTTTTTGTCAAATTAATTTGGATAAAAAAAATATATTTAAATCAAATTTTTTAATATAAATTTTTATAAAAATTAAAATATATTCTAAGTCAATGTTATATAATAATTATTTTATTATATTTTTATCTTATTTAAACAATTATCTATCTTTCACCTTTTAATATATTTTATATTTATAATTTTAATTATAACTTAACCATAATAATATTTTTTTTCATAAAAATATTATTATTAATAAATTTATTATATTATAAAAATATTTATTAAATCAAATTCAACTTAGTTTAATTTTTAAATTCTAAATTTATATCTTCAAGTTCAATTTAAAAACAGTAATATTTGTTAATATATTTTTTTTTTTAACTTGTCGTCTCCCACGCAGTGAGAAAAACACGGCTAAATCCTATCCCTCTCAGCAGAATAGGTTGCAGGGTGACACGAGCGAGGAGAAGAGTGGGGAAGAAGCGTGCGAGGCACACGTGTGAGTGACAATAGGACGAAAAGGACCTCTCAGAATACGAGGGTCAGATTGGGCGGCTGCTACCTTCTTCCTTTCTCACTCACAGCTCACCCTTTTTTACCCTTTCTTTTCCCAATTTACCCTTTCCTTATATTAATAATAATGCGAAAAATAAATGTTTAACTTTTGGTGCATGATTGGCATTACCAACTAGCCCCAGCAAAATCACTTTTATGTAAAGTCATTTGTATGTTTTCCTCTTTGGTTTCATCCTTCAAATGGTTAAGGGGGGTGGACATGTTTGGAATAACCCATCTTCCCAACGTGCTTTTTTATTAGGCCAAACATGTGCTTCAAACTTTTCTTTTCATTTATAGAATTGTATCAATTTCTCATAAAATTTGAAGGGTTGACCAAGTTGACGGGAGAAGAAGGTAAATTGTGAAATGATTAAAATGGTGGGGCAGAAAGGGAAAAAAAGAAAAAGGTAGTGGAGAAGTTGGTAAATGGCTGATGGAGCGACAATGAATGAAAAAAAAGTATCCTTTCCATACGCGTCTCTACGACGTCCATATTCCATCTCCCCTTTCATTACCAACCTCTCATCTCTCTTTTACAAATCCTCTCTCTCTCTCTCTCTCTCATTTCTCATCTCAACAATCTTCACCACCCTCTCTGTTTCTCTCTCTTTTCGTCGTTTTCACCAAAACGCACAATTATGGCTCAGAAGGCCGAGAAAAACGACACCGACTTCAAGGTCCCCGAACCAATCACCCCCTGCGCAACCACCACAACCACCGCAGCCTCCATTTCCGAACCTTCTAGATTCTTCGACGCCGCCACTCCCGCCACGTCGTCGCGGTCGCCCAAGCGCTCGCTCCCGCTCGAGGACGCTGCCACCGCGGACCGGACGGCCACATCGGAGCCCAAGCGCGCGGTGAACCGGTGCTCCGGTTGCCGGAGGCGCGTTGGCCTGACTGGATTTCGGTGCCGGTGCGGGGACCTCTTCTGCGCCGAGCACCGGTACTCTGATCGCCACGACTGTTCCTACGACTACAAGGCCGCCGGGAGAGAGGCCATCGCCAGGGAGAATCCCGTCGTGAAGGCGGCGAAGATCGTCAAGGTCTGAAAACCCTATAAACATCGGAGAAGGAGAAAAAACATCGATCGATCGCTGAGAAGAAAGGGCGGAAACCGAAACGACGGCGTTTCGACGTGATTGGAGATTCATAACTGTTACGATCGCGGTTAGGTGGTTAATTTAATTACTCGCGGCGCGTCTTATCTCGGAGATGCGAAGCGGCGCGTGGTTGGGGAACTAGGAATTTGTAACCGGAAAGATGAACTTCTCGGTGATCTTTTTTATTTTTATTTTTTTTATGTATAATTTTCTTAATTTTCATGTTTTTTTTTAATTTCGGGCTGGGATTTATAAATTATTGTGATTATTATGTTAATCAGTGGATGGTTTTTTCTTGGCAGAAAGTATATTTATTTTTCTGTACTTCTGTTATTTATTTTTTCTAAAATAAATTGTTTGACATCTGACCTCGCCCTTTTTTAATTCTCATAATATAAACGAAAATTACAAAATGTAATAACGAAAATTACAAAATGTAATAATGAATATTTGATTCCAGTTAAAGTAAATTATCAGAAAAAAAGGGAAATTAGTTTGTTTGACTCGAAATAAATCATGACTATATTTCAGTTCTGAATATATTTAAGTTTTATTTTTGTAATTGTTTTTTCGTTGAATTAGTGTTTGTGTGAAATTTTTATGTCAATATGATGTGGTTTTATTTATTTAATTAACGTGAGAAGTAATTATATTGATTACCTTGAAATTTTAGTTATAAGTAATAATATTTTATTGATATTTTTAAGTTAAAATTCAATCATATATAATCATGATGTAGTCATAATTTCTGACCAACAATTTTATTGGGCCATTTGTTATAAAGTTTTATTGCATTAATTTTTTTTAATTATTAGTTAATTAAAGAATTAGGATGGAAATGTTTTTAATTAAAATAAAATATAAAATGTATTATTATTTTTTAGAGCATAGGATTCAGGTGTGGAGTGGTAAATTAGGTTGAAGTTGAGGGTATAGTTGTCCAATTGGGCTGTACTTTGATTTGGAATTTTCGAGAATAGCGATGATGATAGAAAGTTGGGTGGACCCACTTGATTAGACATGTGACATTTTTAATTATTATCGCGATATATTGATGAGTGGGCTAATATCGTGTCGTAATGTAGCCGCAGCGAGATTTCGCAGTTACGGTTTTATTGTTGGTGACGGTGACACTAAACTTTTTGGGCCAATTGAAACCAATGGGGTTGCGGCACGTGTATGGTGATAATTGGAGTCGCGTCTGCTTGATAATTGCGTTGTTGAGTATTTTACTTGGGTTGAAGAATCTCGAGGGAATGGCACTAGAGGGGATTTTTAAAACCATGCCATGCCTTTGTGCGTAAATCATGTGTGATGATGATGCATCCATCTTTTCAATTAATAATATATTTACATATTTTGCATTCCCATATACATTAAGATTAATCTTAATTCTTCTTTTAACTGATTCATAATATACAATTTCTTTTAACTGGTGATTGTGTTTTGATAAGAATTTTCGAAACACTGCACATAACAAAATGTTAGCAGACGAAGTTTAATGAAAGGAAAAGAGATGAGATTCAAGTGCAGAAAGAATAAAAAAAGAAGAAATTCGAAAGTAGGATACAGAGTGAATGAAGATGAGATATGTATACAACAAAAGAAGAAATCCGAAAATGAAATTCAGAGAGTGTATTAAGATGAGACATGTATAGCATGTAATATTATGTTTGTATTAACATGCAATATTTATTTAAGGTATATTACATGCAATATTTATATATAGATATACTACATTAGATACATGGCTAATATGTTACTGTTATAATTTTGTGTCTTTAGGGGAAATCTTGGCCTCAAGGTTTAAAAGATGAGACTGATGTTTCAAATTATAATAAAAAACTCTTAAAAGCAAAAATTTTCTCAGGTTCTTATTGAAAGTCTTATAATGTGCGTAGGTGGAAAAAGTTGTTATTATTATAGCTGAACCCATATGTTTCTTTAATTGAGAAAAACATGGAACACATGTATTTATGAGGAACTTGGAAGTTCTAGTTAGTAATCTTAAAAGGTTCATAGAACTTTAGAGAAAAGTTTACATTATCCCATTGTTTTATTAAGATTTGGTAATAAGGATGAAATTTAATATAAATAAAATTCCCTATATTTAAGGTCTAATCGATGTCAATTAGTATTTTATTTTATTCATGTTGTGCTTTTCTTATGTGAAACTTAAAAATTTTCAACATTTCTTCCTTTTTAACTAAGTTGTGATCCACCAAATCTACCTTTGACTCACTTGGTAGATAAGGGAGAGAAATACGTGAGGGTTAGCAAAAAAAATCACATATGAGGGTAGTTCTTGTAGTATAGAATGGTAGTTTGTGATGTACCACCACTCAGCTATCGGTAACCATTTGTTCCACTGGGATGGAGTGTCCGAACACATGCACCTAAGGTATGTTTCTAAGCAACAATTAACCACCTTAATTTAACTGTTAGTCTAAGGGTGATAACTAGAAGATAATTGTATTTAGATACCATGAACATCCATGAATTCTCTCCAGAATGTGCTGATAAAAATGGAGTCCTTGTCACTGGTTATAGTATGAGGAAAGCCATGTAGTTTGAAGACATTATCCAGAAAAGTTTGAGCCACATCCTTTGTAGTGTAAGGGTGAGGTAGTGCCATAAAATGAACAATCTTAGTTTATTAACAACCACAAATATAATATTTTTACCCGAAAAATTTGGCAAACCTTCTGTAAAATCCATAGAGATATCCTGCCAAACTTTGAAAGTGATGAAGATCTTATTTGAATCATTTGATAAAATGAAGATCTTGTTAATTTAATGAAGTCAAAGGTTATTATAGTGAAGTCAAATGTTACTTGGTTAAAAGGGTAGAGTAATTAGTGAGTCTGCATCTATATATAGGTATATTCATTCATATCTCTTTGTTGCATGAGGTTTCATCATTTAAAAGATTTTGAAAATGCCTCTAAAGATGTCTAATATGTTAAAAACCAAAGTAATCGGATAAATGGTTTTTAAGAAATTGTTTTAACTGATATTATATAAGTTTTATCAGTTAAAATGTTCTTAACACTTACATAACAGGTTTTTAACTGATTGGTTTTTGAAATAATCGATTAAAACCTTTTAAAACATTCACTGGAACTGTTTTAATCGATATACCTTCGAATTAATCGATTGTTTTCATTAAAGAGTTTTTGAAAACCTTCTGTCAGTATTTTAACTGATATAGATTCGAAATAATCGATTAAAATGACTTAAAATATTTTGGAAAGTGTTCTGGCAGTATTTTAATCGATAAAAACTCGAAACAATCGATTAAAATAACTTGAAGTGTTTTGGAAAGTGTTCTATCAGTATTTTAATCGATACAAATTCGAAATAATCGATTAAAATAACTTGAAATATTTTGAAAGATGTTCTGTCATAATTTTAATCGATGTAAATATGAATTAATCGATTAAAACAATTTCTGCTAACTGTTTTAATCAATTAAAACTGGCTGTTATCAGTTAAAATCACTTAGAAAATTTTATGAAAATATTTGGCAGAATTTTAATCGATTAAAATGCGAATTAATTGATTAAAACAACTTAAGGGATTTTTTACAAAGTGTTTTAATCGATATAAATGTTGTCGTATAAGTTAAAAAATATCTGGAAAATGATCAAGAACATTTTAACAGATTAAAAAAAGTTTTAACAGATTAATTCAAGACTTTTAACAGATTAAAAGATTGTTTTAACAGATTAATCAAATCAACAATTTTCTATATAAACAGGATTGCTTGAGTCTTTTAAAATATACTTTTGTGCAATCAATCAAGCAATCATAAAAGCTACTTTCAAGAAAGAATCACGTAAGTTTTGTGGAGTTTTTCAAAGTTCTTTCTTGAGACAATTTTTGCATTCCTTTAGTGAAGAAACTTATTCTGCAGAGCTGCATAATCCGGGTTTGATTGTTCTAGTTTCTTCTCTTTGTTTCTTTACATTTCTTTACTGTATGTTGGGTGTCTAGAATTGTTGGACACTGGTTTTGTAACTGGAATTTGGCTGCAGGTTGGTTCAAGAACTGGAAGTTGGTTCTTGGTGAAGGTTTAGGTGCAAGAACTGGAATTTCGGTTCTTGTGGTAAGGTTGGGTGTGTGATTGTAATCTGTAATCTGTAAAACATTCAATCTAGTAGAACTCAGCTGAAATTTAGCTGAGAACTAGACGTAGCCCTGAGATTGGGTGAACCAGTATAAATCTTGGTTGTATTTCTCTAAACCTTACTCTCTTTAATTTTGTTGTTGCCTTTATTTCAATTTCTTGTTTTGCTTGATTCAAGAAGTGGTCGAACTCTTAATCTTTGAAATAGATAATTTGTAAATTGCGAAAATCTTTCAAAGATCAATTCACCCCCCTCTTGATCTCAGCCTCTTTTTCTAACAATTGGTATCAGAGCAAGGGTCTTGAAAAATACTCAAGACTTTCGGTCCAAATCTTTCATGACTGAAAACAAATTACCTTTTTCTGAGGGAGCTTCTATTAATAGACCTCCACTGTTTTGTGGTATAGATTATCTATTTTGGAAGATTAGGATGAAGATCTTTATTGAATCTATTGATAGAAATGTTTGGGATGTAATTGTTAATGGTCCATCAATTACAGAAAAAGAATGGTCTAGTTTAAATGATGAAGAGAAAAGAAAAGTTCAAAGTGATTGTACTGCTAAAAACATAATTACTTCTGCACTAAACATGGATGAGTTTTTCAGGGTTTCTCAATGCAAATCTGCCAAGGAAATGTGAGAAGTTCTTGAGGTTACTCATGAGGGAACAACTGATGTAAAGAGAGCTAGAAAGCATACTCTCATAAGAGAATATGAGTTGTTTAAAATGCAAAACGGAGAAAGTATTGCAGATGTGCAGATGTGCAGAAACGCTTCACTCACATCATCAATCATCTAATGGGCTTAGGTAAGACTTTTGATAAAGAAGAATTAAATATAAAGGTTTTGAAATGTCTTGACAAGTCTTGGTAGCCTAAGGTCACAACAATATCAGAGTCAAAAGACTTATCCATCATGACAACAACTTCCTTATTTGGCAAATTCAGAGAACATGAGATGGAAATTAACAGATTCAATGAGCAAGAAATCTCTGAAAAGAAAGGTAGAAGCATATCACTTAAAGCTGAAGAAAAAGATCAAGAATCAGAAGAAGAAAGTGAAAATCTTGGACTGCTAGTAAAAAAGTTTAACAAGTTTCTCAAGAGAAAGATTCAAGATAAAGAAAACCACAAAAGGTATGAAAATAAATCTTATTCCTTTAACTATAAGTGTTATGGTTGTGGTAAGCAGGGTCATGTAAGAATGGAGTGTCCAGAAAAGAATAAATACAATGACAAGAAAGAAGAAAATATCAAAAGAAGAGCATACATAACATGGGATGACAATGATACCTCATCAAAAGAAAATTCTGATGATGAAGAAGCTAACTTATGTCTAATGGCTAACCAAAATTATCAAACCAGTAATGTAAGTTCTAATTCTTCTTCTAATTTTTTGAATTATAACTCATTGCAAGAAGCATTTAATGAAATGCATGAAGAAACCAAGAAACTTAAAAAAGAAAATGATAGGCTAAAAGACATGAACAATTGGCTAGAAAATAGAGTTTGTTCTCTTGAAAAGAAAATTCTTGAAGATGAAACTGATCTTGATTTCTTAAAATTAATCCATGATAATTATAATTGCTTATGTAATAAACCATGCAATAATTGTCCAGATTTACAAAAGAAGATTGATTTTTTGTTACAAACTGTTTATAAATTTACACAAGGTCAAGCTAATCTTGATGTTCTTCTTGGGTCACAAAAACTTATTTTTGACAAATCTGGCATTGGATTTACATATAGCAAGAAAACCAGAAAAACTATTGGAAATAGGAAATCATATTCATCATCTGTTATTAAATGCTTTTATTGTATGAAAAAAGGACATTCTGTTAAATTTTGTAGAATCAAGAAGTATGCTATACCAAGAGGTAGAATGAAGTGGATTCCCAAGAATTCATTTCAAATAACTTGATTGGACCCAATGATTATAAAAAGGGTACTAGATAAATGTTAAATTTGTTTTGCAGGAACAAAATCTGGAAGTTCTTTGGTACCTAATAAGCAAATATTGATTCTAGATTCATGGACTGAGTATTTTAATTTATATAAAACTATTTTAATCGATTAATTTCACTTACGAGAAAATAATAGAAAAGTTGTACAGTACAGCTTTAATCAATTATTCTACGAATTAATCGATTAAAATGGTCTCGAATTTTAGTATAGTTTTATTCTTTTTGTTTTAATCAATTAAAAAGGATTTACATCAGTTAAAATCATTAAAGAGTCAAATTTAATAGATTCTTTTTTTGTTTTAATCGATTAAAATTACTGCGACATTTTATTAATTTTTTTTACAAAAATAATCGATTCTTTTATGTTTTTAATCGATTATTTCACTGTTTCTTTTTCAAACCTAATATTCAAGATCAAATTAATTGGTTAATTTGTTAATTAATCGATTAATTCGTTCTTAGAAATCATTTTAATTACAGTCAATTGGAAAATTTTCAGCTAATCAAGGTCTAATTTCCAAGATTTATTGTTTATCAAATTCTGCAAGTGCATTTACTGTACAATTTTGACCAAGTCAATACTTATCCAAGGAACAAAATAGCTGATGTATCCACTGTCCAGAAACCTGCGCCTCTGTCTTCGGTCAAGGAGACATATGCAATTAAAGTTGTAACTTTGCAGGTTCTGCCAACTGGACTTCAATTTACAAATTTGAAATCCGAAACCCATAGTTCTGCACACTTGAGATTATCATTCTTCACTCTTTTCACTTTCATTTTGTGGTTCAACAAAATTTCTTCTTTCTTCTCTTGGCTTTGGTTCTCTTCTTGAATTCCAAGACAAAATGTTTAAAAGATCAAGATCTAGGAAGAAACATAAAGGAGAATCTTCCTCCGCTGCCAATCCTGGTGGTCATTTAGAAGTTTGGTTCGATGGAGATATTGATAGAATGAACACCTTCATTGCTGAATTTAGTCAGAAGCAAATTGTTATTCCCAAGTTCATCAAGTTCAAATGGCTTGATGAAGAAGGTTTTACAGCCCTAAGAAGAAAGTTGAAAAGTCAGAAGCTAAAAACCTTCATGGAGTATACTGGAAATATATAACCTGATTTGGTTCGTGTTTTCTATTCCAATATAACAGTGAATGAGTCTACAATCAAATCTCAGGTAAAAGGAGTCAATATGGAAATCACTCCTTCTGTTTGGGAAGAAGTTGCTGGCCTCAAAGATAGTGGTGTTAAAGTATCCAGAGGAAATGTCTCTGATCTACCAGATTTCAATAAAATACAATTCTTCAAATCCTGCCTCAAAGACCCAACTGATTCGGTAAGAATTTTAAATGCTGGTAAACTGATGCTTGAACCTAGGTTGTTGGCCTTCATTATTGCATGGATACTCACTCCCAGGGGGAGAAACCATGCTTTGCTAAATGAGGGTGACCTTGCCCTCATGTATTGCATTTCAAATAATATTCGAGTCAACTGGGTATATGTGATCAAGGATAACATGTTGAAAGCAAAGAGGTTATCCGATTACAAACTGTCATATGTCATGTTGATTAACAATTTCTTTAGATATTTTGAAGTTGACCTTGCAAGAGAAAGTGTGGAGACCCCTAAAGCTTCAAACGAAATTGATGATTCTACTCTACGGAAAATGGGGTTCATCAAAATTGATGATGAATGGATCTCCAAAGCTGAGGCTGGTATGTCCGAAGATGAGGATGATAATGAAAAAGAAGCTGATCCAATTTCTTCTCCTCCAGCTGCTGAGGTTCCCGAGTCTACTGGTGGGGAAACTTCATATGAGAATATAGAGATCATACCTTATATTGAGTAGCCTGACCGTGGGACTCCTCTTTCTCAATTTGAAAGGACTATGATCTCTCAAATGTCCTCATTACAAGAAAATAAGAGGAAACACATGCAAATGACTTACCAATACTTTCAACAGACAAACACACAATTCTCCAACCTGGGAAATCAGATTGCTGACATTTATACCAAATTAGAGGATATGCAGCTAAACTAGGGAAATTGGGATGATTGAGTATCATCAAGAAGGGTCATTTTCTATCTTTTTATGTTTTTGTTTCATGCTTTCCTTATTTTCTATCACTTTTATTCTCTATTATGGTCTGTAATGTTGACTAATCTTCGATCAACTATCTTTTATATGATATCAATTGTTTAGATTTAAATTAGAGATCGTAGATTGAAACCAATAACATAAATCTGATAGTTTTAGCTGATACAAAATCGATTTAATCGATTAAATTCATTTACAGAAACATTTACATAGGAACTTCGTACTATTTTAATCGATTAATTCACGAATTAACCGATTAAAAACCATAAATCATGAATCTGTATCAACTAAAATTAGTTTACATCAATTAAATTCACTTGATAAGATGATTTACTCTGATTTTATTCTATCTTTTGGTTAAAACTTAATCAAATTAGTTGACTTTGTCACTAAACATCTTGTAATAACTGTTTTTTTTAATTCAAAATAAATTAGGAGTCCTAGAAGCATCAAAACTCACTTAGTTTCCAAATCTGATTGTTTCAATTGATATAAACGAACTTTAATCGATTAAAATTACTTTACAAAACTTTTTCATACTATTTTAATCGATTAAATATTGATTTAATCGATTAAATGAACTCAAGTTTTTAAACTTCATTTTTCATTACTGTTTTAATCGATTAAAGCATTATTTGTATCAATTAAAATCAGTAACAAGAAAAATTTAATCGATTATGTTCTGTTTTTATTCGATTATTATTCTGGAAAGAAAATTAAAGGCTTTAGTTAATGGTTGTTCTTGTAACATGCTACTAAATCATGATTCTCTTATATTTACACGTGTCTATTGTATTCATTACAAATGTGTTAACGAAGATAAGTTTGAATCAACTTTAATTAATTCTTAAATGAATAATACATCTCATTGGTATCATGAAATTATTTTTTAATGCGATTTTTATTAAGTTTTGTTACATGCTATGCATATTGCTTGTTTTACTCCTCTCTTCCCTATTTTTGATGAAGTCAAAGGGGGAGAAATGATTAATTTTGATATACTCACTATTTTAGAATTTTGATATACTCACTATTTTAGGGGGAGAAATCTAGGGGGAGAAATGATTAATTTTGAATACTCACTAATCTATATATTCAAGTGACTTCTTCTGCAGAATCGTTAAAAGATATATCATTTAAAGAGGTGTTTGTCTTCATCAAATAGGGGGAGACTGAAAGTGGTGAATATCTTATTTGAATCATTTGATAAAATGAAGATCTTGTTGATTTGATAAAGTGAAATGAAGTCAAAGGCTATTCTGGTGAAGTCAAAGGTTACTTGGTTAAAAGGGTAGAGTGATTAGTGAGTCTGCATCTATACATAGGTATATTCATTCATATCTCTCTACTGCATGAGGTTTCATCATTTAAAAGATTTTGAAAATGCCTCTAAAGATGTCTTATCTGTTAAAAACCAAAGTAATCGGTTAAATAGTTTTTAAGAAATTGTTTTAACTGATATTATATGAGCTTTATCAGTTAAAATGTTCTTAACACTTACATAACAGGTTTTTAACTGATTGGTTTTTGAAATAATCGATTAAAACCTTTTCAAACAGTCACTGGAACTGTTTTAATCAATATACCTTCGAATTAATCGATTGTTTTCATTAAAGGAGTTTTTGAAAACTTTCTACCAGTATTTTAACTGATATAAATTCGAAATAATCGATTAAAATGACTTAAAATATTTTGGAAAGTGTTCTGACAGTATTTTAATCAATACAAACTCGAAACAATCGATTAAAATAACATGAAATGTTTTGGAAAGGGTTCTGCCAGTATTTTAATTGATACAAACTCGAAATAATCGATTAAAACAACTTGAAATATTTTGAAAGGTGTTCCATCAGAATTTTAATCGATGTAAAAATGAATTAATCGATTAAAACAATTTATGCTAACTGTTTTAATCGATTAAAACTGGTTGTTATCAGTTAAAATCACTTAGAAAGTTTTATGAAAATATTTGGCAGAATTTTAATCGATTAAAATGTGAATTAATCGATTAAAATAACTTAAGGGATTTTTTACAAAGTGTTTTAATCAATATAAACGTTGTCGTATCAGTTAAAACAAATCTAAAAAATGATCAAGAACATTTTAATAGATTAAAAGAAGTTTTAACATATTAATTCAAGACTTTTAACAAATTAAAAGATTGTTTTAACAGATTAATTAAACTAATAGTTAGAACAATTCTCTATTTAAACAGGATTGCTTGAGTCTTTTAAAATATAATTTTATACAATCAATCAAGGAATCATAAGAGCTACTTTCAAGAAAGAATCACGCAAGTTTTATGGAGTTTTTCAAAGTTCTTTCTTGAGGAAATTTTTGCATTCCTTTTGTGAAGAAACTCATTTTGCAGAGCTGCATAATTCAGGTTTGATTGTTCTAGTTTCTTCTCTTTGTTTCTTTACATTTGTTTACTGTATGTTGGGTGTCTGGAATTGTTGGGCACTAGTTCTGTAGCTGAAATTTGGTTGCAGGTTGGTTCAAGAACTGGAAGTTGGTTCTTGGTGAAGGTTTAGGTACAAGAACTGGAATTTTGGTTCTTGTGTAAGGTTGGGTGTGTGATTGGAATCTGTAATCTGTAAAATATTCAATCTAGTGGAACTCAGCTGGAATTTAGCTGAGAACTGGACGTAGTCCTGGGATTGGGTGAACCAGTATAAATCTTGGTTGTATTTCTCTAAACCTTACTCTCTTAAATTCTGTTGCTGCCTTTATTTCAATTGCTTGTTTTGCTTGATTCAATAAGTGGTCAAAACTCTTAATATTTGAAATAGATAATCTGTAAATTGTGAAAATCTTTCAAAGATCAATTCACCCCCCCCTCTTGATCTCAACCTCCTTTTCTAACAAACTTGACCTAGTATGGGCGGTTTTTGTAATAACCCCGGTGAAGGTACTGTCTCGTGCTTTGAATGTTGGAAAACCAGAAAATGCTTAATAAATTTTTTTATATACTTACTCATATCCTTCCCGTATACCATTGACTTGACTCTTTGCAAAGTAGCATTGGTTCTTGACTGGCCTCCAGTAGATTAAAAATGTAGCCAATGCAGTATAGTCTGACGTAAATCAGTGTTGTTACCTACCATCAACCGCTCTTTCCTTCTTAACTCATTATTGCTCCAACTGTAATGTTTATGCAAAGCAGGATTAATGTGTAAATCTTGGACTAATTGTGTAAATTAGCATCCTTCGAACAAGCTTGATGAGTTTTTTGTAACATATCTTACTACAGTTGATGTATAATCAAAGGAGCACATTCCATTATGGATCTTCTTGATAAGGCATCGTCGGCCACCAAATTCTCCTTCCCCTACTTATACTTTATAGAGAAATCAAACTCCATCAATTTAATTAACCATTTTTGTTGAAAAACAGTTGTTAACCTTTGATCAAGGAGATATTTTAAGATGTAATGCTCAATATGTGCACTACAAACTTGGCTGGTAATAGGTAATGTCGCCACTTTTGAATCACAAAGACTACTGTGAGTAATTATTTTTCATATGTAGAAAGAGATTGTTGTTGATTGTTGATGACCTTACTAATAAAGGCTATCAGATGTTGGTCTTGTATTAAAACATTTAAAATTCCTGATCCCAAAACATCAACTTTAACAACAAAATGTTTGTTAAAATCGAATAAAATGACCCCTACTATTTTGTAGGATATAACCTCGAATAAAACGACCCCTACTTCAACAACAAAATGTTTGTTTAAATTCCAATTGGATATAACCTCTATTTTGTAGGATCTGTGGACACCCCTACTTTTGAGATAAAATGACCCAAATATTCTACTCTATCAATTGCAAAAAAATAATTGGATTTTTTTCATTTTTAATTGTATTTTTATTCAAATCCCTATATTCCACACATAAGCGCCATCTGCCATCCTTTTTTCCGATTAAGACCACAGGGCTGGCATAGACATTGTTACTATGTTGGATAACGCCACTCTTAAGATACTCTTGCACCAATTTATTGATGATATTTTTGTGATTTGGCATAACGGTAAGGTCGCTTATTAACAGGGTTGACGCCTGGAATATAGGTATTGTATGATCAAACTCATCTGAAAGGTGGTAATTTTGTTGAAATATGAAAAAAGTCCCCAAATTCAATCGACAACTTCTGAATAGGTAAAGGAATAGGTGGGGATTCAACTTGCATAGTAAGAGAGTGTGATAGATTTACTCCCAAGTTGCAAAGTTGTAACATAGAGATGTGAACTCCTCCTTCCATGGCCTTAAGCAAATTTTGCTTTGTTGGCGTTTGTCAGCACCCAATTTCATCCGGGTAAATAAAAATAAATAACATTTGTTTTGAAAATATGAAGAAATAATGATTAAAAAAAAGGGGAGAAGAAAAAAAATAGTTCCATATTTTATTTTATTTTAAAAAAAAAAAGAGGGGGATGAAAAATGTATGATTAAGAAATATGCAATTTTCTCTTGTTAGCATGTTATACTTTCAAAAAAAAATTTTTTTTTTAACAAATTCTATTTCCTAAATAAAACAAAAAAAGTATATAAAAAATGATGATGACCTTTAAGCACTTTAAAATAATAGAAGAAAAGAAAAATGTAATAATAATAAAAAAGGAGAGGAGAAATGGGCTATTTTTTTGTTTTGGCCCAATTTGTTTTTACATTAGTGATGAGTCATTATATTCCCGTATTTTCTTCCCTTTCGAACTTATTTTAATTAGTGTTTTGGGCTTAACTTTCTATTATTAATGAATTTTTATTAATTGGGCTTCATTAGGCCAATAATTAGATTTTAGTTAATTTAAATCTATTTGATCTAATTTTTTCTTATTATTAATTTTAGGACAGTTAAAGCAATTTTGGGCCTAGAAGATTGGGCTAGATGCCATTTTACAGTTTAAAACAATTTTAGGCTTGGAAAATTGGGTCAAATGTCATATTTTATTCTATACGGGTACTAACATTGGTTCACTGTTTTATTTGTCATTTTTTTTACAGATCTCCAAAAATCATTATTTTCAAAACATTATAAACTAGACACATTCAGATTTCCATAGGATCCAAAATCCTTCAATTCGGAGATAAATTGGATTTTACATAAATTATCCAACACGGGTCAAGCGCACCAGGCCGGCCCAATGGACATTCTTCAGTAATTTAAGTCTCCTAAATTCATTAGACCTCCAAAAATAGTAGAAATGGTGGCGTTTTAAAGCTAACTCAACAGGATTTCAAAGTATACCAAAATCGCTTAATTTGGATAAGTATTGAAAATATTGCACATGTTTGAAGTTCACAGACCTGCACTAAAGCCAACTTATAATGTGTTTCATGGACCAGTTGAGCCCAAACCTCAATAAAGATTAGGGTTAGGGTTATTTATATAAGAGAGGCACATCACACAACACAGATATCACACAAGGACTACATAGCCACCACACTTCCACCTTTCATCTTCTGCAATTTATATTCAAGTTTGTTTACTCTTTTATTATTATTTTTAAATTCTTGTTTCGATTTTAATTATGTTTCTTCTATTGCGTTTTCAACTTTCCATGGATAGTTAAATCTTTGTATTGATTTTCTGAGAAGAATGCAAGTATATCTTTGAGGTTTTGTTATTCAATTTCATTTCGTTTGTTCTCTTCACTCTTCATCTTCTAATCTCAGTGTTGAATTATAATCTGTTTATGCTTAATAAACCGAAACTAATATCACAGTTTGCTTAATTCTGTGTTAGAGATGAGATTATGTGATGTATGCAATGCTTAATTGTATAAGGATAATTTGGGGTTAATCTTTGCTTAGTTGGTTAATTTCATGTTGGAATAAGGGTTAAGGAAAATTTGGCATTAATCTTCGCTTAGTTGGTTAATTTCATATTGGAACAAGGGTTAAAACTAATTTGAGATTAATCTTCACTTAGTTGATTAATTTCAAATTAGAATATAATTTGGGATTTATCTTCGCTTAGTTGGTTAATTTCAAATTAATTTTGTAATCTAGGATAAGTGACACTTGCATTAGAATCAAGAAATCAATTGCATTTTAATCTGTTTTTAATCCGCATTTTTATAATCTGTTTTTGTTCGTTTCATCTAATATTTTAATTTTGAAAAACTTCCCTTTTTTTGTTATTGTTATAATTTTAAAAATTGATAAACTTTGATAAAAATTCATAATTTTTAAAAGACGATATAGAAAAGCTTCCAAGTACTACATTTATCTATTTTAATTATTTGACAGAGTACGACATCGATCAAGCTTATTCTTTAACCTAGGAGAGGTCTTTAAAAAGGGAAAAAAATAAGGGAGGGGGACACAATTTTCGAAGCCGCATTTTGGGAGTAAAAAAAATTCTGAGACAGTGTCCTGAGGTAATTCTCTCCTTGGTATTTTTTTATTTGTTTATTATTTTTCTCGCATCTTCATATTTTTTTTTATCCCCGCGGCTTGAACCTTCGCCTCCTGGAGCCCCACTCTCCCTCACTCATACCTTCCTTCCCTCTCGCGGCCTCGCATCCCAACCTTCCACTCACCACCCTTAACCTTCATCCCGCAGCCCACCACCATAGGTCCAGTCCCACCTCTTTGCATCTTCACTCTCACCATACTCCCTTGCTTCCTATTCTCATCTCCACCATCACTACCACACTCATCCGCGCCTTCACCGTAGCCACCGTATCTCCACCCTCGCATCTCACCCTCACCAAGTCACAGCCACGACCCACACAACCCCATCTGCGAAACCATTGCACCACGAACTTCCACATTTCACCCTTCTCCTAACCTTGCATCCGCGAGCCCAGCCACCACGTAACCACCACAACCCACACGACCCCATCCCTTTTTTTTCTCGCAGCTCACTGCTTCCATTTTTATTATTATTAATAATTTTTTTTTTGTAATTTTGCTTACTTTTGTTGCTAGAGCTCTGGACTGTGGCTATTTTTCTTCTTTAGATGTACAATCTGTCCTCTTTGTTTTGAACTTTTTTATTGGACTGCATCTGTGGCGGGTCGTGGGTCCTTGTGGCTGGATTGTTAATCTGTTAAGGACACTGGTTCTTTTTGTTGGATGCCAAATTACTATCATTATGCTGCTGGATTTTTGTTGGGTGGATAGGTTGTGGTCAGGTTATATGCATGTCGGCTTATGTTTGTCTTTGATAGAGACAGTCGCTAATTTCTGCATTTTGCGAGTATTTTGCTTTGAGTACATGCTTCCTGATACACTTTATCCAATTTAAGAAGCCTAATTTCGAATTTATTTTTATCGCTTTCTTCCATGCTTACGACTTTTGGCCTTTTTCTTATTTAATTTATTTATACGGTTTTTGTGGCTATTGGTTCCGTCTTCCGATATAGGATCGTCGATCTTATGCGATATAGATTATTTGGACGTCATTTTCTTTAAATAAAATTGAGGCACGGGTACGATCATTCTCATTATTATCTCCTCTTATTTTAAACAAATTTTAAGGTATGGGTACGGCTGTACGCATTATCATATCCTCTTATTTTAAACAAATTGAGATACGGGTACGGTCACTTGCATCGTCATGTCTTCTTTTTTTTAAATAAATTTTGAGGTACGAATACTGTCGCTCACGTCGTCATGTCTTCTTATTTTAAATAAATTTTGAAACACGGGTATGGCTGCACGTGTCATCATGTGTCTTCAAAACATAAAAAATAATATTTTAAACCCAAAATAAAATACAAAATTCTTTTAAAAAAATCAAAATATTTCAAAACATTAATCAACATACACATCTTTTTCTACAAAGAACTACGTAACCCCGATTTCTCATTTTGAATGAGAATACGTAGGAGCAAGGTTAATCCTTGTCGGGCCCAGAGAAACTAAAAATATCTTAGTCCATTTCTTTTCCTTTTTCCTTTTTCCTTTTTCTTTCTATATTTTCTGATTTTGGAGGAATATAAATATTTTTAAAATGACATTTAATTTTGCACATTCAACTAAGGGTGACCATCTTAGGACGGACGTTGTAGGGTGCTAATACCTTCTCTACTCGTAACCGATTCCCGAATCTGAATCTGGTTTTCGTAGACCTTGTCTTATCTTTATAGTTTTTTCATAGTTTTCCTAAATAAACTATGGTGGCGACTCCAAAACTATGATTCTGATTTTTTTAAATCTTTTTGAAACTTTGGTTCGTTGTCCCGCCGCGATTTCGGTTGCGACAAATGGCGACTCCACTGGGGAACGTCAAACCTTGAGAGTCAAACCTAATTAGTTGAGTGTGCGAGATATATTTCAATTTTAAATGTTTGTTTCCTTCTCTTTTTTCTACCACGTTTCTTCTTGATGTTTTGTTAATGTTACTAATAAAATTAATGAACTTTTGAATCTTAGGGTAAATGACATGTGTTATATCTGTTTGAGATTTTTCTGGTTATTTTGCTGGTGAGGGTTGGGTATGCATTTTCCTCCCTTCACACACACAATTAAGCGTTTCATATTGAGTGCGGCCCCATACCCGGGTCTGAGCAAGCTTAGAATTAGAGGGGTTATGTAGCAATACCGCTTGGAATGTACTTTCTGGCAGGTCATTGTGAGATCCTCAGTTAGAGTCTTTTTGCTTCATTGGTACTCACACCTTTGGTTGTTTACCGATTGTCGTGGGAAATGTTGTGAAGTCAGCCATAACTCTAGTGACTTTCTACCATTAAGATTAGGGAGCCCACCTGGTGAATATGCATGAGTTGCCCTAGGTCCTTAGATGTTACTCTGAACCATGATAAGGCACCAAGGGAGAATCTTGCATTCCTACATCCCACCTTATTTAAATTCATTCACATCTTTAAGTCTGTTCGCATTCACATTCATCCTATGATTCTTTTTTCCTGACTATTTTGGGCTTGCACAGGAAAGAAATCATATAGTAGTTTGAATATTTTAGCAAAAGGTGAAAATTCTATGGGGTCTCAAGAAGAGAAAGAATTTAATTTGCAGATAAGGGTCAAGGAAGAGAATATGTTTAGTCTAGTGGAATTGGGGCGAAAGTTGAAGACAATACAGAGGGATGCCTTTAGAAGGAAATACTAGAATTTGCTAAATCTGATGGAGGTGGAGGTACAAGGAGCAACAATTACTTCCTTGGTCCAATATTATGACCCCCCTTTAAGATGCTTCACTTTTTTGGATTTTCAGTTGGCTTCGACGGTAGAGGAATTTGAACAAATTTTAGACCTGCCTTTAGAGAACTGAGTTCCATACCAATACGTGGAACACTTTACTTCCATTTTGATGCTGGAAGGTATCATGAATTTACGACCCAGGGAGCTGGAAATTCGCTTAGAAGTTAGAAATAAGGTAAGGGGCTTCTCCCGGAGATACCTGGAGCAATATTTGCATCACTTGAGCGACACTGAGGATTGGGAGACATTTGGCGACGTATTGGCCCTCACTCTTTATAACATCATGGTGTTTCCTAATTTTGAGGGCTTCATGGACTTTGTGGCGATTGATGTCTTTGTGGCAAGCAAGACCCGATCAGAGAATCCGGTCACAGTAGTACTAGTAGACATATATGGAACGATGAACTTTGCGTATCAGAGGAAAGGGAAAAAGATCTTATGCTGCCTCCCTGCACTTTATGTATGGCTCACCTCTCGAGTATCCAATAGGTCTATCCGAGCCAGCTATCCAATAGAAGAATCATTGAGGGGAAAATTAGATGTAATGAACAGGGATGGATGGGCGCAGTTTTTTAGCTAGCTTAAATGAAGAAAAAATCAAGTGGCATCCGTCGTGGCAGCAAAGAACAAGTTTCACCTACAGCTGCAAGAGCTATCCCAATGTACCCCTTATAGGTACTAGGGGTTGCATCAACTACAATCCTGTACTAGCCCAAAGGCAGTTTGGTTACCCTCTAAGGGGGGTGCCTACACCAGATTTCGTTACTCCTCTGACAATTTATTATGAAGATGGCCATTTCATGGAGGTGCTCCAACGCATCAGGAGTGCATGGGGAAAGATATACATTGACAAAAGGCCCAAAGCTGGAAGTATGGATGAAAGAGCTAGTTATAGGCAGTGGATCACGGAAAGGGTGGAAGTAATTAAATTGCCATTCAGGATGATAAATCCTAGCTCTGAGGCAGCAGAACAGTCCCAAGATCTTATTACCGAGGAAATAGAACGGTTAAAAGTGGAGATGGAGAAGATAAGGTTGGAGAATACAAAGATGTCAGATGATCTTGAAGCTTTGTGTCACGACTATGCAAAAATCAAAGGAGAAAAGGAAGAAAATGTAACATCCTAATTCTCGGTACTTCTAAAATTTTTGTCAAAATTTTATTAATTAAATTATTAGGAATTGGGGAAAGTGACTATAGAGTTTTATGTTTGTTAGATTATTTGTGATTTTCTCGAAATTTTCCGGAATTAAAAATAAATAAATAATAATAATATATCTAAAAAATTAGATTTTGACTTTTAAAAAGCCATTCACTCTGCAAGTTCCCGTAACTTCTTTTTTCTCTCATTTCTCGCTTTCTCTCAAACCCTCCTCACTTTGAAGTTTGATTTTGAGGGGTTAATATTGATTTTTTTGAGAAACTCCAAGAGGTAAGTTTGTTTATCTCAATCTTCTCTACATTTCTACGGTTTTATTTTTCAAAACGGTGCATTTTCAATTTTTTTCCTCACTTAGCTAAGCTTGAATGGGAGTAGAAAGAGTATTATTGTAGGTTTTACACTTAGGACACTAGAATAATACTTATAATTGAAGATTAGAAGTGATTAAGCTAAAAACCCTAAGCACTCTAATTCATAAGTCACTGTTCATTGAATTTTGGGACTTGTGTTAACAGAATTAGGAATTGATATCTTCATAAAAGTTGTAGCCCTTTAAGTTATCGAAATTTAGAAACTTGTTTCACATCAAACGGATAATTGTAGCTCAAGTTATGTCCATTTTACTGTCAAGTGTTATAGCTGTGAAGTTAAAAGATTGCCCTGTTTCAACAGCCTCGGTTTTTAAATTACTGGGATTGATACGTGTGAAATTAGGACTTGATTCCTTCATAAAAGTTGTAGAAAATTATATTTCCGAAATTTAGAAATTTGTTTCATGTCAATAGCTTATGTGTAGCATGAGTTATAGTCAAATTACCAAGGCATGTTCAGAATGTTATTGTAGTTGAGCCATGTTGGAAACAACCACTGTAAACTGAAAAAATGCATTTATTCTACAGGGTATTTGAATTTATTTCCTTCATCAATATTGTAGGTAATTAAGTTATTGAAATTTTGGCTCTGACCTCATGCCAAAACAACTTATATAACTCTAGAAAATTCTGAAATACTGAACCTTGTCCATATTTGTTATTAGGATTCTTCCTACTCTAAGTGTACTACTTCCATTACTCTCTTCCACTTGTATTACTTCTATTAGCATCAATTTAGGCCCTAGAAATGATTTTATAACTCAAAGAAACATAGTCTTGAATTTTGGAATTTTAGGCTATGAAGGAGGTGAGATTTTAGGGGTCTAATATGGTTGGAATTAAGGATTTAATTGGGGTATTTAATTGAAATATAGGAGGATACTTAGAGGTGCAAAGAGGAGACCCAAAGACTTGATAGATTATTTGATCAAGAGTTGCTCTTCACCAAGTTACAACATAAGGTAAGGGGTAGGATAATTTTTATAATTCACTTTTGCTTGAAATAGCATTGAGAAGAAGCCCTTGTACTTCTAAGTTAATTAGAAATTTATTTAGAATTATTTGAATGTTATTTCTATTTTTGATGAATTTTTAAAATTTTAAGATTATGTGAATTTTATGATTTCTAAATGGAGCAACTTGAGTGTATGGAATCTTGTATGATATAAGACATCCATGAATGTTGTTTGAATCGATTGCTTAATCATTAGTAATTTTATATGTTTATTGATGAATTTAGATTGAGAATTATCCTATTTTTATGTTTAATATTATGATAATTGTTTTAAATTGATTATTGAGATATATTGTATGTATGTTATGAAGCATGATAAGTAGAAAATTATTGTGGAATGTTTTTGTTAAGAAGGATTAACATGTAGAATTACATTGTATAATTTGGTGAAATGGAGGAAAGGTGTGAGAAATGAACTATGTGAGAAAGAAAACTAATTTTTTAGATATATTAAATTGAATTTTATAATTTAATTATGAAGTGAATTTTTATATTTTTATTTAATTAATAAATATTTTTCAAAAGTATTGGAATAATTTTGATCTAGGAGAAAACAAGTAATTATATGTGAAAATGAATTTTTAATAATTTTGATGAAATTATTTGCAATTATTATTATTATTTAAGAAAAATAAATTAAAATTGAGAAAATTATGATTTTGAGTGATGGTGAATATGATGAGGTGGAAGGATGATTTGGTGAAAAGTAGAAGTGTTCTGGGCTGTTTTTGGTTATTTTGTAGGTGTTAATTTTTTTTTGGGAATGTCCAATTTACAGAGGAGATTCTGTCAATTTTTTTTAAGAAATAGCCTGTATTATTTTGAAGAAGTTAAGATGTGATTTAAGTATAATAAGCTGAAACAAAGTTGAAATAGTTATGATAAGTCATGCATCATGTTCATGAGTCAGAGATTGAGTGTATGAGGAGGATATGAAAAATCAGGGTTGGTTCCGTGCTAACCTCGGGGATGATTGAGTGTAATCGAGCTCATATGTGGCTTAGGCTCGCTACATAAGCTGTGAGACTCTCACTACCAAGCTTGATTATCCTGACTAAAGCCCCAAGGTTTCTCATGATCAGTTGAGCTGGACACGTAATTATGAGTATACTACCGCAAGGCGGTGAGAGGTTTCAGTGAAACTCCTGATCCTTCTCAAAAAAAAAAAAAGAGAAAAGAGAAAGTGGTTTTTGGATCCCCATGGTCTTGCATACTAGGATGTGTCCTAGAAAAGATTAGTGGATACATTGCATTCATAATATCATATCATTTGTGTGCTGATTACTAGTATGTTTGTATGTGTAATTTCTAATTAACACAATGTTATTTGCATGTTCTAAGTGAATATAAAGTTATCTTACCCTTTCTGTGCATGTATTGTTGTTATGAAATGTTTGCATAGGTGATTTTGAACACAACTCATCCCCGGTATCATCTCCAAGTAAAGTTTAAATACGATCACTACAAATACTAAGTAGAGGACTTGATCGGATACCACTACAGTACTACAAGAGATACTTCATCTTAGTGGACGTACGAAATATATCTCCTCTTTAGTTAGGTTGTATAGTTAGTTTGTCTGCTCTGGTCTTGTGAACCCTTGTTAGGTGTATTTTGGGATGACTTTGTGTATATTTACTATCTAGTTATACTTGATACTTATGAATGATATGTATATTAATCACTAAGTGTATGTTCTATTTAATGTGTACCTTACTTCTACAAGAGTGTATTGGTAATCAAATACTAAGAGGAACCAATAATAAGTAATAAATCATAATAAAGTGAATGTTGGTATTAAAGGTGTCACAGAAAACATGCAAGCATACGAGAGAATCCTGATAAAGCAAAAATCAGAAAAAGAATACACTTTCAGGATCAAGCAAGATCTTGCTGCAGCAAACACTGAACTAGTGATGAGAGTGCGGGAAAGAGACGATGCATTGACAGTTGAGCATCAGTGGAAGCGTCTTCATGACGGGGCAAAGAGGGATAAGAAAGAAGCACTAAGAAAGTGATGAGATGCGCAAATCCATATCAACCTCTTGGAGCAACAAATGAGGGAGATGGCCGTAACATGCGAAGATAAGACGAACAAAGAGCATTGGGAGGCAATGGAGATGGAAGAAAGGTACCGAACTGTGGTAGCGTGAATGGAGAATCTCATCATTGAGCAAGGAGATATAGCGCGACATTGGAAAAATAGTTTCTCGCAACTCGCTGCCCTAGCCAACGGGGCGATCCATGGCATTCCCCAGATGTTGTGTGATGCTGAATCTGTAATGCCATTTTTTAACCAGCCCAAGGAGATCAAGGACTTTATTAATCATTGTAAGGAGTTAGTGGGTAGGATGAACGACTTGATCCTTAATGCCACGGATTGATTGTATTTTTGGGACGAATGTACTAGACCCTGTCTCTTTAGAGGATGAGTAGACATTTCATAGGATATGGTCGAATCCCATGTTAACTTCCACCATTAATGCCAATATATTCATATGACTTTATGATTTCTAGCTGATTTTTGTCATCTTCACTTTTCTTATCGCATTTTTCTAATTTATGTTAATAAAATAAATAATAGGGAGGAAGTGACTAACGGCTAAGCCACCGCGACACCCCTATAGGACCCGAGCCAATCAAAGGAGGATGGAAGAATGGGAAACTGCACAAGAGGTGATGAGGGCTGACATTAATCAGCTGAAAGACCAGATGGGCCAGATCCTCGAGGCACTGAAGGCCCTCAAGAACTCGGATGAAGCTCTTCCCCCTCCAAGTTTCTTCCCCGGTCATTCAATGGCACTGTCCGGTAGCGCCCAAGTTCAACAGTTTCCTCAATATGGCCTACCCCCTGGTTATACTCTTCCCATTGTAGGGTACCAGGAGGAAGGCATGGCCGCCTTTGCCAGGGCCTCCGCGGACGTGGTTGAGCCTTTGCCAAATACACAAGAGCCACTTCGGGCCTCTTTTCAGGCACAGGAATCTACAACTTATGTGCCTCCAACCCACACTTTGGGAGAAAGTATGGAAGCTGCCCCAGATGGGCCCCAGATGAATATACCGCAGAAAGCTATGTGTGTAACGACATGAGGTAACGTAGGGATTGCAAATGAAGCCTCCGTACCAGACTAACAGGCATGAGGTAACCACTCAAGTTATTGAAGCCATGGAAAAATTTGATGTTTTGGAAGAAAGGTTGAGAGCCATTGAGGGCGGAGGGTTTGGTTTTGGCGACGCCGCTGGATTATGTCTTGTGCCAGACATCATGGTGCCTCCAAAATTCAAAGTGCCAGATTTCGAAAAATACCGAGGGAACACTTGTCCTAAGAACCATTTGACCATGTACTGTAGAAAAATGGTAGCCTACGCGCACGATGATAAGATGCTGATCCACTTTTTTTCAGGATAGCTTAGCCAGTGTGGCTCTCAACTGGTACATCCACCTCGAGCCCACCCGTATTCGTTGTTGGAAGGATCTGGTGAACGCATTCTTAAAGCAGTACCAGTATAACATTGACATGGCACCCGATAGGTTGCAATTGTAGAGTATGGGGAAATGTGAGAAGGAAACTCTGAAGGAATATGCCCGGAGATGGAGAGAGGTGGCAGCACAAGTGGAGCCTCCGTTACACGATAAAGAAATGATGACTATGTTTATTGACATATTACAATCTCCGTTTTACGAGCACATGATAGGTAATGTCTCGTCAAACTTTGCGGACATCGTCATAATTGACGAAAGGGTTGAGGTCGGCCTAAAAAATGGGAGAATCGTACACACCTCATCTACATCTCCAGCTGCAAGAAAGACTGGACACAATCTGGGGAAGAAGAAAGAAGGTGAGGTGCACACAACGTCTTCTGCATCTGCTTGGGTTAGGCGAGCCCCCGTCCACTATGGGCAGGACTACCAACAGTCTACATCCCAATTTCCCTCTGTCATCAACTTCATGCTTGTTTACCGCCCATAATCCTAACAAGCTGCGCATCAGGTACAAGCCACCCAGGGTCCGTCCTCCCAATCCCAGCCTGTGAAGATTAATTCGAATCTCCAAAATGGTTTGAGCCGCAATTCAACCCCGAAGAGGAACTCTGGGCAAGAAAAGAACTTTGTGCATTTCACTCCCATTCTGGTCACTTACACAGAGTTTTTGCCCAATCTTCTGCGCAATGGTTTGGTTTCCGTTTGCCCTTTAAAGCCTGCACAACCCCCGCCAAATTACGATGTTAATGCACAATGTGAATATCATGGTGGAGCTGTCGAACACTCCACCGAGAGATGCCTTGGCCTTAAGCATAAGGTACAAGCATTGATTAATTGCGGGTGGTTGAGATTCCAAGAGGACAAGTCCAATATTGAGAATAATCCACTAACAGGACATGGAAGTGCTTTCACCAATGCTGTAGGGGGTGAAGACAAATACCCATTCGTGAAAAGGGCAAGTAAGATTAAAACCCCGAAAGGTTTCATCTTTGAGAAGCTACACGAGTACAAGATGTTGCACCAGAGGTATGTCAAAGGAGAGGTGTGCGGCCTTCATCCAGGAACAAAACATTCTTTAGAGCATTGTTCAGAAGTCGAGAGGATATTACAATGTCTCATAGACACCCATAAAATCCAGATCAGTAGTGCGCGGAAAGAAGGGGAGGTGTTCATGCAAACGGGCGGGGAGCAAGAGTTGACGTTGCCAAAACCGTTAGTGGTCCTTTTCACTAAAACTTAACATCCACCTCTATCTCAGGGAA
The DNA here is from genome assembly GCA_963425845.1 of Sphenostylis stenocarpa. NCBI lineage: Eukaryota > Viridiplantae > Streptophyta > Magnoliopsida > Fabales > Fabaceae > Sphenostylis > Sphenostylis stenocarpa. The sequence goes on from OY731408.1 coordinate 7,617,615, forward strand.
GGCAACCCATTGTAATTCAAGTACCCTCCCCTTTCCCGTACAAGAGCAAAAAGGCGGTCCCTTGGAAGTATGGCGTAAATGTGTTAAAGGAGGGGAGGACGAACAACACCCTTTATGCCGACACCTCAGGGGTCAATAATATCTCTGGCATAGGGGGTGTGACGAGGAGTGGTCGTTTTTTCTCACCACCTAATATGAGGACGACAGGAAACCAGGAAGGAAATGTCCAGGCTAAAAAGGTAGCGACCGAGGGCGAAAAAGAATACCTAATAGGAAAGGCTATACAGGGGGATGTGAAGCCAGAAGGAAAAGACGTTAAGACGAGAAAATATGTATCCGATGAAGAAGCTCGTGAGTTCCTTAAATTTATCCCACATAGCGAGTACAAGGTGGTCGATCAATTGAATTAAATGCCAGCCAAAATCTCTACTCGAGCTATTGATGCATTCCGCCACTCATAGGAAGCTGTTGATGGAGGTCTTGAGTAGTGCTCATGTGGAGCAGGGAATATCACTAGATAAATTTGAAAGGATTGTTAGTAATAGCCCCGCCAACAATTACCTCACTTTTACTGAGGAGAAGATCCCAACCGAGGGAAGAGGACATAATAAGGCTCTACATGTCTCTGTCAAGTGCCTAGACCATGTCATTGCACGGGTACTCATCGACAATGGCTCATCTCTGAATGTCATGCCAAAAGCCACACTCGATAAGCTGCCATGCGGGGAAATGCATATGAAATCCAGCACTATGGTGGTAAGAGCGTTTGATGGAAGCAAGAGAGAAGTGATGGGAGAGATGGAACTACCGATTCAGGTCGGTCCGTGCACCTTCCAGGTTACCTTCCAAGTAATGGATATTTTACCCGCATATAGTTGTTTGTTGGGACGACCATGGATCCATGCAGCCGGGGTTGTGCCCTCCATGTTGCACAAAAAGTTTAAGTTTGTAATGGGGGAAAAATTGATCATAGTCTCCGGGGAAGAAGACTTACTGGTGAAAGGGCCATTGTCTACCAAAAATATTGAGGTGACCGAGGAAGCTTTGGAAACATCATTTTAGTCCCTAGAAATTGTGAACAGTGCATATGTAGAACCGTTCCAAGTCAAGCCCCATTCGTCATGTGCAGCCCTGATGGTGGCCAAAGTCTTCTTAAAAAATGGATTCAAGTACGGGAACGGGCTCGGAAAGAATAATCAAGGTTTGATGTTCCCCTTGGAGATTCCAGAAAACAAAGGCAGATATGGCTTAGGGTACAAGCCTACCAGGGAAGATAGAAAGAGGGTGATGGAAGAGAGGAAGGAGAGGAATCTGGCCCGCTTGGAGGGACATGAGCCAAGAATTGGAAGGATCCCCATCTGTGATATTAAGCAGAGCTTCCGCAGTGCTGGGTGGGTGAATACCGAACAAGTGGCAACTACCGAGGAGGGGGTCGGCGATGCAATCTAAAAATTTTTTTGCCCATGTCCTCCGAGTATGGAACTCAATAATTGGATGGCTATAGAATTACCCATGGTGTTCAGTACTGACAAAATGTAATCTTTTGTTTTCAAACCCATTAGCTCTGCCCAAGGCTTTGGGATTTATTTTCTTTTTGTACGGGCTCACCTTCAACTTTTAGTGTCAACAATAAAAAATTCATTTCATTTTTAAAATCGTGTTTACTACTGTTTGGTTCATGTCTTTCTCTTGCTAAGAATAATCAAACCTGACAGCAAATCTTGTGAAAATAACGATGTCGATACCCTGTGCCTTGACTTGTTGATTCCTACAGATAATACGAAAGGGGATCTTGAAGAAGATTGGGAACCACCTCCGAAACTTGTGAGAATAGTAGAACAAGAATCCAGGGAGATAAAACCACATCAGGAGGACCTAGAGGTAGTTAACTTGGGTAATGAAAAGGAGAAGAAAGAAGTAAAGATTAACACCAATGTCAAAATCGAAACGCGCAAAAGGCTTATTGGTCTGTTAAAGGAGTTCAAGGATGTGTTTGTGTGGTCTTACCAAGACATGCCTAGATTAGATCCCAGTATAGTCCAACACAAATTGCCATTTAAGCCTGAGTGCTTACTTGTCAAACAAAGGTTGAGAAGAATGAAACCTGAGATGTCCTTGAAAATCAAAGAAGAAATGATGAGACAATTTGAAGTTGGATTCTTGGTCGTAGCAAAATATCCCCAATGGGTTGCAAATGTCGTTCTGGTATCGAAGAAGGATGGGAAAGTTCAAATGTGCATCGATTATCGGGATTTGAATCGAGCAAGCCCCAAAGATAATTTCCCGTTGCCCTATATCGACATGTTGGTTAACAATATTGCACAATTCTCAATTTTCTCGTTTATGGATGGGTTCTCAGGATATAATCAAATCGCTATGGCTCCCGAGGACATGGAAAAAACCACCTTTATCACTTTATGGGGCACATTCTGCTACAAGGTGATGTCATTTGAGTTGAAAAATGCTGGTGCGACTTATCAAAGGGCAATGGTGACATTATTCAATGATATGATGCATAAAGAAATTGAAGTGTACGTAGACGACATGATTGATAAATCTAGATCCGAAAATGAACATATCACTAACTTAAGGAAGTTGTTTGAAAGATTGAGAAAGTTCAAGCTCAGACTAAACCCGGCAAAATGCACTTCGGCGTAAGATCGAAAAAGTTGTTGGGGTTTATTGTCAGTGAAAAAAGGATAGAGGTAGACCCTGACAAAGTACGAGTAATTTTGGAAATTCCCATTCCGCGTACGGAAACTGAAGTTCGAGGGTTCTTGGGTAGATTAAACTACATTGCTAGATTTATCTCCCAATTAACCACAATGTGCGATCCCATATTCAAGTTGTTACGTAAAAGCCAACCGGTCCAGTGGAATGAGGATTGTCAAGAGGCATTCGATAAAATTAAACAATACTTGAGGGAGCCTCCAATACTCTGTCCACCAGTGTTAGAGAGACCACTCATTCTGTATTTGACAGTGTTGGAAGAATCAATGGGTTGCGTCCTCAAGCAACATGACAAAATCAGGAAGAAGGAGCATGTCATCTACTACTTAAGCAAGAAATTCACTGGTTGCGAACAAAGATATTCTTTCTAGGAACGAACCTGTTGTGCACTAATGTGTGTTGCTCATCGACTAAGGCAATATATGCTTTGTCATACTACCTGGTTGATATCTAAAATAAATCCAATCAAATATATCTTCGAGAAACCGGCTCTCACAGGCATAATAGCTCGATGGCAGATGCTACTATCAGAATATGACATCGTATATGTCACACAAAAGGTTGTCAAAGGAAGCACCATAGCTGAATATTTGGCTCATCAACCCCAAGATGACTACCAAACTATGCAACCTGAATTCCCCGACGAGGGTATCCTGACCCTGTTTGACGAAAATAGAGATGTGAGCAAGGGAAACAAGTGGAAATTGTTTTTTGACGGGGCTTCTAATGCATTAGGGCACGAGGTTGGCGCAGTGCTCATATCCCCAAAAAACAAATGTATACTGATGATGGCAAGACTATGCTTCAACTGTACTAATAATATTGCGGAATATGAAGTGTGTGTCTTGGGTATTAGAGCATCCATAGAATCCAAGGTAAAGGTATTGGACGTATACGGTGACTTAGCTTTGGTCATTCACCAGTTGAAGGGAGAATGGAAAACTAGGGACCCTAAATTGATCCCTTACTAGGCATACATCAAAGGACTGATGGAGTATTTTGATACTATTGTACTCCATCACATCTCGAGAGAGGACAATCAACTGGTGGATGCCTTGGCTACCCTATCTGCGATGTTTGAGTTAACCTGAGAGGAAGAATTACCATTGATCAGGTTAAGGAGCCGTGAACAACCTGCATATTGTCACCTCCTTGAGAGAGAATCAAATGGCAAGCCGTGGTATTTTGATATCAAGCGTTACCTACAAGATCAAAAATACCCCGACTCAGCGTCAGAAAATGATAAGAGGACGTTGAGGAGGTTGGCCTCGCGTTTCATATTAAACGCAGATGTGTTATACAAAAGAAATCAGGATATGATGCTTCTCAGATGTGTTGAGGCAAGGGAAGCAAATCAGCTGATGAGAGAAATCCATGAGGGCTGCTTCGGTACTCATATGAACGGGCATGCCATGGCTAGAAAACTCCTGAAGGAGAGTTACTTCTGGTTGACCATGGAAAGAGACTGTTGTTTACACGTAAGAAGATGCGATAAGTGCCAAGAATATGCCGACAACATCAATGTGCCACCAAAACCATTGAATGTTTTGATAGCACCGTGGCCTTTCTCTATGTGGGGAATAGATGTGATCGGAGCCATAGAACTGAAAGCCTCCAATGGGCACCGCTTCATTCTGGTAGCAATTGATTATTTCACCAAATGGGTGGAGGTTGTGTCGTATGCCAATGTAACAAGGAACGTTGTGTTAAGGTTTATCAAGAGAGAGATAATTTGCAGATATGGGTTACCCAACAAGATCATCATAGACAATGCTACCAATTTGAATAACGAGATGATGGCAGAGTTATGTGATGGTTTCAAAATTGAACATCATAACTCTTCTCCTTATCACCCTAAAATGAATGGGGAAGTGGAGGCTACAAACAAGAACATCAAGAAAATCATACAGAAGATGGTGGTGACATATAAGGACTGGCAGGAAATGCTTCCCTTTGCTTTGCATGGGTACCATACTTCAGTTCGAACATCGACGGGAGCGACCCCTTTTTCGCTCGTATATGGGATGGAGGCAATACTGCCTTTCGAAGTGGAGATTCTTTCTTTAAGGGTATTGATGGAAGCCCAATTAGAAGAGGATGAATGGACTCAAGCCCGTTTTGACTAGCTCAATTTCATTGAAGAAAGGAGACTGACAGCTATCTTCCATAACCAACTCTACCAAAGGAGGATGAAAAAGGCCTTCGATAAAAAAGTCATTCCGCGAGAATTCAAAGAGGGCGACTTAGTATTGAAGAAAATCTTGCCAATTCAAAAGGATTATAGAGGGAAGTGGATGCCAAACTATGAAGGACCGTATGTGGTAAAGAGAGCTTTTTTCGAAGGAGCCCTGATCCTCACCAGAATGGATGGGGAAGAGTTGCCACTGCCGGTCCACTCCGACACAGTGAAGAAGTTCTACGCTTGAAAGCTTAACCGTAATGCTGGAAGTTCCTAGGAGAGCCTATTGACATCGTCTATTTTCAGTGATTAGGCTGGGACTTGACTTAACTAGTTAGCTTCTACTATCTACCCCATAAATAAGATCAGTCTTACCCCAAAGTTTGTCTTTATCCCATTTTTTTCTTATCACTATGTCCTTAAAATTTACATTTGTCTATGATCACCATGGGTTTAGTTCACAAGGCATGCAATAATTCGACCTTCGACAAAGCGAGTCCTAAAGGGGTGTCGCAAATAAAAAATAAAAAAAATAGAAAATGACGACAAATGAAAAAAAAATTTCATCTTGAGTTAATTATTTCTTTTCAACAATCATCAAATTCATCACATTTTAAAATAATTTTTTTCAAAATAATTTTCAAAAAAAAATGGAAAGTTCAAAATTTTTGAAAAAAATAAGAGAATAGTGGTGGGGAATGTCATGTGATTTCTTCGGTCCAATGCCTTAATAAAAGACGATAAGTCGACATTTTCCTTTGAAGTATTCATAGATGTGATGCTTGAAACCCTTCAACCCATCCATCCTTCCTTAAAATAAACGGATTTGCTTCAGTAAAGTTCACCATTGCCCAGAGTAAAGTAACCTCATTCTGAAGCAACTCCATTGAATTTATCTTGTTTATATATATATAAAAAAAAAACAGAAAGAATAGTCCGCTAGACTAAAAACCTGTAGGGGCGATCTAGGAAAAAAAAGCAAGACAAAAAAATAAGGAAAATAAATAATAAAAAGGCAATTCATGTCGAAAGTCATCAAATTTTGTTATAGGATCAATCTTTAACAATCGTGATTTAAAGTGATGTGTGATCATGTTTCTTTATCCCAAAAAATATATAAACAGTATCCCTTGCTGTCCCTTTTGAGCCAAACAAAATATATTTTTCTATCAAATTACCCCTAAATAAGGATTTCTCATATTAAAAGTCAACTCATTGTTACATCAAGTGCATTTAACAGTTGACATTCAACAAAAAAGGAAGAAAAGAGAACGAAAGAGAAAAGCACAAAAGAAAAGAAAAGCAAATCAACCTCCAAGAAATAGGATGAATTCAGAGTCTTGAAGCATCTTGGAAAAAAAATAAAAAAAGAAAAGGAAAATGTTGGACAAATCAAACATTGGTTATAAATGTCGCATAACTTGGGTTGACAATCCTTGTTTTAAATAACCTGCAAACACTATTTTGAGCCTTAATACCCTTTTTTTCATAGCCATTAACCCATAGCCACGTTACAAGCCGAATAAAAATCCACACTAATTAAGGATTGGTTATCTGATTTTTGCAACGCTTGATCCTATGATAAGTTTTCTTGACTAACGACATGACTGCTAAAAAAAACACACACAAAAAAAAGAAAAAAAGCAAAGTTCTTGAACTGTCTTAAACAGTCGATAAGCCAGGTGAAGGGGCAATCTTGTCGCTTTTGCCATGCCATCGCCAAAATGAGGGGCAATCCTACCTATCACACCCTCCTTCTAGGGCAATCTTCTTCATTTCTATCATAACTATCAAATGGAACAATCCTTATACTATCCTACAATTACCTTGGGATCAATTCTTCCTATGTTTGTCACCTTCCACCATCAAAATAAGGGCAATCATGTCCATCTCTTTCCTACCACTGCTATAATGTGGCGCAACCCACATTTTTCCCTAACCTTTTGTCATTTAGCTTCACTACAACTTGAAACTAGGGCAACATTTCCTGTTTCTGTAACTTCACCTTATGCAGTTTTTTCGTTTAAGGAATGTCAAAAGGGGAACCTTCCTACATAATTTATATCTCCAACTTCCTTCAAGCTAATCAACTTTGCCAAATAAGTCATATCTCCAAACAACCAGTCAAGCAGACATCTGATTCTTCAATGTTTCAAAAGAAAATGTCGATTTGGCCATACTTCAGTCATTGCATTAGGCTTTAGGATTTGCAATGTCCCCCCCCCCCCCACTTGCATTCTCTAAAGTAAATAAAATGACAACTTTTCATGGATTTGATGATTACGAAGGGAATAATCAATTCAAAATGCTTGCATTCGTAAAAAGTAAAAAAATAAAAAAAGAGAAAAGAGAAAAGAAAGAAAGAAAACAAATAAACATAGTGTTTTAGCTTTCCTATCATTAACATGCATTATACATCCCTATTTCTCATACAGGCAACCATACATCCATATTGGCATTTATATCAATCACATGCATCCTTGCCTCTTATTTTGGAATCTGCATCAGCAACATGCATCCATCAACCCATACAGTCACATTAACAATAACATTAATCAACCACATGTGTCCATGCATCCTTATCTACATCAATAACATGCATTTACATTGGCTTTTTACATCACCCATGTGTTCATACATATATTAAATGTTATCCACGCCTTCTCACATTTTGCATTGGCACCACCATGCATCCGTACATTCAAATCAGCGCATAAATCCATGCATCCCCACTGGCTTGACATATACGTGCATCCACACATCCTCATCCCTCATATCAGCATCTGCATCTGCTTGGCACCTGCATCAAAGTCCAGTCCAACTAGAACCTACATTAAGTCCTGGCATCTGCATTAAAAAGTCCAGTTTTCCTTGGCAACATCAAATATCCATTTTCAAATAGTTCGGAATGATGATCAGTCCCTTCCACGGGCGATCTATACATCCTTTTTCAAGTAGTTCGGATTGACGGTCAATCCTTTCCACGGGCGACCTAAACATCCATTTTCAAATAGTTCGGATTGACGGTCAGTCCCTTCCACGGGCGATCTACACATCCATTTTCAAATAGTATAGATTGAAGGTCAGTCCCTTCCACAGACGATTTATACATCCATTTTCAAGCAGTTCGGATTGATGATCAGTCCCTTCCACGGGTGATCTACACATCCATTTTCAAATAGTACGGATTGAAGGTCAGTCCCTTCCACAGGCGATTTATACATCCATTTTCAAGCAGTTCGGATTGTTAAAAAAAAAGAGGCTGAGATCAAGAGGGGGGGTGAATTGATCTTTGAAAGATTTTCGCAATTAACAGATTATATATTTCTCAGATTAAGATTTCAGATCAGTTCTTGAATCACACAATAAGCAATCAAAAATAAATGCAGTCACAGAATTAAATAAGAGAAAAGGTTTAGAAAGATATCACCAAGGTTTATACTGGTTCACCCAATCCCAGGGCTACGTCCAGTCACCAGCCAAATTTCAGCTGGGTTCCACTAGATTGAATGTTTTACAGATTACAACCTTAATCACACACTCAATCTACCACAAGAACCACAATTCCAGTTCTTGCACCTAACCTTTCACCAAGAACCAAATTCCAGTTCTTGACCTACCCTGCAGCCAAATTCCAGCTACAGAAACCAGTGCCCATAATTCCATGCACCAACAATATAATTAAAGAAAGTAAAGAAACAAACAGAAGAACCTTAAAACGCTCAAACCAGTTTTATGCAGTTCTGCAATATGTGTTTCTTCTCCAAAAGAATGCAATTTGCCCCAAGAAAGAACTTTGATGAACTTCACAAAAACTAGCGTGATTCTTTCTTGAAAGTATCACTTTTGATTGCTTGATTGATTGCTAAAAGATGTATATCAGATGATGTATAAAAAGTTCAAGCAACTCTGTTTATATAGAAGATTTTCAAAACTGCTGGTTTAATTAATCTGTTAAAATAATCTTTTAATCTGTTAAAAGTCTTGTTTTAATCTGTTAAATCTTCTTTTAATCCATTAAAACGTTCTTGATTATTTTCCATATTTGTTTTAACTGATACAACAACGTTTATATCAATTAAAACTCTTTGTAAAAAATCTTCTAATTTGTTTTAATCGATTGTTTCGTGTTTCAATCGATTAAAATACTGTAAAGCTTTCTTGTAAACTTTTCCTAGTGATTTTAACTGATAAAATTATGTTTTAATCAATTAAAACACTAAGTAAAAATTTTCTTAAGTTGATTTAATCGATTGAAACGCAATTTAATCGATTGAAATAATTCTGATCGGTCATAACCTAATTCAGATCGATCATAACCGGTTCTGATCGGTCATACCTCAATTCTGATCGATCATATTTGGTTCTAATCGGTCATAAACCCATTATGATCGGTCAAACAGTACTCCAAGTGGTTTTAATCGATTATTTCGAAGTTGTATCGATTAAAATACTGCCAGAACACTTCTCTGAACATTTTAAGTGATTTTAATCGGTTATTTCGAAACTGTATCAGTTAAAATACTGACTGAAGGTTTTCAAAACTTCCTTTAATGAAATCAATCGATTATTTCGAAGTTATATAAGTTAAAAACCTGTTATAAAAGTGTGAAGAACATTTTAGTTGATAAAGCTTATATGCTATTAGTTAAAATAGTTGATTAAGAAAGCTTTTATCAAAATACTTTGGTTTTGACCGTTTAATCGCTTTTAGAGGCATTTTGCAAAATCTTTTAAGTGAAGATACCCCATGCAGCAAAAAAGATAAAAATGATTATACCTAAGCAGAGCTGCAGACACACTAATCCTACTACTCTTTAATCCAAGTGACCTTTTGACTGCCACAAAGTTGCCTTTGACTTCATTCTTGACTTCATCAAATCAACAAGATCTTTGCCAATGTAATTCAATAAGATCTTCATCACTTTCAGTCTCCCCCTATTTGATGAAGACAAACATCACTTTGAAAAATAACTCTGCAGAAGAAGTCACTTGATAAAATAGATTAGTGAGTAATAAAAAATTAATCAGTTTATTCATTTCTCCCCCTAAATTGCTGCTCTCCTAAAGAATTATATCTCCCCCTAAATTGATCAGAAGTAAAGCAATTATTTCTCCCCCTTTTGACTTCATCAAAAAAATAGGGAATAGAGGAACAATATGATGCATGGTATGTAACAGGTCTTAGATTTTGAAAATAGGAAGAAGAGAAAAAAAAATTTTGATACGATACTTTACTCATGTAAAGACCAATCAAAGTTGATTCAAACTTATCTTCATTAACACGTCTGTAATGAATACAATTAACACGTGTAAAGATAAGGGAACCACGCTTTAGTAGCATGTTCCAAGAACAGTTATTAACTAAAGCCTTTAATTTTTCTTCCCAGAGTAAAAATCGATTAAAAACAGGACACAATCGATTAAAAAGTTCTTGTTAATGATTTTAATCGATTGAAATAAAGTTTTAATCGATTGAAACAGTGATGAAATTTGAAAGTTTAAAACATAAGTTGATATAATCGATTAAATCGACATTTAATCGATTAAAACAGTAAAGAAAAATGTTGTATAAGTGCTTTTAATCGATTTAAAATTTGTTTTTATCGATTAAAACAACCAGTTTTGAAAAACTAAGAAATGTTTGATGCATCTAAAATGCCTAGTTCAGTACGAATTTTGTAAAATCGATCACGAGCAAGAGGTTTTGTAAAAATGTCTACTAGTTGTTTTTCAGTTTCTATAAAGAAAATTCACAATCACCTTTCAAAACATGATCTCTAATGAAATGATGTCTGATTTCTATATGTTTTGTCCTAGAATGTTGTATTGGGTTTTTAGTTAACATAATGACACTAGTATTATCACATAAGAGAGGAATTTTTCTGAGAATTAAACCATAATCCTCAAGCTGTTGTTTGATCCAAAGAGATTGAGCACAACAACTTCCAACTGCAATGTATTACGCTTCAGCTGTAGAAAGAGCAACACATGATTGCTTTTTACTATGCCAAGAGATTAGACTGCTTCCAAGGAGATGACAGGTGTCATCTGGTGCTTTTCCTATCAAGCTTACAACCTGCAAAATCTGAGTCAGAGTATCCAATTAAGTTTAGTTTGGACTCACCAGGATACCATAACCCAACATTTAAAGTTCCTTTGAGATATTTGAGGATTCTTTTTGCAGCAGTAAGATGAGATTCTTTTTGTGCAGATTGAAACCTGGCACACATACAAACACTAAACATAATGTCAGGTCTACTTGTTGTTAGATATAGTAAAGAACCAATAAGCCCTCTATATTTTGTTTCATCAACAGGTTTTCCTTTTTCATCAGAATCAAGATAGCAATTTGTGGACATTGGTGTTGATGCTTCTTTACAATGTTCCATCTCAAATTTCTTTAAAAGTTCTGTGCAGTATTTTGTTTGATGAAGAAAACTTCCTTCTTGAAGTTGTTTAACTTGTAATCCAAGAAAATAGTTGACTTCCCCCATCATAGACATCTCAAATTCTCCCTGCATATCTTTGATGAAATCTTTACATAAAGATTCATTAGTGGCTCCAAATATGATGTCATCAACATATACTTGAACCAGAATTACATCAATATTTAATTTCTTTAAAAATAAAGTTTTGTCAACCAAACCTCTTTGATATCCCTTTGAAATGAGAAAAGTACTTAACCTTTCATACCATTGTCTTGGGGCTTGTTTGAGACCATACAATGCTTTCTTTAATCTATAAACATATTCTGGATGAATATGATCTTCAAAACCAGGTGGTTGAGTAACAAAAACTTCTTCATTCAAGTAGCCATTTAGAAAAGCACTTTTGACATCCATTTGAAATAACCTGAAACTTTCTATTGAAGCATAAGAAAGTAAAAGTCTAACAACTTCTAATCTAGCAATTGGAGCATATGTTTCATCAAAATCAATTCCTTCTTGCTGATTATAACCTTTAGCAACTAATATGGCCTTGTTTCTAGTGATTATACCATTTTCATCCATTTTATTCCTAAAAACCCACTTTGTACCTACAATATTTGCATTATCTGGTTTTGGAATTAATTCCCATACTTCATTTCTTGTAAATTGATTTAATTCATCATGCATAGCATTAATCCGAGTTATTATCCTTTAATGCATCGGATATGGTTTTTGGTTCAACTTGTGATACAAATGCCATGTGATTGCAAAATTTATTTAAAGATCTTCTAGTGGAAACTCCCTGATTTATTTCACCAATAATGTTGTTTATTGAAAGATTTCTTGGAGTTTTCCAATCTTTGGGCAGCTGTTCTTCAGTTTCTTCAATCTCTTCAACCTGTTTTTGAGAAACTGATGATTCTGGCAGTTTTAACTGATACATTTTATCAGTTAAAACATCATCTTCTGTACTATATTCAGAAATATTCTGCATACATGGGTTAGTCTCATCAAATATAACATGGACAAATTCTTCTACAGTATTTAGCCTTTTGTTAAAGATTCTATAAGCATGACTATTGAATGAATATCCCAAGAATATACCTTCATCTGATTTGGAATCAAACTTTCCAAGATTTTCTTTTCCAATGTATAAGACAAAAACCTTGCTTCCAAATACTCTAAAATAGTTTATGTTAGGCTTTTTACCTTTGAATAATTCATAGGGAGTTTTCTTAAGAAAATGTCTGATTAAAACACGGTTTAATACATGGCAAGCAGTGCTAACGGCATCAACCCAAAAATATTTTGGTAATTCTTTCTCATTGAGCATTGTCCTAGCTAGCTCTTCAAGAGAATGGTTTTTCCTTTCAACTACACCATTCTGTTGAGGAGTTCTAGGAGCAGAAAAATTATGCTTGATACCATGTTTATCACAAAATTTATTGAAATTTTCGTTTGAAAATTCTCCCCCATGATCACTTTGAATACAAGAGATAAAATAGTCTTTTTCATTTTGAATTTGTTTCGCAAATTTCTTAAACAAATGGAAAGTATCAGATTTTAATTTTAAAAATAATGTCCAGGTAAATCTTGAGTAACCATCTACTATAACCAGTGCATATAGATTACCTCCTAAGCTCATAGTTCTAGAAGGACCAAAGAGATCCATGTGCAAAAGTTCAAGAGGTCTAGATGTTGAAACAATATTTTTTTGTGAAAAAGAATTCCTTACTTGTTTCCCCTTTTGACATGCATCACATACTTTGTCTTTCACAAACTTAAGTTTAGGTAAGCCAACTACAAGATCTTTAGAAATCAGTTTATTTAGATGATTCATATGAATATGAGCTAACCTCCTATGCCACAACCAAGAATAATTTTCTTTAGAAATCAAGCAACAGTTTTTAGCAGAATTAGTATCTAACATGTAAATATTGTTGATCCTCTTACCGGTAATCAGTACTTGTTCTGAATCTGATTTGATTATTTGACATTGATTTTGTCCAAAAACAACTTTGTGTCCTTTATCACAAAGCTGACTAATACTAATCAAATTATGTTTTAAACCTTCAACATATAACACATTGTTAATAATACCTGATTTGTGCATTTGATGTCACCTATTCCAAGGATTCTTCCTTTGTTATTATCCCCATAAACAACAGTCCCACCATTCTTAAGTTTTAACTTGCAAAATTTTGCAATATCACCTGTCATGTGTTTCGAACAACCACTATCAAGGTACCAGAGGTCTTCAGTTTGTTTTGCCTGAAAAGAAATTAGTAGTACAAAATGATACAGAATTCAAATAAACAATTAATTTTGTACTAGAAGTGAAATTTTAATCGATTAATTGGATATTCAATCGATTAATCAAGTTCTGGAGAGAATATATCAGAATAATAATCGATTTAAACGAGGAATAATCGATTAATTTCTGTCCTGTTAATGATTTTAATTGATATAAATTCATTTTAATCGATTAAAACAGTTAAACTGGATTCCAGAGAACATTTTAATCGATTAATTCGTATTTCAATCGATTAAAACTGTACAAACAACTTTTCTGGTATTCTCTGTAAGTGATTTTAACCGATTCAAATAGTTTTATATCAGTTAAAATACTCAGTCCACGAATCCAAAACCAAATTTGTTGTTTTGAATACCAAGGGACTTCCAAATTTTGTTCCTGCAAAACAGATTAGGCAAATTTCTGGTACCCTTTTTTAATTACTGGGTCCAATCATGTTATTTGAAATGGCTTTTTAGGTATCCACTTCATTTTACCTTTAGGAATAACATATTTCTTAATTTTGCAATATTTCATAGAATGACCTTTCTTCATGCAGTAAAAACATTTAACAAATGGAGATGACACAGATTTACTATATGTAAAATAGTTTTTAAGTACTCTAGTTTTCTTTCCAATGGGAGGTGTAAAACCTATTCCACCACGGTTAATAACTAATTTTTGAGAGTCAAGTATCATATCAAGACTAGTCTTTCCTTTTGCTAGTTTAGATGCAGTCTTTATTAAATATGTTACTTTCTCTTGCAACTCAGGACAATTTTTACAATCTTTAACATTACACATGCAATCAAAGTTATTACCTATATCCGAATTTTCATTTTTGATTTCTTCATCAACTATTTTCTTTTCAAGAAGAGTGATCTTGTTTTCTAATAGATTATTCATACTTTTTAATCTTTTGTTTTCAGTTTCTAATCTTTTAGCTACATCATGCATTTCATAAAAGGCATCACTACTAGAAAACTAGTTTTTTTCTGCCAATTTTCTTGCAAAAAATTGTTTAAATTTATAGAAAACTTATTTGTTGCAATTTTTATCAAAATTTTGCAAAAATATTCCCATGAAAAATGAAATTTTTTAGTAGTGCATCTTGTAAAGAACTATAGTTCAGAGTATTTGTTGAGTCAGAACTTACACTGGTTATTGGAGAATCCAAATTGACCATTAAGCATGTCTCTGTAGTTTCTTCATAGGCCATTTCAAGGGTTTTCCACATTTGTGCAACAATTTGACAATGTGCTATCCTGAAAAAATTATTTCTGTTAAGTGCAGATATGGTGATATTTTTGGCAATACAATCATCTTGGATTAATTTCTTTTCACAGTCATTTAAGCTACACCAATCTTTGTTAAAAATATCAGTTTCTTGTTCAATGCTATTCCAAACATTTATACTAACAGATTCAATAAAGATCTTCATCCTAATTTTCCAAAATGGATAATCTGTTCCACAAAACAGTGGAGGTCTATCAATATAAGCACCCTCAAAAAATTTATTTCCAGCCATGGATCGAAAGACTTGAATAACTCTCAAGAACCTTGCTCTTGATACCAATTGTTAGAAAAAAAGAGGCTGAGATCAAGAGGGGGGGTGAATTGATCTTTGAAAGATTTTCGCAATTAACAGATTATCTATTTCTCATATTAAGATTTCAGATCAGTTCTTGAATCACACAACAAGCAATCAAAAATAAATGCACTCACAGAATTAAAGAAGAGAAAGGTTTAGAAAGATATCACCAAGGTTTATACTGGTTCACCCAATCCCAGGGCTACGTCCAGTCACTAGCCAAATTCCAGCTGGGTTCCACTAGATTGAATGTTTTACAGATTACAACCTTAATCACACACTCAATCTACCACAAGAACCATAATTCCAGTTCTTGACCTACCCTGCAGCCAAATTCCAGCTACAGAAACCAGTGCCCACAATTCCAGGCACCAACAATACAGTTAAAGAAAGTAAAGAAACAAACAGAAGAAACTTAAAACGCTCAAACCAGTTTTATGCAATTCTGCAATATGTGTTTCTTCTCCAAAAGAATGCAATTTGCCCCAAGAAAGAACTTTGATGAACTTCACAAAAACTAGCGTGATTCTTTCTTGAAAGTAGCACTTTTGATTGCTTGATTGATTGCTAAAAGATGTATATCAGATGATGTATAAAAAGTTCAAGCAACTCTGTTTATATAGAAGATTTTCAAAACTGCTGGTTTAATTAATCTGTTAAAATAATCTTTTAATCTGTTAAAAGTCTTGTTTTAATCTGATAAATCCATTAAAACGTTCTTGATTATTTTCCAGATTTGTTTTAACTGATACGATAACGTTTATATCAATTAAAACTCTTTGTAAAAAATCTTCTAATTTGTTTTAATCGATTGTTTCGTGTTTCAATCGATTAAAATACTGTAAAGCTTTCTTGTAAACTTTTCCAAGTGATTTTAATTGATAAAATTCTATTTTAATCGATTAAAACGCTAAGTAGAAATTTTCTTAAGTTGATTTAATCGATTGAAACGCAGTTTAATCGATTGAAATAATTTTGATCGGTCATAACCTAATTCAGATCGATCATAACCGGTTCTGATCGGTCATACCTCAATTCTGATCGATCATATTTGGTTCTGATCGGTCATAAACTCATTCTGATCGGTCAAACAGTACTCCAAGTGGTTTTAATCGATTATTTCGAAGTTGTATCGATTAAAATACTGCCAGAACACTTCTCTGAACATTTTAAGTGATTTTAATCGGTTATTTCGAAACTGTATCAGTTAAAATACTGACTGAAGGTTTTCAAAACTTCCTTTAATGAAATCAATCGATTATTTTGAAGTTATATCAGTTAAAGACATGTTATAAGAGTGTGAAGAACATTTTAGTTGATAAAGCTTATATGTTATTAGTTAAAATAGTTGATTAAGAAAGCTTTTATCAAAATACTTTGGTTTTGACCGTTTAATCGCTCTTAGAGGCATTTTGCAAAATCTTTTAAGTGAAGAAACCCCATGCAGTAGAAAAGATAAAAATGATTATACCTAAGCAGAGCTGCAGACACACTAATCCTACTACTCTTTAATCCAAGTGACATTTTGACTGCCACAAAGTTGCCTTTGACTTCATTCTTGACTTCATCAAATCAACAAGATCTTTGCCAATGTAATTCAATAAGATCTTCATCACTTTCACGGATTGATGATCAGTCCCTTCCACGGACGATCAATATATCCTTTTTTCAAACAGTTCGATTGACGATTAGTCCCTTCCACGAGCAACCTATACGTCCTCTTTTTGTCGTAGTTCTTAAAACCAGAACGAAATTATTGTTTCTATCTTTACTTATCTTTTACTATGATCATACGAAAATTAAATTTTCATATTATTTAGTAAAAGCTAAGTAAAGAGGAGCATTGTCCGCACCCAATTTCGATCTGGGTAAATAAAAATAAATAACATTTGTTTTGAAAATATGAAGAAAGAATTATTAAAAAAAGGGAGAAGAAAAAAAATAGTTCCATATTTTATTTTATTTTATTTTATTTAAAAAGAGGGGATGAAAAATGTATGATTAAGAAATATACAATTTTCTCTTGTTAGCATGTTATACTTTCAAAAAAAAAATAATAAGAATAAAATTTCTTTTTTTTAACAGATTCTATTTCCTAAATAAAACAAAAAAAGTATATAAAAAAATGATGATGTACTTTAAACACTTTAAAATAATAGAAGAAAAGAAAAATGTAATAATAGTAAAAAAGGAGAGGAGAAATGAGCCATTTTTTTGTTTTGGCCCAATTTGTTTTTACATTAGGTTTTTTCTTTAACCCAAGAGAGGTCTTTAAAAAGGAAAAAGAACAAGGGAGGGGGAAACAATTTTCGGAGTCGCATTGGGAGTAAAAAAAATTCTGAGACAGTGTCCTGAGGTAATTCTCTCCTTGATATTTTTTTATTTGTTTATTATTTTTCTCGCATCTTCATTTTTCTTTTTTGATCCCCGCGGCTTGAACCTCCGCCTCCTGGAGCCCCACTCTCCCTCACTCATACCTTTCTTCCCTCTCGCGGCCTCGCATCCCAACCTTCCACTCACCACCCTTAACCTTCATCCCGCAGCCCACCACCATAGGTCCAGTCCCACCTTTTTGCATCTTCACTCTCACCACACTCCCTTGCTTCCTATTCTCATCCTCCACCATCACTGCCATACTCATCCGCGCCTTCACCGTAGCCACCGCATCTCACCCTCACCAAGTCACAGCCACGACCCATACGGCCCCATCTACGAAACCATTGCGCCACGAACCTCCACATTTCACCCTTCTCCTAACCTTGCATCCGCGAGCCCAACCACCACGTAACCACCACAACCCACACGACCCTATCCCTTTTTTTTTTCTCGCAGCTCACTGCTTCCATTTTTATTATTATTAATAATTTTATTTTTTTATTTTTTGTAATTTTGCTTACTTTTGTTGCTAGAGCTCTGGACTGTGGCTATTTTTCTTCTTTAGATGTACAATCTATCCTCTTTGTTTTGAACTTTTTGTTGGACTGCATCTGTGGCGGATCGTGGGTCCTTGTGGCTGGATTGTTAATCTGTTAAGGACACTGGTTCTTTTTGTTGGATGCCAAATTACTATCATTATGCAGCTGGATTTTTGTTGGGTGGATAGGTTGTGGTCAGGTTATATGCATGTCGGCTTATGTTTGTCTTTGATAGAGACAGTCGCTAATTTCTGCATTTTGCGAGTATTTTGCTTTGAGTATGATGCTTCCTGATACACTTTATCCAATTTAAGAAGCTTAATTTCGAATTTATTTTTATCTCTTTCTTCCATGCTTGCGACTTTTGGCCTTTTTCTTATTTAATTTATTTATACGGTTTTTGTGGCTATTGGTTCCGCCTTCCGATCTAGGTTCGTCGATCTTATGCAATATAGATTATTTGAACGTCCTTTTCTTTAAATAAATTTGAGGTACGAGTACTACCATTCGCGCGTTGTCATTTCCTCTTATTTTAAACAAATTTTGAGGTACGGTCGCTGGTGTCGTCATGTCCTCGTCATGTCCTTTTTTTTTAATAAATTGTGAGGTACGGATACGGCCATTTGTGTCGTCATGTCCTCTTATTTTAAATTGAAACACGAGTATGGTCGCACGCGTCATCATGTGTATTCAAAACATTAAAAATAATATTTTAAACCCAAAATAAAATATAAAACTCTTTAAAAAAATCAAAATATTTCAAAACATTAATCAACATACAAATCTTTTTTTACAAAGAACTACGTAACTCTGATTTCTTATTTTGAATGAGAACAAGTAGGAGTAAGGTCAATCCTTGTTGGGCCCCGAAAACTAAAAATATCTTAGTCCATTTCTTTTCCTTTTTCCTTTTTCTTTCTCTATTTTCTGATTTTGGAGGAATATAAATATTTTTAAAATGACATTTAATTTTTCACATTCAACTAAGGGTGACCGTCTTAGAACGGACATTGTAAGGTGCTAATACCTTCTCTACTCGTAACCGACTCTCGAACCTGAATCTGGTTTCCATAAACCTTATCTTATCTTTATGATTTTTTCATAATTTTTCTAAATAAACTATGGTGGTGACTCCAAAACTCTCATTCTGATTTTTTTTTAAATCTTTTTAAAATTTTGGTTCGTCGTCCCGCCGCGATTTCAGTTGCGACAACGTTTTTAGTCGTTTTGTAGGTGTCCTCATAAAACATGTTGTTTTCCATTGACTTTAAATTCCACAGTGAGGGTAGAAAAATTCCATATGATATCTCCCAAGGTGACCAACCATTCAACTCCAGGGACCAAATTGTAACACCCTAATGGAATAAGAAATATATTAGACATGAATGTTGTCTGCTGGATTTGCCACGAAAAATTCTTTACCACATATGAAATGGTAACTTTATTGCCATCAGCCACTGTGATCGTTAAAGGATCGCGCTCCTCAATCAAATAACCAAACCTCTTGGTGGTTTGTATATCCAAGAAGTTGTGAGTGTTGCCACTGTCCAGCAAAATATGTAAAGGGTGTTTATTGAAATACTTAGTAACACGCATGGTTCCAAAATTGGTTACCCCTGTCAACCCACTTACATATATTTGTGGTTCTAAGATATCTTCGTGTTCTATAATCTCATGATCCAACTGCTTTTCTTAAAGTTCCATACCATGTATTTGTAATTTATTGTGGGAAAGACCATGCTCTGGAGTATAGTGTTCATCACAAAAATAACATAAGCATTTGGCCTTCTTTCATTTATGAATGCTGGAGTTAAGGTTAGATTAAGGCAGATTGGTTTACTTTCCCACTATCAACAAGTTTAGGCGAAACATACTTACTGAATGGAGAGGTGTAGGACCTAATAGACATTTAGTCTTGGAGAAATTCTAAGAAGAATCCATTGTTGTAGATGAGTTCGCGGCTTCATTCATCTTAACCAAAATGAACGCTCGTGCACTGTTTGTGGTTGAAACATTTGAACGAGTATTTGAATATTCTTCTTTAATCCTCCCAAGAAACAACTGATGGTGTAATCCTCTTATAGATTTAATTTGTTAATAATGGAGTGTAGACCTCAAATCTTGCCCGACCTCTAAATAAAGACCAGAAGACCTCCTTTTCGAAGATGGATGAAGCCTAAAAAGCCACTAGGAGAGACTATTAGGCCCCCATACTAGGATAGGAAGGATTTTCCGTACGAAAATAAGTTTTCTCGCCTCTTTGGGACGAGACCGCCGTCTCGCCTCAGGCAAGTGGCGAGACCGCCGTCTCGTTTGATGAGACGGCGGTCTCGTTGCGAATGGCGAGACGGCGGTCTCGCCATCCGCACAGGACGAGACGGCGGTCTCGACCCTATCAGACGAGAACGGCGGTCTCGCCACTGTCAGGCGCGAAAACCTATAAATAGGGGCCTCCCCCCCCTCATTTCCACACACCTCAAGCATTAGCTCTGCCTTCTCTCTAAAAACTTCTCTCTAGAATCCCTCCGACGCATTTCCGAAGTTTCTGAGTGTATTTGAGAGCGTTTTTCGGCGTCTAGAAGAGTTTCCGACGTCTTGTAGAATGAAGGGATGCCAAAAAGCACCCTCTTTTTCAAGAGAAATATAAAAAGCTTACTTCGGAGGTTTAATTTCTTCCTCTCTACTTTTAACGCTTTAATTTTAATTATGCAATAGATTATGACCATGTAGTCATCACTTTAAATTCCGCATAATAAAAAGGGAAAAAGTATATTTTCCGGTTTATTTATTAACAGTAAAAGCTGACCTATCATAGGGAACCCGAAAGGGGCATCGTAAAGGGACTAATACTCCCTTTACACGTAACTAACTCCCTTACCCAACTCTGGTTCTAATGACCAAAGTTGGTTTTTGAAAACCAACGCCTTTTAAAAACCTTTTCCGATGTTTCTGGTAAAAACATCGGTGGCGACTCCATAGAACCCAAAATAAATAAGTCCTTGGGTTAGCTCGGTTATCGGACAACCCAATGACACCTTTTCGAAAACCTCGCCCCTAGGTTAGCCTGGTTATCGGACAACCTAAAGGCGTTGTAACCACCCATAAAAAACGCGAAAAATAAAAAAGGGTCGAAAAAACCATCGCGTCGCTCCGACCGCCTCTTTTTCAGACGGCGACGACAGATGACGACTTCACTGGGGAAGCCTCGAGAGTTGATCCCATTTAGTGATGAGCCGGCTTAAATAATAAATAAACCAAGAAAATAACACTTTTGCCCTTAACTTGTATTATAACATGTTTTAATGTTTGACTTTAATAAATTGTTGTTTGTTTATACTTACGCAATTGCTTGAAATATAAACTGCACACAATCCCTTGCACACAACAGTTCCCCCTATACCCGGGGGCAAGTGAGATAACCATAGGGAGTGGGTGGCAGGTACGGTTCGCTGTAGTGAGGGCCTTGAGCCCACCAGTGTGATCGGAAACCACCACTCAAGGTGATAACCTTCCTCTTTTGGCAACAAGACTGACTATGACCTTAGTGCTAAGCATGGTCGGACGGCTGGAGAGTGGGGACCCTATAATGGGGGCACCTTGGGGGCCTTAGCCTGGTGAGAACAGTTAGAACCAACCCTTGTCAATGCACTTTTCTGCAGGAAAACCCTACCTCGTAAAAATGAAATCTCGCCTGTTCGGGGATGATCGAATTGTGTGTGCATATGCTTGTTGCATTTGTCTGTTGCATAGCATAAACAAACAACAAAAACAACAAAAACCAAAATATATTTTTCAAATAAACACCCTTATCTCGGACAGTCTGCCTTTTAGCTAGCCTGGTTTCAGGTTCTTTGTAAGCTAAGTAGCCACGCAGTTCCGACAGAAGAGATAAGGGACGTTAAATATTATTTCGCATAAAGCCACATTTTATCTCGGACAGTCTGCCTTTTAGCTAGCCTGGTTTCAGGTTCTTTATAAGCTAAGTAGTCACGCAGTTCCGACAGAAGAGATAAAAGGTTATAAAATAAACAAACAAATAAAAAATAAAATCCATTTTTCCAAAGTCTGTAAATAAGACCTGGTCCAAAAAATATTATACTCATAAAACATTCATATAGATAGTTTATTCTTCCAAAATAAAAATACGCAAACATCATGTAGAAAAACATGATAAATAGAAAATAAACACTCACATACATTCAAATAAGCATCCATTTCATCAAAAATGCATTTTGATTTTAGAAATGGAGGGGACAAGTAGGCAGACAAAGAAGGTGGACATTCCCCGTTTCCATACTGAGAGGTTGGAACGGCTAAGCACAATAATGTCATCGGAGGTCCGCGCCGACTTCGAAAAATCCTATGGACGGATTTTAGACCTCCTAAAGATATGTGTCGATCAGGTGTTCCTAAGGGCACTAATCCACTACTGGAATCCAAATCTGCGATGTTTCGAGTTTCCGCAGTTCGACTTGGTGCCCACCCTAGAGGAGTATGATACCATGTTGAAGCCACGAAGCATATACTCCCGCAACACCAGTCGCTGCCCTTATTCAGTTGTCATTCCGCCAGAGTACCCTGATAAAGAAGGGGAACACCCAGGGTTTGAAAGTAACGATGTTAGAAGACCACCTGTCCTACCTGGCTGAACGGACAGAGTGGGTTGCCTTTAACAAAACCCTGACACTCATAATTTTTGGAACAGTCTTGATCCCCTTCCATTTCGACACAATAGATCAGGTCGTCATGGACGCCTTCTTCACCTGGGACATGAATTCGAAAGTCCCCTGCCTACTATTCTTGCTGACACCCTGCTCTCGGTGGAATTTTGTCACCAGAAGTAGGGCAAAATACTTCGTTGCTGCTCTTCATTGCTATTTGTGTGGAGCGCCACTCACCTGTACGCCTCCAGTCACATGGGGATATTCCCCGACCCTTTGAGAAGTTTCTCCAAGATCCCCCTCCAGCGTCGTCTGACCTCAGAATGGAGGGATGAGTGGGAACGCAAGGACGCCAACAGTATATCCTAGGTCTGTCCTTGGTTCCGACCCGGCCCAGTTCTCATCAGATGTGGGGACTATCCGAGTGTACCCTTGATAGGACTCAGGGGCTGCATAGCTTACTCACCTAAAGTAGCTATGAGGCAGCTCATGAGGACCCAAACTACCATTTCCCGAGGGGAGCTCGGAGGACTGTGCTTCTTTGGAGACCCATGCACCATCGCCAACTCACTAGCTGTGAGAAAAGCATGGGAGAGGCCAGTCTACATGGGAGACAGAGAGCTAGGAAAAGCTCGGGTGGCTGTCACCAGTGACTATGAGCATTGGAGAAATAGAAGAGGAGTGGCTCAATCATCCACCACACCCACTACGAGTGCCAGAAATGAAGGGCTGCAGACTCAAATCGACGCCTTGACCCAGAGGATAGAGATCATGGGAGCCCAGATGAGGGCCCTTGAGGAAAAAGAGCAAGAATCTATCCTCACGATTGATGGTCTGCGAAGGCAAGGCAAGAAAAAGAATCATGAAATAGAGCGCCTCAAGGACCAATGTGCCGACGCTAACGAACAAGCTATCCGAACATCCAAAATTGCTAGAACCAGTTCGGATAGCCAACTGCAAGAAATAACCGCCAAAACGGCACACCTTGAGGCCGAATCAGCTAAGCAGGCTCAAACGATCAAGGAGTTGTCGGAAGGGCTCCTCAAGGCTCGGTTAGACATCCGCCAAGAGCGAGAGGCCAACAGGAGACTCACCAAAAGTCTCTCTGAGCTACGCCACAAAGAAAAAGAAGGGCTAGCTCAGTATAGCCAAGTACTTCAAGAGAAAGACCGAGCCGTTGAAAAACTCGATGAACTACAAGCCTTGGTCGTTCATCAAGAGGCGAAGATCAAAGAGGCTCAACAATACAGTGAAGATATGAGCCAGGCGGTCCACAAGCAAAGCGAAGCACTTGTCCGTCATGTTCGGGAAGCTGAAAGGGAACTACAGAGGAATCAAGACCCTCCTGTGGGTTTCTTTAAAGTTTTCCGCTTTTGCCAAAAGTTGCTTCGCAGTATAGAATAGGGGAATGTACACCTTTTTGAATAAATAAAATTCCTCTTTTTGTTCAATAACTGTCTACTTGCATGCATGAGCATTCATTTGCATATTTAAATTTTCCCTCCTTCACGCCTAATAAACAAGATAATAAAAAGGGAGGATTAACTAACACGTCTTCCAACTCAGAAGAATGGAGAGAAAGCCACTCCTAATAAAGCTCACCCCAACGGTCGAATCATCGCAAGAGGAAAATAAGCCTCGGCCGTTGGTCCTCAAGAGTAAAGAAGAGGGGGCAAGGACGCCAGTACGACTATTTATGCTACGTCCTTTCCCCTACGAAACAAATAAAGCTGTACCGTGAAGATATGAAGAATCTTCACCAATAAAAGAGGAAATAACAAACATAGCCGGCATTGGGGGCACAACTAGAAGTGGAAGAATCTACTCCCCCAAGGACACACAAGAAGATGTCCTCTAGAATAAAGGAAAAAATAAAAAGACTGAAGAAAAAAAAGAAAATAAAGAATCCAAGGAGGAGACAGAGGAATTACTCCAGTTTATAAGGCATAGTGAGTATTCCATTATAGACCAGCTCAACCGAACACCTGCAACGATCACGTTGATATCTTTGATAATGAGCTCGGAACCACACAGAAACGCCCTGCTGAAGATCTTGAGCGAGGTGCATGTACCTCACACAATATCCCAAGAAAAGGTTGAGAGGATCGTCGGTCACATCACGGCAAACGATCACCTCACCTTCACAGAGGAAGAACTCCCCCTAGAGGGGTCAAACCATAACAAGCCCTTGCACATCTCAGTCAAGTGCAAGGAGTACCTCATCGTCAAAGTTCTTGTGGATAACGGGTCATCCTTGAACGTGATGCCCAAGTGCACACTGGACAAGCTGACTATCCAAGGGACCCGTCTACGCCCAAGCAGCACCATCGTTCGAGCCTTCGACGGATCTAAACGAGAAGTAGTGGGGGAAGTTAATTTGTCAATCCAAGTCGGACCCACTATCTTCGACGTCGATTTCCATATAATGGATATTACTCCAGCATATAGTTGTCTCCTTGGCAGGCCTTGGATTCATGACGCTAAGGCAATACCTTCAACGCTCCACCAGAAAGTCAAGTTCATAGTGGGCGACAAACTGGTCACGGTCCAAGCAGAAGACGATATCCTGATCAGTGGACCGTCCGCCCAACCTTATGTGGATGCGGCCGAAGAGGCCCTTGAAACATCTTTTCAAGCGCTCGAAATTGCCAACATAGAGCGACTTCCCAAAAACACAAAGGTAGCCCGCATGATGTTGAAGCATGGTTACCATCCTGGCCAAGGACTGGGGGCAGATTCCCAAGGCATGAGGGAACCCCCGGAATTCAAAGACAATCCTTGCAAGTATGGCCTAGGATATGACCCTACTAGGGGCCGAGCAGAAAGGAGAAAAGGGAAGTCTCCCCTCCACACACTCAAGCAAATTTTCCGAAGTGGAGGGGTGCAAGCGTCAAGAGCCACTCTAGTCATTAGGAAAATTTTTTCTTTGTTTAAGGGATGTAAACCCCATGATTGTTAGAGACTATCCCCTGGGGCGAGCCCGACCCCCGGGCATTTTAGGGCACATATTCCCTTATTAATTAATAAAGAATGATTCTTTCTATCTGCTTCTCTTCTTTCTACTTCTGACTAGACCACGTGAATAACCCTGTCTAAGTAAACATAAAAAAGAAGAAGAATAAAAAGCGCTTCCAAGTAATCAACATTTACCATTGCTATTGCCATCAAGCTAGTTGATTAGAGGCACATAAGAATAAGGCTTCACCTCACCCATAAAGAAAGTCATGTTTCGCCAATACTGTGAACAAAAAATAAATCCACAAAAGAAAAAGCCCAGAGAAGCCAAAGGCCAAAGAAAAGGGCAAATTACCCGGTAGGAAACCCACTAAGGGGGCTACACAAAAGATAGGGTCGACCCGGTAGGATACCCGAACAACAATAAAGGGTAGCCTAGGCAAAAGTTAGGGTTACAAATAAGGTCCGCTAAATTTTACAAAAGAAGGAACCTAGACAAAAGTTAGGGCCAACACACAGTATCCTAGTTCGAAAACCCAAAGGGCGATCTAGGGAAATCAGCTAATCATTTAAAAAGCAATGGAAATAAAACCAAAGAGCGCAAATACAAAAAGAAAGGAGGAATGTTTGCTTAGACAAAGCCTAAACACCCAGGCTTAACCTTAACCAGCCATTCTTACAGAACCCTTTTATCAATAAAAATCAACCCTCTAAAACACAAACCATTGATTTTTACCCTTTTACTTCTTTTCTCTTGACCCTCACGACAATATTCTAATAATTAATTTGGGAATATGGAGGCGTATAGTCAACAAAAGGATTGAAATCCCTAAAGCAAAGAAAGAGGGACACTACGTGACAAAAGGTGCTCTACAAAAGAAAAAGAAGAAAAAGAGAAAATAGAGAAAGAAAGAAATTACCCTTCGGTCACAAGAAGTCCGGTATGGTACAGCCAAAAGTAAACGCAACAAGTCAGGAGGTACTCAGCGCAACGAGACACGTTGGTTAAATCCTTCTGAAAGCTTAATCAAAATAGGCATTATAGGACATCAAAACATAAAAACATTGCATGCATAAAATGTTTTTGAACCAGGTCCTATTTTCTTTTCAAAAAAAAAAAAAAAACCTTCCGTAAATCGAGACCGCCGTCTGGTTATCCCAGACCACCGTCTGGTTATCCCAGACCGCCGTCTCGGTTACCCTCCAAGACGAGAACGCCGTCTCAACCCACCAGACCACCGTCTCGACTCAGGCGAAAACGAGACCGTTGTCTCGCTCGACGAGACCGCCGTCTCGTTAAGCCCAACGTCGAGACCGCCGTCTCGATGGACCGGACCGCCGTCTCGATTTGGAGGAGACACGAGACCGCCGTCTCGCCTTCCCAGACGGCGGTCTCGAATTGAAAAAAAATCCTATAAATAGGGGGCGCGCTTGGGGGGTTTCTCACAACTCTCCTTGCCTCTAGAACCTCCCTTTCTCAACTTTTGCTCTCCCAAGCACCCCATAGTCAAAATGTTTGGCAGAAGCGCTTCTAGAAAGAGAAGGAGCACCGCTGGTGCCGGCAGTTCGCAAGCACCGCCACCCCAAGATCCTTCGCAACTATCACCGCGAGCACCAGGCCCACCTTGACAACATCCGGACCTATGCGTGGCACCCGATGCTCGAAGCCGGACTTCAGCCTCCTGGCGAAGTCGGATGGGAGGACGACGTCCGGGCCCACATTGACAAGCATCGGGTGGGGTTTTCCGCTGCAGCCACCACCCACACATGTGTACCCACGAGCGGTACTAGAATTCTTGGTCTCGGTCTCCTACTCGAGGTCCCTCCACGGTCCCGGCCTGCCGCCCACTAAGATGGTGACCTACTTCATGGGTGGAAGTTACCGGGCCACCACTCTCGACGAGTTCAACATGGCCATCGGGTTCGTCCGGCCCGAGGACACAGTGACCCAGGAATACCGGGAGGCCATCTGCTCCCGGCCCACCAACCTCACTGCCGCCGAGATGTGGAACGAGCTCACTGGAGCCACCATGCTGCCCACGCTGATGAGGGGCTCCGCGCTGCCCCCAGCACTCTACATCTGCCACAAGCTGCTGGCAGGAACCATCCATGGGAGAAAAGAGAGTTAGGGCAAGGTCTCCCTCCCTGACCTCTTCGTACTTTATTGCATGAGCCAGAAACGGCGCTGCAACCCCGGCTACTTCTTCCTGAGAGCCCTCAAAGACTTCAGGAACAGATCAAC
This sequence comes from Sphenostylis stenocarpa, assembly GCA_963425845.1. NCBI lineage: Eukaryota > Viridiplantae > Streptophyta > Magnoliopsida > Fabales > Fabaceae > Sphenostylis > Sphenostylis stenocarpa. The sequence goes on from OY731408.1 coordinate 7,645,612, forward strand.
GATGGCCGTTCTTGTGGCTCCCCTCATCACTCCCCTAGCAGAAAGATGGGGGTGCCCTGGCCGGGAAGAGCTGGCCCACAACCTGCGACCCGAATCCATCGGCGGGTCAATCTTGGTCAGCATGGAAATGCTGATCCGCAGAGGGACCCAGCTGGCCTTCCATCCTACACTGGATTTCGCACTAGATCTCCAAGGGCTGGTGGCAATGCAGGATATCCCCACGCCCCCCGAATTCCAGCAGCAACAGCAACAACAACCACCACCGTACACGGACGATTTCGCCGGTATGAACTGCAACGTGAACGATTTGCGCCGGCAGCTCGACCAAATGACGGTGCGGCAAGAGACCTACCATACCCGGCAAGAGGAGATGTACCAGCATCAGCAGGTGATGCGGCAGGAATGGACGACATTCCAGCAAGAATACTGCGACGAAGTCCGAGAGCAAGCGGACTTCCAATATCACGTCTACCAGCAATTCGCCCGCGGATCATCTCCAGAAGATAGCCCTTAGGGACGATACTTGCCTGAACAAAAAGTGGTTGTAATAAAATTTACCCATAAATAAAATTTTATTTCGTGCATCTCTTTGCCGCCCTTTGCAAAAGCTAGCGTAACGAGAAAAAAGCTTAAAAAGGAAAAAGGCATACGCTCAATAAGAAAATCCAAAATCCTAAATCGCGAGAAAAAAGAGATAAAACCGCGAGAAAAAAGGCAGGATCTCAACCAATAAAATTTCGACTACCAAATCAAAGTTGAACAGAAAACAAGACTCAATCCGACCAGCCAGCAAGAGTCGGATAGTCGCCACCAAAAGTCAAAAACAAAAATCCCCAGCAACCAACAAAGCTGGATGAAACACAAAATCCTCGGTACAACCCGGATGACCATTCAAAGAGGTCCAAGAGCATCTACCGACAAACGGAAATCACTCCCCAAGGAGTGTCTGATGGGCGCATGAGCTACCCGAGCAGTAAGCCGCCACCACCACCAGTCCTACGCAGTGGACTGTACCAGCCTGATAGGGGGTTTATACCTATCAACCTGCGCACGCGTTGCGCCTGATCTGCGCTCGAGCCGGATCAGTAAGTCGCACTACCACCCTGATGGGGGTTCATGCCCATCCGGTCCCACACAACGGATCGTACCAGCCTGATGGGGGGTTCATACCCATCCAGTCCCACACAACGGACTGCATCTACCAGCCTGATGGGGGGTTCATACCCATCAACCAAAGGATCGGCTACCGTCAGAAGGAGTATCCTGAGGTTTTACCACGTGTCCACCAAAGGGATCGGCTACGTCAGAAGTAGTATCCTGGAAGTGCACGAACACCGAAGTTTTCCCCAGAAGATCACTCGCCGCAAGACAGAACATCTGAAGGGCAACCGGGCAAGAGGGTCAACTCTTTTACCTTCCTGCCAATCTGTCTGGAACAACAGACCAACAGTTGACTAGTCAGGTAAAGGGGGGGCAGCTGTAGACCCCAAATCTTGCCCGGCCTCCAAATAAAGACCAGAAGACCTCCTTTTCGAAGATGGATGAAGCCTAAAAAGCCACTAGGAGAGACTATTAGGCCCCCATACTAGGATAGGAAGGATTTTCCGTACGAAAATAAGTTTTCTCGCCTCAGGCAAGTGGCGAGACCGCCGTCTCGTTTGATGAGACGGCGATCTCGCCACTTGCGAATGGCGAGACGGCGGTCTCGCTTCCCCAGACGGCGGTCTCGCCACCTGCGAATGGCGAGACGGCGGTCTCGTCATCCGCGCAGGACGAGACAGCGGTCTCGTTGGGCGAGACGGCGGTCTCGACTCTGTCAGACGAGAACGGCGGTCTCGCCACTGTCAGGCGCAAAAACCTATAAATAGGGGCCTCCCCCCCCTCATTTCCACACACCTCAAGCATTAGCTCTGCCTTCTCTCTAAAAACTTATCTCTAGAATCCCTCCGACGCATTTCCGGAGTTTTTGAGTGTATTTGAGAGCGTTTTTCGGCGTCTAGAAGAGTTTCCGACGTCTTGTAGAGTGAAGGGTTGCCAAAAAGCACCCTCTTTTTCAAGAGAAATATAAAAAGCTTCCTTCGGAGGTTTAATTTCTTCCTCTCTACTTTTAACGCTTTAATTTTAATTATGCAATAGATTAGGGCCATGTAGTCATCACTTTAAATTCTGCATAATAAAAAGGGCAAAAGTATATTTTTCGATTTATTTATTAACAATAAAAGCTGGCCTATCATAGGGAACCCGAAAGGGGCGTCGTAAAGGGACTAATACTCCCTTTACACGTAACTAACTCCCTTACCCAACTCTGGTTCTAATGACCAAAGTTGGTTTTTGAAAACCAACGCCTTTTAAAAACCTTTTCCGATGTTTCCGGTAAAAACATCGGTGACGACTCCATAGAACCCAAAATAAATAAGTCCTTGGGTTAGCCCGGTTATCGGACAACCCAAGGACACCTTTTCGAAAACCTCGCCCCTAGGTTAGCCCGGTTATCGGACAACCTAAAGGCGTTGTAACCACCCATAAAAAACGCGAAAAATCAAAATGGGTCGAAAAAACCATCGCGTCGCTCCGACCGCCTCTTTTTCAGACGGCGGCGACATGGAGTTAAAAGCATCATAGTATTCATGGACAGTAGATGTTTGATGCAACTGTTGACAAACAAGTATATAAATAAAGCACTCTGTATATTATCACTTGATGTGTGTGTAATGAGTGATACATGATCAATTTATAGGCCTTTGGATATGGTCTCTCAACTACGTGCATTTAATACAACTACTACCTTTCAACTACATACATTCAATACAACCACTATCTCTCAACTACATACATTCAATACAACTACTATCTCTCAACTACTACCTCTATAACCACTACCTCTCAACTACATGCATTTAATGCTTACCTAACAAAATCCCCCCATAAACTTAAATGTTTTTCTTGTCCTTCATTCCAAGCATCTTGTTGTTCTCGAATAGAGTGATTGACAGTGGCTTCGTGAACATATCTGCAGCTTGTGTCCCTTCATTACGAGTCGAGCTTTATATCGCTCAACTTCTCCTTCAACATTTGTCTTCTTCTTGTACACCCATTTTACGCTGATAGGTCGCGTTCCTTTGGGAAAATCAGTCAGCTCCCATGTGTTGTTGTGTTCTATTGCCCTGATCTCCTCGTCCATTGCATTTTTCCACCTTTTCTCCTACACGGCCTCTTCAAAACTTAAGTCTTCTGAATCTGCCAAGAGACATACAACATGCACTTCGTCAGTGGAGTTGTATATATCTTGTAAACTTTGCGCTCTGGGCTGTAGAGGTTCATCTTCTTCATCAGAAGTCTCGTGATCTCTCAGAGTATGTGGTGTATCAACTTCCGAGCTTCTACTTCCTATGGACTCCTTCTCCGGGTTGTTCCAACTCCACTCGCTTTCTTCATCAATTTGAACATCTCGACTCATGATGACCTTCTTAGTTATTGGGTTAAACAACTTGTACACCTTGGTTTTTTCATCATACCCAATAAACACGTACTTTTTGCTTCTATCTTCGAGCTTGGTCCTTTGTTGAGCTGGAACATGACCATAAGTTATGCTACCGAACACTTTAAGGTGAGACACACTCGGTTTTCTTCCACTCCAAACTTCTTGCGGTGTCTTCTCATTCAGCTTAGCATGTGGACATCTATTTTGCACATAGATGGCACATTGCACTACTTCTGCCCAGAACTCCTTTGGCACGTTTTTGCTTCTCAACATTGTTCGAACCATGTCAAGAATGGTTCAATTCTTTCTCTCGGCAACTCCATTTTGTTGGGGTGAGTATGGTGCTGTCAGAAATCTCCTTATCTCTTGCTCCTCGCAATACTTCATGAGTTCGGATGAAATGAACTCGCCTCCTCGATCAGACCTAATAGATTTGATAGGCATGCTAGTCTCTTTCTCAACCATTGCTTTAAATTTCTTGAACACCTCAAACACCTCAAATTTCTCCTTCAAAAAATATACCCAGGTTTTTCTTGAAAAATCATATATAAAAGAAATGAAATACCTTTTTCCACTAAAAGACTCAGGGGTAATCGGTCCACAAAGATTTGTGTGAATCAATCTGAGTTGTTCCTTTGCATGGTACTTGGCCGTCCTCGGAAATGAAGTCCTTGGATGCTTCCCGAGCACACACTCTTCACAGAATTTCTTTTCAAATTCCATAGACGGGAGTCCTCGCACCATCTCTTTCTTTACCAACTTGGTCAGCCCGCCAAAATGAAAGTGGCCAAACTGAAAGTGCCACATCATTGCTTCATCCTTTACGTCAAGTTTCAAGCACCTCTCTTGGACTATCTTCAAGTCCAACTTGTACATTCTGTTCTTCTTCATTTCAACTTGGTCAATCAAATGATCTGACTTGTCCTTCAGGTATTGTACTCGGTCTTTCATCAGAACCGAATAACCTTTCTCCATCAGCTGGTCCATGCTCAATATGTTGTTTTTAAGATCGGGTACATAGTACACGTCTCTGATTTCTCCAACTCGGCTATTCTTCTGTAGGTACCAGATTGTACCTCTGCCTTTTACCGCCACCTTTGATGCATCTCCAAATGATACGTGTCCGGCCTCAACTTTAGTGGGCTCCTTGAAAAAGTTCTTGTTCCCGTACATGTGGTTACTTGCTCCTGTATCAAGATACCAAACGGAGTTGTCAGAACAGTTCGAACTTAGCTCGACATCCGAACTTCTCGACATCATCAATACTCCTTCCTCAGTGTCCTCAGAGAGGAGGTTTGTCTTCTTTTTTCTCTCAGATCGGCAGTCCTTTGCGAAATGTCCAACCTTCCCACAATTATAACATTTGATACATGAATAGCAGTCCTTAGCAAAATGACCGTACTTCCCACATTTGAAGCACTCAACTCTGAAATTGCTTGACTGACCACCTCGGCCTCTACCATCACGACCTCTACCTTGTCTTCGACCACGCCAGTTTTGTTGACTGACTGACTCCTTGCCTCTTTCATATTCTCCTCTGCCTCTACCACCTCGGCCTTGAGTGTTCTGAGCATAAGGAACCTTCTTCTCCTTTAAGGTTGCTTTTGCTTGGAGTGTTTGATCAAGGGACTCCTCTTTCTTCTTCCTTCTCCGCTGCTCATGCGCTTCAAGCGACTCGGCAAGCTCTTCCACCGAGAGCACCGACAAGTCCTTGGACTCTTCTATTGCACAAACGATATTCTCAAAGTCGTCAGTTAAACGACCTTAAGATTTTCTCCACCACTCGGCAAGTGGGTAGCGTCTCTCCATTTCTTCCGAGTTGATTCACCACGGTCTCAACACGGGAGATGTACTCGATAACCCCTTCGACCTCTTTCATCCTCATGCTTTCAAGCTCGCCTCTAAGAGTTTGAAGTCTGACTTGCTTCACGCGATTATCCCCTTTATTTGCCTTCTCCAGAATATCCCACGCTTCTTTTGAAGATTTAGCATTTGCTATCTTCTCAAAGCCGGACTCATCAACAGCTCGGTACAGTACGTACAAAGTTGTTTTGTCCTTTACTCGTGTTGCTCTCAATGTAGCAAGCTGAGCAATCGTCTGCTCTTCAATATTCTCTGGTTCTTGGTGCCCATTTTCGACCACATCCCATACTTCTTGGGAACCAAGGAGAGTCTTCATTTGCAGGCTCCAGTTATCATAACTTATGCCTTTTGATAACTTTGGCAGGGGCATGCTGTTAGCTAAGTTGGTCATCTCAAACAAACTCTCTAACTCTCAAACACTCTCTCAACTCTCAAACACTCTCTCTAACGCACTCAAACACTCAGGCTCTCAAGCTCTGATGTCAATTTGTTGACAAACAAATATCTAAATAAAGCACTCTGTATATTATCACTTGATGTGTGTGTAATGAGTGATATATGATCAATTTATAGGCCTTTGGATATGGCATCTCAACTACATGCATTTAATACAACTACTACCTTTCAATTACATACATTCAATACAACCACTATCTCTCAACTACATACATTCAATACAACTACTATCTCTCAACTACTACCTCTATAACCACTACCTCTCAACTACATAAATTTAATGTTTACCTAACACCAACCTCATTCTCCAAGAAAGTGTATAACAATTGGTATGTTTAGCCATCGCTGTTTGCCATTGGGCTGCTTAAACTTCAAGATGTATAATGGTTAATTGAACCTGCATGTAAAAAAATTCTCACATTGAAATACCCAGTGGTTGACATTGTCACTACTGAACTTAGGAAACTCAATGCGCAAAACTCTTGTGTTTCCCAAAGAGTGTACAAGCCTTTGATGCGTTCTTCCATTAGAAGAATGATTATAGTTGGATATAGTCTGTTGAACAATTTTTTGAACAGTTTCTTTCAAAGATTTAGCCAATGCTTATTAAAGATTTCCAGCCAGATCCACTTGAAGACTTTCTAAATGTGCAACCAATCGTTTTTCCATTTCTTTATAGACCACGCTTGATCGTGTTAAATCAGCCATCCAAGTTCACCAAGTCTGATACCACTTGTTATGATAAGAATTCCAAAAACAGCACATAACAAAATGTTGGCAAATAAAGATTAAAAAAAAAAGAAAAAAAAAGACGAGATTCAAGTACAGGAAGAATACAGAAAAGATCTCAAAGTGGAACCTAAAATGTATTAAGATGAGACACGCATACAATGTTGTGTTATATTTTTATTATAACATGCAATACCTATTTATAAATATATTATTACTATGACACGACTAACCTGTCACTATTATAACACATTATTTATTTATTTATTATGTTGCAGGTGTATAATTTTATTATTATTTGCAATAGAAAAATAGTAACTTTGAGTAAGATGAAAATTGAAAGAATTACACTATTAAATGCTGATGAATGTCATCTTTTATAGAATTGATTTATATTTATCTTTACATCATTAAGTGAGATGATAGAAAATTAAAGAAAAAATAAAATATTGTTTAGTTGCATAGAATACATAGAATAGAAGAAAGAAACAGGTGTTGTTGGATAAGAAAATTATTGTGGTTTTAGGTTTTTCTTGTGGATGGAAACTAGGGCTACCCCATTTCATAAACAAGAAAACTAAAATTGATAATTATATCATTCCCTAATTTCATACTTGGCAAATTATTTTTAATAAAATGATATTATCTTTTTCTAAAGATGCTTAAAATTTAAATAAAAATTATAAAATTTGAAGTTTTTAATATATTGTTTTGTATAAAAATTAGTATTATATGGAAAGGAAATTATTTGTATTTTAAATATTTTGTTAGCCTTCTCGCGCCAAGAGTACACAGCACAACACCGTCACCAACCTCCACTGCGCTTCCATTCCAATTTGCGTTTTAATTTCATTTCGCTCGCATTTTCTCTCCACCACCAATGGACCAACCGGAGGCAGTAACCACAGACAGAGTGCCCCACCCTCCCTCTCCAAAGCTAGGGTTTCCTCTCCCCTCCGCCGCCGACGCAAACCTCGTCGCCAGCCTCAGCACCATCCTCGTAGCTTCAATTCAAGACACTAAGGACCGTATTGCGCAGATTGAGTACGTCTTCTGCTCCCAGCTCTACCCTCAATTTAAATCCGACGCTGCGTCCAAACGGCGTCGCATTGACCAGCTCCAGCGCGAAGTCGACGAGAGCATGGTGCTGCACAAGAACCTCATGGAATTGGTGCAGTCCAAGGATTCCGCGCTTAAAGACGCCGAAGAGAAGCGAAACGCTGCGTTTATAAAATTGGAGGACTGCGAGAGCGAGAAGGCGGTGCTGCTCGCGAGAATCGAGGAGTTAGACGAGAAACTGAGGAGTAAGGTGCGAGATATTGATGAGGAAGGGACGCTACTAGAGCGCGTGGAGGCGCTGACGTGTGAATTGCGGGATGAGAGAGCCAAGAGAAATCGCCTGACTGAGGCGTATAAGAGGCTTAAGTCTCAGCACGTTTACCTACGACGGAAGGTTGGTCTCGGTGAGGAGAATGTGGTTGAACAAAACAAAATCGAGAGTGGAAGTGAGTTTGGCACGCATCAGAGTCCGATCGTAGAACCTGGTACTGTACTAATTTATCTTGTAATTGTATCGTAGAAAACTAGAACGGGTTGGTCATATGTTTTTGGGTTATTTGTTCGTCTGTTTATGAATCCTTCAACTGAAAAGTGTCATTTCAGCAAAATTATTAACAAACAATAGAGTGTATCCCATCTTGATTCCTGATTATGTGAGAAACTGTCATAGTATTATCTGAAATTAGAAATTCTCAAGCAAATCTCTGAAATTGAAATTTGTTAGTCAAATTAGCCTTTCTGACAGTTTCGCTACAAACTATTATAATTTATAATGATAGTAAAAAAAGCTGTAACGGTAGTCCCATGTAATGTGGCAAACCATTGTTTGAATCTCTACCAGTAGAGGTGCATATAGTTTTTGATAGTACTTTGAAAAAGAATGTCTCCAAACTAGAGTACATGTGAGTAATACAGAAAAACAATAACTTATGTTTGGATTATTAATGGTGAGTGAAATGAGGTAGGATATGATATAAAGGAATGGGGTAAAGTAATTATATCATTGTTTAGATGTTTTGTGATGGAATAGGAATAATAAAATTAATTTTGTTCCATGCGTGCTGGAGTAGTATAAAAAGAAGAGTGTTGGATAGAATAGAAAATAATGCATTCATTAGGTTACATTGCAGTTCATATGTTTTAAACAATTCATATGATGAAACCTATTTACATTTCATTTTCTATTCCACCCTTTTTCATCAATTCAAGTAACCTAACAATTTACGGTAAACAAGATGTAGTTGTAGATACTAGTATTTTTTTTTTTTTTGAGAGGACAAAACTTGATGTTTCTAGTGCTGTTATTTACCGATATTATTGGAATTTCACTCTGATCATGTGCATGATAAATGGATAGATTTAATTTCAGCATACTTCTGAAGGTAAAACCTCAATTCTGATTGGAAGGTAACACCAAAAGCACACAAGGAATTACTAAGTTTTGTTAATTGTTTTTGTTAAGATGTCTTTTCTTCTTTTTTTTTTTTTGTTTGGAGGGGCATGGAAAGTCTGGGAAAGGATAAAGGGTTTTGATTCTGGCATGAAGCTGCCTCTCTGTTGACATTGGCTTTTCTCCTTATTCACCAATTGTCTTTTGCATGATATTGCAGGTCTTGCATTTGAGAACCGAAATATCACTATGGGTGCTCGTGAAGCAGTGGAAGTGAGAAGCGAAATCCCAGAGGAAGACATTGGAGGTAAATAGAATTGTCTCTGAATCTTTACTCAACTGTCTTTGTATGAAATGGCCTTCACTTCGATCCACCTGTACCAATTAAATTCTAGTTGAGTTAGTGAAGTGTTCAATTTAGGTTATTTCCTTACCCATTATCTACTTCCTATTGTTTTAGGCCTTGAAAAGAAAACTCCAGACGTGTTTGTTGCTGCGTGTGACATAAACGAAGTGAAGGAGAAGCCATCTGAGGACGACAGAGGAGCCAATTTGAGTTCTCCAACTACCGGTTTTCATGATGTCCCTAAATGTTCATCCAGTACAAAATTAGTCTCCGTATCTAGTACGAAGCGGCCTGCATCTTCCTGGAGGCAAACCCGGTCCCATCAAAGTCGAACAGGTCCTGACCCTCATGATGATTTTCTTGATACTCCACTGGAGAATATCAGAGGAAATTTAAATAAGGAGAACCTCCCAAACCTGATTCAGAGAGACATTTGCGAAGACGGCTCAGATGATGAAACACAGGATATGAATGCCAAAAGCAGTCCTCAGAAGAAGCTAAAACAATCTTCTATAACAGTGGTTGACAAAAGAAGTTACAAATATGTTGAGCCAGTGAGAAAGAAAGCTGAGCGTGAAAATTTGAAAGGAGTTGAGTGCAAACAATGCAGGAAGTTCTATGATGCTGTTCTTCCTAATGCTGATGGCAAGGATGCTTCTGACAGTAAGCAGAATTTCCGTTGTGAACACCTTGATGGTGTTTCTAGGCACCGATATAGGTTTATTCCGCCCATGACTCCTGAAGGATTTTGGAATATTGGATTTGAATCTGAAACGTAAGAGTATATTTTAGACAGATTACTATGCATCCAATTGAAATTTATCAAACTTTAGTTTCTTGGTAACTCTAAAAAAAAGACTTAGGAACCTTGAACATTAGGTATATTATTGACTGATACATTGATAATCTCATATTGCCAAGAGGAAATATTTCCCTACATAGTTCATGCAGTAGGCATGAACCTGGTTGGACTAATGCATGTACTATTAGTAGTAGATACCTTATGTTGACAACCAAATAAACCTTTTGTTTACATTTATTATAAAAAAATTCCATTGTACCATACTCTTCTAAACAGTAACCTTGTGCTTGAAATTTATGTCTTATTTATGTACTTGTGCTTGATAGGGTGATTATATATTGACAATCATCTTTTAAAAAAAATATCCATTAGACAACCTGGTATAATAGTATAATAACAGATATTATTATGTATTGAATGTTTTTTTCTAAGTTGTCTAAATATAATTTTTCTTATTGTTATAATGATATGCAAGTATGCATGTTTTGATGAATGTATTTTATACCTATCTTGGTTTACACACTATAAAACAAGGATATTAATATTATTACGTTTCAATGTTATTAAGTATATAAAGATTGAGGACATAAATCTTAATAGATCCTAGTATTTGATTGGAAAAAGAGGAAATCATAATATACCCTCCAAGCAATATAATTACACCTAAAAAACAATATTATTTATAATCTTAGGTAATTGGATGAAAATTTTATAAATAGGACAATCTTATTCAACACATATAATTTTATGTTTTATTTTTTACATAAGTATATATTGATATGTTAAGTATTGAAATATCTTTGAAAGTAAATTATATCCTTCGGAGACAATATTGACCGTCCATCCGGACCAATCCTCATTTATAGTTTTACTTTTTGGCACCAACATATTTGTATGGGTAAATGAACTTATGGCTTTGACAAATTTTATGCTGATTGAGCCTGAAAATTTTTAAATCTTAAAACAAGTTTGACGGTGAAAAATACCGAAGACATAAGTGAAAACTACGAAAGAGTTTCCAAAATTATTGAAAATAAAATTTTAAAATACTAACATTTTGGAAAGATTGTATTTGACAACTTTGCTTTGTTGTTCTGAAAAGCTGGAAATGGTGAGTTTCCTTTTAAAATTTTGGTAGGACATCTTGTAAGGTGAGAAATGCGACGGCGAATATTTAAAGAAGATAAAACAAAACAAGACAGCATTCTCATTGCCTTCTTCAGGGGTAGCCAGGAAAAGGAAGGACAAAAGGGCCCAAAGCCCATACAACTAAATGGCCCACTAAACAAAGTCTCTTATTGGTGCATAGTGGGTGGATCCACTATCAGAAACTAAATAAAAGGAATGTTGAAATTATACTCTAATCTACAGAAAAAAAAAAGTGTTAAAGTTGCTCAATTATTCACATACTAATCATCAATCATCATAAATTCATATTCTTCACTGAAGTTGGCTTTCTGATACTGAAATATGCTAGCCATTTTAATAAAAATCATAAGTTTAAACACCGGTTTGTTCAGTTGGAAAGCAGTTTTACTTTTTATTTTCATCCGATTTGTTGAACCGGTTTGTGGAACCCAGTTTTCATAATTATGTTAGAGGCATCATTTTGTATGATGGGAGGAATTGGGAAAACATATATATCTGATTGACAAGAAAGGTAACAGTTGCAATGAGGATGAGTTTGGATATAAAAGATCCCATATCACAAGTGGAACAAATTAGTGTGGCTTTTTCTTCTTTGGAGTTTGTAACTTTTCTCCTCACTGCCTCACATGATAAATAGGGATCTTAGGTTTGTAACTTCTTCCTTTTACGCCATATCATCACAACTTTAAAATATAGCACCAACCTCTACTTTTATAAATTTCTCTAAAAACCAATTCCAGGTAAAAAAAATGAAAAAGTTTTTTATATTTATAATGGAGACACTGTTGGACAATGCAATGATAATCTTGGGAAAAAAAGGGTGCCGGTGGTTACTCAGGAAATATAAAAAGTGTAAGTAATATGCAGGGATTAGGGAGTGAAAACCACAGAATCATATCATCCACTTCCAGGAGCCACCCAAAATGTAGCCATTAGTGAGGTGGTGGGCCAAGCTTACTTTTTGGTTGGTGGAGTGTGTAGTAAATAATGGTGCAACCATTTTTTTTTCTTTTTTCTTGAGCTATTCATTTCTTCATCTTACTTTTACTTTTAAACCATGGAATACCCTTTTGGACAAAGTTAATGAATGTGGGAAGGGATGAAGAACATCATCACGTGCCCCTAAAGTGGTAGTAGTGGCTGCATTATTCTGTTGAGTAAACATTCAATTCAGTTCTTGGAAACAAAGTTATTTTTAGTCTTTGGAAAATGAAGCAAACTTTGTCTAGATTACAAAATCAAAAATCAATTGAGTTAATAAATCTGCACTTTTGAACATGATAATGTGAAGTTGGTAAAATTAAATGGTTTGGATATCATGTTGTAGGAGCATTGGGATGAGCACACACTACAATTTTATCTTAAAATATGGTGGACTTTGGTTGCGGAATCAAAAGAGAAATGGGGGGAATGGAATCATGATCCAAATCTTTCACGTTATCCAGCTCCTAAACTCACATGCAACACAAGATTTTTCAGAACTCTCTTCACCTATGCTCACTTGCATGCACATGGAACCAGGAAAACCCTCACAATAACTTTTCTCCATTTCAACACTTGCCCTAAATATATTACACATCACAAAAACTATCACATTAAATTCAAATCACACTTTGGCTCCTTCGCTATTATATCTTGGAATATATTTATATTCACCTACAACCCAATACTCATTCGGGTCGGGTCGACCATCAACAAGTCTTTAACGGGTTTCCGCACAAACAATCATTGTTGCTAAACGACGCCGCATCAATATGATCAAAGGGAGACCCGATTGGGATGGTTCCACATAGGTGGTTGTTGCTCAGATCCAAATGCCCCATAAACTTGGATGCCGATAACGAACCGGGTATCCGACCCGAGAAGTTGTTGAACGACAAATCTAGGACCATGAAATAAGAACCCGCCCCGAAAACATCGGGTATGGTACCGGAAAACCCATTTCGGCTAAGGTTCAAGATACCCATACCCGTATTGCTCAACAAAGTGGAGGGTACTGGACCCGTCATGGAGTTACCATCCAATTTCAAAGTAGAGAGAACCTTCATTTTTCCCAACTCAACCGAAATCAACCCGGTTAACCGGTTCGATGACACATCCAAATCCGCAAGCCGGTTCATTTGGGAAACGGATTTGGGAATCGAACCGGTTAACTGGTTCCCACTGAGCAATGCTCTACTCAACATGACAAGTTTTCCAAAATCATAGGGTAACTCACCAATCAGTTGGTTGTTGCTGAGATCGAGATGCATGAGTCTGGCCAGGTTCACAATCGACGTCGGAATCTCGCCGGAGATTGCATTGTCAGCCAGACTCAATACAGCGAGATTCCAGAGGTTTCCGATGTCAGTTGGAATCTTGCCAGTGATACGGTTTCCGGCGAGGTCCAGGATTCGAAGGGAGGCGAGTGACGTGATACAGGTAGGGATTTCGCCGGAAACCGCCTTCCAGTCGGCGACGACGAGGGAGGTGAGGTTGCTCAAAGAGCAAATCTCCGGCGAGATTTTTCCGGTCATGTAACCGGAGCGGCCATATTTCAGGAACATTGGGTCCTGGGACTCGCCGCGGAGGTTGACGTCGGTGACCTGGCCGGTGGTGGGGTCGCAGGCAATGCCGTACCAGTGCCGGCAGCAGTCAGTGCCTGTCCATGTGTTGAAGAAGCCGAAGTAGGGTTCAGTTAGGGCAGCTTTAAAGGACAAGAGTGCTGCTCGTTCTGACGGCGGGCAGGGGGTGACGGCGGAGATAGCGGCGAGGAGAAGCAACGTTAGGAAGAAGAAGGAGGAAGCCATGTTTTTGTGTTTGTGTCTGTTGCGTGGAATGCAATGCAATGCAATGAAAGGTGGATGATGAGTACTTAGATTTGCATGGTTAGGGTTTTATTTATACGATACGTGTTTGGTGAATAACTTGTAAAATCTGGATATCACATCAATGAAATGCATCGTATTCATTAACAATAATTATGATTTGTGATTTTAGTACTCATTATGGAGTGAGTGGGTTGCACATGCCACATGCACATGTTGGGGTTAATCATACTAATATATAATTAATTAACTCATTACTATTATTTTTCAGCATTTCAAATCTAAACTCTTTAATTTGATCTTAATTAACAAATAACAAGCTTAAAAGTTTTAATCGGATAAGCTTATGGAAGTAGGGCATGATCTTACATTATTACTCAAAAGTTAAAGAGATGGTGATTTTACTTTTCCAATTTTGTCTTCACTGATTTCAAAAGATGTCAACTTTTCACCACCCCATAATCAATGCTGAATCTGAATGATTGTGAGATTTTATGTCAAAGATTTTATGATTAAAAATTCACCAAATTCCCTCTTAGTGAGTGATTACAGAGTCCTCTTTCACCTGATTCATCATCATCATCATCTACCTTTTATACTCCCCTATTTGGATTCACATTATACATATGAACTCTGGGCTTTTGGGTTGGGCCCTCTTTGTTGTATCATCCTTCTTCTACAAAGGCCTTTTTCTTTCTGCACCTTCACACATGTTTTTTCACTTTATAATTAGAAACTATACATTTCAATTGCATTAATCTGAGTGAATCTAAACTCATTTTCTTTAAAGAAGGGGTTAAGTTTGAGTTTTGTACATGTAAAAGTAGTGATTTAAAAGAAAAAATATCTTATAAAAAATTCTCATTTAGATTCTGAGAAATATAAATAATAAAAATATTAATAAATGGTTACATATAATATTATAATAATAAATCTGTATTAGCAGATCATAAGCAGTATTATAATGTGTTATAGATTCCTTTTCTTCTTCTTCATCTTCTTCTTGTGTGTTTTTTAATAAGATGTGTTGCAGATTCTTATCACTCCACAGATTCTTCTTATTCTTAACTCCACTGATAGAACAAACTAAATCTAACCAATGATCTGTGATGTCATAAATCATATATTATTCACATAGCAATCCCAAAAAAACAAGCATCAAACCCTGAGACATTGATTAATATCACACAAAGGCATGTCTCTTCTTTGAATTAATTTCTAAAAAAAATTCTTTGATCTCATTGGGTGGATTATTCTCATCCTACCTATAGAAATTGACGAAAGTGGAGTTATTAGATTCTGTAAGATGATTGTGAAAGAAAGAGAAGTATAGGTTCCAAATACCCAATAAACAAGAATGCTACTTTTCATTTACAGACCTAATCTTATCTTTAATATCTTCATTTTTATGGAGGACTAAAAAGTGATGGCTAAAATATGCATGCATGGTGGTGGTGAATGCAAAAATGCTTAGTGGGGGTGTTCTATTTTCTCTTTTGGAATAAGGGAAGAAACAAGAAAGCAAAGTTTATGCTTTTTGGTGTATCTCAATTCATGATTTTGTACCTTCCACGTAGGGTCATCAGGTGCCAATACTTTGACATTAAAAACAAAAAAAGTTTGAAAATAGTAAACAATTAATTCATGCATTTTGCTAAGAGATACTCTCATTGAAAGCAATGTTGATCACACTCACCCGTATTTCTTCCATGGATAGATCTACATCATCAAAGTCTTGGTCTTTCTTTACACACCAACTTTTCGTTCTTCTGAGATCATCACAAATAATTGACTTCATGCAATGCTCCAATGTCAACTCTCACATCTAGATCATGTGAATGAATCAAATCAATCCAATCTCACATTTCCAAGGATGCATAAATGGGGTTTCTTCTTCCTTTAATGTTGACATGAAGATCATTTCAGGGAACATAAAATGGATTCAAAATTTGAGTATTTCTTCTTGTTTTTGAAACTTTGAATAAATTTTGATGTATAATGAGTTTGGTATTGAAGAAAATGTAAGACTTTTAGTGTTTGAAGTTGTTGAATGTTAGGGGAAAAGAGACTATAGTATTCATGTCGGTGAACATGTGAACTAAAAGCATTGTGTTTGACTAAAAGGATATATATTATCAATATTATTTGGCAGAACCCAACTAGTCAATAATTAGAGAAAAATACACACATTATGAGTACAAATGAGATCAGTTAAATGCCAAAAAAAAAATAATTAAATCTAGACTTACTTGTTTAATGTTTTCAAAAATAATTTTAGTTTTTAATTTTTAAAAATTTGTTTAATAATGCTTTGTTAACCAAAACTAATAATAGATTTTTTTTTGTTTTTATTAATGAATATATATACTTTTACTAATAATTAAATTAAATTAATTATGTTCATCATTGAACATTTGTCACTATTTTTTTTAGTTATATATGACATTCCTCTCATCCAAAATAGTTTTTTAAAATAAAATTATCAAGCCATTTTTTTAAAACTTATTTTTAAAAATAATATTTTCAAAAAGCAATCTTTAAAATTCTTAAAATATAAAAAATAAAATTAAATCAAACAATTTCATAATCTTAGCCTCTTAAAAAAATATTTTCGAAGTCGAATATATATATAAGAATCTAATATTTGGTAAAATTTACTTTAAGAAATAAAACAAAAGTAATACAAATAGTTGAGAGATTTTTGAGAAGGAAAATGCGACAAACTTAAAATTTTTATCTTAATTTAAATATGAACAAATACTAATGTGTAAAAAAATATATATATTGAAGTAGTTATCCATCTTCTAAAACCAAAACTAAATTAAAAAATAACATATAAATACTTGTCTGTGTTTATATACATAATACATGCATATACACGTATACATACACACAATTTATGTGAAATTGATAAAAATGTTTTGTAGTAAAACGTTGACTCATGATCCTGTTTTTGAGAACCAATTTTCCTTCTAACGTTGCTTGCGGCGATAGCAACGAAGTTTTTGTTATTGTTGTTGGAGATGTGGGTTTCTTAAACTTTGAATCTCTAATTACAAACAAAAGCATAGTCTATGCCTTATACCAATTCAACCAACTCATTTGTCTTTTTATGAAATGGTCTTTGACATTCACTTTCTCTAAAATATCAAACGTTTGACACTGCCAACAATCAAAACAGCACCAGATTCATGTGTGTAAAAATATGTACAATAATAAAAATGAAAGATCTAATATTAATTCAATAATAAATAATTTATTTTATTCAATAGATAATATCCTAATATTCCTAGATTAATTTTGATAATATCTTAAAATCGATAAAATACCTAATTTTATTGAAAGATATTTTTAAACCCTAAATCTTAATCCTTATAAAATCGATTAAGAAATGACGATATTGATGAGATTACTCATAATTTGACCCTCTTCGGTCAAATTACTATTCCTTTTGGTAAATAGTAGTTTGGAGTTTTGATGAGAAAAATGAGAGGATAATGCATTGACCAATGACCAGTCATATTTTGTGGTTGGGGTATTGCTAGCTGGAGGCTTTAGAACTCCTTTGACTTTTCATTTCAATCCATTAAAGAAAGATAGAAGGTTACAGCATATTCACACCAGTGAAAACAGGCTTTATATTAATGTCAAATTAGATTAATATATATATATATATATATATATATATATATATATATATATATATATATATATATATATTAAGAAATTGAAAAAGTTCTAAAGCATATATTGGAATGATTTTTTTTTAGAGTTGTGAAAAAGATTTTGGTATAAAGGGCTAAAAAAATGGCTTGGCTTTCCTTAGTTTTTCGCTTCGGCCTAAAATAGTGGGCTGAAAGAAGAACTTGACCAGACTCAGTTATTTGTTTTATTGTGCTTTTCCATTGAACCAAATAAAAATGGACTAACCAAATTAATTTTGAACCTTTCATACACATCATGGGCCACTTTGTTTTAATTACGAAATGTCTTCTGCAAATAAATAACTAAATATCATAGCCACCCTCAATTAAACTGTGTGAAAACCAAATATTTTAACAGTGCTAAAGAAAGAAAGAAAGAAAAGGAAGTTTCTGATGAAACACATTTCAAAGACTAACAATTTTGCTCATTACAAAACAAGACTTTCTTGTTCGCGGACAATGCAAAACTTTGGATGACGATGGCGATGGCTGCTGCAATATCAGTTTAAAATAATGACACTTCCGTTAAGTTTACTCATAACAAAATATCAACATATCTATCCATCAATAATTGTCAACAATTACCACCATGAGATATTATTGCTAATTGTGTTGGTCCATCAAGATATATGTTTGGAAATTTTGAATGATTTTTACTGATCTGAATCTGGTGGTTGATATAATTATGCAGAAAATTTTAGTTGTTGTTGATGACAGTGTTTGACCATTGGTAACTTTTAGCTTATTTTGATTTTCCATAAATTTATAAAGTAAAAAAAGATTTCCTTAAATCCGTTGAATCATGGTTATGCATCCAACCACTACAAATCTTACTATAAAGTGCATTTCCCTAGAAACAGTAACTTATGTCTTTTAAGAAATGATAATGATTCTAATAAACAATAGAAGCATTTAGGAGATAATGGAAGAACCTAATAAGTCTAAAGGTGGTTCCCACTTCCTGCAACCAAAGAACCCCGAATATACTTCTTTTATTATTATTATAACTTCCTAAGTTCCATGAAAAACAAAGAAAACCCTCCAAAGCTTGTTTGTTTATAGTAGAAATGATAACAAAAATAATTAACTCGGGTGAGCTGAGCATTCTTATTTTGATGGTGCAAGAATGACATCTTTTTCATGGCTTTATAGTTTTCGATGAATTTTAGTAGATAGTAAAATGTGTGTTGAGAAGAATGTGGTAAACATTATTTATAGTAATAGTTAAAAAGATAGTGTAATGAATGCACATGCATAAAGAAAGTCAGATACAGAAACGCACATTCTTAAGTTTGGCCAATTCACGGGGTAATGTATGTTTCGTCAAAGGGAAGATTATGAAGAAAAAGAGAGGGGAAAAAGACAAAAGGTTATCATGGACCACTTTATGTCATCATGGTATTATCGTTATAATGAAGAAATATAAGGGTAATAATCATTGAACAACAAACTACATAAATATATCCCAGGATTTTCAGCTTTCATCCCCTCAACTCTTCTCTTCCTCTTAATTCTGTGTTTGGATTTTGAGCTCTGATACAAACTCTTGAAGCTGAACAACCTTTGCCTCATTCAACTCATAACAAGCCAAATTTTTTTTAGTTGCATGTATGCCCTTTATTGTGTTTCATTTTGCTAATTTCTTTTCTTTTCTTTTTAAACTTTTTCTTTTAAGATTTATGGTCCAAAAGCTACTACTCCTGTTATGGTAGGAACAGAATTCAAGAAAGATTGTAACAAGAAATAATGTTTCCCCTTCTGTAAGAATGACACTTTTTTTTTCTGACCCTTGTCAGATTTTGCTGCTTTAAACTTTGTTGTGGGCAGAATTTTCATTCCATTTGGAATTTTGGTATTAAATTTTCTAGGCCAATTGAAAGAAACATAGCTTGGTTAAACAAAGGAAACATAAGGACAACTTCATTTCTTTTCTTTTTCTTTGGGGGTGATTTTCATTTCCTAATGAAGAAAACAACAAACTA
This sequence comes from Sphenostylis stenocarpa, assembly GCA_963425845.1. Taxonomy (NCBI): domain Eukaryota; kingdom Viridiplantae; phylum Streptophyta; class Magnoliopsida; order Fabales; family Fabaceae; genus Sphenostylis; species Sphenostylis stenocarpa. Next base: position 7,665,380 of record OY731408.1, read on the forward strand.
GGATAACTATTGCCTTGTATTGAGATATGGTTATTGATTCCGAAAGAACAATTATAATTTTCCTTGTTATTTTCAGGTAATTGTGAAGATAGGATGAGTATTGTGTATAGTCATGCTGTGAAGTATTCCCAAGAGGTGACAAGAATGAACCCAGAGATGGATTCAAGTGTTGGTCAACATTGTCACCAACAGAATTCTGGGCTAATGAGGTACCGTTCTGCCCCAAGCTCATTGCTCACAAGCCTTGTGAACAATAACAATAACAACAGCATCAACATCAACAACAACAACAACATTGGTTATGTCAGTGGTGAAGCTTTCGGAAGTGACCACAATCACCACCAGCAGCAGCATTATCCTCCCTCCACAAGTTCTGAAATGGAGACCATGTTGGCCAAGTTGATTTCTTCCAATGATTCTGAGCCTTTCCAAGAGTTTGGAGGGAAGCCAGTGAAAGAAGAAGAAGCAGGGGAATCTATTTCACAGCCACCACAACAACCCAATGGTTACACTTATGGGTCTTCACCTCAGATATTGTACCAAACTGAGCAAGTTCAAGGCTTGCCTATGCCAAATGGTTCTTTAAGGGCTGCAGGGAATGGTTTTGATGGCTCATTCAGTGCAGTGAATTGCATGGGTTCACAAAATTCCACAGAAACCAAAATGGGTGCTTCCACCAACTGCTCCAATCTCATTAGGCAAAAGAGTTCCCCTGCGGGGTTTTTCTCCAATTACTCAGTTGATAATGGTAAGACCTTTCATCTTACTCGATGACTCTCATGAAATTTCATTTGAGTTAAACTTTCATACAAAGATTTTTACAATTAAATAAAACTTACCCAAAATATGACTTTCAAAAATTAGTATGAAAGTAAATAACCTTACCATACTTGAAAAATCTATAATTGGATTCATATTGTTAGTGTTTCTATCAAAGTGATTTCGTTTTGTGTAAAATTTTCTTCTTACTATGGATGTAATGTGTTCTCTCTCATACGGCTAAGATTCAAAAAGGATTTCCCTTAAAATTAATTTGGTCATGTGAATTGAAGGGGTCTGATCTAAGATTTATGGAATTTTAAATTTATATTCTGGAAAGTCTGCTAGTTAATTAATTGGCTTCAAGTCAAGTCAGATCCCTTTTTTCCTGCAGTATTGCTAAATATGCAATTGGGGTTACTTACAGAATATAAAATCGAATATTCATTTCCTGCACAGAGTTGACTTTTATTTTAACTGTTCTTATTGAGAAATTAAATATCTTTGAATCAAAAGAAAACTAATCATGTAGTACATTTGGGGGAAAAGAAGATGTGCAGGGATGAAATATAATGAAGAATCTGAGAAAAGAAGGCACAAGAATTAGCTGTAAAAGTACAAAAAAATTTGGTCACAAGGGAATCCTTCAATTATATCTATTCTTTTTTTTCCTTCTGGGTATCAGTGCCAGATACAAATATTATGTTTATTAATAAACATTTTCTCTCTCCAGTAAATACTTGCTTTGGTTTGGAGGAAAGGAAAATTGTAGAGAAGAAAAAAAAAAGTTAAAATGCTAATTTTGCTCTCTTTCCTTTTTATGTTCTTTTCAGTAAGCCAGACAAAAAAATACATATCATTATCTGTGTTTCTTTCTCTTTTATGTTTTTCAATTCATCAAAGATATCACTAATTTCAGTTCAGATTTGTTGACGCCTGAAGCGATATTTAGTGTTGCAGAGAGTATAAACATTTTGTTTTGATTGGAAATCTTGCAGCACTGAGAGATGTGGCGAGTTTTAGGGGCTGTGATGCATCAAATGGACGCGGTATTACATCCACTAGTGGGTTGCATAGTACTTTGAACTTCTCTTCTAGGCCATCCTCTTGCTCCACCAGGATGCCAAAGATTGCTGAAAATGGAAATGAAGGTGTGGAAGCAAATTGTGTTGAAAGTAGAAACCTGAGGAATGACAATGGCAACACTAAGTCTTACATGCCTAGTTTCACCACCGACTTCTGGGATGGTTCTGCATTCAGTGCCCCCACAACTGCTAGTAACAATGGTGAAATATCATTTTCCACTTCAAATGCAATGGATATTCAGGTATAGAAGAATTTACTCAAGACACTGAATGAATGACATCATGTAATTCATCTAGCCGACCTCAGTATTGGCCTTTTTTTTTTCCCTATGTTTATAAGTGAAAATTTATGTCACCAGGATGCAGATTTTGGATATCAAAAGGTTGGTCTGATCCATCATTTGAGTCTTCCCAGCTCTTCTAGTAGAATGGCTACCATGGAGAAGTTATATCAAATTCAAGGAGCTGTTCCATGTAAAATTCGTGCCAAGAGAGGTTTTGCCACTCACCCAAGAAGCATTGCTGAAAGGGTAAAAGTCTCATTTGATTCTAGTGTTAGTCTATATTACAAATCATGTGCAAGGTTTTAAACAACCTCTGTGACCGTAATTTAAATTGCATGTCAAAGTTTTGGGTTTGTTCTCACATAGTTGTGGTTGCATCAGCCAGACTAGTCTGCAATTTCCTACTGTGTCAAGGATCGCATTATAACCTTGATCATATGATTGCATCACAATTTTATGTAGTACCTATTGCTGACCTTCTTCATGTGTTATCTTGATATGCATATTTCAGGAAAGAAGAACACGAATTAGTGAAAGAATCAAGAAATTGCAAGACCTTTTCCCAAAATCAGACAAGGTAAACTTACTCTCTCTCTCTAGCAAATCACACTGTTGCTTGAAGCTTTTTCATGTTCACTTTGATGACTTGATGCCTCTTGGTTGGCAGCAAACAAGCACAGCTGATATGTTGGATTTGGCAGTTGAGTACATTAAAGACCTGCAGAAACAAGTTAAGGTACTGCAGAAATTTAAATCTTCCCATAAATCCTTATAAAAAAATAATGAAGTAACTCATTACCCTCCACTATAATCTTTATTGTCTAACCAAATAATTTTCTCATCTTGCAGATGCTCACTGACACTAGGGCAAAGTGCACGTGTGCGAGTAATCAGAAGCAATATTCTAGACCTTGTGCCTGATTTATATCCTTGTAGATAACAAAAAGAAGCAGGTTTTTTTTTTTTTTTTTTTTTTTTTTTGTATTTATCATTTCGTGTACCAAAATTTAGGGTCAGTGTGATTATGTAGAATAGTGCTGATATTTGATAGTACCAAAGAAGTTAGGCTCGGTTCTCTGTGAATGTCTTCAGTTTTCTTTTTCATTTTTCCTCGTTTAAAGTCATTGTAATTGTTCTTTTTACTTATCAAAGGTTTTGAGTCCTGAGAAACTGTCACATGCTAATTTAAGAGTGAGTGCATATATATGGAAGAAACAACAACAACAACTAATGAATGCATGAAAAAAAAAAAAAAGGATAAAATATGCCTTGATGAAGACATTAGATATGAGAGGAGAGGTATAGCTTGTGTTAATGCAGCAAAGATTTGGGTTAGGAATTCATTTTCAAATACACTTCTTTTAGCACATAATTTATTATTGACTAATAGGAACTACAAAATCAAAAGAGACTCATTATTGTCACTAGTTGTTAATTACATTTATGAAGATAGTTATCTTTAACTAACTGGTACTGTTAAATAAATAAACAAGATCATACACAATTATCTGTGATCACAACACAATTATATACTCTTAATAATCTATGAAGAGTTACTCATATGCACATGTATCAGATGTATGATTTACAAACATGACAAGTAGGATTTAGATTCTGCCACTGTACAAGAAAGAATCCCTGAGATCTATGTATAGAAAAGTAGAAATGACAGCAAACAGAAGGGAAGGATAGTCAACACATACCCTGTCCAAGACTCAATTCAAGTGAGACTTTCAAGCCATTCAAGTATTTCTTGCTGAAAGTCCTTCTCCTTCCCAACTCCACTCATTCAAGAATCCACCTACATTCAGAACCACTTTCTAGTCAAATTCAACTAAAAGAATCCTCAGTTTTGATCATCAACAGAGGCTGAAGATGGAGCAAATGGTATCATCATATGCCAATGCATGCCATCCATTTTCTTCATTCATATATTATTACTTTATAAAGGGTTAGAGGATGAATGTATATAACTGTTCAAGATGCAGCTAAATTATCCCTTTTAAATTATGGCTTTTTAATTACAATTTTTTTTTAAATTGTAATAAATTAGAAGATAAAAAGCAAACTTATTCTAATTTTGATGAAATAAAGATTTTGTTTAAGTCTTTAGTATATTTTTATAAATAAATCAACATTTCATATTTTATTCCATCTGTAGCTCAATTGTGATTAATTATTTTTATACATAATTGTCAAATTTAAATTAATAGACTAGTCTCTTCAAATTGGATTGAAGAGAATCAACGATTTAAATTATTTTCATAATTAAATAAATATTATATATTTTACCGTATAAGTTAAAAAAATGTTTTTTTTTCGAATAATTAGATTAAGAATCATCTCTACGATTATTTCTAATTAACTAATAATATCAGTACTTTTATGATTAAAGTATATTTAGTTTTGATTTAAAGAGTTTTATCATGTTATTATTTTTTTAATCATTTCAATTTTATGTATTATTTAATATTAATTTGATAATTTTTGTAAAATAATTAATGTTACTTGACATTTTCATAATATCTAATTAGGTTGGCGTTATTACGTTAATTATCATAATCATGTTACATTTTTTACATTAAATAATTTAACCATAATGAAAAAGTATAATATTAACTCGTTTAAAAATAATAAATTAAATAAACATTAAAAATAATAATGAAATAAAACTAAATAGAAAATAATATATATATATATATATATATATATATATATATATATATATATAATTTATCCTTTCCATCATTATCATGTGAATGGACGATTAATTTCCTCGTACACGATAGCATAATTATCATACTTTCAATGCACTGAACTAACTGAAAATTTTATTTCTTTCAACGACTAAATTAACATCATATCACATTTTCAAGAACTCAAACATTGAAATTCTCTTTGGTGATGAACATCTGTAAAATTGTATGCAAGTTTTTACTTAAATAATTCCTTTTCAGTGGTTACGAAAGTGTCAATATCCCAATCTTCCTTTCTTGTCGTGTGTCCCAAGTTGCTGTCCAAATTCCAAACCGTAAACTCTGTTTTCCTCTGCTTTCAGCAAAAGAACGCTTTTCAGTGGCTACACAAAACCAACATTGATGAATGAAACTGATTGACATGCCATTTTTCGCTTACCTAATTGCCTCTCCAACCAACCCTTTTTCCCTTTCTTACAAAACAACCTTCCTTCCAGGAACACAAATCGTGTGCACCTAGAAAGGAAAAAAAGGCCTCGTTTTTATGCAGAAAACTCTGTGGGGTTTGCATTGTTGGGTTCATTTTTCAAAAGGGTTGTTCCTTGAAGCATAATGGCTCATTGGCAGGGTGATGCTGATGAAGGTATAGACTACATGTTCAAGATTGTGATGGTTGGGGACTCTGGGGTTGGAAAGTCTCAGCTTTTGAATCGGTTTGTGAAGAACGAATTCCACATGAAATCGAAACCCACAATTGGGGTGGAGTTTCTGACTAGGACGGTCGTCATGGATCACAAGCTTGTCAAGGCACAGGTTTGGGACACTGCTGGTCAAGAAAGGTCCAACATTTTTCTACTATGCATTCATTTTCGAAGTTAGGTTCTTTTTTTTTTAGTATCACTGTGGTTTAATGCCACAGTCTCACTCTGCGGTGTTGAGCTGAAATTGTTATTTTTCTAGGATACTGATTAAGAATACAACTAAGATCTGAGAGGTAGAGATTGAGATCTGATAAGATCTTTTAAGATACAAAAATCAGCATAGTTTTTCCTTTTTAATATAATATAATCAAACCAAAAGATGCACGTGGGTGAATTATGGTCCTTCAAGTAAATATGATAATCATCAAATGTTTACCATCCGATGGCTTCTTGGTGAGCTCCATTGTTTCATTTTGCTGACACAGAATAGGATGTGTGATGAGTTTTTAACCAAGGTTTTGAAAACTGTCTATGACTGAGTTCAGCCCCAACATGAAGGTTTTGGGGCTTTTTGCGATTGCAATTGTGGTTGCATTAGCTGACTTTATCTACAATTTCCCGCAATGCCTAGAATCACAAATAAATTGCAATTTCAACTATCAAAATCCTAGTTTGTATGAGATGTATATCTATTTCATTTTCATGTGACAATGTTGGCATTCATGGTAGGTACCAGGCAATTACTACTGCCTATTACAGGGGTGCAATCGGGGCGTTACTAGCATACGACATAACCAAGCAGCAAACCTTTGATCATGTTGAGAAGTGGTTGGATGAGCTCCGGATACACGCGGATAAAAATATACTTGTCATGCTTGTTGGCAACAAATCTGACCTGAGTTCTCTTCGAGCAGTGCCTCTTGAGGTGGCAAGAGAGTTTGCACAGCAGGAGGGTCTGTTCTTTCTGGAGACATCTGCACTTGACTCCACCAATGTGGAATCAGCTTTCATTGGTCTCCTCTCTCAAGTGTATAGAACAGTCAGTAGGAAGCAAATCCTTGTGGATGGACATGAATCAAATTGGGATAAAGTAAACCTTGAACTTGAAGGAACAAAACTTAAGGTCCAATTTCAAGAACCTGAATGCCAGAATGCTAAAAAAAGATTCAATTGTTGTAGTATTCTTTAGAATTTTGTATTCACCTAGAGCCACCTTTATCTTGGGTAAGGCCTATTTTGCTCTCTCCCCCATGCTGTTGTGGATTTCATATATAGTTTGACGTCTATTTTTCTTTACTTTACCTTTCAAGAGTTAGTTGTTAGGCATAGTTTTGCAAACTCAAGATTGATATCATGAGTTTGAGTAGTATGTTCAATGTAATCTAGAAGTGAATCTTTTGTCATGACTTAATGCTCAAAGCTGCTTCCCAAGAATGCAAATAGGACATTTTTCTCTCAGTTATACATGACAGGAAAACGTCATTGTTAAAACAATTCATGCTGCTATTGAATAAAGTTTGATTATCTATGGAAAATCTTCTGCTTTTCTATTTATCTTAAAGCATTTCCTTGCTGAAGTTTTTATCCCCTTTTTCCAGGCATTTTATATTGTTTTTATCATACTAGATTGATCTCAGCACATTCCGGTTGATGTGATATTTAATTAAGATAAAGTTTGTAATGAGTTTGTGAGATACTTCCGTTAATGTTAACTTTAAAAAATGTTTACGTTCCATTGCAGTGGAATTAATGTTCATATACTTAGTTTGGATGGATCTCAATTTTGTACTTTATCCGGCCTGCTTTTCATGATAAATTTATCACATATTTTAATCTCTTCCATTTTTTAAATATTCAATGGTTAGGATATTTCTCGTAATAATGAACTCGAGTATTTTGACATGACATTTCTGTAGAAAATCTACCATACTAGAGGAACCAAAGAACAGAAACATACATTTACACACTGGAAATATAATGTCTATTCCTCTCTATCCTTTTTAACAAAACGTAATTAAAAGTAGTCTGCTCCTTGGCATGTGAAAGTGCTGGTTGTATCATATAGTTATAAGCCTGAGGACAAGAAGCCTTGCACACAATAACTTGTTGGCTGGCACTTCTTTGGGCTATTGAAGTGACCAGTGCAACAATATTCTGGCTTGTTGAAGGCTATAACAATGTGACATTGGTTCCTCAGTTCCAACCCACTGGGGCAGTTTCTATTCAAATCCAACCGGCATGTAACTGCTTACACTGGCTGGCTAGATCCTCTGGTTGGGAAGATTGACCCTGACATGTTGTAAACATCATAAAAATCCCCCATCTGGCTGTCTAGTGTGAACTCTGCTACAGAGCTGGTGGTGCACTACTGTTAGGATCTTCCTGCTACTGTTAGGATTCCAGGCCATACTTTGTCTCTACATCTATTTTGTAAAATAAAAACTGTTTCATCCACTCCTGAAATAAAAAAGAGTTTAATTTTTATGAACAGTCATTGTGAAAGTTAACAAATTTATCATGTATGTCTGTTCGTAATTGAGTGATGGCATGCAAATCTTTTACATCATCAATGCATGCACTCTTTGCTAAAAAACAAATACGAGGAAGGTACATTGTCAATAAATTATAGTAAATGTAGAAAACAGGTTTGAAAACCAAATACTACATGTGGTGTGTTGATGAAAGAGAACATGCATTGCAATAACCTGATGACAGAAGCATGACAAGAAGGCAATGCCATAACTTATTTAGATTTTGTCACACTTCACGGTTTGCATGAGCTAAGAGTGATACTTATTTAGAGAGAGAATTAGGAGGTTCAGAAAACACAATCTTTATAGAATGGGAACAAGGTGAAGTTTGGCTCCATGGTGTTACGACAAGTGTAAGGTTCACCATTGAAAGAATCAACAGATTACCAATATATTTTATTTGCCATGTGCTAAACTGTCGGAATTTTCTTAAATAAAATCAAAGTAAAGAAGACTTAGTCTCATCTAGCTTGAAACTAAGACCAAAGTTATGAGTTATATAACTTCGAGAGATCTCAAACGTATATAAACCATAGTTTATGGCATTTTGCCTTGAATAATGACTTTGAGTGCTGTGTTGGCTAAAGTCTCATGGTTAGGAAAAGGTAGATGATCAAATAGGTGATCCTTGATATGGGGTTATAGTTTCAATGTTATTGGGTTTTCTGTTTAAGGGTTGCGTTACGTATTGGAATAGAACAGTAAGTGAATTATTATTGATCTTAGTTGCTATTTCAGACACTAAGTTTTTGCGTCTCATACTCCCTGGTTTCCAAACCACCTTTCTTTTTCTTTTAGAAAAACCATTTTCAAACTTTAACTTATTTATAATATTACTCAAATTTCATACACATCAAAATCGATATAGGCCACGCAAATGACCAAGGCTACTCAATAATCAGTTGCATCGAACTTCTGTTGATTGGATACATTTATGAGTAATGAGTATTATTTTTTTTCGAAGTTAAATATATTAATGTCTCTATATAATTCTTAAATTTGATTTCTTTAAAAAAAAATTCTATATTCTCTTTTCTTAGGTATTTCAGGATAATAATAGGAAGATTTTCTAAAATACGAATCAACCATATAAAAGTATATTATATTATTTTTAATTCAAAATCTTAATGCATTAAGTTATGAGTTTTTCTCACTTATAAGTTACTCTCCTTTCTCATTTGTATCAAATGTAATACTTTAAATACACTTAAATTCTCAACAATCTCTCCTTCAACTGTGATCGAGCAGAACCAACATAAAGATTGACACTACTCTCAATAAAAAATCTTATTGTGAGATTTAACTCACACTTGGATTACTCAACAATCTCTTTTCAAGTACGAGTCTCTTCGCATGGGTACACAAGTTAACTATATATGAGAATATAACACCATCTTCAACTCAAAACCTTAAGGCATTACGTTATGGATCATTTTCTCTTATAAGTTACTCAACTTTCTCATTTTTATCCAATCTAGGATTTCAAACACACTTAAATTCTCAACATCTTTCATCAATTTTGCATATGCAAAATAAATCCTAGCAATTAATTATGAATTGTTATGTGTGATAAAAAAATGGTTAAAACTGGCTTTTATAAGATGTGTTATCCTTTTCCATCTTCACCAATTTTTCAATCAAAGCACAAAATCTTAATGGTCTTTCTTTTATATAGATTGATCAACTTTCTCATTCTTACACAATATATTACTTAAACTAACTGGTGTATTTCATAATACATAGTAGCCACTGCAATGTTCATCAAGCTGAAATTGATTGCCACTGCTGTCTTTGGTGGCACATCAAAGCCATTAATCTTGCAGTGTTGGCGACACTCTTGTTGTGACTGGTCCTGGTGGGTAGAGTCTTAGTGTTTCCTTCACAACTGCTTGCAAATATGGCATGTTGGGAACATCTGAATCATCAACTAGCCTGGCATTGCCAGTCACCAACTCTATCTCCTTTCTCACCTTTTGAAAGGCTTCAGGGTGGTTGAGGAGCTCAGCCATTGCCCATTGCATGGCTTCTGCTGAGGTATCTGTGCCTCCAATGAAGAGGTCCTTGTCCCAACAAGAGAAAAATCATTTTAGTTTCATAGAGTCCATCACAATCTTCTTCTTCAACAATAATCAATAGAAAGCTTACCAAGAAGAAGGCTTTAATATGAGTCCTTGTGATCTTGAACTCCGCATGAGCATCATGGTAAACTTGTAGCAGAATGTCCATCAAATCCATTTCACTTTCTTCATCACTATGATGTCCATTGGCACGTGATAATGCTTTGTGCTCGTGCTCCTTCAGCACCTTCTCCAACATCTCATCGTACCTTGTGCTCAATCCAAAGCCTTTTTCCCATACACCCAGAAACTCAACTGCTTCAGAGGACCCAACACATCCCCAAAGCATAACTTTGCAGCAACTCAAAGGATTTCTTCACCAGCTTCCTTATCCTCTCTGCATCCTCGCATTTCTCCGAACAACTTGCTCCAAAGCAGGACACAAAGAGTTTGATAGAACGATATTCTTCGAATCCAGCCAATCATATGATTCAATAATAGTTGAGCTCGTAGTTCAGTGTGTTAAATAACCGTGCTAACGTTTTCATTCTTCAGAATGATTTGCATTATCACATGTAATATATAGCTCAATGGTTGCACCATATATGACATGATAATATCAGACATATTAATTTCTCCTTCTTATCCCTCCTCCACCTCACTAATTTTATTTTTATTTCGTCACGGGATATCCACGCATATTATAAATATATAAAATTTATAATATATAATTAAGATTCAAATTTCACCTTAATTATAACTCGATTTTATAAAAATAGATTATAGATTTTTTGGTTCCAAAGATTCTATTGGAATCTATCTTATCAAGATAAGTTGACCAGCCACTATCAATAATCAGATCACAATCTTGATATTCAGTTCTATGTTCTTGACTTATGGGATGTAAGGAAGATTATACACTATCATAGATAATAATCTTTCTATCTATAATTATTATTATTTCTATAACAAGTTAGTCTATATTTCCAAAATCATTATTTTAAAATAAATGAACATTATTTCTGTAGATAACTTTTAATAAAAAAGAACAATTATATACACTACATTCTTATATATTTTTCACTTTTATGTTAAAAAAAAAAAAAAATTATACATAGAAGTGAAGAAGTCGTGCGCACCTAGTACTCATGGCCATCCTGCAAGTAAGCTGTTGGTGAGTTTCATGAATTCAGACCCCAAATCGATTGCACCACCCTTCTCTCTTGCATTCTCCAGCACCCTTCCCACGGAACCTTTTATCTCTTCCTTTCTCACCTTCTTAGATCGTTCCAGTTGCCGCGCGGAGAGGAGTGAGGTCACGCAGAGTTTCTTCACGAAGCGCCAATAGGGGCCGTAAGGGGCGGTGATGAAGCCGGCGCCTCCAAACGGGAGCTTGTCCGCGTAAGCATTGATCCGAGGAAGAGAAGCACCACCGTCACCATCATCATGGTATGCTCTCAGGTGTGTTCCGCACCGATGATAAATATTCTCTAAGTAACAAACCCCGTATGGTCCAACGCGTGATGCTCGTGCACCAACTCAAATGGAAAATAAATTATGTCATTTTAAAAATACTGCATTAATTATTCAATTATTTATGATTCGTAAATTTGTGTTTAAATCATTTATTCTTATTCAGAATTATTTTGGACTTTTTTCTAATATGTGTGAAAATTTTGGACTCCATATTCATTAAGATTAGCCTCGTTATTTCTCTTATTTATTGTGTGAAAAATTCCAATATTATCCTCACCTTTAATAAATTTAACTTGTATTTTTCTTATAAAAAAAGAGTTAAATATTTTATTTAATAATTATTATAAAAATTGGATTCAACATATAACTTTATAAGTCTAATCGGTATGTCACTTCAAAATAATTAAATTAAAATAAAATTTTACTAAACTTTTGTATGATAAAAAAATTAAAATCAATTTTTTAATATATTTTTTTATATAAAATATAATATATTTTAATATATTTTATTTTTTATTTTATCTCATATTAATTATATTTTTAAATAATAATTTTTTTTATTATATTTTCATCTTATTTTAATAATTATAATTTTATATTCTTTAATATATTTTATATTTAAAATCTTTATTATAATTAAAAATGAAAATAATTTTTATTATTTTTTTATAAAAAATATTATTATTAATAAATTTATTATAAATTTACTATATATTTATTATAATATAAAAAAAATTTATAAAATTTGATTAGATTAAATTAAATTCCAATTGAATATGTAAATTTTAAATAGTGATTTATCCAATTTAAAATCATTGATAAATATATGTGTTTTAACATAATTATCATATTAATATTTTATCTAATATTTATATATTTATTATTTTATTAAATTTTAATTATTATTAAAATAAATATTAATTTTATGTTATATGATAATTAAATAATGAATACAACTTTAAATGTTACGTCCGTGCAAAAGAGAATATAAGCTCTAAAAGTCATTAAAAGAAAAATATGAACCTAAAATGTTAATAATATATAAAGATAAAATAAAACAGGTTAATTATATTAAATGTAAATATTTATTATTATTATTATTATATAAAAATTTATTTTATCAAAAATAATTTTAATATATCTTGTAAGAATATAATTAAAAATAGTGAATATAAATCATCCACAGAAGTACATAAAATACAATTTGTTTTTTGTTTTTTTGGTAGATCAAAGTTTCGATTTTCCGAAATTGTTATTCTACAACAAATTTTGTAGTATATAATACATTCTCTATATTGATCATTTCAAATGTTACCAATAATCTAAAAAAATAATTATGTACTTTGAATTATTTTTTGAATTGCACTCATTCCAAAATTAATGACCTGTTAAAATTAATTTTTCTGTGTCTCTTGTAACAATAGTAGGTAGTAGAATTCCATTTATACGATCTTGATTGACAATTTTTCATTCAAAACGAGAAATTATCTTAAATAACAAAAATAATTAATATGAATTTAAAATCAAGTTTTTCCTTATTTTTTTTAAAATAAAGATTAAGACTTTACAGTATTTATTGGCAGAATCGTGGTATTCAACATTCTGAAATGTTTCATCTGTCCTTAATTTAAAAAATTTTATTTTTTGAGATTTTTTTTTTAGAATGATTTTATCCATAAAATATAAATTAGGTGTCTTTAGGATGAATTGACGATATTGGGTCCATTGATTTGGACGGGTAATGATTTAATTAATAAAATATGAAAGATAATTTACAATAAAATTATATATATTGAACTTAAAAAATATTGATTAAAATATAATAATTCCTAATATAAATTGATACATATAGATGACAATTCAAGTTGAAAATAATATCAATTAATCACCATTAAATATCAAATTAATTCCAGAACTTCTTCATAAATGTAATAGATAGATATCATATAAAAATAAAGTGAAAATATGGGATATATTTTTTATATAGAAAAGTGCTAACCTATATTTGGAAAGAAGAAATACAGAAAAAAAAATTAGAAAAATAGAAAAAAAAAAATTTTTTTTTTCTTTCTTCTGACTTTCATCTTTTGAAACACCACAATTTCACGACTCTACGGAAATATTGAGGAGACTTATCACACGCTACCCTAATTCCTTCCTAGGATCTTTCTTCTTTTGAAACACAGACATAAATGAACTCCACATCCAAAACTGGATGAATATATTTTATTATGATTATTACTGTTATTTATCAAAAAAGCATTTTTCTTCCTAGAAATTATTCAAAAAAATTCCGCGCACATGAATCTACTCCACTCCAGTGCTGGGTCCCAAAATCCACACACTCTCCAAAGAAAAGCACTATAAATAGGCAGTCTCTTCACCCACTATTTCCAGTCCAAATCCCTTCACACTCCCGCCATCTCCAACGCTTCAATGGATCTCCCAGTCATAGATCTCTCTCCCTGTCTCTCCGGCGAGTGGGACCCACACCTCTGCGCTGAGGTCAGCCGCACCCTCAGGGAGACCGGCGCGCTGCTCGTGAAGGACCCTCGCTGCACTGTCCAAGACAACGATCGCTTCATTGATATGATGGAACGCTACTTCTCCCAGCCCCACCACTTTAAACTCCTCCACGAGAGACCCCACTTGCATTACCAGGTATGGGTCGCTTTTTTTCTTTTTTTTTCCTAAAGTTTCCTTCTTTCAATCTGATTTGGAGTCCTTGAAGTTCTTCCCCTCTGGGTGTGCCGAAATTTTCTTTTGTGTAAAGTAAGCCGTATTGAGTAAAGGTATAACGATCAATCTGGTATTGAAAATATCATCTTAGGCCATGTTCAGTTTAAAATGTGAAAAATGCTTCTATGAATTCCAATGCACAACAGCGAATTCCAATATTGAAATGAAGAATGCATTCAAGTTTGAGATTTCGAACTTCTCTATTTCATTTTTTTTTTTTTCCATTTTTATACCTAAATGAGCTGAATCGAACCTCTGTTTACATAGTTGGGAATGGAGGGGATATTTTATAAATCTAGAGATTCAGGTTACTAAGATAAATGGTTTTGGTGACTAATTGTGAGTTTTCTTTAGTTTTATTTTTTTTCTCGAATTGGTCAAGTTTTGAAGCTTTTTGCTTATTGTTTGATCTATGTAATTTATGTTAAGTATGTTCCTTTTCTTCCTTAAATTGGCAAGATTTTAAAAAGTTTGCATTATTTTCTACTCTGTAAATATTATCTGGTAATTGAGGTTTATCGTTGATAGATGTACTTTGTGTGATTTTTTCCCCCTTTAAATATATTGTTTTGGGCAGCTGTAGAAGGTCTTTGTGTGGAGCTGTTCTCGATTGTTTTTGGCTTGAGGTCCTTTATTGTTGGAGGCTCGCAAACTTCGAAGATTTTATGAACAATGAAAATTGTATAACCATGCATCCTTTTTGTAAATAGATAAAGGACCATTAGTGGTCAGGGACTTCATTCTGTTCTGTTTGCTTTAGGATCATTTTTTACGTTTAATTTATGTGATCTGATCCTAGTAGTTTTGATGGCAAAAAATCCTTAACAAATGCTTCAAGTGGGTGTGACAGGTTGGGGTTACACCAGAGAGAGTTGAAGTTCCAAGAAGCTTGGTTGATGAAGAAATGCAAAAGAACCTGAAAGCAATGCCTAAAGAAAACCAGCCTCACACCCCTATTGGGCCTGATCTCAAATGGCGATACTTTTGGAGGATCGGTCCTCGACCATCAAATACCCGTTTTCAGGTCTCGGTCTTCTTATTTCTTATCCATGAAGAAGAAAGGACAGATGCTAATAGTTCCTAATCCTAACGTTCTTCTAAATTATGCAGGAACTGAATGCCGAGCCAGTAATACCCGAAGGTTTCCCTGAATGGAAAGAAACTATGGATTCCTGGGGATATAAAATGATAGCAGCAATTGAAGTCAGTCATTCTTTTTTATTTCTTCTCATGTTATTTCTTAAATCTGGTGATCTAAATGTGCATATCTGTTCCTTAGGTCGTTGCTGAAATGGCAGCTATTGGATTTGGTCTTCCAAAGGATGCATTTACTTCTCTTATGAAGCTGGTAAGGACATCTATTGCTTCATGGTGATTAATTACCTATATAATAAGGCAAAAGAAAAGAGTATCCGGAAATAAGTTGATTAAAGGACATATATATATATATATATATATATATATATATCATGACAAGTAAACACTTCAAGATAGATGTGCATTATCATTGATTATATAACTAACAGGCATTTCCTTTTGACAAGGTGCATTATCATAAGCCTCTTCTATCAGTATTGTGCATTTTTCAACATGAAGCAAAGGTTTCCCAGTGTCCGTCCGAAATTTTGTTGTTGCAACCTTTTTTTATTATGTACTTCAATTGTTTGATAGTTTCTCTTGTATAAAATTATATTTGTATCCAGCAAGACATGCATTTTCTTTGACATCTTCAAAAGGAACATGGTTACTTGTGCAAATAGATATACTGCACAAATCCCATTTGCAAAAAAGGAATGCATAAGTTCTGTAATAAGTTTTCTCACTCTTAGCTGGTTCAAAAGTGTCAACGTCATACTTTTTCAGTTTAATAGAATGCTAGCATTCCCTAGACTGGTGCTTTATGCACTGGGCTGCCACTTTTGTTACTTTAATAACAAAAGGAGCATCTTTGAAACTTATCTTGTCCATGATATTGCCACCAAATGGGCTATACCTCAGCCTTTTATAAGTGTCATATATTTTGTTATACATTTTATTGTTACTCATTTAGCATTATGAATAAGTAGAATTGAATGGTAAGCTGAAGCATACTCATTTAGCATTTTATTGTTACTTTCATAGTTCAATTAATTACAATTATAATTGAGTGATAGTGATTGTATAATATATTTTCTCTCTTTACCATGTACTAGGGCCCACATCTGTTAGCGCCAACCGGGAGTGACCTTCAAAAATATGGGCAGGAGGGAACTGTTTTTGCAGGATATCACTATGACCTTAACTTCCTAACCATTCATGGTAGAAGTAGATTTCCTGGTTTAAACATATGGTTAAGAAATGGACAAAAAGTTGAAGTGAAGGTTCCAATCGGATGTCTTCTTATTCAGACTGGAAAACAGGTAATTCAAAATTACCAAATTTTGCTGATATTTCATGAGAAGGAAGTTAAAAGTTTATATTCCTGCTTTAAACATGTACTTGTTTCGTTGTCCTCTCATATTTCCTGCCTTTCTACTTGTCTTTTAAAAAAAAAAAAAATTGTTCAGTTCGGCGATGTTAGTTGTGTCGTGATTTCATTCTCTCCTTTGAGATCAAAATTTGACAAACCTCTATACAAGTATGATTGATATGTTCTTTGGTGTGTTTTTCTTTTGTTCTAAAATACAGATAGAGTGGTTAACTGGAGGGGATTGCATAGCTGGCATGCATGAGGTTGTTGCCACAAAGAGGACAATTGATGCCATTAATTTAGCACAAGAGCAAAATCGTAGCTTATGGAGAGTCTCTTCAACTGTGAGTGAGGACGAATCAATAATCATTTTTCAAACTAGGGAAAAAGAGCTTTTATAAAATTGACTTGTCAGTGTTATATTGGCTGATAACATTTGTCTGTGCATGTAGTTGTTTGCCCACATAGCATCAGATGCAGTTCTGAAGCCATTGGGACATTTTGCAGAGTTGCCACTTGCAGGCAAATTTCCACCTATGTGTGCAGGAGAGTATGTTGAACAAGAGCTTGCAGTAATCAATCTCAAGGGAAAGAAATGAGAACTTATTTACAATTGTAATAAAAAGTTCCTTACATTTTTTTTAAACTGGACCACATTCACACAGCTTTTCTTGCTCACGTTGGGGCAAAAAACTGAAAATAGAGATTTTTCATTTTGTCCCAAGAAATGGAACAAAGTGAGCTTCCAATTCATCTCTAATTAATTTCAATACATATGAAATGTCTACATGCTTCAGCATTTTATCTCCAAAACGTATTTGCAATTATATCATTGTTTTCTTTTTCCGTTGTGAAGTGACGCCTAATAGATATATAAGATTAATCAAGTCACCATTTTCATTCTTTGAGTATTATCCAAACAAACTTTTCACAATGTCATGTTGGTTGAGTGAAAAAAAGACAAAATTATAAGTATTTGTGACAAAACATTAACAATGTGTTGGATCAAGTGAATTGTCGTGGAAGAAGAGGACGAGTGAGGAACATGGTAAAAGTAGGGATGGCAAAACGGGCCAGCCCGTCCCGTTTTGGCCTGTCTCGCCTTTGGCCCGCCAAAAGCGGGGCGGGGCGGACTGACCCGATATAGTCATGACGGATCGTAGAACTTGGTCCGTCCCGCCAGCGGGCTGGTTAGTGGCTGGCCCGCCATAATTTAGAATAAATAATTTTTTTAAATAATTTTTTTTAATAAATTTAATAATAAGATTATTATTTGTTTGTCAATAATTCAATATATATATATATATATATATATATTATTTCAATTTAATAATATAAATCAATATTTTATTTTAAGAAATTATAATTTAGAACAATAATAAAATTTACATAATAATAAATAATAACAAATATATATATATATAACGTTAAACTTATAAAATTTATATTTTTTATATTGAAAAATTCAAATACCTATATCTTTTTTATTTGATAAAACTTCATATTATTTTTGGTTGAGTAATTCTTATACCTTTAATTCAAGTAATAAGGATAAATATAATCAAGTGCTTAGGATAAATAAGGAGAACAAGAGAGAAGATTATATTTCGGGAAGGAGAATATTTTCCGTGAGAATGTAAACTTTTTTAATTCTCTTTTTAAAATTTTTAACTTTATATATTATCTTTATAATTAATTTTATTACAATAAAAAATTATTTTTTTATTAATTAGGCGGGCCATGGACTGGCTCGCCTGTCCTGCGGGTTGGCCCGACGGGTTGGCGGGCTTGGCGGGGCGGGCCAAAGCGGGCTGGTGGGCTGAAAACACCAACTCGCCCCGCCATGGGCTGGCGCCTGCCGGGCCTAACCCCTTTGCCATCCCTAGGTAAAAGTAAGAAGAGACACATATCATCTATTTGAAGTTGATAATATGTTACGCTTAAAACTTACTTTTTTCAATGTGGCATCTATGTGGAGCATCACGCGAAAGAGGAACGAAGGTGTGAAACTTTTGAGGACTATCGTTTAGAGACCAAATTGAGAGTGTCAAAAGTGGATGAATGCATGCAGAATTGCACGTGAACATGGCCTCGGAGTTGAAGAAGTGTTTGGCTTCTGGCTTTCGGTCGTTGCACCAAGTGAAGCAATGCCACTGTCGCCTCCTCCGTCTTGGTCTCCACCACGACACCTTCCTCGTCAACACCCTCTTGCGCTCTTCCCTCAACCTCCGCGCCACGCAATACGCCACCGTCGTTTTCGCCCAAACCCCCCACCCCAACATCTTCCTCTACAACACCCTCATTCGCGGCCTCGTCTCCAATGAAGACTTTCACGACGCCGTTTCCCTCTACGCTTCCATGCGCCAGCGCAGCACCTTCGCTCCTGACAACTTCACATTCCCCTTCGTCCTCAAAGCCTGCGCCAGGCTTAAAAACACCCACCTGGGCCTCACCCTTCACTCTCTCGTTATCAAAATCGGCTTCGAAAGTGACGTGTTTGTTAACACCGGTCTCGTTTGTTTCTATTCCAAAAACGGGTTTCTAAGTCACGCGCGCCAGGTGTTTGATGAAATTCCTGACAAGAATGTTGTGTCCTGGACTGCCATCATTTGTGGGTATGTTGAGTTTGGTTATTGTGAGGAGGCTGTTGGGTTGTTTAGAGGGTTGCTGGAGATGGGTTTGAGGCCGGATAATTTCACGTTGGTTCGGGTTTTGTATGCGTGTTCGAAGGTGGGGGACTTGGCTAGTGGACGGTGGATTGATGGGTACATGAGGGAGAGTGAGTTGTGTGGGAATCTGTTTGTGGCGACCTCGTTGGTTGATATGTACACGAAGTGCGGAAGCATGGAGGAGGCACGAAGAGTGTTTGATGGGATGGTGGAGAGGGATGTTGTGTGTTGGAGTGCCTTGATTCAGGGGTATGCTGCCAATGGGATGCCGAAGGAGGCACTTGAGGTGTTTTTTGAGATGCAGAGGGAGAATGTTAAGCCAGATTGTTATGCCATGGTGGGGTTTCTTTCTGCATGTGCGAGGCTGGGGGCGTTGGAGTTAGGGAATTGGGCTAGAGATTTGGTGGATAGTGATGAGTTTTTGTGTAATCCTGTGTTGGGTACTGCATTGATTGACTTTTATGCGAAATGTGGAAGTGTGGCGCAGGCGGTGGAGGTTTTTAAGAGGATGAGGAGGAAGGATTGTGTGGTGTTCAACGCTGTTATTTCTGGGCTGGCTATGTGTGGACATGTTGGGGCTGCCTTTGGGGTGTTTAGCCAAATGGGAAAGGTTGGAATGCAGCCGGATGGGAACACTTTTGTTGGTTTGCTTTGTGGGTGTACTCATGCTGGTTTGGTTGATGATGGTCGGCGTTATTTTAGTCGCATGAGTTGTGTTTTTGCTGTAACTCCTACTATAGAGCATTATGGATGCATGGTGGATCTTTTGGCTCGTGCAGGTTTGTTGGTTGAAGCGCGAGATTTAATCAAGAGTATGCCGATGAAGGCCAATGCTATTGTTTGGGGAGCACTGTTGGGAGGATGTAGGTTACATAAGGATACCCAATTGGCTGAACATGTGTTGAAGCAGCTCATTGAGTTAGAACCGTGGAATTCAGGACATTATGTTCTCTTATCGAATATATATTCAGCAAGCCGTCGATGGGATGAAGCAGAAAAAATCAGGTCAAGTTTGAGTCAGAAAGGGATGCAGAAGTTACCCGGGTGTAGTTGGGTTGAAGTGGATGGGGTTGTTCATGAATTCCGTGTAGGGGACACTTCCCATCCTCTAACGCTCCAGATATATGAAAAACTTGAAAGTTTATTTAAGGACTTGAGAGAAGCTGGATATAATCCGACGACGACGGAGTTTGTGCTCTTTGATGTAGAAGAGGAGGAGAAGGAGTACTTCCTTGGCTGTCATAGTGAGAAGTTAGCTGTTGCATTTGCACTGATCAGCACCAGTGCCAAAGATGTGATTCGTGTTGTTAAAAATCTTCGTGTATGTGGTGATTGTCATGAGGCGATGAAACTTGTTTCAAAACTTACAAAGAGAGAGATTATTATTAGAGATAATAACAGGTTCCATCATTTCAGTGAAGGCTCATTCTCCTGTGGGGATTATTGGTAAAAAAACTATATGCATTGTGAGATGTACTTCAAAAGTTATTAGACATCAGAGTTTCTCTTGAATATGTTGAAATGGAATTGTATGTTTAGAATCCTGTCAACCCGTTACAGAAGTTTTGGATGGGGATAAGTGAACTCTATACGTGCCTGCCTCAGAATATGGTGGAGATCCAAGATAGTTTTGCTGTCTTTCAGATAGGAGAAATGACTAGTTTTTCAAATGCACCTGCATGGGTAACATAGAATTTTTTTTCCATCCCTCAATTTGAAGCAGCAACCAGTGCCCAGCTATGAACTTAAAGAGTACCTGTTATCATGGAGCATGAAAGGATTTCCGTGAGCTTTGTAAGATTGCTAGTGAGCACTTGAATTATGGAGGTGCTGACTTTTATCTTTTTGAGGCTCTTGAAAAACTTTGCATGACTGGTACTAATTGGTAGAAGTTTAGCATAGACTTTAAGATCGATTTTATTAACAACTTAGACCGGTTACGTAAGGAAAGTATAACTATGCAACTTAGACTGGTTAGCTAATGAAAGTATAGAAAGGAAACACCTATTTTGTAGCAATTGGTTAGCAAGTCATAATACATTACACGAATTGCTGTCTGTTGGTGGGGACTCACATGCAAAATTTCAGCTTGAAAACTAAACCATGTGTTTATTGTAAAAGCTGACAGAAACAAAAACAAACTTTATTCCTGAGGCGTATATAAACACTATCCTTAAGGACTTATTAGCGGTGTATTGCACAAGTCCCCCGGATACAATAGGAACTTCTCGGAATTTCTGAGGATCTCAGAAACTAGTAAGAAACTCTTAAAGGAATAAATAAACCCAGGATAATAGTAGAATAGGAAGAAAACAGAGAAGAGAAGATGAACCAAAAATCCTAACTTTTTATCTGGAAGAATGTAGAGTGGTCTCTATTTATAGGTGTAGATTGGACCTAAAATCCTAACTTTTTACATTCTTGGTAGTAACGTTCCCTGTAGTAACGTTCCCTGTAGTAACGTTCTCTGTACAGAGCATTCTCTGTAACAACGTCCTCTGTAACGTTAACGTCCTCTGTAACGTTAACGTCCTCTGTAACGTTAACGTCCTCTGTAACGTTAACGTTCTCTGTTTTGCAATACCCCTTATTTTAGTACAGTCCCCCCACATATTGCAAAACAAAAGAGATAAAGAATAAAAGAAAAAAAATTTGGGTCTCGTATAAGATGTAATGCATCAGAACTAGTATAGCAAGCTATATGAATTAGTCTTAGACTGAAAAACTTAACGTGTAGTTGGTGTAGCAAGTTATATGAACCAAAACACTTAGTGTGTGTTAGCGGTTTAACAATACACCCCTACAATTCTTGCTATTATCGCTGTGTTGCGCTTACTAAGCCATGCGCGTGCCCGGTATTCATGAGTGTTCTAGAAATCTTGAAAAGATCTCATACAAGCAGCCCCACTCGACACTCATATAGGTGACTTCATCAAGTGTATGCTGCAAATCATATACCACCCGTAAGGGATATGAAATCGTTAAAAACTTTGTTTAGACTAAAATTCGTATACCACGTAGACCTTTTAATTACAAAGTTTAACCTCTCAATGATGCAGTATCTAGCACTTTCACATATACACCATAACTTGATTTTAATCAATTTTAGTGCTAGCAGAACTAATAAGTGACTTGTTTTTACCCATATGAACCTTATTCATGGGATCTTCAATTACAAAGGTTGGGTTACCATCACCTGTTTGTTTGCAAATTGCTTAAGTATACCCCTCGATGTTTTTAAAATCATATTTCTCGCTAAGGGTTTTGTCAGAGGATATGCTAGATTCTGTTCTGACTTCACATAATCAATGAAAATTGTTCCATTCTTTAGCAGCTGCTTCACTAAATTATGTCTCAATTGTATATGTCTGTTTTTTCCATTGTAGTTCTTATTTTTAGCTATAACTATTGCCGATTGACAATCACAGTGAATTGATACAGACGAGATCAATTTCATTCCTAATGGAATGTTTGCTAAGAAGTTTTTCAACCACTCAGCTTCACTACCAGCCATTTCGAGAGCAACAAATTTAGATTCCATTGTCGATCTTACAATAATTGTTTGTTTGACTGATTTTCATGTAATCGCACCACCCCCGAGTGTGAATACATAACCACTAGTGGATTTTGTCTCATCTGAATCAGAGATCCATTTAGCATCATTGTATCCTTTTAGTACAATGGAAAATCCACTATATTCAATGGCATAATTCATTGAACCTATTAAGTATCTCATAAGTTTTGCAAGTGCATTCCAATGTTCTTGATTAGTTTATTGAGCAATCTACCTACTACATAAGCAATGTCAAGTTTAGAAAAACTCATTAAATACAGGAAGCTCCGAATTACCTGGGCATACTGAGGTTGAGAGATTGAGTCTTCTCTATTTTGTCTTAACTTAGAGTTAGTGGGTATTCACTGGTTTGTTGTTATAACGCCCAAATTTCCTAAAAAGTTTCCCAATGTATTGTTCTTGGGATAGTAAAATACTATTGCCCTTTTTATGATTTTAACTCCCAAAATCATATTGGTTTCTCCCATGTCTTTCATTTCAAATTTAGATCCTAGAAACAACAGACAATATCAATGCATGTACCAAATATTAACATATCATCTACGTATAAACATATTATGACACATTCACCATTCTCAAATTTAGAGTACACACATTTATCAGCATCATTAGTTGAAAAATCATTACAAAATAGAACACTATCAATTTTTTCATGCCACTATTTTGGTGTTTGTTTTAAGCCATACAAAGATGTTAAAAGTTTGCACACTTTGTTCTCTTGACCAGGAATAACACACCCTTAATTCACCATTCAAAAAGGCTGTCTTAACATTCATTTGGTGTATAACCAACCTGCTTATGGATAGCTGCTAGAGCTAACAAAACTCGAATGGAGAAAACCTAGTATCAGGGACAAAGGTGTCAAAATAATCAATATTGGATTTTTGAGTAAAACCCTTTGCTACTAATCTTACCTTATATTTATCTATAAATTGATTAGGATAATACTTTTTCTTAAAGATTCACTTGCAATCAATAAGTTTGTTCCTTTAGGAAAATCTACTAAAAGTCCAAGTATTATTTTTCTTAATTCTTGATTGAATCAATTTCAGTCTTAATGGCCTTATTCCTATGTATTGCATCAGGAGCCCTAGTAGCCTCTAAAAAACTCATTGGATCATTTTCAACTAGTTAAATGTAGAAACCATCTCCAAAAGAGGTTTCCTTCCTCTGTCTTCTACTTTTTCTCAAATCCTCATATACTTTATCACTATTAATATCTATAGATTGTTTAGGTGTTTCACTAACCTTTAGAGGAAAAATATATTAAAAGAATTCAACGTTTTTTGTCTCCACTATAGTATTATGCTCAATTATATCACTTTTGAGGACAAGAAACATATAGGTAGCACTATGTTTTGCATAGCCTAAGAACATACAATCCGAAGTTTTATAGCTTATTTTCTTTTTCTTAGGGTTGGGTAACATTACCTTAGCTAGTACCCCACACTCTTAGATATTTAAGATTAGGTTCATAACCTCTCCATAATTCATAGGGAGTTTTACCAGTTTTCTTAAAAAACACACACTCTAAGTATATCTTCTCTCAAAGGTTATTTGGTGCACTAGAGCTATTTGATTAAGCATAGTGTATCTATAGTAGTCATCTATAAATATAACAGATCATATGAATCAATAATATAAGCAGAAAAACAAGATTCATTAACAACCTCAAAGATGTTAAGTACAGAAAGACTTTGGTCAAAATATCTCTTCCCTACAAATACATTTTTTATTTTTTATTTTTTTTATTTTTATTTTTTTCATAACAATCTTATCATATTCGAATGATACTTTAACCCCAACTTTTCCCAGCATTGCTACATATATTAAATTAGTTCTAATTAATGATACATGTAGCACATTACTCAAGACCAAAGTCTTTCTAGATGTGAGCTTAGAAGAACTTTTCCTTTTCCTAAGACAAAAGTTGTCCTGGAATCACCAAGATAAACATGTTCTTCTCCATCCGCATACTAGTGTAGGAGGTAAAAACACTTCTGTTTGCACAGATGTGCCTGGTAGCACCAGAGTCTATTACCCATCTGCTCACATTTGTCACAATGTTTATTTGGAGAACGACCGCAATAATTGTATCTTCTCCTTTGGCTAAATTTGCCTTAGGAGGATTGTCGTTTCTTATTCTATATCTACATTGAGATGCATGATGACCCGACTTTCCACAAACAAAATAATTTCCCTCTTCTTAAAGATAAAGTGGGGTTAGATCGATTGCTTTCATACAGTCTCAAACCCTTTCTTATATGTATGTATAAGATATTATGTGGACAAAATAATATTCTACACGTATGTACAAAATATTATGTGGACAAAATAATATCCTACACGTAAATAATAGGTAGATCTAAGTCATGCACACGTAATTGTTAATTGTTCACTACCAAAACAAATCTCTCACAACATATAATACTCATGCATAATTCATTTTTCCTGTTCCATTGATGTAATAAATCAGAAAAAGAACCTGTGTTTGGCACGTGTGCTCTATGGACAAGCTATGCTGATAACATTTCTTCCATCATAATTATAACATGCAGTAATCAATTTCATATATGATTTACCTTTTTGCCTTTTCAATTAAAATCAATTACGGGACCATTCACATTTCAAGAAGAATTTTAGGGTCATTCAAACACAGGGTCTATAAAATTGGTTTCAATTTGAAATTGATTGCAGCTTAAAACATAAATCAGGATTTATTCCTTTATTCAATTTTGGGAAAACAAATTTGGGAATTAATTAGAGTTCATTAATCTGATAGAGAAATTCTTAAATTCATAATTAGGAAAAAACTATTGTAGGAGAAAAATCATACATCTAATAATTATGGCTTTGATACCGCATGAGTTAATTTACAATTTTCCTAGTTTGCATATTCTCACATAATAAGATTAACCTTCATCCTTCCTTTATCCAAGGGTATAGAGTTGTTGATATCCTTATTGTCAGTCATAAGTTCTTAAGATTGTGGTAAAAGCTGACAGAAACATAAATAAACTTTATTCCTGAGGCATGTACAAACATTGTCCTCAAGGACTTATCCGCGGTATATTACGCAAGTCCCCAGGATACAACAGAAACTTCTCGAAATTTCTGAGGATCTTAGAAACTAGCGAGAAACTCTTAAAAGAGTAAATAAACCTAGGATAATAGTAGAACAGGAAAAAAACAGAGAAGATGAGAGAGGTATATCTGGAAGAGTATAAAGTGGTCTCTATTTATAAGTATAGATTGGATCCAAACTGTATTCTCTGTAACGTTCTTAGTAAAGTTAACGTGTTAGTAAAATTTTCTGTAACATTCTAAGTTTTGCAATATCCCTTATTTTACTACAATGTTTTCTTAGTATAAAAATAGATTGAGTTTCTTTACACTTGAGTTGTCTCTTTTATGCAGCCTAGGATTCTACTATTATACTACTTAGAAGCTCTTAAGTAGATGATATAGAAATGCAAACTATTGTAGAACTTTTGATTTAACGCATACTGATGAGAGTTTAAGTTTAAGCTGGATTCTTACAGCAGAATATTTCATCTTCCTTTCCTGATAAAATGGTGCTTTAAATGGGTAACAGGTTGGAGTTAACACATGAGTGAGTAGACATTCCAAGAAGCTATTTTGGCCAAGAGATGCAAGAGAAACTGAAAGCAATGCATATAGAGAATCAGACACCCTCTGACCTGAGCTCAAATGGCATTATTTTTGGAGGATTCGTCCTCGACAATCAAAACACATTTTCATGTCTCATGCTTTTCTTTTCTTATACATAACAGACGGATGCTGCGTAGTTCTTTAGTCCTAATGTTCATCTCTCAATTATACAGGAACCGAATGCTGAGCCGGTAATACCTGAAGGTTTCCCTGAACGGAAAGAAACTATGGATTCATGGGGTTACAAATTGAATGCAGCAATTGAAGTCGGTCATTTTTTTTTTTTTCATGCAATGTCTTATGTGTGGTGATCCAAATGTGCAAATTTGTTCCTTAACTGCTTACTGAAATGGCAGCAATAGGATTTGGTCTTCCAAAGGATGCATTCACTTCTCTCATGAAGCTGGCAAGCACATATATTGCTTGATGGTGATTAGTTACTTCGTAGATTTCCTGTTGATTGAGGAGAATCATCAAACATAGATATGGATCTGAAAAAGATTTGGAGTTGAGTCGTGATAAGTTAGAGTTTGACTGTCCTTTGCTCCTTCTGTTTGTCTGACTAACAACTTGTTTGCTATTTTAGATTGCAGATTAGTCCTACAAAATCATGTGGTTACAACGTTATTATCGACAAAGTTGATGGACACTTAACAAAGAGGGCATTGAGACTGGAAATAATTGAGAGGAAATTTACACCATGAAAGAATGTATGTAATTGTTGTAATTACTCTTTATTTTGTTCTAAAACGAGAATGAGTTTGCATTTAGTCACTCCTCTCACTTAGATTTTTCTTCAAGGCTATTTAGTTTTCTTTAATCATAAATGGTTATTAAAGTAATCATATCAATGACAATGATGTATGTTTTAAGAGTTAATTTCAATAATATCTCATAAAATATTACGAAATATAATTTCAATTGTTGGTGGGGTTCACTACTAACCTACTCTAGTTACTATGGTTTTGGATCTTCCTTTCATTTGCTTCTTTAAAGCATTATATTAAAAATAAAGTTGACAAAGAAAATCTTAAATGGCGGTTACCTACAAAAATATTATTTTAATATCAGTTTCATACATATAAATTATTTAAAATTTAATAGTTATATTAATAATTATCTTTAATTTTAAGCAACTGATCTAGAAATTTAAGTTAAAAAAATATCTTTAATGCTCCTACAAAACTTCTCACAGCAGGTGGGTTCCCACCTAGTTGAGCTTGACTTAGCCATAAAAAAATAGTGGAAATTTTACAAATGTTTTCAACCAGAAGCTGAAGCAGTTCTCCGTTTATCAAGTTCCTCTTGCTCTTCCTTAGCAAACTCTTCAATCAACTCTCGTTGTCTTTGCGTCAGGTTTCTGTAATAACATTTCAAATAATAGGCATTTACATTCTAAGCATCCATCAAAGAACCTAAACATGGAGTAGAAAGAGGAGCAAACAGCACAAATAGTAAATGATACAATAAAATATATAATGAGCCACTCACGTGGGGATGTTGACATTAAAATGAACATATTGATCCCCAAATGTATAAGAATTTTTTGTCTTGATCCCTGTTAAGAGAATAAACAAGGTAAGAATGGTGAAAGTAATGGCTTACACTAGCAGCAATAAGTTCATGAAGCATGATATGTCCATACATGCCAAATGTATTAATAAATTGTCTTAAAAAATTATCAAAAGCTTCCGATTTCCCAAAAGGGTATTAATTCCTTACCTTTCTTTTTCAAAACCACTTTCTGACCAGGTTGGGTCCCTGGGCGAACCTGCCAAACAAGACTCATGAATCAAACTTCCCCAGTTACTAAAAGTGCCATAAGAAATATTATCTATTGCAATATAATACTAACCTTAAGTACAACATCTCCAGCAAGAGTTGGGACTTGAATAGTTCCCCCCAAAATCGCCTGAAACCCAAAATTTCCAGTATTTAGTTTAATTGCAATAAAATCACTAAATGCAACATAAACTAGTAACAAGATGTTGGAGACCCAAAATACTGACAATAAACTTCCATCAACAACCATATCTACTCCACCACTACCACTGCTAAATCAAAAAAATTGAAATAAATATTTACCAGTTCTCCCTAGCTGTGGCAAACAAAATTCATGCCATCAATAGTGCAACAGTTTCTAACATGATTCTTAATCAGAAATTTGCATCAGTATAGACACCTACCGCCAAAAGACTATATATTATACCTTGGTGATAGATATCTCAACTGCATTTAGAACTACATTTTCTGGAATATTGCATGTGATTCTAGAGTATAATAATTTTAGCAAACACATATCTTTAGAGTGCATTACCGTTTTGGTTCCTAAAACATAAATGATGTGAATTTATTCTCCAAAAGATGGACCGGCATCAATTTAGTTCTAGAAAAATGATACCCATACAATTGCCATCAATTTGTTTACCAAATGCATTACCTGAGTGATACTTAAAACAGCATCTACGTGAATATCATATCCTTCTCTGCGAAAAACAGGGTCGTCTCTAACCTGCAAAAAGGACAAATAAAAAAGTTGAGCTTAAAAGTATTAAAAAAAAAAGAAAAAAGCGACTTCCAAGATATTGAAGTAACCTTGATAGTAACATAAAGATCGCCATGATGATCTCCATCAGGATCTGCTCCCCCACTTCTGAAAACTTTTATGGTCTCATTGGTGTCTATCCCTGAAATGTTAAAAACATAAGCAGCCAACCTTATCACAGCTGAACCTAAGAGAAAAAGGGATGTGCATACCCCCCCCCCCCCACACACACACAAAGATAGTGATTAGGGTTGGCAATGGCAAATGAACAGATAATAACAAATTGAATAAAAATAACCCATTAAAAATTCAATCCATCCATTTACAATTTTTTCATGTCTGGATATCCAATCCATCCATTTACCAGTGATTGGATTAGAGAGATTTACTTATGGATAGATCAAATGAATTGTTTTGTGAGCTCTTGTAGAGAAAGAGCCAACATTAGTATAAACTTTTCAACCTTAGCATAATAAAATTTAGGGCTTTCCAGCTTCATTCGGACATAGGTATCTTCTTTCCTGCATATTCTTATGATTATGGTTATTATGTGTTGTTAGATAGAGGAATAGGCTACCCTAATTCTTCAGAAGTCATATGCACATGACCTACATATCTAGTAACAACAACACATCCCAAAAAATTAAGTAACAATTACCAGGCATAATATCCAACTTGACCGACTTTGTTCCTTTGACAACCTTTGCACCTCTGCAAGACTTGCAGAAATTCTGATACAAACAATAAAAGACAAAAAGATCATATTTACAAATATATTCTAGCCATTAGCTGTATTTAATCAACAAATATTCATTAAATGTATACTTTAGTAGGGGGGAATAACTCCAGTCATAGAATTCTGCTAAGCAACAAGAATATAATTGTTATGATAACACTACCATTGAAACTTCATCCATCATATTTTCTGAACCATAGTGCAAAATAGGAAATAAGAGATTTAATATTACAAAAGAAAAAGAGGGGGCTATTATACCATACCGATACAATTTTTCCAGTTCCCTTACAGCTACCACAAGTACTCTCCATTCTGAATATGCCGGATTGTACAAATAACTGAACATTTCCCAAAATTATCAATTTAACAGCACTTAACTAACTTAAACTTTATAAAAAGATGATTAAGTTATTTTCAAGACAATACTGACCACTCCTGACCCTTTACATCGCTTACAAGTTTCAGGCCTTGTACCAGGAGGAACACCACTCCCACCTGCAATAATAGTTCATTAAGGAAAAGGTTTGGGCTTGACAACATCATTTCCAGGTGCACTGACTTGACAAAATACAAATCAAACTGAAATCATAAATTGTAGTACTGGATAACAGTTTGGAGCTTGTTAATGAACATACCACATTCATTACAAAGCACATCTGTTTGAAATGTCAATGTTTTGGTGCACCCTTGTACAGCTTCCATAAAAGATAGCTCAATAAAAGTCTGAAAAAGAAATTATTTAGACGTCTTTGGTCGTACAACTCCTTAGCATACTTAAAAGTGTCCAAATATGAAGAAGAAAAAACCTTCACATCCTCTCCACCAATATTTTGATGGAAGAAGCTCTTGACAAAATCCTATTCACCATTAAGAAATGAAAAAAGGCATATTAGATTTCAAATGTGGGATGGCTGTCACAGGAAAGTTTATAGGCATTTATATTTAATTAAAGATTACATAATTAGAAAAATATAGATTTCAGGCGATAAATGAGAAAATGATGCATAACCAAGCAACCAAATTAAATGAAAAAATTTGACTAAATTTTACCATACACATTTTTGTCTGGATGATTAATCAATTGAGATTGAATTAATAATTGAAGCTCCATTACTAATGGTTAGTATATAATAAATTTTACAGTTGAAGTGAGATAATAATGAAATTTTCTTATTACTATGGTGTATGAATGTAATTACTTCCATTTTTCAACAACAGTGCATAGAAACAAACAATGAAAGAAGTAAGAAAGGGAAGAAACTACCAAGTCCTTACATGATCACGGAATATCTGCTCAAACGGATTGAAGCCACCCTCGCCTCCGAAACCGGTGCTTTGTTGGCTAACGTAAGCATCATGACCAAGCTAAATATTTATGTTAAAAGTGAATCAATGAATAATGAAGAGACTTTAGAGAAAGTAAAAATCCACTCAACAGACTTAAAATACTCATTTAACCAACAAACATGCACTTGAAGAATTTGTTTACTAAAACATGAACCCAACCTAAATTTTAACTCACAAAATATGAAATGCTGCTATTGAGCATAAAGCATGTAATATCAACAAGCCAAAAACATCATTGGAAGCGAAAAGTTTTCTGAGCCCACTCCATAGTGAGTACAGACACTAGAGAGTGAATGTTTAACTCAGCAAATGACCACATTATGCTCTTTAAGAAATATGATCAATGTACATGAGGAAAAATACCAAGGATAAGAGAATACTCTTATTATATTCCAACAAATAATACAAATGTGTCGTGTTACCCACCCCCTTCCTCCATATTTTTCCTTCATAAGTATTCTTAAACTAATTTCTAATTCTCCATTGTGCAAATCTTACTATACCCTCATTTTTTTTATTGCACTATGTCATGCACTAAAGTTCAAGTAAATTCATCTTACAATGTATCCCAACTTGAAGAAAATGTGCAACAGAAAATGTGACCAGAAAAGCAAAAAAAGTAGTAGGTAAAGTGCTAAACCTGATCATACTGTTGTCGCCTTTCCTCATCCTTTAAAACCTAGCACACAAGAAAAAAGACGACAAACCAGCAGTGAGATAATTTGAAATATGAAAATTTTAAATAGAATCCTTGCGTAGGTACAAATGAAAATGAAAACCAAAGCAGCAATAGTTCACTTCATATGCTATCGAAACTTCTTGAAACTTCTTTTCAGCCTCAGGATCATCTTTGTTTGTATCTGGATGGAGCTTTTTTGCAAGCTGCAGAATATGAAGAGAACTTAATAAAGAATAAAAAGTATATATACATATCATTTTAGAAAGGTTATTAGTATGCCGGCTAATCCTGTTTGATGACTTCATGACAAAGTACAAAATTCAATAAGAATTAACATTAGGACCAACAGTTTCCTAATATTCATCTTAACAACTTATTTTTCTGCTCTAACTCATATTTTGTGCAAGTAAGCCAAATTTCTCTCAACCTCGAGTTTCAAACCTTTCCATATTACAAATTAATACCCATCATTGAAAAAAATTCACCAATCTCTTCTTCATCCCCTTCACTCCCCAGCACCAAGATTCCTCATCTCTTTTTACAGCTTGTTTAACCAGGAAATGGGTCAGATAAGTATCTATTTTCTTCTATTACTACCATCATATTTCTTACCTGTCTATCTATTTTATTCCTCATCCGAGCAAACCATCAGTGAATTGATAAAGTTTAACCATAAAATGGGTAAGATAAGTAAAGCCCACATATTTCAGCACCTAAACTCATGTATGTATACTAACAATGGCAAGGAAACACTTACCCCATAGTAAGCTTTCTTTATTTCAGCAGAACCTGCATGCTTACTCACACCAAGAATATCATAATAGTCTCTTGCCAATAATGCTGTAATAGAGTTTGGGGAAAACAGATAGGTCATCAACATGCAAGCGACAACAAACAAGTATAGTCAGCATCAAGAGAGCATTGAATGAAAGGTAAAGGAACTTCAAACTCATTCTGATTCCATGAATAGCAAAAATCAAGGCATGTACGCGATGAAGAATTTATAATATATACCCGAGCCATGAATTAATCTAGATGCCCCCCAATATTTATTTGCCGACCCCAATAGCAACGATTTCTTCAAATTAACGCCACCTACAACTGCAAATGGATAAGGAGGAGCAGGTGAGCATAAATAACAATTGAAAAGTATGTAACACTTAAATTAATTCCAACATTACAAGAAAACAAGACATGGACCAATAGTCAATTCATTCAGCAATTATGCACATACATAAAATAAATTAACCATACAACCAGATAACATAACCCAAATTAAAAATTTTGAAACTAAAACAAAAATTGACAATTTGCTCAGTTTCCCAAACAGTTATATAATGATCTTAAAAGCAAAAGAAAAGGGTTAACTTAACACACACCATCGGATGCAAAACTACCAATACCTCTAGATGGATGGCAAGGCCTAGCGTTCAATGTCCTATAACTCCTTGGGAACACTGCTTGATAAACCTGCAAATTAAAATTTCCAGCACAATTGAAAAACCATAATTCACAGAAAGAGCTAAAAAAAATCAAAAGGATGCGTACAGAGTCGTTGGCATCACGGAAATATCTACGAGCAAGGCGATTAATGAGGGTGACGCCATGGGAGCGAACCATTTGGGTAATGAGAGCGAAAAAAGTAGGAAGGTTTGGAAGGTCGATTAAAGGGTTTTGGGAATTTGGGGGAGTAATTAAACCCTGGATAAACCCTAAAGTAAGGGATTCGATTAGGAAGGTTCTGGTTTAGGAACAGGAAGAGAGGGGAGATGAACAGAAGATGGGCTTTGAATGGGCCAATGGTGTGGTGTGGGAGACAAGATAAATAAATGTTAATATTATTTTATTTATAATTTATATTTATTAAATTTTATTATATTATATTTTTTAATTTTATTATTTTTATTTGTTATATATCAAATTTTATTTTAATAAAATAATTATATTTTAAAAGATTAAAAAAAGTAATAATTTAAATTTTTATTACTTTAATTAATTAAATAAAAATATTTTATTAAATATTTTTTATAAATTATATATTTCATATTTTAAATAAAAATTTAAAAATAAAATAAATTAAATATATATAATCAAATATTTGAATATAATATAATAATAATAATATTATAAATATTTTATATATGTATAAATAAAAAATAATTAAATATTTTTTAATAAATTAAATAATTATAAAATTATAATATTTATTTATATATAAAAAATATATAAAATTAATAAAATTAATATCTCAACATAGACAGGATGAAAATTTAAATTTTAACCTGAGATGATGGAAACGATTAAGGAATCCAGCGGAACCCATCCCGTTATCATGTCTAGTCGTTCCTGTCCCTGCAAGTGTTTGGCTGCGGATACACTTGCTTATCTTTTATTTCACGCCTCTCTGTAACACATTCTGATTCTAATTAATTTACCACTCTTAAGAATCTGAATAAATAGCATTGTCATCCAAGAATAGCTACAAATATCATTTATCAATTATGAAATTAAAAATGTGATGAAAATTATATTAAAATGAAAAAAAAGGTACTTTTTATTGACCTTCTCTATTGCAAAATGGAAATAGTTTACTATTTTTTTTATGACATTATAATAATGAGAAAGTTGATTCAGAAATAAGAAATTCATAATGAATTTCGAAATTAATACATAATTTGAAATTAGATTTAACTATT
The DNA here is from genome assembly GCA_963425845.1 of Sphenostylis stenocarpa. Classification (NCBI taxonomy): domain Eukaryota; kingdom Viridiplantae; phylum Streptophyta; class Magnoliopsida; order Fabales; family Fabaceae; genus Sphenostylis; species Sphenostylis stenocarpa. The sequence goes on from OY731408.1 coordinate 7,700,075, forward strand.
TTTTGAACAATTTATTCTAAAATAAGGTATGGTAAAATTTATTATTGTAAATGAGATTTGTGGAATAATTTAAAATATTTTTTCCATGAATTGAGTACGAAAACTCAAAATTTTAAACTTTATAGAAACAATATTATATGAAATGATTGTTTTCAGTGCCTTGCAATTAAGTCATTCTCCAACTGTGCAGTGGTCATATTTCATCATTCCTCGAATTTGAAGCATAAAAAAGTCAACATGTTCTGTGGAATCTTAATTCTAAAATATATTTTTCAAAATATTTGTGGAACATGCACGTAGTATCAAAAGTGTCATGAACATATTTCTAATATACTTTTTCAAGATTTATTAAAAACTATAAAATTAAATAAGAGATGAATGGTACAATTTTTTAAGAGTTTCAGAAAATTTCAAACAATGTAAAAGATTATGTTAAGAATGTGATCAGAATATTCCTGAAACACAATTATAATTTTTTAGTACTAAATCTTTTAAAAAGAGGGGGAGAATGAAGCACAAGAAAAGTATCATGGTGTATGATATAACACATGCCATAGCCAAATCTACCTTTGCTTTCTTCCAGCTTCAGCTATGCCTTTCCTGCTCCTTTTGTTCACTTAGACATTGCTGCACATACAAGAAAGCAATTATCCTCAAAATTGCACATATAATAACCATGCAATCGTCCCTATAGGCCATTTACCTCCATCAAGTAACTAACACATTCACAGACAGAAAGTTCAGAATCATTTTTTTGCTTTATCAGTAAGTTAAGAATCATACAAACCCTCCATTTTGTCTCATTATATTAAAATTACATATACAACAAAAAGAAAAAGAAAAGGCAAACAAATAGCAACTACAATGACACACTTGACCCTATTTTATGAACATAATTAAGTAGTAAAATATATAACCTATTTTATTAGCATAATAAAATTGTAGCAGTCACAACAACCTCCGGACCAGAAGAATGATCCTGGCTTTAAGTTAGATCAATCTGAAGCTTTCTCGTTCTTTTCTGCTTTCCCATCTTCCGATTGCTAAAGCTCATGCAGCTTCTCCGTGAAATTATTCCTTGCTTAATCAAAGGTGAAGAAAAACTTGTGACATGCAGGAAAGTGAGATAAACATAGCTATGTTGTTTTCTTTTGGCTTTTGCATTCTTAACGAGTAGAACTTCTCTGGTTCAGAATCGAATTTCCAGTTACTTTGGCAAGCCACCTAGCTGCAACTACTTGTGGCAGTGAGGCTAGAAAGAAAAGGGACATGAAACTGGTTGTGGAGGTTATTAATGCTCATGATCTTATGCCAAAAGATGGTGAAGGATCAGCCAGTGCCTTTGTGGAAGTAGACTTTGAAAACCAGCTTAGCCGAACTAGAACTGTCCCAAAGAACCTCAACCCCACCTGGAACCAAAAACTAGTCTTCCATTTGGATGCAACCAAACCTTACCATCGCCAAACTATTGAAGTATCCGTCTACAACGAGAGGAGACTTACTCCAGGAAGAAACTTCCTTGGAAGGGTGAGAATTCCTTGCTCCAACATTGTCAAGGAAGGTGAAGAGGTGTATCAGATTTTCCCACTTGAAAAGAAATGGTTTCTCTCACCTGTTAAGGGTGAAATTGGCCTCAAAATATACATTGCATCAGAGTCCAATTCCAAACCAAAACCTCTTTCTCCTGTTTTCCCTTCAGAACAAAAAAAACTCCCACCTTCTACTCCACTCAAAGCACCAGAATCAACAACGAGTACTACCCTTCCTCTTCCTCATACTATTCCCTCGTACAGAACAGCATTAGAAGCTGGTTCCATTGAAGACCTTCCTGCAATTGACACCCCAAAATCAATTACAGAAGAAGCAGAAGTATATTCTGGTGCAGAAGTTCGGTCTAGTGGCGTTGATATCGATCAGGAGCCAAAGAAAGAAAGCAGAGAAACTGTGCTAGAGACAACCCAACAACTAGACAAGCACCAAGTTCTCCAGCCTCAGATGATTTCAGTAAAGAGAAGACCACCAGGTACTCCATCCGCCATGCACTCAGTTGATCCTCAAGTCCAATCTAGTCATCATGAAAACTATAATCACAATGACACCAATCCACAGCCTAGGATTTCAATAAAGAGGCGACCACAAGCACAAGGTACTCCTTTCACAATGCACTCAGTTGATCCACAAGTTCAACCAAATCATGGTGAAGGCTACAATCGCAATGACACAAACCAGCAGCCAAGAATTTCAATTAAGAGACGACCACGAGGACCCGGTACTCCATCACCAATGCACTCCTTTAATCCACAAGTCCGTGCTAGCTATGATGAAGCCTACAACCTCATGGGAACCAATCCACAACAGCCAAGAATTTTAGTAGAGAGACAACAACAGAATACTCCACTCACCACGCACCAAGTTAGTCCCCAAGTCCCTACTAGCAATGATGAAAACTACAATCTCAATGACACCAATGCACATCTTGGCGAACGTTGGCCTAGTGGTGGAGCTTACGGTAGAAGAGGGTGGATGAGTGGCAGCGACCGATTCACTAGCACTTATGACCTTGTTGAGCAGATGTATTATCTGTATGTTCGTGTTGTGAAGGCGAAAGATCTCCCCCCAAGCACCATCACCTCAAGTTGCGATCCTTATGTGGAAGTGAAGCTGGGGAACTACAAGGGAAGAACAAAGCACTTTGATAGGAAATTGCACCCAGAGTGGAATCAAGTGTTTGCTTTTTCCAAAGACCGCATTCAGTCTTCTGTTTTAGAAGTCTTTGTGAAAGATAAAGCAATGGTAGGGAGAGATGACTATCTTGGAAGGGTGGTTTTTGACCTCAATGAGGTTCCAACAAGAGTTCCACCAGATAGTCCGCTAGCTCCTCAGTGGTACCGGCTTGAAGACTGGCGTGAAGAAGGCAAGGTGAGGGGTGACATTATGCTTGCAGTTTGGATGGGAACACAAGCTGATGAGGCTTTCTCAGATGCTTGGCATTCTGATGCTGCCATTGTCTATGGAGAGGGTGTTTTCAACATCAGATCAAAGGTATACATGTCACCAAAACTGTGGTATCTCAGGGTGAATGTCATTGAAGCGCAAGATGTAATACCGGGTGACAGAAACCGCCTACCGGAGGTTTTTGTGAAAGCTCAAGTGGGCTGCCAAGTGCTGACAACCAAGATATGCCCCACCAGAACAACCACCCCATTTTGGAATGAAGATTTGGTTTTTGTAGCCTGTGAGCCATTTGAGGAGCAACTGACAATCACTGTGGAGGATCGTGTGCACCCTTCAAAAGATGAGGTACTTGGGAAGATAAGCCTACCAATGTCCCTCTTTGAGAAGCGGTTAGACCACAGGCCAGTTCATTCGCGCTGGTTCAATCTAGAGAAATTTGGCTTTGGAATACTAGAAGGTGATAGAAGAAATGAACTCAAGTTTTCGAGCAGGATTCACATGAGAGTATGCCTTGAAGGTGGATACCATGTCCTTGATGAGTCCACATTGTACAGTAGTGATCAAAGACCAACAGCGAGACAGCTATGGAAGCAACCTATTGGGATACTTGAAGTAGGTATCTTAGGAGCACAAGGGCTTCTCCCTATGAAGATGAGGGATGGCAGAGGCAGCACAGATGCATACTGTGTTGCCAAGTATGGTCAGAAATGGGTCAGAACCAGAACACTGCTTGACACGTTTAGTCCTAAATGGAATGAGCAATACACATGGGAGGTTTATGATCCTTGCACTGTGATAACATTGGGTGTTTTTGACAACTGCCATCTAGGTGGAGGAGAAAAAGCTCCTGGTAGCAATGTGGCCAGAGATTCTCGGATTGGAAAGGTAAGAATAAGGCTATCAACACTTGAAGCTAATAGAATTTACACCAGTTCTCACCCTCTTCTTGTTCTGCACCCACATGGAGTTAAGAAGATGGGAGAGCTTCAGTTATCAGTGAGGTTCACAGCACTCTCCCTAGTTAACATGGTTCATATCTATGGCCAACCTTTGCTTCCGAAGATTCATTACATACATCCTTTCACAGTTAACCAAATAGACAACTTAAGGTACCAAGCAATGAACATTGTGGCTGCGAGGCTAGGCCGAGCCGAACCGCCTCTGAGGAAGGAAGTGGTGGAGTACATGTTGGATGTTGATTCCCATATGTGGAGCATGAGAAGAAGCAAGGCTAACTTCTTCCGCATTATGTCACTTTTCTCGGGTATGCTCACAATGGGAAAGTGGTTCAGTGATGTTTGCCTTTGGAAGAACCATGTTACATCAATCCTAGTTCACATTCTCTTCCTTATACTGATATGGTACCCGGAATTGATCCTACCAACAGTGTTTCTGTACATGTTCTTGATTGGTCTCTGGAACTACAGGTTCCGGCCAAGACACCCTCCTCACATGGATACTAAACTCTCCTGGGCTGAAGCTGTTCATCCGGACGAACTCGATGAAGAGTTCGACACATTTCCAACTTCTAGATCACAAGATGTTGTGAGAATGAGGTATGACAGGCTTAGAACTGTGGCAGGTAGGATTCAGACAGTTGTTGGGGACATAGCTACACAAGGGGAGCGGTTTCAGTCTCTACTGAGTTGGAGAGACCCTAGAGCAACCAGCCTCTTTGTAGTGTTTAGCTTTTGTGCTGCTGTGACTCTCTATGCAACACCATTCAGAGTGGTGGCTCTGGTTACAGGTTTGTACTTTCTGAGACATCCAAGGTTTAGGAGCAAGCTGCCTTCAGTACCAAGTAATTTCTTCAAGAGGCTCCCAGCTAGAACAGATAGTTTACTGTGATCTTGTTTTACGAAGTTTTTGCTTGTTATACATAGTTACATACATACATACAGTTTGTAGTTTATTCATTATCTGCTTTAATAATATCCTTGTTACTTCAATATAATAATTAGTCTCTTCAAGTTCATATCATCAGAATGTTACTTGGTAAATACTATGATAGATTTTCGTGTAAAGCATAATTATGATTTCGATTGTATGTGACAAAAACCCGATAGGCTCAGAAACACCAGAAAAACGAGACCAGAACCAACTCAAATAGTAAAAGTAAATGCCGAACCGCCAGACCTAAGAGTGCAAGGGGAGGCAGGGAAATAATAACAAGTAATGAAATATAAAGCTCACCACCCTACCAATGGATAAATACCTAATTCAATTCTACAAAGTTGATCCGGATTCTCTGCTCGTGAGAATCATACATGCACGCAATCACCGAATAGAACTGCTAAATGAACACCAAATGATTATATTTCATGCTATTATATCCCTGTATTTTGATAAACTACTTATCACAGAACTACAAATGAAGCTATTTTATCGCAGAACTATTAGGTCTAAACTCCACATATGAATCAAGATTTTGTAAAACTGGGTTGTGATCAGATTGGAACATGTGTGGCCTCACTTTGGGGCACAGCACAGCAGCATAATATATCAACTCACTCTGCTCTGAGCACAAGTTATGATACACTTCAACTAGGTTTTGGATACGTTGTAGGGATAATTTTCAAAACATAACTTTTACTATTTTTAAAAATTAAAAATAAAGTCGTATTTGAAAACATCACTTATATAATTTATTTAAAATCTATTTATTTTAACATTTTTATTTTTAGAAATAAATTACCTCAAATGTAAAAGAAAGAGTTCCAATTGATTGCATGCACATGCAGCATTAGACGTTGAAATCAGCCCAATAAAGAATAGGGTGCATGAAAAATAAGATTATTTTTAACAAGAAAATGTGGGTGGAAAGAAAAATTAAATGAATAAAAATTTATGTAAAAATATATTTGATTTAAAAGAAAAAAAATAATAATTGCTTTATATATACAGACAATGTCATCCAATTTCCAAGCATTTGCTATGCGCTGTCCCAATTGTGACAGCTGGTTCTGATGAATCACAGCCTTTGGCCACTTCATTATTATTGGACAAGGTTACAGCTGCACTTTCAGAATCTCTGTCACTTTTTTTGTCACTCTCCTACTCAAATATGGTAATTCAAAATATCTATTTTTATTCTAACTTTAAAATCAATCAGTATCACTTAATCTCAATTAGCGATTTATTTAATACCTAGATAGAGCAAATAACTCGATCCAAAACTGGGAATTTATACAGATATGTACTACAAAGAATTGGAGGAACCAAAGAGTAGAATTTATCCTATATAATCTCTATAAAGAATCAAAGAATGATCTATATTACAAAGAATTTAGCCTATTATCAACTGTTATGCCTCTTAAGATGATGCTTAAGAACTGTGGTTTCCATGAAGACCATTGCTGTGTAATCTTCTGAGCAATGATGTTATTTGTCATTGCACATGCACTCAGGAACAGGATACTTGGTGACATCTCTTCTAGCCTTGCTAGTCCTCAGTTCTGGCTGACCTAATGACTCCTGATGCAATTCCTTGACAATGCTGTTGAACTCTTCTTCAGGGAGGGAAGAGTTCAGAAAATAGGGTAGCATCTGTCTTTTGTTTGGTGTTATATATTTCTTGTGTCCTGCATAGGCCCGGTGACCCTGAAATGACATAATTTCAAAAATTAGAATTTGCCACATATCACATAGACTCTAGATTAAGAATACATACATTATTACAATATAATGCAAACAGCCTACAACGCTTGTCTTATAATACCTGAATTGCATGGCCCATATTTCCTCCATGAGATGGCATGAAAACATCACTCTTCTCGGAGACTATGTAATCTATGGCAGCCATTAGGGAAGCTTTATTTGCAAATGGTTCTAGTTCTCCAGGTAAGGCAATATCTTCCTTACTGTAAAGATATGGAAACTCGTTGATTAATGGTTGCAAGGCCTCTTTTCCACCTAGTGGTTGTCCTCCAGCCCAATAAATTCTTGCATTTTTTGGAGCTCCCAGAGCTTTAAGCAGCCTATGAATGAGAAGAGGATAGAGGATTAGAAAAGCTTAACACATTAATACTTCGCACACACCTAGTGTTAAGTAGTAAAAGTTGATGTAATTATGCTCTTAATTATTATATAACCACTTAAATTATATTAATTTTAATCTATTTTTCTCTCAATATAAGATAAAGTGGTAGAATACCTTGATACAAGAGCAAAGATTATAATTGTAAAAATAATTGAAAAAAAAGTGAAAGAAAGAAAAAGATTTTCAACTGAAATTCGTTCGAGCACCATCTACGCTCGTTATGTTAAAGCTCTCGGGAATCCACTCGCTCAAGCACCTTTCATTCTCGCTTGAGCGAAAAGACGACAAACCTTTCGGTATGCACTCGCTCAAGCAACATCTACTCTCGCTTGAGTGAAAGTTACTATTTTTCGCTCAAGCGAATAATGGATCGCTTGAGCGAATGATACAAGGCCAGACTCAATATTTCTTATAAAAAGATAAGACGCATTTTGAGATGGAATTTTAGGTTTTTGAAAAAGAAACACAACTGTTGCTCTGTTCTTCAAAAATTCTTCAATTCTTCCTTATTTAGAGCACTGTAATGGCCACCATGAGTGGCTAACTTCATTTTCTTAGGATTAGGTGCACTTTCTTATAACTTTTTTGTGTCATGGTGATATTTTGAGATATGAATCTATGTTTTAATATTGTTATTCTTATCTTTTGTGCCTTGAAATGATTTATTCTTGATGTTTGGGATATGATTGGAAAATATATCTTGAAACCCTATATCAAGTATGAATATTTGCTATGTTAATTACTAGGAATGGAATGAATGTATCAAGTGCTTAACACCCTAAATCTAATGCTAGAAAATCTTGTAACTGTATGAGAAATCGACGTTTATCAGGTTTTTTAATAAATTTCACATGCGAAAAAGTAAAGTGAATGATTTGAATAGATGACACCAACATTGATAGGTTAATTGATATTCTTAATTTGACCTAGCCATTACACAAAAGAGGGAAAAAAAGAAAATCAATCATAAATTCTTTTATTTGATATTTTCTAAAAGCACTTTCCAGCTAGTCAAGTTTTTTTTTGACAGAAATTAGCAATTGAGAAAGCTTATTCTACCTGGTAACCTCCACAGCATTCAAGGGGCAGAGGCCAGCCAGCCTCCTTTCATGGTATGTCATGTTTGATTTCGCCGTTAGGAGCTCGGGTCGATTTAGCCTCTCTTTGTTTATCATCTCATCATACTCAGGACTCAAACCAGGTAGACAACCAGTTCTCACCCACACATCCTTTTCCATCCGTAGATGAAGAGCAAGGTAAGGTCCCTTGCTTTTCATTCTCTCTGCAATGTTGTCACCAAGTTCCTGAACAGGCTTTGCAAACCTTAATGCATGAAAAGCAACCTGAAAGATGGGTGAAAACATTTAGAACACACTCTCAATTGGCACATAGGCTCTACTTGGATACAAACTACAAGAGCTTTTGAGAAGTTTTCTACTGAAAATAGAGAAACTCTCAAATGAACTTTCAGCTTTATATCCATACAGGCGTATAAAGGAAGTTCCAAATTGGTTTTCCCTCTTTGCCATAAGAATATAGACTTTACAATACCTTGCATCGGAGCTTCTGAAGATCAGGAGAGAGATCCTTTGTCAGTTTCGAATCCAGTCCACGCAAAAGCAAGACACCTTCTCTGTTGAACTGCATAGGACAATAAGAATCATGTTAAACTATTGTTCAACAAGAACAGCACTTACTGTATAACACTACAACACTTACTGTATCTCTAATAGAAATCTTAGTGCTATAAAACAAACTTACTCTTCTGAGATAGTGTGACCGAATCCAATTTGGAGTGGCATGAGGGAGAGGGCTCCCCTCCACTGGCCTTGTCATTAGATGTGTTGATGGCAAAGCTGAAACCACCCTCACATCATTGGCAAGATCACTCTTGAAGTGATCCAAATCAAATATATCAGCAAATTCACTGCAGAATGGAAACAAACCCCCAATAAGAAAAGAATTAAACGAGTATAAAAAAAAACTAGATTGAAAGCAAACTTATGCTTTGTGATCATTATTTAATCCAAAAATGTAACAGTTTAATTTGTAATCAGCTAAATCAAATTTTTTATTTGATAAAATGATCCAACATAAAAGGAACTAAACAAGAGTAAGTATAGATTCTTTTTACCTTTCATCTCCCCAAATGACATTGACTTGCAGTATAGGAACAACCAAAGCAGCTCCAAGAATCCTAGCAATGACAACAGCATCAACAATCTGATTTCTCTGCTGATTCATCCCTCCAGAAACCACCACCATGAGGTACCTCCTCCTGTTATTCACCACCCTCTCACTCTCACTCCTATACTCTCTGCTGAAACCCAAGCAAGGCTTATACCCCAACCCATCTGGCTGCTCCCAAAACTCACTCTTTTCAACCTCCTCACCCCTTTCCACCCCACTTGGAACCTGTGCATGTAACTGCACACTGGCAACCAGAGGCTCTGAAACGGTGTCATCAACACCATCCAAAACACCACCTTCCTGTACTGGAACTCCAAACTCGGATTTTGAGAGGCCTGCCGAGGTTCCGCAAGGGAAGGGCGGAAATGGGGTGTCCAGATTGAGCCCCAACTTGAGTATGGCAAAGAAAGCAAGGAGAGAGAGAGTGAAAAGAAACAATCTTAGCCTACCCCACTTGACAAAGGTGAAAAATCTGGACTGTCTTGCACATTTCTTGGGGGATTCTAGCAAGGATTGAAGAGAAGATGATGATATGGAGTTGATGATCTGAGAAGGAACCGAAATGTAGGACAACTTCTTGGCATTGTTCTTGGACTTTGCCATTGCTTGCTTCTTCTTTTTCTTTGTTCTGCAAGATTCAATGCTTCCTTGGTTGGTTGGTTTTATAAAGCCTCGTTGTAATGTGTTGTTTGATAATGGTTTTTTATATTTTAATTTTTTTTAGAGAGAGAAAGAAGGGATTATATGGTAGAGAGAGAAGGGGCGGCGGGAACACCGAGTTTGTCTGATGACCAAAGGCAACGCGTCGATCAAAAAGTAGCTGCGGTTTTGAGTTTGGACAAAACTTTGTTTTGTTTTTGTGTGCTTTCATGTCATCATCATCATCATTCCCTGTTTGTTACTCTGTTTTAGCTCCTCATGTGTTGAAGAAGATTTTTTATTTTGTTGGCTAAAAAGTAAAAATTATTTATTCAAATATATTATTTATGTATGATTTCAATAAATTTATTGTATAATACTTGCGATTAAAGTATTTTACATAGTTAATATTTTTATCAATTTATATTGTTAATTGATTTAATTTGAAATGACGTTTTAGTCATTTTGAAACAAAAATTAAAAAAAAATTAAGTTTTTAGCTTATTATTGACTTTTCTCTTCAAAAACACTTAAAAAGAGTAAAAACTATTCTTTATCATTTTCTTTTTATATTCTAAGAACTTATGGATGGAAAATTATATTTAAACAATAACCTTTATCCTTGACTTTTAAAAGCACGAAAATTTACACTATATTTTTTAAATAACCAATTATTCTAACGTAAAGCTAACATTTTTTTTTTCTATACTTTTCTAAAAATATAGAATTAAAATCAAAGTCAAAACTTTGAAACAAAAATAAAAATTCAAAATTGAAAACAATCTCACTGATAAACATTAAATATAGACAAATATTGATACATTAATATTTTAAATGACTAAATTCGTTATAAATTTAACTTTTCACTGTATCTACAAATATGAATGAATTAAATTATTTGTATAATGTTCATCTTTATTTTAAAAAACGTTTTTAATTAAAAACTAATCTTGTTGATAACATAGTTGTGTTTATCCTTGTGCAGATCATGGAATGCACTCAAGCTCCTTTCCTTTTCTAAACTAATCCATCATCAATAAATGTGGACAAATTAGGGTTTAATTTTCCACCTAATTTCAGCCATAACTTTAGCCATCATCGATTTTTTTTTTCAGCCCAAAGATTTCAGTATCCAATCTTCTACAAGAGGTAAATCTAATTCAAACCAATGCCATATTTTATTTTCAAGTATAACTGAGTTTGAAATTCTTAAACTTAAGGATAAAGGTGAAATTTTTAAGAAGTATTAAGAAGTTAACATATTTTATGTGAACATGGTGTTAAACAAAGGTTGAATGGTATATTAGGGTTTGAAGCGTGAAAAAGGGAAAAGAAAAAAATATATGGCACAATATAGAATATTAGGGTTAGGCACCAGTCTCTATAAAACATCTTTATTTATTATTATTATTCTTCTGCCCTAGGATCCACATGCCAGCTGGATCCTCTTCATAGTACACTCATACTCTGCCACGTGGAAAAAGCTCACGCTTCAAACTCTGCCACGTCATCCTGCCTTTGTCTTGTAGGTCTGCGTCCTACTAACACTTTTCCTTTTTGGTTTGAAGAGTTGGGGTTGTTGAATTTAATTTTACGTAAAATTAAATCATTTTAATCATTCATTAAATTTTACAATGCAGTAATCAATCACACCTTTTTATTCTTATATTTGAAATTATTTATTATAATTGTTAGATTTCTTATAATGGAATTATTATTTGAATCGAATGTGTGATTCAAACGTGTCAACTCAACTTTTGTGATTTTTTGTGTGAGATAATATGAACCGTTGATGATGCACGATGGAACGGTCGAGATGTTACAAGAGGTTTTGACGCGTGACGTAACGAAAGAGAAGAAGCATGGGATTTTGTTCGGTCAACATTCTCCACCCAAAAAAGATACTGTAACTAGTTTGTCATTCCTGTCTGTCATACACGTATGTTTTTAAATTGTTCTTTTTTTTTTTTTTTTTTTACAATACCAGAAATAATAAAAAATATATTTTGATTAATTTATAATGATAATGCATACTAAAAAAATTTAAACTTTACGTAATCACAATCAAACATGTCAAAAGGTTGTTATGTGTAGCCTCAAAAGACAATTTTTTTATCACTTTCTTTTACATTAAATCATATTAATTCCCTTTCATTTCATCATAAACATTAAAAAAAAAAATGGGGGCATCATGTGATGGAATTTTGAATTCAACACAAACATGGGAGTTGACATGTAAAGAGAAAGGCATTATCTCTGACTTTAATTTTTTTTTTCTTAAAAAAATGATGAAAAATGGGCATAATCAAGCACAATCTCATGTCACGAGCATGATCTACTTAGTTCATCGTTCTAATAAGTAACAATTGAATTATAAAAGGGTTACAAATATTTATTTATTTATTTTATCACAGAGTGATATATTAAAATAAATTTTAAAGCTTCAATTATTATGTGTAGTTGGGTTTAGTGTACGCATAAAAGACACAATAATTGGTTGAAGCCCATTATTGCATACTTCTAGTTTATATTTTCTTTTCTGCCAATATTACCAATTATCACACCACCATTCTCTTACCTAAAATCAATAATTGATATATTTTTTACTTGATTGATTTTTCTACATATTTACCATCAAAGTTTTGATTTTTTTTTTTTACATTTTATCACATCTTTGTTGTTGGTAATTAACCTATTTATTACCTTTAGTTGTTGGAAGCTTCTTTGACACATTCAAGTTTAGCATAAATAATGAATATGATAGAATTGACAAGATGGGTAACAAAATTAGAGATAAGAACTGAATTCATTTCTTAACTAAAACGATTGGACTAGTGAATTTGACATCAAGAATATGACATTATATTAGTGATTAGGGTTTTTGATTATGAGATGATTTGGTGGTTATATGTAATCTTCTGTAATCTAACTACTTATAAACCATGCTTTAACAACTCTAAAATGATGTCATATTTTGGTGAAAGTGGGTGTACCAATTTTATAGATGTCTCTACAACTTTCTTTATCTGCATTCTGGCTTAGCAATGCAAGGTTGTAAATAGAAGTTTATGCAATTTTTCTTTAACCCAAAGGGAAGAACAGGTAGCTACCAATTTCATTATTTGATAATTAATTAATTAATTGTTATTCCATCATCACCAATAAAATTAATAAATAGTTTATGGGAATATATTGAAGGCCAAGTGGAGAACAAACTTCCTTTTCCTTATAAGAAAGAAGTTATTATTAGTGGTCCTTGACTTTGGGAATATGCCTCAAACTTCACAATCAATTGACAAATAAGAGAAACCCAACTATCATTATTATATGCATATCTTTCTTTTTCTAAGCTCAAACTGGATGATAACTTAGTAGACTTCTTCAGGTTATGCTTCCATTGGCATTTCAGTGAGAGTGGAGAAGGTGTGGTTGAGTCAATAATTTCATGACACGTTTTCTTTGGTAGGAATGGTTGCAAGAGAAGGTTGAATTCCGCCATTAACAAACTACTACTCAAGTTCTTTATTAGACCTTTTCAATATTGTATAATCAAGCAAAGAATATTGCACAAACAAGTAACCCTTTTGAATTAATTGGATTGTTGAGAGTGGTGGTTAAGGCACTATATATCGTTTTCGATAGAGTACAAATGTGGTCAAATTACTCTCTCTTTTTTTTTTCACAAGACAACATAAGATATTGGTTAAGAATATGTAGAGTTATATATAATCTCCTATCTTATATCTTCACTTTGAGTATAACTGAAGAATCCATATCTAATTTGTTAAGAATATGTAGTGTCATAACCCTACTAAATATCTTATTTGTTCACTTTGAATCATAGGAAATGAATTGGATATGCATTGTGTGTTAAATGCAATTGAATTCCATTGAAGAAGTAAACTTATTCCAAACCCATTAATTGTCAGCACCCACCTTGGAGGACAAGCAAACAAAGAGACCAATTAGTAGAAGCACCTGAGGAATTAAGCTGAACACCAATCATGGCTTTGCATTCAAGATTGGTGGAGTAGGAAAAACACAAGAATGTGGCAAGTGGGTCATTACTTTCTTCTAAACAAGCCTAGTCTAATATGTATATTAAGCTACCATGTCACTCCTCTTCAATGCTAATTTCATGAATAAGCCCCTTTTTTTTTTCTGCAAGAGAATTGAAGTGCCCCTCTTGCTTTTGTCAGAACAGACAAGTTAAATAATTGGGTTCTACAAAAGATGAGACTTTTCTTTTTCTTTACTTTTCAGTGTAATCAAATCAACAGTATTTGGAATTTTTATTTGTTATCTAACTTGAGTTTGAGAGTTTGAAGATGGTGTGAGAGGCAAAAGTGATGGATGAATAGTTTGGCAGAGGATAAGGGAAGGGGGTGTGATTGGCTGCACCAGAAGGACCCAAAGTGGGAGTGCTTTGAATTGAGGAAACAAAGCAATGAAAGACCATGTTTCTTGCATGTGAGGATTGTCTTTCTTCCATGTGCATTTATTGAGGCCTTTTTAGCTCATGTCTATTTAACCAAGCATTTCAGCTTGTTTTTATCTTATAAAGTGCTTTTTAAGTAAAGTAAATTCTCAGAAAACTCTGCATCGTGCATTATTGGTGGTACAATGTCTCATCATGATTGCAATTCTGTTAACATAGACCAAACACATAAAAAAATAGGAAATATATTTAATATCTTAGTTAAAAATGTTGTGTAGGTTAGATTTGAAGTTATATTATTGGGTTTGTTCCACAACTAGTTTTATTACCCGTCACGGATTCATATAAATTTATAAAAAAAATAAAATAAATGTTATTATTAATATGTATTAATTAATATAAACATTATATATTTATAATATATTTATAATATATTTATTTTATATATAATTATATTAAAAAGATAGAAAAATAAAATAATTTTTTTAAATATTCATTTAAAAATAAATAAAATCTTATTTTATAATAATAAAATACAATTTTTTTTATATTTAATGAAAAATTGTATAAAATATACTATTGTATATATAGTTTTTATATTAAGTGTAAAGTTAATAAAGCAAAAATAATTTACCCAGTTATTTATTAAAATTTTAAAGCTTACGTGAAAAATTTAATAAATTATTTAATTAAATTTTAATTTCTTATATACAATTAAATTAAAAATTATTACTCAACAGAAAAATAAATTAGGTGGAAGATAAAAAGAATAAAACTTTTTAATATAAAAATATTATAACAATAATTAAAAACTTTAAAAATTATAAGGAAGTAAAAGTTTTTTAAGTAATTTACTTTAAAAAAATCATATAATTCTCTTATCTTATTAATTGGGGACAAATCTTTATTTAATGAGGAAAATTAATCATTAAATCATTTTAGACATTATATTTACATGCAAAAATTAATATTCATTAGTTAAAAATATTAATTAGATAAAAGAAATTTATTTTTTATTAGAAAATAGTAAAAACTGTTAGAAAAATGACATTTAGAGGGGGTGAATAAATGTACAAATTAAAATAGATGTCAAATTAAAAATTTATTTGTGAGTCAATAATTTGTTTGAACACAGATAAAGCAGAAACGATAATATAATCAGGAAAAGAGAAAGAGATAAGGGAAAGAGAAGAGCACACAGTAATTTATACTGGTTCGGGTATAGCCAACCCTACATCCAGTTCCCAGTCAACTCTTAACACAAGAGTGACTCCCAATTCACTATCTTTCAAATTCAGTTTACAAATTACAATCAACTCAGCAGAAGAACCAGTAAAAAGTAAACTAATTAAAAAGACAATCACTTCCTTAGAAACCCATTAAGGATGAACACCTCCCTAGAAGCCCACTAGGGATGAACACCTCCTCTGAACAAATCAAAGGATGAAAACACCTCCTTAGAATCCCACTAAGGATGAACACCTCCCTAGAATCACACTAGAGATGAAAAGCACCTCCTTTTCACCAATACAAAAAGGATGAAGGTAATAAAAATAAGAATAGACACACCTGGGTAATGGAGACAACAAATTGTAGAAGCCTGTAGAATGTCAATCTCCAAGAACAAGTGTGATTAACAATGAAAGCACAGAAGGCAGTAGAGAAGAGGGTTTTCTCAAAATGTGTAAAATATCTTTATCGTCTTACTCATAATTCTTTTCTCAAAACTGATTGAATGTAAATTGTATTTTCGAATTTTGTAATTTTTTATTTTTCATCAAAAATTAATTAAATAGAAAAATAGCATCAAAAAATGGCCGTTGAACATTAATAATATCATAGAGAAAATCAGGATGTATTCAAAAACAATTATTCTTTAAAACGGATATATTTTTCAAATTTGAATTGCCATAATTGATTATATTACCAGTATAATCAATTATGACAGAAAAAATCATTTTTCCATTTCTGATGCATCATAATTGATTATGATAGTGAAAAATATCACGTTATGAATTTTATCATACTTGTGCTTTGGAGGCTTATGCATAATATTACTTCATCAACTTGTACCTCCATATCCAATATTCTAAGACTCTATCTAGTCTTCAGGAATCATTTTGGGCTTGCTTTCTTTATCAAAATCATATCTTTGGCATGTAGGGAAATGTTTCACATTTTCACCAACGTCATAAATTCAGCTTGTCCTTAATTCATCTTGAATGGTGTTGACTTGAATGTAGTTGACTTGAATCATCATCAAAATCATCTCTTGGGAATGTAAGGACATTTTCATCAATCTCCCCCTCATTGCTCTCAATCTCCCCCTTTTTTATGATGACCAAGGAAACACCTGAAATGAATTAAAATGCTTGACTCTATATAGTCAGCTCAAGATTAGCACAGATTTGTATCAAGTGTCAGAGTCTCTTAATCTCCCCCTGGATATATTAATAACAAGACTCCCCCTAACTCATATGAGCAAAGACTTCTCTTAATTCCCCTTGTTTAATTTAGATAGGAAATAATTTTACACAGATTTTAATTCATCAAAAAATCTCCCCCTGTTTCATTGATAATCATAAAAAATGTTATAAGAAAAAAAGTTTCCCATGTTTCACACATATTAATATCATCAAAATATCTCCCTATTTCATTGATAATTATAAAAAAAATATTATAAGAGAAAAAAAATCTCTCCCTGTTTCACATAGATTAATATCATCAAAATATATCCCTGTTTCATTGATAATTATGAAAAATATTATAAGAGAAAAAAATTTCCCCCTGTTTCACACAAATTAATATCATCAAAATATCTCCCTATTTCATTGATAATTATGAAAAATATTGCAATAGAAACTGAGAACAAATTTGCACATATTAGTACATAAATCAAGGTAGAGAAGATAATGCATTACAAAGTGTCATAGAGAAGAATATCATATTAAGGAGAATCTATCTAGGATACCCAAGACAAATGAAGAGAGAGAAAGATAGGGGAATAAAATGATTATAGAAATAATGGAATGAAATGCAGTAGTTTCCCCAATTGCGAGTCTTCTTATTTAGACAACTTTCAAATTCAAATCCATTCATATTCCAGATTTCAAAATTCAAATTCAAATTGCAACAAATTTCAAATTCAAATTCCAACAAATTCCAATTTCAAATTCAAATTGCTAATTCCAAATTTCAAATTCAAATTTCTAATCCCAAATTTCAAATTCAAATTTCAAATTCCAATTCAAATTTAGTTTCAAAAATCTCAAACTCCAAAAATTTCAAATTTCAAAATCTCAAACTACAAAATTTCAAATTTCAAAAATCTCAAATTGCAAAATTTCAAGTTTCAAAAATCTCATACTGCAAATTTAAAAAAAAATCTCAAACTGCAAAATTTCAAATTGCAAAATTTCAAATTTCAAGAATCTCAAATTGCAAAATTTAAAAAAAATCTCAAACGGCAAAATTTCAAATTTCAAAAATCTCAAATTGCAAAATTTCAAATTTCAAGAATCTCAAACTGCAAAATTTCAAACTTTCATAAATTCAAATTTTCATAAATTCAAACTTTCAAAATTCAAACTTTCAACATAATTGATTATGACAACAAGAAAAAAAATCTAATTCTGATAATCAATTAGATGCTCAAATTATCATCTAGACATGTATAAATGCTTTGTTCCTTTAGGCACACATTCATATTTCCCATTAGATATGCCAAAATGTTTTATGTAATATCTATTTGATGTATGACCTAATTTCATACAATAAAAACATGTTGATTTTCTTTGAAAAGGTCTATATGCATTTCTTAAAGTTTTTTAAACTGGTTTCACATCTGTTTTCCTTGAATCTTTCACAATAATAGTTTTATGAGGTTCTAGACTTTCTTTGGGTTTGTAACCAAGTCCAGTTTTGCTATAATTTCCTCTTTGATAACCTAATATCGAATCAAGATTTTCAGAAGATTTTGAAAAATTGCTTATTATTTTCTCTAACTTGAAAATCTTATTTTCCAAAAGATTACAATTTTCACAAGGTTTAACAACTTCTTTATTTTTAGATTTCTCAACATCTTTCTTTAAGCACTCATTTTCTTTTTCAAGAATACCAACAGTATTTTCTAATGCATTAAAATTTTGCCTAAGTGCATTATATTTCTTAGATAACTTGGTAAAACCTTCATACATATCTTGATATTTTTTAAATGACTCATCATATTCATTTAAGGAATTTGTACTACTTACTTGTGACGAGGCTTCATCATCACTTTTTATCATCAAGCAAATATTTGCTTCTTCTTCTCCATCACTGCTTTCAGAAGAACTCTCTTGTATTGTGGAAGAATCATTATCCTCCCAAGCAATATAAGCTTTGTGTTTGCTCTTATAGATATCGTTCTTTTCTTTCTTCTTATCTTTCATATCTTTCTTAAGTTCCGGACAGTCTAGTTTGATATGACCAAGTTTTCCACATTCATAACAATGAAATTTATTTATTTTCTCTTTCTTTGCTGTCTCTTTTTCCTGTTCTTCATAAAGCGAGAAAATTGTTTAACAAAAAGAGACATATCAGAATCCGAAAACTTACCTTCATTTTCGCTTTCGTCTTGTAAAGATTTTTCTACTTTTAGAGCTATCATCTTGGCTTGATTCTCGTTCACCATTCTTTAACATTTGTAGTTCCATCTCATGTTCTCGCAACTTTCCAAATAGAGTAGCAATATTCATTTTTGTGAGATCCTTTGATTCTGTAATAGCAATGACCTTTGGTTGCCAATTCCTGTCTAAGGATTTTAAGATCTTTGTGTTAGAAAAAGAGGCTGAAATCAAGAGGGGGGATGAATTGATCTTTGAAAGATTTTCGCAAATTTACAGATTATCTATTTCTCAGATTAAGATTTCAGACCAATTCTTGAATCACATAGTAAGCAATCAAAAATAAATGCAATCACAGAATTAAAGAAGAGAAAGGTTTAGAAAGATATCACAAAGGTTTATACTGGTTCACCCAATCTCAGGGCTACGTCCAGTCTCCAGCCAAATTCCAGCTGGGTTCCACTAGATTGAATGTTTTACAGATTACAACCTTAACCTCACACTCAATCTACCACAAGAACCACAATTCCAGTTCCTGCACCTAACCTTTCACCAAGAACCAAATTCCAGTTCTTGACCTACCCTGCAGTCAAATTCCAGCTACAGAAACCAGTGCCCACAATTCCAGGCACCCACAATATAGTAAAAGAAAGTAAAGAAACAAATAGAAGAAACTAAGAACGTTCAAACCAGTTTTATGCAGTTCTGCAATATGTTGTTTCTTCTCCAAAAGAATGCAATTTTGCCTCAAGAAAGAACTTTGATGAACCTCACAAAAACTAGCGCAATTCTTTCTTGAAAGTATCACTTTTGATTGCTTGATTGATTGCTAAAAGATGTATATCAGATGTTATTTAAAAAGTTCAAGCAACTCTGTTTTTATAGAAGATTTTCAAAACTGCTGGTTTAATTAATCTGTTAAAATAATCTTTTAATCTGTTAAAAGTCTTGTTTTAATCTGATAAAACTTCTTTTAATCCATTAAAACGTTCTTGATTATTTTCCAGATTTGTTTTAACTGATACGACAACGTTTATATCAATTAAAACTCTTTGTAAAAATTCTTCTAATTTGTTTTAATCGATTGTTTCGTGTTTCAATCGATTGAAATACTGCAAGATATTCTTATAAACTTTTTCAAGTGATTTTAACTGATAAAAAATCGTTTTAATCGATTAAAACACTTAGTACATATTTTCTTAAGTTGATTTAATCGATTGAAATGTAGTTTAATCGATTAAAATAATTCTGATCGGTCATAACCCAATTCTGATCGATCATATCTGGTTCTGATCGGTCATAACTCAATTCTGATCGATCATATCTAGTTCTGATCGGTCATAAACCCATTCTGATCGGTCAAACAGCACACCAAGTGGTTTTAATCGATTATTTCGAAGTTGTATCAATTAAAATACTGCCAGAACACTTCTCTGAACATTTTAAGTGATTTTAATCGGTTATTTCGAAACTGTATCAGTTAAAATACTGACTGAAGGTTTTCAAAACTTCCTTTAATGAAAACAATCGGTTATTTCGAAGTTATATTAGTTAAAACCCTGTTATAAAAGTGTGAAGAACATTTTAGTTGATAAAACTTATATTCTATTAGTTAAAATAGTTGATTAAGAAAGCTTTTGTCAAAATGCTTTGTTTTTAACCGTTAAAACATTTTTTGAGGCATTTGCAAAATCTTTTAAATGAAGAAACCTCATGCAGTAGAAAGATAAAAATGATTATACCTAATCGGAGCTACAGACACACTAATCCTTCTACTCTTTTATCCAAGTGACCTTTGACTGCCACAAAGTAGCCTTTGACTCCATTCTTGACTTCATCAAATCAACAAGATCTTTGCCAAAGTAATTCAATAAGATCTTCATTACTTTCACTTTGTGCTCAACTCCTCATTGTCCAAACTTTTTCCTAATGCTTTCAAGTGATTTATTATATGTGTGAAGCGTGTCTGGAAATCCGTGATGCTTTCATTTTGCTGCATTTGAAATAATTCATACTCCTGGACGAGTGTGTTCTTACGTGCTCGCTTTACTTCATTTGTTCCTTCATGTGTTACTTCAAGAGTGTCCCATATTTCTTTTGCCGTCTTGTATTGTAAGACCTTGAAAAATTCATTACGAGTTAAGGCAGAAACAACAGCGTTTCGGGCTCTTACATCATATTGGGCACACTTGTTTTCATCTGGCATCCATTGATCAAAAGTCTTTGGAACAGCTCTAGACTTCGTTGTTCTCGTCGGAATGTAAGGACCATTGAGTACAGCATCCCAAACACCATAATCTAGTGTTTGTAAAAATATTTTCATTCTCGCCTTCCAAAATTGATAGTCTTCACCTTCAAATAATGGTAGTCTGTTTATTGAGGCTCTTTCCCTGTAAACCTAATTTTGCATAGACATCTTGACATATCGTTTAAAAATATCTTATCTAACTAAGTTCTGATACCACTTGTTAGACAAATGGCATCTAGAGGGGGCTGAATAGATGCACAAATTAAAATAGATGTCAAATTAAAAATTTATTTGTGAGTCAATAATTTGTTTGAACACAGATAAAGCGGAAGTGATAATATAATCAGGAAAAGAGAAAAAGATAAGGGAAAGAGAAGAGCACACAATAATTTATACTGGTTCGGGTATAACCAATCCTACATCCAGTTCCCAGTCAACTCTTAACACAAGAGTGACTCCCAATTCACTATCTTTCAAATTCAGTTTACAAATTACAATCAACTCAACAGAAGAACCAGTAAAAAGTAAACTAATTAAAAAGACAATCACTTCTTTAGAAACCCACTAAGGATGAATACCTCCCTAGAATCTCACTAGGGATCAACACCTCCTCTGAACAAATGAAAGGATGAAAACACCTCCTTAGAATCCCACTAAGGATGAACACCTCCCTAGAATCACACTAGGGATGAAAACACCTCTTTTTCACCAATACAAAAAGGACGAAGGTAATAAAAATAAGAACAGACATACCTGGGTAATGGAGACAACAAATTGTAGAAGCCTGTAGAATGTCAATCTCTAAGAACAAGTGTGATTAACAATGAAAGCACAGAAGGAAATAAAGAAGAGGGTTTTCTCAAAAGGTGTAAAATATTTCTGTTGTCTTGCTCAGAATTCTTTTCTCAAAACTGATTGAATGTAAATTGTATTTTCGAATTCTGTAATTTTGTGTTTTTGATTTTTCATCAAAAATTAATTAAATAGAAAAATAGCGTCAGAAAATGGCCGTTGGACATTAATAATATCATAGAGAAAATCGGGATGTATTAAAAACATTTATTATTTAAAACAAATATATTTTTCAAATTTGAATTGCCATAATTGATTATATTACCAAGTATAATCAATTATGACAGAGAAAATCATTTTTCCATTTCTGATGCATCATAATTGATTATGATAGTGAAAAATATCACGTTATGAATTTTATCACACTTGTGCTTTGGAGGCTTATGCATAATATTATTTCATCAACTTGTACCTCCATATCCAAGTATTCTAAGACTCTATCTAGTCTTCATGAATCATCTTGGGCTTGCTTGAATCATCATCTTTATCAAAATCATATTTTTGGCATGTAGGGAAATGTTTCATATAACATCCTAATTCTCAGTACCTTTACAACTTTTGTCAAAAATTTTATTAATTAAATTATTAAGAATTGGGGAAAGTGACTATAGAGTTTTATGTTGGTTAGATTATTTGTGATTTTTAGAAATTTTCTGGAAAAAAAAATATATAATAAAATAATAATAATAAAATAATAATATATCTAAAAAAAAAAAAAAAAAGTGTAGACTTTGACTTCTTTTAAAAAGCACAATTCTCGTCTTCCTGTAAGTTCTTCTTTCTCTCGTTTTGTTTTTCTATTTCTCTCAAACGCTCCTCAAAGCTTAATTTTGAAGGGAAAATATTGATTTTCTTGAGAAACTCCAAGAGGTAAGTTGGTTTATCTCAATCTCTTCTACATTTCTACCGTTTTATTTTTCAAAACGGTGCATTTTCAATTTTTTTCCTCACTTGGTTAAGCTTGAATGGGAGTAAAAAGAGTGTTATTGTAGGTTTTACACCTAAGACACTAGAATAATACTTAGAATTGAGGATTAGAAGTGATTAAGCTAAAAACCTTAAGCACCCTAATTCGTAAGTCACTGTTCATTGAATTTTGGGACGTTTGTGAACAGAATTAGGAATTAGTATCTTCATAAAAGTTGTAGCCCTTTAAGTTATAGAAATTTAGAAACTTGTTTCACATCAAACGGATATTTGTAGCTCAAGTTATGTTCATTTTACTGTCAAGTGCTATAGCTGTGAAGTTAAGAGGTTGCCCTGTTTCAACAGCCTCGGTTTTTGAATTACTGGGATTGATATGTGTGAAATTAGGACTTGATTCCTTAATAAAAGTTGTAGGAAATTAAATTCCCAAAATTTAGAAATTTGTTTCATGTCAATAACTTATGTGTAGCATGAGTTATAGTCAAATTACCAAGGCATGTTCAGAGTGTTATTATAGTTGATCCATGTTGGAAACAACCACTGTAAACTGAAAAACTGCATTTATTCTACAAGGTATTTGAATTTATTTCCTTCATCAATATTGTAGGTAATTAAGTTATTGAAATTTTGGCTCTTACCTCATGCCAAAACAGTTTATATAACTCTAGAAAATTCTGAAATACTGAACCTTGTCCATATTTGTTATTAGGATTCTTCCTACTCTAAGTGTATTACTTCCATTACTCTCTTCTACTTGTATTAATTCCATTAGCATCAATTTAGGCCCTAGAAATGATTTTATAACTCAAATAACCATAGTCTTGAATTTTAGAATTTTAGGCTATGAAGGAGGTGAGATTTTAGAGGTCTAATATGATTGGAATTAAGGATTTAATTGGGGTATTTAATTGGCATGTAGGAGACTACTTAGAGGTGCAAAGAGGAGACCCAAAGACTTGATAGATTATTTGATCAAGAGTTACTCTTCACCAAGTTACAACATAAGGTAAGGGGTAGGATAACTTTTATAATTCATTTTTGCTTGAAATAGCATTGAGAAGAAGTCCTTTACTTCTAAGTTAATTAGAAATTTATTTGGAATTATTTGAATGTCATTTCTATTTTTAATGAATTTTTAAAGTTTTAAGATTATGTGAAATTTATGGCTTCTAAATGGAGCAACTTGAGTGTATGGAACCTTGTATGATTATAAGGCATCCATGAATGTTGTTTGAATCGATTGCTTAATTATTAGTAATTTTATATGATTTATTGATGAATTTAGATTGAGAATTTGCCTATTTCTATGTTTAGTATTCTGATAATTGCTTTAAATTGATTATTGAGATATATTGTATGTATGTTATGAAGCATGATAAGTAGAAAATTATTGTGCAATGTTTTTGTTAAGATGGATTAACATATAGAATTGCATTGTATAATTTGGTGGAATGGAGGAAAGGTGTGAGAAATGAACTATGTGAGAAAGAAAACTATTTTTTTATATATATTAAATTGAATTTTATAATTTAATTATGAAGTGAACTTTTATATTTTTATTTAATTAATAAATATTTTTCAAAAGTATTGGAATAATTTTGATCTAGGAGAAAACAAGTAATTGTAAGTGAAAATGAATTTTTAATAATTTTGAGGAAATTATTATTATTTAAGAAAAATAAATTAAAATTGAGAAAATTATGATTTTGAGTGATGATGAATATGATGAGGTGGAAGGATGGTTTGGTGAAAAGTAGAAGTGTTCTGGGCTGTTTTTGGTTATTTTACAGGTGTTAAAAATTTTGGGAATGTCCGATTTACAGGGGAAACTCGTCAGATTTTTCTTAAGAAATAACCTAGTATTATTTTGAAGAAGTTAAGATGTGATTTAAGTATAATGAGGTGAAACAAATTTGAAAGAGTGTGAAGAAGTTATGATAAGTCATGCATCATGTTCATGAGTCAGAGATTGAGTGTATGAGGAAGATATGGAAAATCGGGGTCGGTTCCATGCTAACCTCGGGGATGATTGAGTGTGATCGAGCTCATATGTGGCTCAGGCTCGCTACCTAAGCCGTGAGACTCTCACTACCAAGCTTGATTATCCTGACTAAAGCCCCGGGGTTTCTCATGATCAGTTGAGCTGGACAAGTAATTATGAGTATACTACCGCAAGGCGGTGAGAGGTTCCAAGTGAAACTCCCGATCCTTCTCGAAAAGAAAAAAGAAAAGAAAAGAGAAAGTGGTTTTGGGATCCCCATGGTCTTGCATACTAGGATGTGTCCTAGAAAAGATTAGTGAATACATTGCATTCATAATATCATATCATTTGTGTGTTGATTACTAGTATGTTTGTATATGTAATTTCTAATTAACCCAATGTTATTTGCATGCTCTAAGTGAATATAAAGTTGTCTTACCCTTTCTGTGCATGTATTGTTATTATGAAATGTTTGCATAGGTGACGTTGAACACAACTCATCCCCGGTATCATCTCCAAGTAAAGTTTAAATACGATCACTGCAAGTACTAAGTAGAAGACTTGATCGGACACCACTACAGTGCTACAAGAGATACTTCATTTTAGTGGACGTACAAAATATATCTCCTCTTTAGTTAGGTTGTATAATTAGTTTGTCTAGTTAGTTTGTTTGCTCTGGTATTGTGAACCCTTGTTAAGTGTAATTTGTGATGACTTTGTGTATATTTACTATTTAGTTATACTTGATACTTATGAATGATATGTATATTAATCACTAATTGTATGTTCTAATTATTGTGTATCTTACTTATACAAGAGTGTATTGGTAATCAAATACTAAGAGGAACCAATAATAATTAATAAATCATAATAAAGTGAATGTTGGTATTAAAGGTGTCACAATTAGTGGTATCGAGAGCAGTTCTTTCCTATAGGCCTGGGGAAAGGCCTAATATGCTTGTCTCGTGTACTCTTGTATTGTTATTTTCGACAGAAAGTAGTGATGTGAAATTGGTAATGTGGAGTAATTCTTAGTTTATCTAGTTTTACTTCACATATATAGAGGGGATTGATTGAATTTGTGATTGCAGGAAGTGATGGCAGGAAGAGGTAGAGGACGTGGTAATGCTCTTTTGAATGAATTGCTAGAAAGAATGGTTGGAGTGTTAGAGAGACAACCAGCAGGACAAGTTGGTACTCACAGTCTAGAAAGTTTTATGAAGAACAACCCTCCAAAGTTCAAAGGTGGATTTGATCCAGATGGAGCCCAGTTATGGATTGAAGAGTTAGAGAAGATCTTCATAGCAATGAATTGTCCAGATGCCAGTAAGGTTACATTTGCAGTTTATTTATTTCAAGGGGAAGCTGAACATTGGTGGAGGTACACTAGACAACAATTGGAGGAGGCAGGAGGAGCAATCAATTGGGAAGTATTTAAGCAGAGATTTTTAGAAAAGTATTTTCCTGAAGATTTGAGAAGGAGGAAGGAAGTGGAATTCCTGAATTTGAAGCAAGGAAGTATGTCTGTGGAGGAGTACGCGGCAAGGTTTGATGAATTATCCAAGTACTGTCCGTATTTCAACAATAATGGTGATGATCGCTCACGATAAACTAAGTTTGAAAGTGGGTTGCGTCCTGACATCAAGCTGGCAATAGGATACCAGGAGATTACTCATTTCCCAACGCTCGTAAATAGATGTCGTATTTATGAGGATGATGCTAAGGCCAAACAAGCACATTGGAAAAATTCAGGACCTCAGCGAAATTTTCTACAGAGAAAAGGACAATCCTCTGATAGAGGAAAACCTTACCAACCTTCTCAAAGGCAGCAAAGATTCTCATATGGAGGAAGTGGGTA
The DNA here is from genome assembly GCA_963425845.1 of Sphenostylis stenocarpa. Taxonomy (NCBI): domain Eukaryota; kingdom Viridiplantae; phylum Streptophyta; class Magnoliopsida; order Fabales; family Fabaceae; genus Sphenostylis; species Sphenostylis stenocarpa. The sequence goes on from OY731408.1 coordinate 7,726,806, forward strand.
TCAACCACCAATGGGAAGTTCAAGTAGATCAAGTGGATTCAGTGGAAAATGTTTTATTTGTGAAGGACCACATCTTGCACAAGATTGCCCGAAAAAGAACTATAATTGTTTTAAGTGTGGAAAGCAAGGTCACATTATTCGTGATTGTCCCGAGTGGAAGAAGGAGAACAACAGTTTTAAGAGTCATGCTCGGTAGTAGCAGATGGCAGCAGAGTTAACAGTAACCAACCCGGGAGGCCAAGGACACAAGGAAAAGTTTTTGCAATGAGTGGCGAAAAGGCATCTCAATCGACTCTATGATACAGGGTAAATGTCTCATAAATGGGAATATCCTAAATGTATTGTATGATTCTGGAGCATCTCATTCTTTTATTGTTGAAGCTTGTGTGAGACAATTGCAATTGCCTGTTATTGCTTTGCCATATGACTTGTTTGTTTCTACTCCTGGCGGTACTCCTATAATTATTGCCAAGGCTTGTTTGAATTGTCCTATTGTTGTAGAAAGTAGAAATCTTTCTGCAAATTTGTTTTGTTTGCCTCTCCCCGATTTAGAAATCATCCTAGGATTAGATTGGCTATCTGCCAACCATGTTCTGTTAGACTCGCCACACAAAAACCATAGCTTTTGGTGAATCCTTGAATCCATCATCAGAGAATTTGAGATTTCTAACTGCGAGCCAAGTTAATGCTTCTTTGAAAGAGGGAGCGCAGTTATGTATGGTGTTACTCTCTCTAAAAAGAGAAAAGGAAATTAGAATAGAGAATCTGCCTATTGTGTGTGACTACCCCGAAGTATTTCCGGATGATATTCCTGGATTACCACCGGAACGAGAAGTTGAATTTGCAATAGATTTGATCCCTGGAGCCGGACCTATTTCAATAGCTCCATATAGAATGTCACCATTGGAATTATCAGAATTGAAGAAGCGAGTTAGAAGAGATGTTGGAAAAGCAATTTGTGAGACCAAGCGTTTCTCCTTGGGGTGCTCCAATGCTTGTTGGTGAAGAAGAAAGATGGAACAATGAGATTGTGTGTGGATTATCGTCAACTAAACAAGGTTACAATCAAGAATAAGTATCCGTTACCAAGAATTGATGATTTAATGGATCAACTGAGAGGTGCAACTATATTTTCCAAAATTGATTTGAAGTCGGGATATCATCAGATTAGGGTTAAGCCGGAGGACATACCGAAGACTGCTTTCAGGACCCGATATGGACACTATGAATATTTGGTTATGCCATTTGGTGTGACTAATGCTCCTGCAATATTCATGGATTACATGAATAGGATCTTTCATCCATATTTGGATAAGTTTGTAGTAGTATTCATTGATGACATTTTGATTTATTCTAAGACCAAGGAAGAACATGCAGAACATCTCCAAGTAGTGTTGGAAGTTTTGAAGGAGAAACAGTTGTATGCTAAGTTGGAAAAGTGTGAGTTTTGGTTGGAGAAGGTGAGTTATTTAGGTCATGTGATTAATAAAGATGGCATTTCTGTAGATCCGATGAAAGTGGAAACTGTATTGCAATGGGAAAGACCAAAGAGTATTACCGAGATTCGTAGCTTTTTGGGTCTAGCCGGTTATTATAGGAGATTCATTGAGGGATTCTCAAAGATAGCCTTACCTTTGACCAAGTTGACTCGTAAAGGACAACCCTTTGTATGGACGAGTCAGTGTGAGGAGAATTTTCAAAAGTTGAAAGATAAATTGACTTCTGCTCCAGTATTGATACTTCCAAACCCTCATGAGAATTTTGAAGTGTATTGTGATGCATCGAAGCAAGGGTTAGGCTGTGTATTAATGCAGAATAGAAATGTAGTGGCATATGCTTCAAGGCAGTTGAGACCGCATGAAGTAAATTACCCTACACATGATCTCGAGTTGGCAGTTGTGGTGTTTGCATTGAAGATTTGGAGACACTATCTATACGGTGCAAGATTTGAAGTTTTCAGTGACCATAAAAGTCTTAAGTATTTGTTTGATCAAAAAGAGTTGAATATGAGGCAACGTCGGTGGACAGAATTTTTGAAGGACTATGACTTTGAACTTCATTATCACCCTGGAAAGCCAATGTAGTGGCGGATGCTTTAAGCCGAAAGTCTTTGTATATGTCAACAATGATGGTCAGAGAATTGGACTTGGTGGAAAAATTGAGAGATTTGAATTTAGCTATGGAGATAACTCCCAAAAGTTTTAAGTTTGGAACTTTGAAGATAACTAGCAATTTTCTTGAACAAGTTAAGGCAGCACAATTAACAGATGAATTTTTGCAAGGCAAGAAGACTTTGGTATCTCAAGGAAAAGAAAACGATTTTCGGGAAGACACAGGTGGAATTTTGAGATTCAGAGATCGAATTTGTATTCCGCAAGATGATGAAATCAAGAAGATGATTTTAGAGGAAGCCCATAAGAGTAAGTTGAGTACTCACCCAGGAACTACCAAGATGTACCAAGATTTGAAGAAGTTATTTTGGTGGTCGGGAATGAAAAGATCAGTGGCAGAGTACGTAGCATCTTGTTTGGTATGTCGAAAGTAAAGGTTGAACATCAAAGGCCCACGGGAATGTTACAATCTTTGGATATTCCAGAATGGAAATGGGACAAGCATAGCAATGGATTTCGTAATCTGGATTGCCAAGAACTCCTACAAGATATGATGCAATTTGGGTAATTATTGACAGATTGACTAAGTCAGCACATTTTCTACCTATCAACATTCATTATTCATTGGAAAAATTGACACAAGTATATCTTAAGGAGATAGTGAGGTTACACTGCGTACCTTCAAGTATTGTATCTGACAGAGATCCACGTTTTACTTCCAAGTTTTGGGGAAGTTTGCAACAAGCATTAGGGACAAAGCTTCGATTGAGTTCAGCTTATCATCCGCAGACGGATGGACAATCGAAAGAACAATTCAATCTCTTGAAGACCTTCTACGAGCTTGCATTATGGAATTCAAAGATACTTGGGACAAGTCTCTCGCATTTGATTGAATTCACCTACAATAATAGTTTTCATACAAGTATTGGGATGGCACCATATGAAGCTCTTTATGGAAGGAAGTGTAGGACACCTTTATGCTCGGTATGACTCAGGAGAGAATCTTATTTTGGGACCAGAAATTGTACAACAAACTACCGATAAAGTAAAGATCATTCAAGAAAAGATGAAGACAGCACAGAGTAGACAAAAGAGTTATTATGACAAGAGGAGAAAGTCGTTGGAATTTGAAGAGGGTGACCATGTATTCCTGAGAGTTACGCCTACTATCGGAGTTGGAAGAGCTCTGAAATCTCGAAAACTCACCCCAAAATTTATTGGTCCTTACCAAATTCTGAAAAAGATTGGTCTTGTGGCTTATCAAATAGCCTTACCTCCAATTCTTTCAAACCTCCATAATGTTTTTCATGTCTCACAACTCGAAAAGTATATTTCTGATCCTTCTCACATCATTGAACTCGATACGAGTACAATTGAAGGATAATCTAACCTATGAAGCACCACCTGTGTGTATTGTGGATCAAAGGATGAAACACTTACGTGGAAAAGATATACCTCTAGTTAAGGTCGTATGGAGTGGAATAGGTGATGAAGATGCAACGTGGGAGTTAGAGAGCAAAATGAGGGAATCTCACCCTCATCTTTTCCAATAAGGTAAGCAAATTTCGAGAACGAAATTTTTTAAGTGGGGAGAATTGTAACATCCTAATTCTCACTACCTTTACAACTTTTGTCAAAAATTTTATTAATTAAATTATTAAGAATTGGGGAAAGTGACTATAGAGTTTTATGTTGGTTAGATTATTTGTGATTTTTAGAAATTTTCTGGAAAAAAAAATATATAATAAAATAATAATAATAAAATAATAATAAAATAATAATATATCTAAAAAAAAAAAAAAAGTGTAGACTTTGACTTCTTTAAAAAGCACAATTCTCGTCTTCCTGTAAGTTCTTCCTTCTCTCGTTTTGTTTTTCTATTTCTCTCAAACGCTCCTCATTTGAAGCTTAATTTTGAAGGGAAAATATTGATTTTCTTGAGAAACTCCAAGAGGTAAGTTGGTTTATCTCAATCTCTTCTACATTTCTACCGTTTTATTTTTCAAAACGGTGCATTTTCAATTTTTTTCCTCACTTGGTTAAGCTTGAATGGGAGTAAAAAGAGTGTTATTGTAGGTTTTACACCTAAGACACTAGAATAATACTTAGAATTGAGGATTAGAAGTGATTAAGCTAAAAACCTTAAGCACCCTAATTCGTAAGTCACTGTTCATTGAATTTTGGGACGTTTGTGAACAGAATTAGGAATTAGTATCTTCATAAAAGTTGTAGCCCTTTAAGTTATAGAAATTTAGAAACTTGTTTCACATCAAACGGATATTTGTAGCTCAAGTTATGTTCATTTTACTGTCAACTGCTATAGCTGTGAAGTTAAGAGGTTGCCCTGTTTCAACAGCCTCGGTTTTTGAATTACTGGGATTGATATGTGTGAAATTAGGACTTGATTCCTTCATAAAAGTTGTAGGAAATTATATTCCCGAAATTTAGAAATTTGTTTCATGTCAATAGCTTATGTGTAGCATGAGTTATAGTCAAATTACCAAGGCATGTTCAGAGTGTTATTATAGTTGATCCATGTTGGAAACAACCACTGTAAACTGAAAAACTGCATTTATTCTACAAGGTATTTGAATTTATTTCCTTCATCAATATTGTAGGTAATTAAGTTATTGAAATTTTGGCTCTTACCTCATGCCAAAACAGTTTATATAACTCTAGAAAATTCTGAAATACTGAACCTTGTCCATATTTGTTATTAGGATTCTTCCTACTCTAAGTGTATTACTTCCATTACTCTCTTCTACTTGTATTAATTCCATTAGCATCAATTTAGGCCCTAGAAATGATTTTATAACTCAAATAACCATAGTCTTGAATTTTAGAATTTTAGGCTATGAAGGAGGTGAGATTTTAGAGGTCTAATATGGTTGGAATTAAGGATTTAATTGGGGTATTTAATTGGCATGTAGGAGACTACTTAGAGGTGCAAAGAGGAGACCCAAAGACTTGATAGATTATTTGATCAAGAGTTACTCTTCACCAAGTTACAACATAAGGTAAGGGGTAGGATAACTTTTATAATTCATTTTTGCTTGAAATAGCATTGAGAAGAAGTCCCTTACTTCTAAGTTAATTAGAAATTTATTTGGAATTATTTGAATGTCATTTCTATTTTTAATGAATTTTTAAAGTTTTAAGATTATGTGAAATTTATGGCTTCTAAATGGAGCAACTTGAGTGTATGGAACCTTGTATGATTATAAGGCATCCATGAATGTTGTTTGAATCGATTGCTTAATTATTAGTAATTTTATATGATTTATTGATGAATTTAGATTGAGAATTTGCCTATTTCTATGTTTAGTATTCTGATAATTGCTTTAAATTGATTATTGAGATATATTGTATGTATGTTATGAAGCATGATAAGTAGAAAATTATTGTGCAATGTTTTTGTTAAGATGGATTAACATATAGAATTGCATTGTATAATTTGGTGGAATGGAGGAAAGGTGTGAGAAATGAACTATGTGAGAAAGAAAACTATTTTTTTATATATATTAAATTGAATTTTATAATTTAATTATGAAGTGAACTTTTATATTTTTATTTAATTAATAAATATTTTTCAAAAGTATTGGAATAATTTTGATCTAGGAGAAAACAAGTAATTGTAAGTGAAAATGAATTTTTAATAATTTTGAGGAAATTATTATTATTTAAGAAAAATAAATTAAAATTGAGAAAATTATGATTTTGAGTGATGATGAATATGATGAGGTGGAAGGATGGTTTGGTGAAAAGTAGAAGTGTTCTGGGCTGTTTTTGGTTATTTTACAGGTGTTAAAAATTTTGGGAATGTCCGATTTACGGGGAAACTCTGTCGATTTTTCTTAAGAAATAACCTAGTATTATTTTGAAGAAGTTAAGATGTGATTTAAGTATAATGAGGTGAAACAAATTTGAAAGAGTGTGAAGAAGTTATGATAAGTCATGCATCATGTTCATGAGTCAGAGATTGAGTGTATGAGGAGGATATGGAAAATCGTGGTCTGCTCCATGCTAACCTCTGGGATGATTGAGTGTGATCGAGCTCATATGTGGCTCAGGCTCGCTACCTAAGCTGTGAGACTCTCACTACCAAGCTTGATTATCCCGACTAAAGCCCCAGTGGTTTCTCATGATCAGTTGAGCTGGACAAGTAATTATGAGTATACTACCGCAAGGCGGTGAGAGGTTCCAGTGAAACTCCTGATCCTTCTCGAAAAGAAAAAAGAAAAGAAAAGAGAAAGTGGTTTTGGGATCCCCATGGTCTTGCATACTAGGATGTGTCCTAGAAAAGATTAGTGAATACATTGCATTCATAATATCATATCATTTGTGTGTTGATTACTAGTATGTTTGTATATGTAATTTCTAATTAACCCAATGTTATTTGCATGCTCTAAGTGAATATAAAGTTGTCTTACCCTTTCTGTGCATGTATTGTTATTATGAAATGTTTGCATAGGTGACGTTGAACACAACTCATCCCCGGTATCATCTCCAAGTAAAGTTTAAATACGATCACTGCAAGTACTAAGTAGAAGACTTGATCGGACACCACTACAGTGCTACAAGAGATACTTCATTTTAGTGGACGTACAAAATATATCTCCTCTTTAGTTAGGTTGTATAATTAGTTTGTCTAGTTAGTTTGTTTGCTCTGGTATTGTGAACCCTTGTTAAGTGTAATTTGTGATGACTTTGTGTATATTTACTATTTAGTTATACTTGATACTTATGAATGATATGTATATTAATCACTAATTGTATGTTCTAATTATTGTGTATCTTACTTATACAAGAGTGTATTGGTAACCAAATACTAAGAGGAACCAATAATAATTAATAAATCATAATAAAGTGAATGTTGGTATTAAAGGTGTCACAATTAGTGGTATCAGAGCAGTTCTTTCCTATAGGCCTGGGGAAAGGCCTAATATGCTTGTCTGTGTACTCTTGTATTGTTATTTTCGACAGAAAGTAGTGATGTGAAATTGGTAATGTGGAGTAATTCTTAGTTTATCTAGTTTTACTTCACATATATAGAGGGGATTGATTGAATTTGTGATTGCAGGAAGTGATGGCAGGGAAGAGGTAGAGGACGTGGTAATGCTCTTTTGAATGAATTGCTAGAAAGAATGGTTGGAGTGTTAGAGAGACAACCAGCAGGACAAGTTGGTACTCATAGTCTAGAAAGTTTTATGAAGAACAACCCTCCAAAGTTCAAAGGTGGATTTGATCCGGATGGAGCCCAGTTATGGATTGAAGAGTTAGAGAAGATCTTCATAGCAATGAATTGTCCAGATGCCAGTAAGGTTACATTTGCAGTTTGTTTATTTCAAGGGGAAGCTGAACATTGGTGGAGGAACACTAGACAACAATTGGAGGAGGCAGGAGGAGCAATCAATTGGGAAGTATTTAAGCAGAGATTTTTAGAAAAGTATTTTCCTGAAGATTTGAGAAGGAGGAAGGAAGTGGAATTCCTGAATTTGAAGCAAGGAAGTATGTCTCGTGGAGGAGTACGCGGCAAGGTTTGATGAATTATCCAAGTACTGTCCGTATTTCAACAATAATGGTGATGATCGCTCACGATAAACTAAGTTTGAAAGTGGGTTGCGTCCTGACATCAAGCTGGCAATAGGATACCAGGAGATTACTCATTTCCCAACGCTCGTAAATAGATGTCGTATTTATGAGGATGATGCTAAGGCCAAACAAGCACATTGGAAAAATTCAGGACCTCAGCGAAATTTTCTACAGAGAAAAGGACAATCCTCTGATAGAGGAAAACCTTACCAACCTTCTCAAAGGCAGCAAAGATTCTCATATGGAGGAAGTGGGTATCAACCACCAGTGGGAAGTTCAAGTAGATCAAGTGGATTCAGTGGAAAATGTTTTATTTGTGAAGGACCACATCTTGCACGAGATTGCCCGAAAAAGAACTATAATTGTTTTAAGTGTGGAAAGCAAGGTCACATTATTCGTGATTGTCCCGAGTGGAAGAAGGAGAACAACAGTTTTAAGAGTCATGCCTGGTAGTAGCAAGTGGCAGCAGAGTTAACAGTAACCAACCTGGGAGGCCAAGGACACAAGGAAAAGTTTTTGCAATGAGTGGCGAAAAGGCATCTCAATCTGACTCTATGATACAGGGTAAATGTCTCATAAATGGGAATATCCTAAATGTATTGTATGATTCTGGAGCATCTCATTCTTTTATTCGTCGAAGCTTGTGTGAGACAATTGCAATTGCCTCGTTATTGCTTTGCCATATGACTTGTTTGTTTCTACTCCTGGCGGTACTCCTATAATTATTGCCAAGGCTTGTTTGAATTGTCCTATTGTTGTAGAAAGTAGAAATCTTTCTGCAAATTTGTTTTGTTTGCCTCTCCCTGATTTAGAAATCATCCTAGGATTAGATTGGCTATCTGCCAACCATGTTCTGTTAGACTGCCACACAAAAACCATAGCTTTTGGTGAATCCTTGAATCCATCATCGGAGAATTTGAGATTTCTAACTCGCGAGCCAAGTTAATGCTTCTTTGAAAGAGGGAGCGCAGTTATGTATGGTGTTACTCTCTCTAAAAGGAGAAAAGGAAATTAGAATAGAGAATCTGCCTATTGTGTGTGACTACCCCGAAGTATTTCCGGATGATATTCCTGGATTACCACCAGAACGAGAAGTTGAATTTGCAATAGATTTGATTCCTGGAGTCGGACCTATTTCAATAGCTCCATATAGAATGTCACCATTGGAATTGTCAGAATTGAAGAAGCAGTTAGAAGAGATGTTGGAAAAGCAGTTTGTGAGACCAAGTGTTTCTCCTTGGGGTGCTCCAGTGCTGTTGGTGAAGAAGAAAGATGGAACAATGAGATTGTGTGTGGATTATCGTCAACTAAACAAGGTTACAATCAAGAATAAGTATCCGTTACCAAGAATTGATGATTTAATGGATCAACTGAGAGGTGCAACTATATTTTCCAAAATTGATTTGAAGTCAGGATATCATCAGATTAGGGTTAAGCCGAAGGACATACCGAAGACTGCTTTCAGGACCCGATATGGACACTATGAATATTTGGTTATGCCATTTGGTGTGACTAATGCTCCTGCAATATTCATGGATTACATGAATAGGATCTTTCATCCATATTTGGATAAGTTTGTAGTAGTATTCATTGATGACATTTTGATTTATTCTAAGACCAAGGAAGAACATGCAGAACATCTCCAAGTAGTGTTGGAAGTTTTGAAGGAGAAACAGCTTGTATGCTAAGTTGGAAAAGTGTGAGTTTTGGTTGGAGAAGGTGAGTTATTTAGGTCATGTGATTAATAAAGATGGCATTTCTGTAGATCCGATGAAAGTGGAAACTGTATTGCAATGGGAAAGACCAAAGAGTATTACCGAGATTCGTAGCTTTTTGGGTCTAGCTGGTTATTATAGGAGATTCATTGAGGGATTCTCAAAGATAGCCTTACCTTTGACCAAGTTGACTCGTAAAGGACAACCCTTTGTATGGACGAGTCGGTGTGAGGAGAATTTTCAAAAGTTGAAAGATAAATTGACTTCTGCTCCAAGTATTGATACTTCCAAACCCTCATGAGTATTTTGAAGTGTATTGTGATGCATCGAAGCAAGGGTTAGGCTGTGTATTAATGCAGAATAGAAATGTAGTGGCATATGCTTCAAGGCAGTTGAGACCGCATGAAGTAAATTACCCTACACATGATCTCGAGTTGGCAGCTGTGGTGTTTGCATTGAAGATTTGGAGACACTATCTATACGGTGCAAGATTTGAAGTTTTCAGTGACCATAAAAGTCTTAAGTATTTGTTTGATCAAAAAGAGTTGAATATGAGGCAACGTCGGTGGACAGAATTTTTGAAGGACTATGACTTTGAACTTCATTATCACCCCGGGAAAGCCAATGTAGTGGCAGATGCTTTAAGCCGAAAGTCTTTGTATATGTCAACAATGATGGTCAGAGAATTGGACTTGGTGGAAAAATTGAGAGATTTGAATTTAGCTATGGAGATAACTCCCAAAAGTTTTAAGTTTGGAACTTTGAAGATAACTAGCAATTTTCTTGAACAAGTTAAGGCAGCACAATTAACAGATGAATTTTTGCAAGGCAAGAAGACTTTGGTATCTCAAGGAAAAGAAAACGATTTTCAGGAAGACACAGGTGGAATTTTGAGATTCAGAGATCGAATTTGTATTCCGCAAGATGATGAAATCAAGAAGATGATTTTAGAGGAAGCCCATAAGAGTAAGTTGAGTACTCACCCAGGAACTACCAAGATGTACCAAGATTTGAAGAAGTTATTTTGGTGGTCAGGAATGAAAAGATCAGTGGCAGAGTACGTAGCATCTTGTTTGGTATGTCAGAAAGTAAAGGTTGAACATCAAAGGCCCACGGGAATGTTACAATCTTTGGATATTCCAGAATGGAAATGGGACAAGCATAGCAATGGATTTCGTGAATCGGATTGCCAAGAACTCCTACAAGATATGATGCAATTTGGGTAATTATTGACAGATTGACTAAGTCAGCACATTTTCTACCTATCAACATTCGTTATTCATTGGAAAAATTGACACAAGTATATCTTAAGGAGATAGTGAGGTTACACGGCGTACCTTCAAGTATTGTATCCGACGGAGATCCACGTTTTACTTCCAAGTTTTGGGGAAGTTTGCAACAAGCATTAGGGACAAAGCTTCGATTGAGTTCAGCTTATCATCCGCAGACGGATGGACAATCGAAAAGAACAATTCAATCTCTTGAAGACCTTCTACGAGCTTGCATTATGGAATTCAAAGATACTTGGGACAAGTCTCTGCATTTGATTGAATTCACCTACAATAATAGTTTTCATACAAGTATTGGGATGGCACCATATGAAGCTCTTTATGGAAGGAAGTGTAGGACACCTTTATGCTTGGTATGACTCAGGAGAGAATCTTATTTTGGGACCAGAAATTGTACAACAAACTACCGATAAAGTAAAGATCATTCAAGAAAAGATGAAGACAGACACGAGTAGACAAAAGAGTTATTATGACAAGAGGAGAAAGTCGTTGGAATTTGAAGAGGGTGACCATGTATTCCCGAGAGTTACGCCTACTACTGGAGTTGGAAGAGCTCTGAAATCTCGAAAACTCACCCCAAAATTTATTGGTCCTTACCAAATTCGAAAAAGATTGGTCTTGTGGCTTATCAAATAGCCTTACCTCCAATTCTTTCAAACCTCCATAATGTTTTTCATGTCTCACAACTCAGAAAGTATATTTCCGATCCTTCTCACATCATTGAACTCGATACAAGTACAATTGAAGGATAATCTAACCTATGAAGCACCACCTGCGTGTATTGTGGATCAAAGGATGAAACACTTACGTGGAAAAGATATACCTCTAGTTAAGGTCGTATGGAGTGGAATAGGTGATGAAGATGCAACGTGGGAGTTAGAGAGCAAAATGAGGGAATCTCACCCTCATCTTTTCCAATAAAGGTAAGCAAATTTCGAGGACGAAATTTTTTAAGTGGGGAGAATTGTAACATCCTAATTCTCACTACCTTTACAACTTTTGTCAAAAATTTTATTAATTAAATTATTAAGAATTGGGGAAAGTGACTATAGAGTTTTATGTTGGTTAGATTATTTGTGATTTTTAGAAATTTTCTGGAAAAAAAAATATATAATAAAATAATAATAATAAAATAATAATAAAATAATAATATATCTAAAAAAAAAAAAAAAAAGTGTAGACTTTGACTTCTTTTAAAAAGCACAATTCTCGTCTTCCTGTAAGTTCTTCTCTTCTCTCTTTGTTTTTCTATTTCTCTCAAACGCTCCTCAAAGCTTAATTTTGAAGGGAAAATATTGATTTTCTTGAGAAACTCCAAGAGGTAAGTTGGTTTATCTCAATCTCTTCTACATTTCTACCGTTTTATTTTTCAAAACGGTGCATTTTCAATTTTTTTCCTCACTTGGTTAAGCTTGAATGGGAGTAAAAATAGTGTTATTGTAGGTTTTACACCTAAGACACTAGAATAATACTTAGAATTGAGGATTAGAAGTGATTAAGCTAAAAACCTTAAGCACCCTAATTCGTAAGTCACTGTTCATTGAATTTTGGGACGTTTGTGAACAGAATTAGGAATTAGTATCTTCATAAAAGTTGTAGCCCTTTAAGTTATAGAAATTTAGAAACTTGTTTCACATCAAACGGATATTTGTAGCTCAAGTTATGTTCATTTTACTGTCAACTGCTATAGCTGTGAAGTTAAGAGGTTGCCCTGTTTCAACAGCCTCGGTTTTTGAATTACTGGGATTGATATGTGTGAAATTAGGACTTGATTCCTTAATAAAAGTTGTAGGAAATTATATTCCCGAAATTTAGAAATTTGTTTCATGTCAATAGCTTATGTGTAGCATGAGTTATAGTCAAATTACCAAGGCATGTTCAGAGTGTTATTATAGTTGATCCATGTTGGAAACAACCACTGTAAACTGAAAAACTGCATTTATTCTACAAGGTATTTGAATTTATTTCCTTCATCAATATTGTAGGTAATTAAGTTATTGAAATTTTGGCTCTTACCTCATGCCAAAACAGTTTATATAACTCTAGAAAATTCTGAAATACTGAACCTTGTCCATATTTGTTATTAGGATTCTTCCTACTCTAAGTGTATTACTTCCATTACTCTCTTCTACTTGTATTAATTCCATTAGCATCAATTTAGGCCCTAGAAATGATTTTATAACTCAAATAACCATAGTCTTGAATTTTAGAATTTTAGGCTATGAAGGAGGTGAGATTTTAGAGGTCTAATATGGTTGGAATTAAGGATTTAATTGGGGTATTTAATTGGCATGTAGGAGACTACTTAGAGGTGCAAAGAGGAGACCCAAAGACTTGATAGATTATTTGATCAAGAGTTACTCTTCACCAAGTTACAACATAAGGTAAGGGGTAGGATAACTTTTATAATTCATTTTTGCTTGAAATAGCATTGAGAAGAAGTCCCTTACTTCTAAGTTAATTAGAAATTTATTTGGAATTATTTGAATGTCATTTCTATTTTTAATGAATTTTTAAAGTTTTAAGATTATGTGAAATTTATGGCTTCTAAATGGAGCAACTTGAGTGTATGGAACCTTGTATGATTATAAGGCATCCATGAATGTTGTTTGAATCGATTGCTTAATTATTAGTAATTTTATATGATTTATTGATGAATTTAGATTGAGAATTTGCCTATTTCTATGTTTAGTATTCTGATAATTGCTTTAAATTGATTATTGAGATATATTGTATGTATGTTATGAAGCATGATAAGTAGAAAATTATTGTGCAATGTTTTTGTTAAGATGGATTAACATATAGAATTGCATTGTATAATTTGGTGGAATGGAGGAAAGGTGTGAGAAATGAACTATGTGAGAAAGAAAACTATTTTTTTATATATATTAAATTGAATTTTATAATTTAATTATGAAGTGAACTTTTATATTTTTATTTAATTAATAAATATTTTTCAAAAGTATTGGAATAATTTTGATCTAGGAGAAAACAAGTAATTGTAAGTGAAAATGAATTTTTAATAATTTTGAGGAAATTATTATTATTTAAGAAAAATAAATTAAAATTGAGAAAATTATGATTTTGAGTGATGATGAATATGATGAGGTGGAAGGATGGTTTGGTGAAAAGTAGAAGTGTTCTGGGCTGTTTTTGGTAATTTTACAGGTGTTAAAAATTTTGGGAATGTCCGATTTACTGGGGAAACTCTGTCGATTTTTCTTAAGAAATAACCTAGTATTATTTTGAAGAAGTTAAGATGTGATTTAAGTATAATGAGGTGAAACAAATTTGAAAGAGTGTGAAGAAGTTATGATAAGTCATGCATCATGTTCATGAGTCGGAGATTGAGTGTATGAGGAGGATATGGAAAATCGTGGTCGGTTCCATGCTAACCTCGGGGATGATTGAGTGTGATCGAGCTCATATGTGGCTCGGGCTCGCTACCTAAGCCGTGAGACTCTCACTACCAAGCTTGATTATCCCGACTAAAGCCCCGGGGTTTCTCATGATCAGTTGAGCTGGACAAGTAATTATGAGTATACTACCGCAAGGCGGTGAGAGGTTCCAGTGAAACTCCCGATCCTTCTCGAAAAGAAAAAAGAAAAGAAAAGAGAAAGTGGTTTTGGGATCCCCATGGTCTTGCATACTAGGATGTGTCCTAGAAAAGATTAGTGAATACATTGCATTCATAATATCATATCATTTGTGTGTTGATTACTAGTATGTTTGTATATGTAATTTCTAATTAACCCAATGTTATTTGCATGCTCTAAGTGAATATAAAGTTGTCTTACCCTTTCTGTGCATGTATTGTTATTATGAAATGTTTGCATAGGTGACGTTGAACACAACTCATCCCCGGTATCATCTCCAAGTAAAGTTTAAATACGATCACTTGCAAGTACTAAGTAGAAGACTTGATCGGACACCACTACAGATGCTACAAGAGATACTTCATTTTAGTGGACGTACAAAATATATCTCCTCTTTAGTTAGGTTGTATAATTAGTTTGTCTAGTTAGTTTGTTTGCTCTGGTATTGTGAACCCTTGTTAAGTGTAATTTGTGATGACTTTGTGTATATTTACTATTTAGTTATACTTGATACTTATGAATGATATGTATATTAATCACTAATTGTATGTTCTAATTATTGTGTATCTTACTTATACAAGAGTGTATTGGTAATCAAATACTAAGAGGAACCAATAATAATTAATAAATCATAATAAAGTGAATGTTGGTATTAAAGGTGTCACATTTCACATTTTCACCAACGTCATAAATTCAGTTTATCCTTAATTCATCTTGAATGGAGTTGACTTGAATGTAGTTGACTTGAATCATCATCAAAATTATCTTTTGGGGATGTAAGGACATTTCCATCCATCTCCCCCTCATTGCTTTCAAAAACTTTATTCCCATAAACTAAAATAATAAAATTTACTTTCATTAAAAAAAGTATTCAGCACTTGGTTAATTTTAGACACAAATTTTAATAAAATGTTTTTATGTGATTTTAAATATATACATATATATATATATATATATATATATATGAAAAATAATAATTTTTTGTTATTCTTCTATATTTTATATTAAATTAATACATTTTTAATAACTATTAACATGAATAAATAAAAGATTATTAAAATTATATTCAAATAAAATTTATTATTAAAATTATATTGAAATATAATTTGATTATAAAAAATATATAATTTTATCATAAATTTTAAATATTAGTGTGATTTAAGAAGAATAGTCCGCTCTCATGTATTTATATTTTTCTTACATTTTATATTTGTTATTTCATTAAAAAATATTAATAGATAAAAAATAATTTTTTAAATATATTTTTTTAAAAATAAACTATTATTTTTATAATATATATTTTATTGACTTTAGACATTCATTTTATGAAAAATATTTTGTTGTTATTATATATTATAATTCACACTTATTAAATAAAATAAATTGTATTTTTATCAAATAATATATTATAGTAAAAATGCTCGTCCCCATTAATAAAAAAAATTTGAACTTGTATAACTTTTTATTGATTTTGGATACTAATTTGACGTGAAATTATATTATTTTTATTCATGTAGTAACAAAAACTTCAATTTTTTTAGTAAACATGTTATTTTAGCAACAAATTTTAAAAACTTAAGAATGTTTTTTTCTATTTGATTTTACAGAAATATTACTCAACCTCACGTCATATACTTTATTTATTTTGTATATAATTGTGTCAAAAAATAAACTATATATATAATTTTTACATTATAGTGTAAAAATAATATTAATTTATTAATGATTTATTAGATTTTAAGTTTTAGGTAATTTAACTGAATTTTAATTTATTTAATTTAATTTATTACTTAAAGAGAAAATTAAAATTTGGTTCAATATGTTCTAAAGATAATTAAAAGAAAAAAATTGTTATTAATACTACCATAACAATAATTAAAAATTAAAATTATAACATAGTAGAATTTATTTTTAAGTAACGCAATTTAAAAAAGAATCATGTAATTTGTTTATTTTATTACTCAAGTACAAATGAAAAATATTCATTTTAATTTATTTCTAATAAAATATTTTATATTTTTTATTAATTAAAAATACTAATTAGATAAAAAAAAACTTAAAGTTGCTATTTTTAAAAAATGTAAAAAGTTTTATTCCATGAGTTAGGAATACAATGTTTTCTATTTACTTTCGTAAAAAAAAATTTTATTCAACAATCATTAGACATAAATATTTATTTATATTGTATAATATATATCAATTAACCAAGATAACTTTTAAGTTTCATAAAAGAGAAATAAAATTCTTCTTAATAAAATAATGTTTTTCTTTTTCAATCTCTTGCAGTTGTATTTTACCAGTTTGAGGTATAAATTTTATAAAAAAAATTTAATTTTAATATATATATATATATATATATATATAAATTAATTAGGTAAAATAAACTTAAATTTTGTTATCATATTTTTTAAAAATTCAATCATAATACATATAATTTTTTACACTCATTTTAAATAAAATATGAGAAACATAATTTTGAATTAAATATTTAAATTTAAAATATAAAAATCAATCTAGTACAAAAAATAAGTTATTTAATTTTTCTCAATGTTATTATTTTTCTTTATCAATTCAAAAGGAGTATCGACATTTACTGTCTTAAATTTATTAAATTATTTCGCTTATAAGTATTATATAACCTCGTCATTACTCAAAATAATATCACATTTAAAATTAATAATTTTAGATTTATAAGTATTTAAGAATTTTGCTCATAAGTACCGAAAATAATAAGTTCATAAATATTAGATTATTTCATTTGAATGTTGAATTGATAATAAATATAGTAGAAATATTACATAAGATACCTACCTACATGAGTATAATGTAAGAATTATCAAATTTTGATTGTTTACCAAATAATTTAAAGTACACTAATTTATACATATCATAAACTCTTTTGAACCCTCTACGATTTTAATGTTTTTTATTTTGAAAACTTAAATCATTTCCTAAAGCTTCTGTGAACATCACTTTATACTTTTGGATATCCTACAAAATATTCATGAAACTAAATTACATAACATCACAATGATATGAAAAAAATAAGACAACACATGGAAGAATTTAGGAAGTGATGAAATTAATCATATAATCATCATCATATAATACTAATAATCATAATGATATAAAAAGAAGAGTTAATTAAAAAAAGAATTTAAGGACAATAGATGAAAGTCAACAATTAATTCATTGTCTATATTTAATATTTTTAGCATTAGTCAACAAATGGAAGTTATATCTCATTCAAACTTCAAAAACAATAATTTAAATTGGATTAAACATTTGTGTGAATTAATAGGACAATGAATGTGACTATATAAGCATCAAATAATGATAATAATAATAATGATACGAAAAAAAAAAAAAAATCATTGAAGACAACAAGTCAAAGCCATCAAATATCACCAACCAATTTATTATTTGCATTAGGTGTCAATTAACAAAAGAAACTCAACAACCAATTCAAACGTAATGTTAAAAAAATAAATAAATTAGATTAAGATTAAATAGGAATGATCAGAATAATAAAACTGACCAATAATCATCCTATAATGCTTAATAATTTTATTAAAGTAAGAATTTAAATTGGATTAAGCATATACACAAATTAATATGATAATGAATATTTTTCTTTTATTAAATATACTATAACAACGATATTGACATTGTTAAGACAAATAGTCCACTCTTTTAAATTTTCCTACTTGCTCCCCTTTTAACCAAACATATTATTTAATTTGACTATTTTTGTGAATAAATTAATAAATATAATAAAGCATAACAATTTTTTTTTTAAATTTGACTTTTGCCAAATTATATAATAACCACAATATTTTGAAATCAAAATATAAAATTACAGATTTTGTTAAATTTGCTTATATGATGTTAATCAACTTAAATTTTAAAAACACTTATATCACTGTGTAAATAACGTCATATCAATATTAATATCATATCAATAATTATAACGATTATATTATATATTATATGTTTTATATTATATATTATATGTCAAAACGTAGAAAGTAGTTAGCTTGAAAATGTTTCATCTTGTCAAATTGTATGACAAGATTTTGAACATCCCATAAATAAAGAAATATTTAGTTCATCAACGTATTGTCCAAACATAGCACCTTTTACTCTAAAACTGATATGAAAATATAGAAGGTAACTAAAAATTATTTATATATAAAAGAATAAATACTTAAACACGAATGGTTAGTGAAAGTAGTATACCTATCAGTCTCTAAGAATATGATGTTAAGTTGTATTTTTTCCCATTTTTTTCAACTCTTGTTACCAACCCCTGTTAGTATTCTCATTACACCTATTTCTAAAATATATAATATTGTAATGTTAGTATTGTTAGGAGTTAACATAAATAACATTAAATTAAATAGTAAATGCAAAACAACATTGAGTTCCAAAAGAGTCCCTTTCTTGCAAATTGGACATGTTGGATAGTGATTCAAATATATGAATAAGAAGAACATAATGGAGAATACCAAACTCAATATAAAATCACAAATGTATAGAAATGACAAAAGCTAATAGAACAAATGCAATCCGTATGTATACTTATAAGCATGATGAAAAGAGAGAAATTTTCCTTCAATTCTAGAATTTAAAATTTGAAATGTTCATGATATTTTGAAATAATATGAAGATGAACTTTTACCATAAACTAAAAATATTACCATTTTCATGCTTGTGGCTCCTTATATTTCTCTTATGATTTGAAAAGTTGCAATTTTTGAGCCAAGCAAACATTTAATTCATCAACGTATTGCCTAAATAACTTCCATTTTACTCTAAAATTGATATGGAAAAATAAAAGATAATTAAAATTATTCATATACGAAAGAGTAAATACTTAAACATGAATGATTCATGTGAAAGTAGTATACCCATCAACCTATAAAAATATGATGTTAAACTTTTTTTTTTTTTTCCATTTTTTTCAACTCTCATTGCCAATACTTGTTAGTAGCCCCATTGCATCTATTTCTAAAATAATATTGTAATGTTAGTATTTTCATCCCTTAACATGAATAACACTAAACTAAATAGTAAATACAAAACAATATTGAGTTCCAAAAATGAGTCATATTTTTTTCCCAAATTTGACATGTTGGATAGTGATTCAAATATATGAATAGGAAGAACAAATTGAAGAATAACAAACTCAATATAAAAATATAGCAAACATAAATATATAAAAATGACAAAAGTCAATAGGACAAATAAAATCACATATGTATACTCATAAGCATGATGAAAAAGAGGGAAATGTTTCCTTTATTCAGAAATTTAAAGTTTGAAATGTTCACAATATTGAAGTAGTACGAAGATGAACTTTTACAATAAACTAAAAATATTATCATTTTCATGCTTGTGGCTCTTTTATTTCCTTTACAATTTGAAAAGTTGCAATTTTTAAGCCAAGCAAATATGTAGTTCATAAACATATTGCTCAAACAACCAATGACAGACCTTCATGAAAGTCTGAGAGAGTTATGACTCTCCCAAAGTTTTGTAATTTATATTAACATTTATGATATTTGTCCCACATTATTATCAAAGTTTTATAACTTTTACTAGCATTTATGATTTTGACTCCACAAACTTAATGATGATTAAATATATATAATTGTATTTATAAATTTGACCTCTCACCTTTTCATATTCTTTTATCTTTTTTATATTTATTTATTATTATTATAATATATTATTTGACTCCCTCAAGATCAATGATCAAGATCCATCACTACAAACAACTTACATTCTACTCTACAACTAATATGGAGAAATAGAAGGTAATTAAAAATTATTCATATAGAAAAGAATAAATACTTAAATATGAATGATTCGAGTGAAAGTAGTATACCCATTAGTCTATAAGAATATGATGTTAAACTATTTTTTTTCCCATTTTTTATTTTAATTCTCATTACCAACACTTGTAAGTAGCATGACAACGGGCGGGGCAGGGGTGGGTTTTGCCTCCCCGATCCCCGTTCCCGACTTTTTTAATCGTCCCCGCCCCAGTCCCGTCCCGTCCTCGATCTATATTATTTAAACAAAATAATTATATTTATAATAAATTAATTTTACTATTTTTATGTATTTTTTATACATAAATAAATATTTATATTTTTACAATTTGTAATTATTATTAATTAAATATATATTTTTATTTATTATATTTATATTAAAATATGTATGTAAAAGAAATATTTTATCATTTTTTCTTTAAACGAGATAAAAATATTTATAACATTATTATTATTATTATTATAATATTGTATTCAAACATTTGATTTTATATATATAATTTAATTCATTTTTAAGTTGTCATTTAAAAATATGAAATATATAGTTTATTAGGAAATATTTAATCAGCGTTAAATATATGGTGACCTGTCTAATAGTATGACCCATTCATTATTTGACACGTGTAAATTATTTTAAAAAAAGCTCTTATTAAAAAAAATAGAAATTATTCAATAGAGATTATTATTTCTAAAAAAATAAAAAAATAAAATTAAAAAGTAGAAGCTTTTCTTTTCTCCTCACGCATCAAAGCTCTTCAGTTCTCGTCACAACCACTTTTCATTCTCTCTTTTTTTTTCGTCACAACTGTTTTTCGTTCTCTCTTCTTTTCTTTCTTCCCCTTTCTCTGTAAAGGTTGTATGAAGTCAAAGTGATTTTGAAGTTCGAGGGTTCCATTTGTTCGTTGTGGTTCAACTGACAGTGCGACGATGGTATACCATAGTTAGGGTTTTCATTTCCGAAAATTAAGGTATGTTTTTTTTTTCATTTGCGAAACTAAATGTTTATTTTGTGTTCTAATGCATGCATTTGGGGGGGGGGGTTTGTTAAAATGATTTAGGATTTTTCTCGTACATTTTTTAATCAATTTTTCACATTGTAGGATTATATTGAGTTTCTCTGTAATATTTCACCACATGGGTAAATTTGTGAGGTTGAAGAATTTGCGTTACGAGGGTGGGGAGAAACATATGATATGTAATGTTGACTCAGATATGTGGTCTTATTTTGAAGATGTGGGCATTGTGAATGAGTTTAAATATGTTGTCAATTTAAGTTATGGTGGAAACCGAGTACGGGAACCCTGTATATGGATTTAAAACTCTTTAGTTTGGACAAGGATGCAATTGAATTAGCAAATTATGCAAAGGAAAGTAAAGATGAACCTGATATTTATGTTGAACATATAGTTAATGAAATGTAGAACATTGAGCTTGTACATTCCCAAATCAGCAGAAGAAATTTGAAGATGAAGTGCACTAGGTGTGAGCAGTTTAGTCACAACATAAGAGGATGCAAAAATCAACCAAAGAAAACCACACGGGTAAGATAGATTTGTGCTAGATTTTTCCACTGTTCCGTTTTTTTTTGCCACTAATGAAGATTTCTTGTTCTTCAAATATAGGGGAAACACTACTACAAATAAGGCTTTCCACGTCGGTTCTAGAAGGCCTTCAACGGCGGTTCTAGAACCGACGTTGTATCGGCGACGTTGAAAGTCAGGACTTTCAACGTCGGTTCTATTTAACCGACGTGGAAAGTCTAATTTTAACTTTCAACGTCGGTTAAATAGAACCGACGTTGAAAGTCCTGACTTTCAAATCGAAAATTTTTATTTATTTCCAACCCCTCTCTATTTATCTAGAAATCCCCCTTCTCTTTTATATTATGTTTTTATTAGGTCCCCCCCCCCTCTTTTATATTATATTTTTATAATTTATCATATTTTTTTGAGGTTTAGAGCATTACCAAATTAATTTTTTGTCACTGTACCTTAGTATTGGAGGTCGATACTCCAACCACTAAACTACTCAAATTTTTTGATAGTAACTTACAAATAAATTATATTTATATACATATATATATATATATATCCATGTAAATATATAAATATATAAATACAAATATATTTATATATTTTTATATATTTATATAATTACATATTTATATGTTGGATGTGAGGGCACACTCGAAGGTGAAAGTGTGTGTCGAGTGGGTTTTCAAAATTTGATGTCAAATTTGTGAACGAGTCTCTTTATATGGGTTTGTAATTTAATGACAGAATATAATATTTATAATTTATTTATATAATGATATAAAATAAATTTGGGAAACACATCATTCGCTCAAACGAAAAATACTAATTTTCGCTCAAGCGAGGCTTGAGCGAGTGAATTTTCGTGAGTTTTAACGTATTTTCACTCAAACAAGAGTCAATCTCACTTTCACCCTCGAACGCGCCCTCACATCCAACATATAAATATATAAATATATAACTATATATATATATATATATATCAAAATATATAAATATATTTGTATTTATATATTCTATATTTATATATTTACATGGATATATATTTATTTGTATATAAATATAATTTATTTGTAAGTAATTATTAGAAAATTACAGTAGTTTAGTGGTTGGGGTATCAACTTTCAATTCTAAAATACTCGGGTTCAAATCCTGTCGTTGACAATTCTCTAACTTAAGTAAATTTTTGGTCGAAAAAAATTAAAATCACTTTCCAGTAAAATATATATAAATAAATATATATTTACATGGATATATATTTATTTGTATATAAATATAATTAATTTGTAAATTATTATCAGAAAATTACAGTAGTTTAGTGGTTGGAGTATTGACTTTCAACTCTAAAGTACTGGGTTCGAATCCTGTCAGTAATAATTCTTTAACTTAAGAGAATTTTTGTGGTGAAACACATTCAACGTCGGTTCATCTAGAACCGACGTGGAAAGTTTCAATTAAAAGACTTTCAACGTCGGTTCATCTAGAACCGACGTGGAAAGTGCTTTCTACGTCGGTTGACTAAGAACCGACGTAGAATGTGTTCAACATTCAACTTTCAACGTCGTTTTTTAACCAAACGACGTTGAAAGTGTATTTAACGTCGGCTCAGCTTTAACCGACGTTAAATGGCGACGTTGAAAACATATTTTGTAGTAGTGAAAACCAAATTTGCATCTTCCAGAAAAAGACTAGCTACATTTGCAGGCAATACAGCTGCTGAAAAAATGGATAAGAGGCAACCCAAATCTACCACCAACGTTCCAGCACCAAGAAGGAGAGGGAGACCACCAACATTAGGCTCCCAAGCCAGCTCCAACAACCCCACTACCTAATCCACATGAAATTTAATGGGTTTTGTAATGTAAATTGCTTGGGTATTGTAATATGAAGTGGTCCATACTACTTTTGTAATGTAAAGTGGTTCATTGTTTTGTAGTTTTGCTTCAGTTATGGTCAACAATTGTGGTCCACTTCTTTTATGTATTACTTTAAAAGCTTTATTGTAGTACTTTATGTGGACAAGTTCTTATATTAAATTACATATTTTCCCTTGTTTCCCTCCACTTGGTTGAATGTGGCTTGATTGAATGTGGGATAAGCTTGAAACATGATTCTGGATGCCATGGGTGGACATTAAAAAATAAAGAAACATGTTAAATGCATGAACATGTATTTGAATGGTGCGTGTATGTGCAGGAACATGTATGATACACTCCATTTTTTAAAGAATGCAAAATCTAATTCATTTTAAAGATAAATTATATTTAAATTCAAAAGGAATGATCTGGACATAGATCCATTCTTAAATGGCTTTTAAATGCTTTAAATTTGGATTTAAATGGCTTATAAATGGCAGAGAAGTTTAAATTTCTTTTTGAATGGCTTTTAAATGACTTTTAAATGTTATAAATGCGGATTTAAATGACTTTTAAATGCTTGACACCTTTTAATTTTATTTTATTTTAATTTTTTAAATAATTACACATGTCAAATAATAAATGAGTCATACCATTTCTGTTAGACAAGTCGACATATACTTAACGCCGTTTAAAATAGGGACATATTTCAATCATTTCAAAAGTATAGAGATCATTTTTATGTGAACTATGACAGATGGACTATTTTCAATTTCACATGAAAGTATAAGGACTAAAAATATACTTAACCCTATTTAATAAGTTAATTCTTATTTAATTAGTTTGAAGTAATAAAAGTTTAAATTATCAATTCTTTTTAATCCTTTAATATACAATTATTTTATTAAGATAAAATTTGATATATGACAAATAAGAATAATAAGATCCAAAAAATATTATATAATAGAACCTAATAAATATAAGTTATAAATAAAATAATATTAGTTACTATTAAAATTTATGTAAAATATTTAGAAAAATATAAAGATGAAGAAAAAAAATTAACTTTGTGTTCATCAAATTAGTTGAAAAGATTAAAAAAAAATCAAATTGATCAGAGATATTAAAGAAATGTGAAAGGTAAGAGAAAAAGAATAATGTAGTAAACTAATTCATATAAAACATTAAAAAAGACAAAATAATTAAAAAGTGGGTAGAAGAAATAAAAAAGGTGAAATATAAAAAAATTACCTTATATGTAATAGAAAAAGAAAAGGAAATACTTTAAAATATTAATATTTTAAAATTTAAATTTAAATATAAAGTCAGGAAGGGAGGGAGGGATGGAGGGGCGGGGCGGGGACGTGGTGGAGATTGCATTACCCATCTTTGCCCCCACCCTCAACTTTTTAAAGCTGGAAAAACCCGAACCTGCCCCCATCCCCAGTCAACTCAATTTTTCCCCGTCAAACTCGGGGCAAGGATGGATAGGACCCCACGAGTACGGGTTTAATTGTCATTCCTACCTGTAAGTAGTCTCGTTGCACATGTTTCTAAAATAATATTGTAATGCTAGTATTGTTATCTATTAGCAGTCCCATTGCATCTGTTTCTAAAATAATATTGTAATATTAGTATTGTCATCCATTAACATGAATAACGTTAAATTAAATAGTAAATATAAAACAACATTGAGTTCTAAAATAGAGTCATACTTTTTTTACAAATTTGAAATGTTGGATAGTGATTCAAATATATGAATAGGAAGAACAAATTGGAGATAACAAACTCAATATAAAAATATAGTAAGTACATATGTATAGAAATGATAAAAGTTCATAAAACAAATGAAATCACATATGTATACTTATAAGCATGATGAAAAGAGGGAAATGTTCCCTCTATTCTAAAATTTGAAATTTAAAATGTTTGTGATATTGAATTAGTATGAAGACAAAATTTTATTGAAGATATTACCATTTTCATGCTTGTAACTCCTTGTATTTCCCTTATGATCTGAAAAGCTGTAGTTTTTGTTGGTAAACACAATAAAAATCGAAATTGATAACCTTTGAATGAAAAACCTTAGATCGAAGCAAATTAGTAAGAAAGAGAACATAATACTACGCTGAATCAAGTATAAACTGTGAAAAAACTAACAGATTAAACATATATGGTAAAACACAGATATATAAGCCAAATTATGGTTAAAGAAGAAAATATTAAACCCTAATCGTGATTACAATATTTGAACTTTTGTAGGAAAAAAATTTGAACTTTGCTTTTGATTACAATATTGAAGGCAAACACAAAAAAAAAATTGAAATCAATAACCTTTGAATGGAAAACCTTAGATCGAAGCAAATTAGTAAGAAAAAAACATAATGTTGTTAAGATAAAATTAAATAATAAGATAATTAGTTTTAAGAGTTTATTGAAATAAAAAAGATAATAAGAAAATAATTAAGAGTTTTTAGGAACGTTTTGATATTGATAATATCTTAGGCAATTATTAGTTGATTTTGGAAAGATCCTAGGACTATGTATAAATACACTATTGTAATTTTGTTTTAGATATGACAAAGAATCAATAATTATTTTTTATCAAATTGGTATCAAGAGCTATGGTGTTTGAGAAAAACTAGGATTCTTCAGAAGAGTGAAAGTTAGGGCTTGAGTGTTAGAAAAAGAGTGTGAATGACTGGACTAGTGAGTGATGCTGCAATTGTGCCTCGACTGACCAAGGATGTCATTTATGATAAATGGAGTGTCTAGATGAAGACCCTCCTCAAAGCCCAAGGTGTTTGGAAGATGGTGGAGGAAGGTTTTGAAAAACCAAAGACCACACAAGAATTGACGATCAATGAACTCAAGCAGTTAAAGAAGAATCGTGAGAAATACAGTGCATATCTTTTTTTTTTTTCCGAGTTGTAGAAGATTTTGACTTTAAGAAGATTGTAGGAACTACAACGACATCTGAAGCGTGGGACATGTTGAAGAAGGAGTACAAGATAGATGACCGAGTCACACGGATTTGACACTAAACACTACGAAGCGAGATAAAGAGCATGAAGATGAAGGGGTCAGAAAAAGATTCTGAAAATGTCCTGTGTGTTGAAAATGTGGCAAAAAAACTAAATCAGAACAGAGAGGTATTTTCCACATAACAGATCATTGAAACGATCTTGAGCTCATTAACAAAATCTTTTAATAACATGATGTGTGCGATAGAACAAGCGAAATATGACCACTATGCAAATGATTGCTACTCGGACAAGTATTACAATTGTGGTGAAATTGGACACTTTGTGAAAGAATGCTAAAAGGTGGAAGAGACCTATCTTGTAGAAGAAACAAAAGCTGAAAAAGTAATATTGTTGATGGTCGATCTGAACATGGGAAATGTCACCGCCGTTAAAAGAGGTGGTCGGAGCGACGCAATGGTTTCGTTCAACTCGCGTTTTTTAAAAGAAATGGTTCAACGCCTTTAGGTTGTCCGATAACCGGGCTAGACCTAAAGGCGAGGTTTTTGAAAGGTTCGAGGAGTCGCCACCAATGTTTTTACTAGAAACATTGGAAAAGGAAGAAAAAAGAAGGCATTGGTTTAGAAAAACCAACTTTGGCCATTACAACCAAAGTCGGGTAAGGGAGTTAGTTACGTGTGGGGAAGGTATTCGTTTCCCTATGACGCCCTTTTCGGGTTCCCTATGATAGACTGTTTATATAAAGAAATAATAACTATAAATTGCACTTTTAACCTTATTTATTTATTGCGAAAATTAAAATATTGACTACATGGCCCTAAATGATTAATGCACAACAATTTTATCTAAAAAGTAGTAAAGTAGAGAAGAGAGTATATAAGAACCTTCGAAGCAAGTTTTTGTGGTGGATTCTTTGAAATAGGGTGCTTTTTGGTAATCCCCCGCTCTACAATGTTGATCGCTCTTCCTCGCCATACTACATAACGCTTTCTAAGAATACTAAGAAACTCTGGAAATGCCTCAGAGGGGTCCTAGGAGAGTAATTTGAAAGAAGTACAGAAGGAAAAGTTGTAGAATTGTGTGAAAAGAGTGAGGAAGTCCCCCCTTTTATAGAAATTCGCGCCTATCAGGTCGAGACCACTGTCTCGCCTGACAAGGTCGGGATCGCCATCTCGCCAAACGGGATGACAGTCTCGCCTTCGGCAAGTGGCGAGATGGTGGTCTCGCCATTGGCGAGTGGTGAGACGGCAGTCTCGGTCCTTTAGGTGGAATTTCTTATTTTTTGTGTACAAAAATCCTTCATATTCTAATATGGGGCCTATTGATCAATTCTAGGGACCTTTTAGGCCTTGCTCATCTTTGAACGAAAGTCTTCTGCTCTTTATTTTGAGGTCGGGCAAGATTTGGGGTCTATAGGAAATAACAGTGATGGAGTTCAGGAAGGTCTCGATCACAAGTCGGTATGGTATCTGGATACGGGTGCGAGTAATCACATGTATGAAGACACAAACATCTATTTAGGAAATTGGAGAAATATGAGGGCGATTATGTGTTTTTTGGAGATGACTCAGAGGTCTTAGTAAAAGGCTGAGGCACTTTGTTTCTTGCAGAATGATGACCTAGCTGGATCGATCCAAGATATGTTTTATGTTTCTGATCTAAAGGGTAATCTTTTGCATATGAGACAGTTGACGAAAGAGAATACTCGATTCCCATGAAGGACCAAATACTAGAATTGAAGGACAAACTTGGAAGCTTGATGGCTTGAGTAGAGATGAGGAAGAATAAAATGTACAAGTTGCAGCTGAGAATCATTTGAGAGAGGAGTATGAGATCAAATGTAGAGGACACATTGAAGGAAAATCATCGATTTGATCACATGTATTTTTGTGGTTTAACTGAGTTGATTCATGATGAGAACCATAATATTGTTCGAGTTGATGAAACAAATAAATGAAATTGGGGAGAATCACAGAAAGTCAGAGGAGACCAAGCTACTGCACCACTAGATGTTCTTAGGTTGGAAGGATGATGAGTTGTTACTCCACTAGTAGTAGCTAGTTTGGAAACCGAGAAGGAAAAAATAACCGTGAAGTTAAAGAAAAACATGAAGACTGTGGTGCTTAGATTACCGAGCATGGAAGGAAAAGTTTGTGAACGTGTGATGCTCGGATTGTCGAGCATGAAGGGGACAGTTTGCGAAGGAATGGTCGGTGACCATATCCGAGCTGTTGTGGACAAAATGATCTGAGATATTGTGGACGAGAAGGATTGAGCTATTATTGAAGAAAATATCTGAGTTGATATTAAAGAGAAGATCCAAGTTGTTATGGATGAGGACTGAGTTAAAGAACACAATGATACGTTGGTGATGACCAAATTACCGAGTTATGCTCGACCTATTGGTGTAGAGTAGGTATTCAAGAAAGATGAGAGATATGACCGAGTTGTTGGAGTGAAGCAGGTGAATGTCAAGTTGGCACTTTTGGATGATGTACTCAAGGAGAAGGTGGATGATGAGAAACCACTCGAATAAGTGAAGACAGACAAGGAGGAGTTAGGAATATGTTTGTCCCAAGAGATGTATGCAAAGGAAATTCTGAATAAGTTCAAGATGATCGATTACAATTCGGTATCAACCCCTATGGAACTAGGGACGAAGAGGTTCGATAATTACCAACTTGTATGATACTTGGACAGTGACGGATGTACAAATGTAGATTATTGGGATAAAGGATGGAAGGAACTTATGGTGCTTGGGAAGATGATAAGTCAACTAGTTGGGAGCTCAGGATGTTTTGAAACTCGAGAAGTTTTAAAGCTAGTCAAGTCGAAAGTTGGGAGCATGGTATCATATCTGTCGATCACATGTTTTAAAGTTTAAGAAGTTTTGAAGTTAGGCAAGTCAGGATAAAGACGATCTTGATTTTTATTGCAGAGATTTAATTTTATGATGAAGTTTTGTTAGGATAAAATTAAGTAATAAGATAATTAGTTTTAAGAGTTTATTGGAATAAAAAAGATAATAAGAAGATAATTAGGAGTTTTTAGGAATATTTTGATATTATTGATATCTTGGGCAATTATTAGTTGATTTTTGGGAAAATCCTTGGACTCACTGTTATAATTTTGTTTGAGACATGACAAATAGTCAATAATATACAGTTTTACAATCTCTAAGAAATTCTTCGTTATCAAATATTACAGTAAAATAGAGGTATAAACTGGAAAATCAACATAAAGCAGATTAACCATATATGTTAAAAGACAAATATGGAACCCTAATCATGGTCAAAGAAGACAATATTGAAGCCTAATCATGATAAAAAAATGTAGCTTTTGTAGGGAAAAAATTTTGAACTTCACTTTTGATTACAATATTGAAGGTAAATACACAAAAAAAATCAAAATCGGTAATCTTTGAATGAAAAACCATAGATCGAAAAAAAAAATCAGTGTGAAAGAGAACATAGTATTACACTAGGTTAAATAGGTAATTTAGTCCCTTTATTTTTTAAAATGTTTTAATGTGGTCTCAAAATTTTTAAAATTTTCAATTTAAACATGAATATTGAATTTGATATCAATTTTGGACTACCGTTATGTATATTTTGACTCTGTTATATTAGATGCCTAGTTGGAGTATCAGTTCTGATGTGGTTAGGTGATTAGTTATAGTTACGTGGTAGATTTGCCACGTCACATTAAAATTGCAAGAAGAAAGGAATAAGGTCGTGGATGTGTTTAGGGTTTGAACAATTGAGAGTTTGTGCAAATGGGTGAGGGAAAGTGAGAGGATCCTTTGTCATCGCAATGGGTCGCGATATTTAGATGAGAAAGTGCAGTTAAATGTAACGTGTTATAGCCCTTGCTTGGTGGTTGAAAAAAAGACACATTTAATAGTAAATTCTAATGTGGCATATAAGATAAAGTCATAGATCTGTGCGACCAAATAAATAGTTCAAGTCACACACTCCCATAATCCATTTTTTGTTCGGAGAGTTCCTTTCAACTATTCATGTATGTAAACAAAAATTCAATTTTTGTTAAGTTGAAGAGAAAAATCTAAAAACATGTCTTATTTTTTTTAGAATCCATATTTGTAGCAATGAAATAAATTCCTCCCCAAAATAAAAAAGGATTGTGATTACAAATATCTATGATCCATATTCACTATAAAGGGCCAGAAATGTCTTGCTTATGTATCATTGAAAAGTGCATTAACATAAATACAACAGTAAGAAGTGGTAATACAAAATTATGCAAACTATAAAAATGAGTTAAGGTAGATTGGTCCACACTGGAACTTCCGCGTAATAACTCTACCAAAGACGATCCTATTACAGGAATAGCTTCGGGTACGCCTGTTACAATTTTGACTGCCCAATAACCAATTTGATCCCAAGGTAAGGAATAACCTGTGACACCAAAAGATGCAGTTAATACAGCCAAAACTACACCCGTAACCCAAGTTAATTCGCGAGGTTTTTTAAAACCACCTGTAAGATACACACAAAATACATGTAGGATCATCATTAAGACCATCATACTTGCTAACCATCGATGAACTGGTCGGATTAACCAACCAAAATTAGCCTCAGTCATTATATATTGAATAGAAGCAAAAACTTCAGTAATGGTTGGACGATAATAAAAAGTCATAGCAAATCCCATTGCTACTTAGACTAAAAAACAAGTGTAATTCCTCCTAAACAATAAAATATGTTCACATGAGGCGGAACGTATTTACTGTGAAAGTGATGAAGATCTTATTGAAATACTCTGGCAAAGATCTTATTGATTTGATGAAGTCAAAGATAAAGTCAAAGTCAACTTTGTAGCGGTCAACAGTCACTTAGATAAAAGAATAGAGGGATTAGTGTGTCCGCAGCTATGCTTAGGTATAATCACTTTTATCCTTTCTGCTGCATGAGGTTTCTTCACTTAAAAGATTTTGCAAAATGCCTCTAAAAACGTTTAAGCAGTTAAAAATAAAGTATTTTAACAAAAGCTTTCTTAATCAAGTTTTTAACTGATATAATTTTGAAATAATCGGTTGTTTTCATTAAAGAAAGTTTTGAAAACCTTCTGTCAGTGTTTTAACTGATAAAGCTTCGAAATAACCGATTAAAATCACTTAAAATGTTAAGAGAAGTGTTTTTGCAGTATTTTAATCGATACAACTTGGTTTTAATCGATTAAATCCACTTAGTGTTCAGGATGATCGATCAGAATACAATTATGACCGATCAGAATCAGATATGATTGATCAGAATTGAGTTATGACCGATCAGAATCAGATATGATCGATCAGAATTGAGTTATGACATATCAGAGCTTTTTCAATCGATTAAAACTCGTTTCAATCGATTAAAACAACTTAGAAAATTTCTACACAGCGTTTTAATCAATTAAAACTTATTTTTATCAGTTAAAATCACTTGGAAAATTTTACAAGAAAGTTTTGCAGTATTTTAATCGATTGAATCACGAAACAATCGATTAAAACAAATTAGAAGATTTTTTGTAAAGAGTTTTAATTGATATAAATGTTGTCGTATCAGTTAAAACAAATCTGTTAAAGAATCAAGAATGTATTAATGGATTAAAAGAAGTTTTTACAGATTAAAACTGCACTTTTAACAGATTAAAAGATTATTTTAACAGATTGATTATACCAATAATTTTGAAAATCTTCTATAAAAATAGTTTGGCTTGAACTTTTTTAACACACATTGAACATCAGTTTTACACATCCTTGAGCAATCAATCAAGAAAACTTTAGCACTCTTTTCAAGAAAGATTCGCGTCCGTTTTTGAGAAGTTCTTTGAAAATCTTTCTTGAGACAACTTGATTTTTCTTGAAGAAGAAACACTTACAGCAGAATTGCATAAACTGGTTTGAGCATTCTAGTTTCTTCTTTTTCATTTCTTTACATTCTTTTTGTATTGTTTGGTGCTTGGAATTTGGGCACTGGTTTCTCTGCAGCTGGAATTTGGTTGTAGAGGTTATCAAGAACTGGAATTTGGTTCTTGGTGAGAGGTTGAGTGCAGGAACTGGAATTTGGTTCTTGTGGTAGATTAAGTGTAAGATTGTAAATCTGTAAAAATTTGATCTAGTGGAACCCAGCTGGAATTTGGCTGGAGACTGGACGTAGCCCTGGTATTGGGTGAACCAGTATAAAACACCGGTGATATCTTTCTTAACCTTTCTCTCCTTTAATTCTGTCGCTGCGTTTATATTTGATTAATTGCTTTGTGATTCAAGAACAGATCTGAAATCTTATTTTTACAAATAGATAATCTGTTAATTGCGAAAAACTTTCAAAGATCAATTCACCCCCCCTCTTGATCTTAGCCTACTTTTCTAACATACTGGTTATATCATCGGAAATCGCCTAAATTTGAAGACGTTCTTCGAACCAATCATAGACTTTATTGAGATAGGTAACCCAAAGGAACCCCCCTCGAGAACCGTATATGCGAATTTCATCTCGTACGACTCAGACAAAAATACCCAAATATTTGTTGTAACAAAAACAAATATCGCAATTAAAATACTAGTTTTTACTGTTCATATGTTATGATTTGAATATACCATACCAATTCGTTATGTATGGATGATGAGATTCCATTGATACAGAGTCACTCGTTCTTTTTTCTCTGACAGATGGTCAGAACTTCATCTGGGTTCGAATCCTACTGATAGGTGTTGGAAAAACAATAATAATAATAATAATCCTGATTTTGATTCTAACGATCAAACATAAACATAATCTCATACTGATAAACATGCTGTAAACTGAATGCGAAAGCGTACCTGAATTAGCCATAACGATGATGTCTTTGTAGAGCACTATATTGATCTTATGGTCTTCCACCTGAAGAGCACCTGTATTTCCCTCTTGATTTTCTCTCTTGATTTTCTCTCTTGATGGGGATAGAAAGAAAAGAACGGGACTGATACTTACGTTCTGTGTGTGTGCTCTTAGAAGGGGACCACGACCCCTTAAAATAACCAAAATTAGGTTAATTACTTAAGTTTTAGTATTTCCAATTTGGCCCCTCATCAAATTAGAAATTGCTCTATGGTCTCTACACAATTTTATTTTCATGACATATGCCTTTAGCCAAAACTTTAATTTAGTCAGATCACTTTATTATTTGGCTTAATAAATAATGACCCTAACACATTTAAATTATATATCATATATATACATGACCCAAATTTTGCCAACAATCTCCCACTGGTCACAAATATATATGTCCTTACAACCTTACAAATGTGTTAGACTTTATGAGCTCAAAATTGCCATTATATTCCTTTAGCATACTCCAAAAGTCCTATCCATTAATCATATTAGGATATAGAACCAAACCAGCTTTTCATTGCATCATCGCAACTAAAACCAACAATGATTACTCATCCTAACATTAACCAAATGACATGGATTCATCATGAAATGTGTAGCATGAAAAATTACGTGAAGGTGATCTGTACACGTCTATTTTCAACTGGTCCAAACTTTAACTTATCGAGATCGATATAATATCCTTAATGTACAAAGTGTAATGAATGAACGAAAAAACCGCATATCTATAGATAACCAAATATGTCCAAAAATCAATGTATACATATATAAAATTAAACATAGAACATAAAAAATATGAAAGTGACTAACTCCCACTAAACCACAAATTCCTCAAACTGTAAAACACCCATGTGAGCAAAATGCTCATGAAAGACCTTGGGCGGAAGTCCTTTAGTTAGAGGATATGCTATCATGGAGTTTGTCCTTATGTGTTCTATGAAAATCTATCCACTTTATACTCTTTCCTTAACAATATAGCTGATTTATTGTCACAATATAACTTAAGTGGTCTTTCAATGCCTTTCACAATTTGCAGCCCTGTGACAAAATTTCTCAGCCATATTCCATGATTTGATGCCTCATAGCATGCTACAAATTCTTGACATCCTGCAAAATATGAGTCAGAAAATCCAGCGATCTCCAACTGGTCTGACCTCCTATATGTGAGCATATAATCTTTTGTTCTCTTTAAATATCTTATGACCCTTTTTGCTGCTTTTCAATGGTCTATTCCTGGATTGCTTAAATATCTGCCTAGAACCCCAACTATGTATGCTATGTCTAGACGCGTACATACTTTGGCATACATCAAACTCCCTACAGCTGATGCATAGGGAATCTTTTGCATTTCCTCAATTTCCAAATTTCTCTTTGGGCACTGATTGAGACTAAACTTGTCTCCCTTTAAACTTGTGATACACACAATCATCAACAATATTCATCTTGAAGTCAAATGTGTTTCATACCTTCTGGTAATGGGACAAGTTCCCAATAACCTTATTGTCTTGCATGGACTTATACTTTTCATTCATTGCTTCAATCCACTTTTAAGAGTTAGAACCTTGTATAGCTTGACGGAAGTTAACTGAGTCATCTTCCATTATATCATTATTTTTCTCATGTTCCTAAAGAAATACCATGTAATCATCCGAAATAGCACTTCTTCTTTCTCTAGTGGATCTCTGCAAAGTTATTAGCTCATGATGCACAAGTTCTTGAGGATCTTGAGTTTGTTCTTCATGAACAACCAAATCATCTTGAGTAAGGGGTTCATCAACAATGCCTTGTGGAGGTTCCGAATTTACTTTATCAAAAGTAACTATTTGAATTGGTTCTGAAATTGTTACCGATTCTTCCTCCAAGATAAAGTTCTTAATCTTATTCTTCCCCCCAAACTCAATATCCTCAAAGAACGTAGCAGTTCCCGTCTCAAAAATTGTCTTTAATGTGGGATCATAAAATTTATATCCCCTGGATCTTTCAGCATAACCAATAAAATAACTACTTACTGTTCAGGAGTCCAATTTCTTTTCATTTGGCTTATAAGGCCTTGCCTCAACTGGACAATCCCACACATGGAAATGCTTCAGACTAGGTTGTCGCCCAGTCCAAAGCTCATAAGATGTTTTGGTAGCTGCTTTAGTTGGTACTCTGTTTAGAATATAAGCTGTCATATTTAGTGTCTCTCCCCAAAGTGATTCTAGTAAGGTGGAATGACAAATCATACTCTCTACCATATCTTTAAGAGTGTAACACAAGCCCAAACGTCACAATTTGATGTTACCTGAGCACTTGTGCCATAATTCACTTGAGTGAGTATTTTCAATTTTACATTTAGTACCACATGATTCTGTATTAAGGGTTTCATTATAGGTGGCCACAATATCAAGTAAATACTGATCATCATAAATCAAAAGTGAACCAGTTCCAACAATATCTGAATTAAAAGACAAATTGAACTTATTGTTTCCAAATGAACACAAATAACATAATTTGTCCAAATAAGAAACTGAAACCAAATTCCGTCTAAATGACGACACAACAAAAGTGTCTTTCAAATCCAAATAAAAAACCAGTACTCAATAACAATTTAAAATGTCCTATAGCTTCCACCTCTACCGATTTACCATCTCCAACATAAATCCATATTTCAGAATCAATTGGCTTCCTGTAGTTTAGGCAACCCTTTCTTTTCACGCCAAGCATGATATTTATCACATTTCTTCTTTATGTGTCCAGTCTTATTGCAAAAGAAACATTTGTTTTCTTGAGTTTGTTTCTTTTGTTCTGGACCCTTAGCAGCTTCTTTCTCGAGATCCTCTTATCTCTTTCTTTTGCCCTTAGCCTTGGAGGTGCTTGCAAAATGAGCACTTTCTGTCTTGTCTTGCTTTAGTCTTTCCTCTTCTTGTACGCAATGTGAAA
Organism: Sphenostylis stenocarpa; assembly: GCA_963425845.1. Lineage (NCBI taxonomy): Eukaryota > Viridiplantae > Streptophyta > Magnoliopsida > Fabales > Fabaceae > Sphenostylis > Sphenostylis stenocarpa. Next base: position 7,763,112 of record OY731408.1, read on the forward strand.
TGAGCTCATTAAGAGACCATTTATCCTTCTGACAGTTGTAAGATACCTTACATTGATTAAACATTGCAGGAAGAGAAATCAACACCAAATGAATGAGCAAGTCTTCTGAGAGTTCAAGCTTTAGTGCCTTGAGTTTAAAAAACAATATTAGACATGCTCATAATGTACTCCCTGATATTTCTTTTGCCTTGATATTTCATGGAGATCAAGTTCTGAAGAAGAGTGCTTGCCTCCGCCTTATCGCTTTTTGCAAAGCGCTGCTCAATTTTAGCAAGAAATTCTTTGGCACTTGTGATGTTTTCAGAAACAGTGCCCCTAAACACCTCCGGGATGACGCGCTTAATGATCATTAGACTCATGCGATTTGAGCGATCCCACTTCTCATAATCTCTTTTTTGTTCAGAGGTACTTGAATCCGTAGGAGTAGAGGGTTGCTCAGTCCTTAACGCAAGATGCATATCCATGCAACCAAGAACAATATCAATGTTCTCTTTCCAGTCCTTAAAATTTGTTCCATTGAGGACCGGAACAAAATTTAAATTGGCAGATACAAAAGCAATTGTAGCTGAATTTAGAACACGAGAAATAAAATAATTATGCTCACATTATATAAAAAATAAATAATATATATTCAAATAGTGGTTTAACCCATCTCAAGACACCCAATGCACCATCAATATCAAGTCTTTGGACAGTAATATTAACTGCTAGAGGTATCTTGTTGTAATAATCAAACATTGACAATAAAGCACGTCCAACAACAAACCAGTCTTTGGATTGATTTATCATCGACAAAGCAAATCCTTATAATTATCACATGTTTATCATTACAAGTGTGTATGCAATTCGGCCAAATATTAATCTTCCTTTGGGCTGACTAATACTCGCATGAATATACACAAACACTAACATTCAATATTTTTCATGAACTGCCCAATTCAAGAGAAGTTACTTTGGTGACTTCTTGACTCAATTTGCTCACAAAAAATATTAAACTACCAAAAATTGAATATTTTATTTATATAACAAAACCAAATATTTAATATTTGCAAACTAATTCAAAAGAGAATCACCTCATTAGAATTCTACTAAGGATGAACACCTCCCTAAAATCTCATTAGGGATGAACACCTCATTTGAATAAATCAAAGGATGAAAAAGACCTCATCTTCCACCAATACATAAAGGATGAACATCTCCCTAAAATCACACTAGGGATGAAACAGATATAGTTCTGAGTCTCTTTAGCATACTGCTCTAAACCCTAAAAGGGAATTAAACAATAATCACTCAAACCCTAATTTAACATCAAATTTTCCTTAAATTCCTAGGGGATAAAGGCAATAAAATAATAACAGCCACACATGTGGAAACATTCACCAGTTGCCTAAGATCCTCTATGTTGGGAATTCCCCAAACACCACCCCTAATTCCAAACTCATAAAATTAAATAAAAACAAAAGATTCAAAAAAAGAACAGAGAACCCAATACAAGAAAGATTGAAATTTGAAACACTATTTCTTTCTCAGTAAAACTTGAAACTTAAACTGAAACAAAAGGGAAAAACGAAGAAGAAGAATAATCCATAGCTTCCTCCACGGTTCCATCAGCAAGCAGAATCAGATTGAGGATGTTACCCCCAAATTTAAATTTTAGGGTTCACGAAAATTAGAGATTATTCTCCACTTAGGGTTAATAAAATTGGGTAATTTGAATTGTTTAAAACAAAATTAATCCTAATTTTTATAATTAGGGTTCTATAAATTAAACAAACATGAATCAAATATGGGCGGCTCTGATACCAATTGTTGGAAAAACAATAATAATAATAATAATAATAATCCTGATTTTGATTCTAACGATCAAACATAAACATAATCCCATACTCGATAAACATGCTCATGAACCGAATGCGAAAGCGTACCTAAATTAGCCATAACGATGATGTCTTTGTAGAGCACTATATTGATCTTATGGTCTTCCACCTGAAGAGCACCTGTATTTCCCTCTTGATTTTCTCTCTTGATGGGGATTGAAAGAAAGGAACGGGACTGATACTTACGTTATGTGTGTGTGCTCCCAGAAGGGGACCATGACCCCCTAAAATAATCAGAATTAGGTTAATTAAGTTTTAATATTTCCAATTTGGCCCCTCATCAAATTAGAAATTGCTCTATGGTCTCTACACAATTTTATTTTCATGACATATGCCTTTAGCCAAAACTTTAATTTAGTCAGATCACTTTATTATTTGACTTAATAAATAATGACCCTAACACATTTAAATTATATATCATATATATACATGACCCAAATTTTGCCAACAATAGGTCTACTAGAGATAATAAATTGTTGAAAAAAGAATAAATGAAACATCTTGCTCTTTCCAGGCGATCGGAAAAGAAAGAAATAGTGAATTTCTTCAAGATAATTATGTACTTACAAAATACCGTCTCAATTCATCATATCGAGGATGTGATATGGTTCCAAAGGGTGAACTGGACAGTTCCAATAAGATTTCATTCTTGAACAAAAATCCATTTTGGGGTTTATTTCATCTATTCCATGACCGGAACAGGGGGAGATACACGTTACACCACGATTTTGAATCAGAAGATATATTTCAAGAAATGGCAGATCTATTCACTCTATCAATAACCGAGCCGGATCTGGTGTATCATAAGGAATTTGATTTTTCTATTGATTCCTCCGGATTGGATCAAAAACATTTGTTATTGAACTCCAGGGATGAATCGAAAAAGCACTCTTTATTGGTTCTACCTCCTCTTTTTTATGAAGAGAATGAATCTTTTTATCGAAGGATCATAAAAAAATGGGTCCAGACCTCTTGCGGGAATAATTTGGAAGATCCAAAACCTAAAATAGTTGTATTTGCTAGCAACAACATAATGGAGGCAGTCAATCAATATAGATTGATCCGAAATCTGATTCAAATCCAATATAGCACCCATGGTTACATAAGAAATGTATTGAATCGATTCAATTGCAACTTCGAATATGGAATTCAAAGGTATCAAATAGGAAATGATACTCTGAATCATCGAACTATAATGAAATACACGATCAACCAACATTTATCAAATTTAAAAAAGAGTCAGAAGAAATGGTTCGATCCTCTTATTTTTATTTCTCGAACGGAGAGATCTATGAATCGGGATCCTAATGCATATAGATACAAATGGTCCAATGGGAGCAAGAATTTCCAGGAACATTTGGACTATTTCATTTCTGAGCAGAATAGCCGTTTTCAAGTAGTGTTCGATCGATTACATATTAATCAATATTCGATTGATTGGTCTGAGGTTATCGACAAAAAAGATTTGTCTAAGTCACTTTGTTTATTTTTGTCCAAGTTACTTCTTTTTTTCCCAAGTTTCTTCTCTTTTTGTCTAACTCACTTCCTTCTTTTTTCTTTGTGAGTTTTGGGGGTATCCCCATTCATAGGTCCGAGATCCACATCTATGAATTGAAAGGTCCGAATGATCCACTCTGGAATCAGTTATTAGAATCAATAGGTTTTCAAATCTTTCATTTGAAAAAAAGGAAACCCTTATTATTGGATGACCAAGATACTTCCCAAAAATCGAAATTCTTGATCAATGGAGGAACAATATCACCATTTTTGTTCAATAAGATACCAAAGTGGATGATTGACTCATTCCATACTAGAAAGAATCGCAGGAAATCTTTTGATAACACAGATTCCTATTTCTCAATGATATCTCACGATCCAGACAATTGGCTGAATCTCATGAAACCATTTCATAGAAGTTCATTGATATACTATTTTTATAAAGCAAATCGACTTCGATTCTTGAATAATCAATATCACTTCTGCTTCTATTGTAACAAAAGATTCCCTTTTTATGTGGAAAAGGCCCGTATCAATAATTATGATTTTACGTATGGACAATTCCTCAAAATCTTGTTCATTCCCAACAAAATCTTTTCTTTTTGCGATGGTCAAAAAAAACATGCTTTTTTGAAGAGAGATACTATTTCACCAATCGAGTTACAGGTATCTAACATATTAATACCTAACGATTTTCTGCAAAGTGGCGACGAAGGGTATAACTTGTACAAATCTTTCCATTTTCAAATTCGATACGATCCATTCGTTCGTGGAACTATTTACTTGATCGCCGACATTTCTGGAACACCTCTAACAGAGGGACAAATAGTCCATTTTGAAAAAACTTATTGTCAACCTCTTTTAGATATGAATATAGCTGATTCAGAAGGGAAGAACTTGCATCAATATCTCAATTTCAATTCAAACATGTGTTGGATTCACACTCCATGTTCTGAGAAATATTTACCATCCAAAAAAAGGAAAAAACGGAGTTCTTGTCTACAAAAATGCCTTGAGAAAGGTCAGATGTATAGAACCTTTCAACAAGATAGTGGTTTTTCAACTCTCTCAAAATGGAATCTATTCCAAACATATATACCATGGTTCCTTACCTCGACGGGGTACAAATATCTAAATTTCATATTTTTAGATACTTTTTTAGACCTATTGTCGATACTAAGTGTAGACTCCAAATCTTGCCCGGTCTCATAATAAAGACCAGAAGACCTTCTATTCGAAGATGGATGAAGGCTAAGAAGCCATTGGGAGAGACTATTAGGCCCCATACTAGGATAGGAGGGATTTTCGGCATGTAAATAAGGATTTTTGCCTTTTAGGGTCGAGACCGTCGTCTCGGATTCGGGACCGCCGTCTCGCCTTGCGAAAGTGGCGAGACTGCCGTCTCGTTTGGCGAGACGACCATCTCAACCTGACAGGGGCGAATCCCTATAAATATCCGCGCCATTCCCCTCATTTCACACAGTTCTTTCATTCTCTCTCTAGTCACTTCCTCAAATTCTCTTTCTAGAATCCCTCCGAAGCATTTCCGGAGAGTTTCTATAGCGTTTCTGAGAGTTTTCTGACGCTGTAAAGAGTGAAGGGCTGCCAAAAAGCACCCTAGTTTTCAAGAAATTAATAAAAAGCTTGCCTCGGAGGTTTCTACACTCTCTCTCTCCTTTACCGCTTCATTTTTAATTATGCAATAGATATTAGGGCCATGTAGTCGTAATTTTAAATTCTTCAAATAAAGGGTAAAAGCGTATTTTCACTGGTTTGTTTATTTAAAGTAGCTGACCTATCATAGGGAACCCGAAAGGGGCGTCGTAAGGGAACTAACACCTCCCTTATGCGTAACTAACTCCCTTACCCAACTCTGGTTCTAATGACCAAAGTTGGTTTTTCAAAAACCAATGCCTTTTCACCCCTTTCCCGATGTTTCCGGTAAAAACATCGGTGGCGACTCCAGAAGAACCCTTCAAAATTAGTTCTTGGGTTAGCCTGGTTATCGGACAACCCAAGAGCGCCTTTTCGAAAACCTCGCTCCTAGGTTCAGCCCGGTTATCGGACAACCTAAAGGCGTTGTAACCAGACCAATAAAAACGCGAAAATTGGAGAGTCGGAACCATCGCGTTGCTCCGACCGCCTCGTTTTGACGGCGGCGACAGATGACGACTCCGCTGGGGAAGCCTAGAGAGTTGATCCCATTTAGTGATGGGCCAACTTAAAGTAAACAAACCAAGAAAATTATGCTTTCACCCTACCTTGTATTATAACATGTTTTAATGCTTGGCTTTAATAACTGTTGTCTGTTTATACTTACGCAATTGTTTGAAATACAAACTGTACACAAACCCTTGCACACTACAGTTCCCTCTATACCTGGGGGCAAGTGAGAAATCCATAGGGAGTGGGTGGCAGGTACGGTTCACTGTAGTGATGGCCTTGTGCCCACCAGTGTGATCGGAAACCACCACTCAAGGTGATAACCTTCCTCTTTTGGCACAAAGACTGACTATGGCCTTAGTGCTAAGCATGGTCGGAAGGCTGGAGAGTGGGGACCCTATAATGGGGGCACCTTGGGGGCCTTAGCCTTGGTGAGAACAGTTAGAACCTACCTTCGCCAATGCAATTTTCTGCAGGAAAACCCTACCTCGTGATTAAAATGACTTCTCGCCTGTTCGTGGATGATCGAATCGTGTGTGCATCTGTTTGTTGCATTTGTCTGTTGCATAGCATAACCAAACAACAAAAAAATCACAAAAAACATTCTTTGCAATAAGCACCCTTATCTCGGACAGTCTGCCTTTTAGCTAGCTTGGTTTCAGGTTCTTTGTAAGCTAAGTAGCCACGCAGTCCGACAGAAGAGATAAGGGACGCTAAATAATCCTTTCGCATAAAGCCATTTTTTATCTCGGACAGTCTGCCTTTTAGCTAGCCTAGTTTCAGGTTCTTTGTAAGCTAAATAGCCACGCAGTTCGACAGAAGAGATAAAAGGCTATAAAATAAAAATAAAAATCAAATAAAAAAATCAGATTCCAAAACAATAAATGGGACCTTGTTCAAAAATATTACACTCATGTAGGTAGTTTATTTTTCAAAAAATACGCAAACATCATACAAAACATGATAAATAGAAAAATAAACACTCACATTCATTCAATAAGCATCATTTTCATAAAACATGCATTTTGGTTTTAGAAAATGGAGGGGACTAGTAGACAATTGAAGAAGGTGGACATTCTCCAATACCATACTGAGAAATTGGAACGACTTTGCGCGGTAATGCCACCAGAGGTCCGCTCCGACTTTGAAAAATCCTATGGATGGATTCTCGACCTGCTCAAGATCTGTGTCGATCAAGTTTTCATCAGGGTATTAGTTCACTTCTGCAACTCCAGTCTGCGTTGCTTCGAATTTTCGTAGTTTGATATGGTGCCCACCTTGGAGGAGTACGAAATTATGCTAAAATGACCCAAATCAGCTGGGGTCCATATCCGCCATGGGGCATATACTCCTGCAGCACAAGTCGCTGCCATCATCCATGTTGCTGCCGTCAGAACGAGGCGGTCGGAGCGACGCGATGGTTCCGACTTTCCAATTTTTGCGTTTTTATTGGTGTGGTTACAACGCCTTTAGGTTGTCCGATAACCGGGCTGCACCTAGGGGCGAGGTTTTCGAAAGGGTGCTCTTGGATTGTCCGATAACCAGGCTAATCCAAGAGCTAGTTTTGAAGGGTTCTCTAGAGTCGCCACCGATGTTTTTACCGGAAACATCGGAAAAGGGGTTAAAAGGCGTTGGTTTTCGAAAAACCAACTTTGGTCATTAGAACCAGAGTTGGGTAAGGGAGTTAGTTACGTGTAAAGGAAGGATTAGTTCCTTTACGACGCTCCTTTCGGGTTCCCTATGATAGGCCAGCTATTTTTGATAAATAAACCAGTGAAAGTATGCTTTTACCCTTTTATTTGCGGAATTTAAAATTATGACTACATGGCCCTAGTATCTATTGCATAATTTAAATAAAGCGGTGAAAGGTAGAGAGAGAGAGTAGAAACCAAACGAGACGGCGGTCTCGCCATTCGTAGGTGGCGAGACGGCGGTCTCGCCACTCGTGCAAGGCGAGACGGTGGTCTCGAATCCGAGACGGCAGTCTCGACCCCAAAAGGCGAAAATCCTTATTTTTGTGCCAAAAAAACCTCCTATCCTAGTATGGGGCCTAATAGTCTCTCCTAGTGGCTTCTTAGGCTTCATCCATCTTCGAATAGAAGGTCTTCTGGTCTTTATTAGGAGGCCGGGCAAGATTTGGGGTCTATAGCTGCCCCCCCTTTACCTGAACAGTCGACTATTGGCCTATTGTGCCAAGAGGATCGACTGGAAGGTAAAGGAGTTGACCCTCTTGCCCGGTTGTCCTTCAGATGTCCCGTCTTTGTGGCAGATGATCTTCCAAAAAAAAGTGTGCTTCCAGGATGCTCCTTCTGGCGGTAGCTGATCCTTTCGGCTGATGAGTATGAACCCCCATCTGGTTTTGACGAGTATGAACCCTCGCCCGGTAAGCCCCCTTTTGTAAGGCTTGATGAGTATACACCCCCATCTGGTGTTTGATGAGTATGAACCCCCGTCCGGTAAGCCCCCTTTTGTAAGGCTTGATGAGTATACACCCCCATCTGGTGTTGTCCCTCCGGATGCTCCTTCTTGCGGTAGCCGATCCTTTGGCTGTGGTGGCGTCTTACTGCTCTTGCTCATGCGCCGAGCGTTGAGATGTGCTTTCTTGTCTTTGTTTTTCCTTTTATGGGAAATAGTCTTCCGGTCTGTGCCGAGGATTTTGGTGGTGTTCATCCAGCTTGTTGGTTGCTGGGATTCTTTGATTTTGATTTTTTTGGTGGTGGTCATCCGACTTTGTTGGTTGTCGGGGATTTTTTATTAGTGCCTCTTACGTAGGTAGGAAACCTCTGGGGATTTGTTGATCTTGGTGACGCCTCTTGAGTAGGCGGATATCCATTGAGTTTCTAGTAATGACTAGTAGGTAGATGCTTCATCGGAAGTGAAGACTTTTGGTTGCATTTGTTTTGCTTCTGACTAGGCTGATATGTGGATGATCTTTCTCTTTTTGGTGATCCACCGGGGAATTGAATGCTTTCCCGGGGATCTAATTTTGATTTCCCCCCTGAGGGAATGGAGTTTTGACTCCTTGTTGGATGTTGTTGGTATGAGATGGCTTTGCCGATACTCTTGTTGGGTTTTCTGATTCTTTCTTTTTCGTTGATTTTCCATTTTCTGAGGTGACCCCACTTAGGGATTTTATTGTTTGTCTAAAAGTTAGGATTTATTTCGCCTTTTTTCGTGATTTATCTCTTTTTTATCGTGATTTGAAATTTGGCTTTTTCGGGATAATGCGTAAGCCTTTTTACTTTTTAGTCTCTTTTTATTAGTCTCTTTTCGCAATTTGAAGCCTTTATTCTCCATTAGGGAGTGTGGAGGAGACTTTGGGTGAGTGTGCTCAGCGACTCATGTAGTGGCGATGCTGAGTTATGGGGTATTTATTTTGCCTTTGTGGTAGGAAATGATCCTCTTGGGGATGACTAAGCCTTTCCGTCGGCTTTTCTTTTATGATGTCTGATGATTGTGCCCTCTTTTATTGGGTGATGATTGGAGCTTTGGCTTCTGAAAGCTTCTTATGATAACTCGCTCTTCTTTCTTGAGGGAGAGTAATGTTTGGAGACTTATTACTTTCTTGTGCCTTCTTTTCTGGGTAAAATGATGGTAGCTGGAGCTCTTGATTTTTAGAAGCTCTTATTTTGCTAAGTCGCTTGATTGACGACTTACTCCGTTTTCTTGAGGGCATTATTTGGAGACTCAGTCTCAGTGATCCTGTTTTCAATCACAAACATGGAGCTAGTCTCCTTATATGCATGAATTCTTTTCGTTTTTTGTTATTTGTCTGAAGTAATTTTTATTTCTTTCATTTTTGACATTGACAAAGTCGTTTTGTGCGACTACTTGTGTGTGGATGCCCTAAATGCAATCTATTCTTTTTGATTGATGCATCTGGAAAAGTGACTGGCATTCTCCTACTGGACTTTTTATGATTATGATGAAGGGCCCCTCTCTTTTATTCATTTTTTGGTTTAGCCCTATCTTTTGCCTAGACCGCCCTTTTTGGGGTTTTCGGTCTAGCGGGCTGCCTTAATTTTTGCCTAGGATATCTTAGCGGGCTTTTTCCTTTTTTATGAATGCCCTAACTTTTGCCTAGACCTCCCTTTGCGGGTTTTCGATCTAGCGGGCTACCCTAACTTTTGCCTAAGAATCTCCTAGCAGGCATTATTTTTTATTTTTATTTTTCTCATCTCTCTTTTCTCTTTTCTTTTTGAGAGAAAGGACCCTATGCATGTATGCAATGTTTGTGATATGCATCCTATAATATTATTTCAATTAATTTTTCAAAAGGATTAACCAATGTGCTTTTACTTCTGATGAGCTTCTGACGTTATGTGCTTTGTCGACATGATAGGCTGTACCAATTTTGTCGTCTTGATTTTTTCATGACCGAAGAATGATTGTGGTGATTGCAGAGCGACTTGCCATGTCAGTGCGCCCCTCCCTTTCCTTGGGGATGTCAATCCTCCTATTGATTACTATCTCCACATTTCCCTACTAATTACTAGAATGCCGTAGTGGTAAGGGTCAAGAGAAGAGAAAGAAGAGGATATTTAATTCAAAGGCTTGTGTTTTAGAATTGTTTTATTTTGTCAAAAAATGGTTTTTGTAAGCACGGTTAGCCAATGTTGGTTAGAGTGTTTAGGCTAGTTTAAACAACGTTTTGTTTATGGAGTGACATCTTATTCTATGGCGCTTGCTATGACTGATTGACTTCCCTAGTCTGCCCTTTGGGTTTTCAGCTTAGGATGTTGTGTTTTGTTTTGTCCTAACTTTTATCTAGGTTTCTTTTTTCTTGCTTTGGAAACCTAGCGGACTTTATTTTGTAACCCTAATTTTTGCCTAGGCTACCCTTTATGGTTGTTCAGGTTTCCTAGCGGGTTTAACCTAACTTTTGCATAGCCCCCTTTGTGGGTTTCCTACCGGGTATCTTGCCATCTCTTTTTGGCCTTTAGCATTTATGGGCTTCTTTTGATTTTTGTTTTCTTTTTGCACAACATTGGCGAAACACGACTTTATTTATGATGAGGTAAAACTTTATTTTGTGTTTCTAGTTAATTAGTGGTGATGAGTGGTTTGATTATTTTGACGATGGCGCATTTTGACTCATTTTTGAAAAGTTTGTTTAAACATGGTTATTAATGAGGTTTAGATATGAATAGTAGGAAGAGAAGCAAATAATAAGAATGACATTCTTTGTACTTAATAGGGAAATATGTGCCCTACAATGCTCGGGGGTCGGGCTAGCCCCGAGGAGTAATCTCCAATAGTCATTGGATTTACAAACCCTAAGAATCAGAAGGAGAACACCTAATGACTAAAGTCGCTTTTGACGCTTGAACTCCTCTATTTGGGAAAATCTGATTCAAGGTGTCGAGGGGAGACTTCCCTTTTCTCCGTGCAGCTTGATCCTTTGTAGGGTAATGCTTTAAAGAATTGTCTTTAAAATTTGGTGGCTCCCTTATTCCTTGAGAGTTTCTAATGAGCCCTTGGTTTGGGTGACATCCATATTTCCTCACCATGTGGGTCACCTTCATATCGTTGGGGAAGTCTTTTCATATTGGCAAAAGATATTTCAAAGGTCCTTTTCAGTCGCATCCATTCAAGATAGGGCAAACGACTTGCTGATCCGAATGTCGTTTTTAGCTCGAACCGTGACCAGCTTGTCGCCTACCGTGAGTTTGTCTCTTTGGCGGAGCATTGAGAGAACTGCCTTAGCGTTATGAATCCAAAGTCTGCTCAGTTTCCTCTTTGGATTCTGTTTTTTTTTCGGTCTTTTTATTTTTTCTTTATTTGTAGGAGCGTCATCTTACATCTCCTTGGGGGAATAGATTCTTCCATTTCTAATTTTGCCCCAAATGCCAGCTATGCTGGAGATATCCTTGTTAATGGGCGGTGTTTTTGCGTATCTCCATGGTGCAACCTTATTTGATGTATGGGGTGAACAAATGTAACGACATCCTTGCCCCTTCCTCCTTATTAACTCGAATACCCAACGGTTGAGGCTTATTATCCTCTTTAGACGGATCAACCGTTGGAGAGAACTTGACGACAAAAGGTTTGCTCTTCATCTTATTCCAATTCATGGAAAGCACATCAATTAATCCTTTCTTTTTATTATCTTATTATTAATAAAGTGAGAATGAATGCAATTTATGAATACAATAGACACTTGAAGAGATGATGAAAACAAACAATTTTATTTATTTCATCCAGACAATGTACATTCCTCAATGCAATGTTTCGAAGTACATTTTTTTTTAAAGTGGAGAAGTCTAAATGAACCCATAGGCAGGTTAGAATTTCTATTTATTTTCTTTTTTACTTCCCATGCATGGCATGCGAATGCCCTAATCCTCTTTTCATGGTATTGAGGAATGTCCACTTCTGCGATTGTCTATTATTAGATGTATGTTATGATGATGAAGTTTGGGGGATGCATGTATTATCATGTTTTATGATATATGATACTGTTTGGGATTTTGTGTTTTTTTTGTATGCGGATGAGGGCATGAAGGATACCAGCTGCTTTCTATAATGCAAAAAGATTTTTATTGTTTAAAATGAATGATTTATGAGATGGATATTCCTTAAGACAATGACTTAGATATCCTCCTTAAAGCTTACCCACCTTGGTGTAATGGTTCCTTCCCCATCACAGACTTGACAAGTATAATGGGGGTCACTATCACACCTTAGTACACTCGTCCCTTCCTTGTCGCGAAGGTTGCAAATGTGCTCGGGGCCTCTTTCGCCATTGTCTTAGGGATATCTAGTGCTCCCTAGAATGAATGTATTTATGCATGCACCAGTACAAAAGGGCGATAGATGTTCAAAGTGACATAACTTTTGACTGAGATGTCCGATTTGGATGCACAGCATATCCAAACGAAGAGAAAAAGGTGAAGAATCAAGTTGCACATACCCAAAGGGAATTTGGCCCAGTAATTTTCCCAAAAAATGCCTCTAAGACCCATTTTTTAGGGATTTATTAAAATGATGCGTATGCATACTTTCCTTATGCGTTTATTTTCTCTCTTGGTTTTTTCCACTTATGACATTATATGATATGAATGATACGACTTTGTCAAAATTCTATTATTCATTATTATTATTATTATTATTTTATTTGGTTTATTCATAACCTTTTATCTCTTCTGTCGGATCTGCGTGGCTACTTAGCTTACAAAGAACCTGAAATCAGGCTAGCTAAAAGGCAGACTTTCCGAGATAAGGGTGTTTATTGTAAAATTTTGTTTTTATTTGTTGTTTGGTTATGCTATGCAATCAAATGCAACAAACAAATGCACATACAATTCACTCATCCGCGAACAGGCGAGAAGTTGTTTTAATCACGAGGTAGGGTTTTCCTGCAGAAAAGTGCATTGGAAAGGGTAGGTTCTAACTGTTCTCACCAAGGCTAAGGCCCCCAAGGTGCCCCCATTATAGGGTCCCCACTCTCCAGCCTTCCGACCATGCTTAGCACTAAGGCCATAGTCAGTCTTTGTGCTAAAAGAGGAAGGTTATCACCTTGAGTGGTGGTTTCCGATCACACTGGTGGGCACAAGGCCATCACTACAGCGAACCGTACCTGCCACCCACTCCCTATGGATTTCTCACTTGCCCCCGGGTATAGAGGGAACTGTAGTGTGCAAGGGTTTGTGTACAGTTTTGTATTTCAAACAATTGCGTAAGTATAAACAAGCAACAATTATTAAAGTCAAGCAATAAAACATGTTATAATACAAGGTAGGGTAAAAAACGTAATTTTCTTGGTTTATTTATTTTAAGCTGGCCCATCATTAAATGGGATCAACTCTCTAGGCTTCCCCAGCGGAGTCGCCATCTGTCGCCGCCGTCAGAACGAGGCGGTCGGAGCGACGCGATGGTTCTGACTTTCCAATTTTTGCGTTTTTATTGGTGTGGTTACAACGCCTTTAGGTTGTCCGATAACCGGGCTGAACCTAGGGGCGAGGTTTTCGAAAGGGTGCTCTTGGATTGTCCGATAACCGGGCTAATTCAAGAGCTAGTTTTGAAGGGTTCTCTAGAGTCGCCACTGATGTTTTTACCGGAAACATCGGAAAAAGGGTTAAAAGGCGTTGGTTTTCAAAAAACCAACTTTGGTCATTAGAACCAGAGTTGGGTAAGGGAGTTAGTTACGTGTAAAGGAAGGGTTAGTTCCTTTATAATGCCCCTTTCGGGTTCCCTATGATAGGCCAGCTATTTTTGATAAATAAACCAGTGAAAGTATGCTTTTACCCTTTTATTTGCGGAATTTAAAATTATGACTACATGGCCCTAGTATCTATTGCATAATTTAAATAAAGTGGTGAAAGGTAGAGAGAGAGAGAGTAGAAACCTTTGGAGCAAGCTTTCTATTAATTTTTATGAAAATAGGGTGCTATGTGGCAGCCCTTCACTCTCTACAGCGTCGGAAACTCTCAAAAATGCTAAAAAACACTCTTAGAAACGCTCAGAAACTCCGAAAATGCTTCAGAGGGATTATAGAGAGAGAATTTGGTGATGTGACTAGAGAGAGAGTGAGAGAACTGTGTGGAATGAGGGGAATGGAGGCCCTATTTATAGGAATTCGCGCCTGTCAGGTCGAGACGGGCCGTCTCGTCTGACAAGGTCGAGACGGCCGTCTAGCCAATCGAGACGGCCGTTTCGCCTTGCAGGAATGGCGAGACGGCCGTCTCGCCAAACGAGATGGCGGTCTCGCCACTTGTGCAAGGCGAGACGGCGGTCTCCGCCCCAAAAGGCGAAAATCCTTATTTTTGTGCCAAAAAAACCTCCTATCCTAGTATGGGGCCTAATAGTCTCTCCTAGTGGCTTCTTAGGCTTCATCCATCTTCGAATAGAAGGTCTTCTGGTCTTTATTAGGAGGCTGGACAAGATTTGGGGTCTACAATCCAACTACCTTTCCGGCAGACTACCCTAATAGAAAAAAGGAACATCTGGGGTTGGAAAGTCTCAATGTTAGAAGACCATCTGTCTGATTTGGCTGAAAGGACAAAATGGGTCGCTTTTAACAAAACCCTGGCCTTAATCATATTTGGAACGATCTTGTTTCCCTTCCACCTCGACACAGTAGATCAAGCTGTTATGGACGCATTCTTCGCCTGGGACGTGAACTCGAAGAGTCCCTTGCCTGCAATTCTTGCCGACACCTTGCTGCTCTTCACTACTCTTTGTGTGGGGCATTACACATTTTTACGCCTCTAGTCACATGGGGATGTTCCCCGACCCTTTGAGGAGCTTCTCCAAAATCCCTCTCCAACGACGCTTAACCTCGGAATGGAAGGACGAGTTGGAACAATGGGACGCCAACAATTTATCCTGGGTCTGCCCTTGGTTCCGATCCAGTCCAGTCCTCATCAAATGTGGAGACTATCCAAACGTACCCTTGATAGGACTCAGGGGCTGCATAGCCTACTCACCTAGAGTAGTTATGAGACAGCTCGTGAGGACTCAAACTACAATTTCTCGAGGAGAACTCAGAGGACTGTGTTTCTTCGGAGACCCATGCACAATCGCCAACTCACTAGCCGTAAAAAAAGCATGGGAGAAACCAGTCTTTATGGGAGATAGAGAGCTAGGAAAAGCTTGAGTAGCTGTCTCCAATGACTATGAGGTGTGGAGAAAGAGAAGAGAGATGTCTCAACCATCCACCTCACTCGTTACAAGCGCCAATAGTGAAGAGCTGCAAGCTCAAGTCGATACCTTGACCCAGATGATAGAAATCATGGGAGCCCAGATGAGAGCCCTTGAAGAAAGAGAGTAAGAATCTATCCTCACCATTGATGGTCTGCAAAGGCAATGCAAGAAAAAGGATCATGAAATAGAGCGCCTCAAGGACCAGTGTGTTGACTCTAATGAGCACGCTATCCGAGCGTCCAAAGCTGCCAGAACCAGCTCGGATAGCCAACTTCAAGAAATAACCGTCAAGTCAGCACGCCTTGAGGCCGAATCAGCAAAACAGGCTCAGACGATCAAGGAGTTGTTGCAAGAACTCACCAAGACTCGGTCAGAAATACGCCAAGAGCGAGAGGCCAATTGGAGACTCAACAAAAGTCTCACTGAGCTACGCTGCAAAGAAAGAGACGGGCTAGCTTAGTACAACCAAGTACTACAAGAGAAGGACCGAGCCCTTGCAAAACTCGATGAACTGCAAGCCTTGGTTGTCCATCAAGAGGCGAAGATCAAAGAGGCTCAAAATTATAGTGAAGATATGAGCCAGGCAGTCCAGAAGCAAAGCGAAGCACTTGCTCGTCACGTCCGGGAAGCCGAAAGGGAATTACATAGAGATCAAGACCCGCTTGTGGGTTTCTTTAGGCTTTTCCGTTTCTGTCAAAAGTTGCTTCGTAGTATGGAATAGGGGAATGTACACCTTCGAACGGATAAATGAAATTTTTCTTTATTCAACAATTGTCTACTTACATGCATATCATTCATCTGCATATTTAATTTCCCCTCCTTCATTTTTAATAAATAAGATAATAAAAAGGAAGGATTAACTGACACGTCTTCCAAATCAGAAGAATGGAGAGAAAGCCACTCCTAATCAAGTTTGCCCCAACGGTTGATTCATCGCAAGAGGATAATAAGCCTCGATCGTTGGTCCTCAAAAATAAGGAAGAGGGGGCAAGGACACCAGTGCGACTATTTACGCCACGTCCTTTCCCCTACGAGTCAAATAAAGCTGTACCGTGGAGATACGGGGAATCTTCACCAATAAAAGAGGATATCACGAATATAACCGGCATTGGGGGCATGACTAGAAGTGGAAGGGTCTATTCCCCCAAGGACTCATAAGAAGACGTCCCCAAAAATAAAGGAAAAAAAATAAAAAGACCGAAGAAGAAAAAGAAAGTAAGGAATACAAGGAGGAGATAGAGGAATTACTCCAGTTTATAAGGCAAAGCGAGTATTCCATTATATACCAGCTCAATCACACACCTGCAAAGATAACATTGTTATCTCTAATGATGAGCTCGGAACCGCACAGAAACGCCCTGCTAAAGGTCTTGAGCGAAGCGCATGTACCTCACTCCATATCCCAAGAAAAGGTTGAGAGGATCGTTGGTCACATTATGGCAAACAATCACCTCACCTTCACAGAGGAAGAGCTCCCCCTCGAGGGGTCAAACCACAATAAGCCCTTGCACATCTCAATCAAGTGCAAGGAGTACCTCATCGCCAAAGTTCTTGTGGATAACGGGTCATCTTTGAACGTGATGCCCAAATGCACACTAGACAAGTTGACTATTGACTATCCAAGGAACCCGTCTGCACCCAAGCAGCATTATCGTTCGAGCCTTCGACAGATCAAAGCGAGAAGTAGTGGGAGAAGTTAATTTGCCAATTCAAGTTGGACCCACTATCTTCAACGTCGATTTCCACGTAATGGATATTACTCCAGCATACAGCTGTCTCCTCGGCAGGCCTTGGATTCATGACGTTAAGGCAATTCCTTCAACGCTCCACCAGAAAGTCAAGTTCAAAGTGGAGGACAAATTGGTCACGGTCCAAGCAGAAGATGATATCCTGATCCGTGGACCGTCTACCCAACCTTATGTGGATGCGGCTGAAGAGGCCCTTGAAACATCTTTTCAAGCGCTCGAAATCGCCGACATAGAGCGACTTCCCAAAAACACAAAGGTAGCCCACATGATGTTGAAGCATGGTTACCATCCTGGCTAAGGACTGGGGGCAGATTCCCAAGGCATGAGGGAACCCCCAGAATTTAAAGACAATCCTTTCAAGCATGGCCTAGGATATGACCCTACTAAGGGCCGAGCGGAAAAAGGAAAAGGGAAGTCTCCCCTCCGCACACTCAAGCAAATTTTCCGAAGCGGAGGGGTGCAAGCGTCAAGAGCTACCCTAGTCATTAGGAGATCTTTTTCTTCATTTAAGAGATGTAAACCCCATGATTGTTAGAGATTATCCCCCGGGGCTAGCCCGACCCCTGGGCATTTTAGGGCACATATTCCCTTATTAATTAATAAAGAATACTTCTTACTATCTGTTTCTCTTCTTGCTATTTCATGACTAGACCTCACAATAACCTTGTCTAAGTAAGCAAAAAGAAAAGAAAAGAATAAAAAGCGCGTCCAAATAACCAAAATTCGCCATTGCCATTACAATCAAGCTAGTTGATTAGAAGCACCAAATAAGGCTTTATCTCACCATAAAGAAAGTCATGCTTCGCCAATATTGTGAACAAAAAAATAAATACGCAAAAAAAGAGAGAGAGACAAGCCCATAGAAGCCAAAGGTCAAAAGAAAAGGGCAAAATACCCGGTAGAAAACCCACTAAGGGGGCTACGTAAAAGATAGGGTCAACCCGGTAGGACACCCGAACAAAAATAAAGGGTAGGCTAGGCAAAAGTTAGGGTTACAAAATAAGGTCCGCTAGGATTCCCTAAAAATACAAAAAGAAGGAACCTAGACAAAAGATAGGGCCAAAACACAGTATCCTATTTCGAAAACCCGAAGGGCGATCTAGGGAGATCAACTAGCCATAAAAGCAATGAAAATAAAACTAAGGCGCGAGTACAAAAAAGGGGAAACACTTGCTTAGACAAAAAGCTTAAACACCTAAGCCTAACCCTAGCCAACCATTCTTACAAAACCTTTTTCTAAATGAAATTAACATTCTAAAACACAAGCCATTGAATTTACCTCTTTACTTCTTTTCTCTTGACCCTCACAACAATATTCTAATAATTAATTTGGGAATATGGAGGCGTATAGTCAACAAGAGGATTGAAACCCCTAGAGTGGAGAAAAAGGGACACTACATGGCAAAGTATGCTCTACAAAAAAAGAAAGAAAAAAAGAAAAAATAAATTATCCTTTGATCACAAAAGTCCAGCAGGGTACAACCAGATACGAGAACACAAATCAGAGGGCATTCGACGCTACAAGACGCGGCAGTTAAATCCTTCTGAAAAACTAATTGAAATAGGCATTATAGGACATCAAAAATAGAAACATTGCATGCATAGAATGTTTTTGAACCAGGTCCTATTTTTTTCTAAAAAAAAAAACTCTTAAAATCGAGACGGCCGTCTGGCATTCCCAGACCGCCGTCTCGGTCTCTAGAAAAACGGGACCGCCATCTCGACCAACGAGACCGCCATCTCGACTTGGCTAAAAACGAGACCGCCGTCTCGCCAAGCGAGACGGCCATCTCGCTTAAGACCAAAGTCGAGATCGCTGTCTCGAGGTTCCAGACGACCGTCTCGAGTTACGCAAAATCGAGATCGCCGTCTCAACTTCCCAGACGGTGGTCCCGAATTTGTATTTTCTCCAATAAATAGAGGAGGGGTCTTGGGGGTTCCTCACAACTCCTCTGCACTCCAACTCCCTGATCTCTCACTCCCAAGCACTTTACCATAAAAAAATGTTCTGTGGAAGCCAGACCAGGAAGAGAAGAGGTTCTGCTGGCCCTAGCAGTTCCTCAACACCTGTCCCTCAGGACCCCACTCAGCTCTCTCCAGCGCACCAGGCTTGTCTTGAGCATATCAGGGGGTACACATGGCACCCCATGCTCAAGCTAGACTTCGGCATCCTCGCCGAATTTGGGTGGGAGGACGACGTCTGGGCCCACATTGACAACATTAGATGAGGCTTCCTCCTATAGTCTCCACCCACCCATGTGTACCCTCAGGCGGTACTGGAGTTTCTTGCCTCCATCTCCTACGCCGAGACTCCCGCCATGATCTCAGGCCTGTCACCAACAAAAATGGTGACATACTTTATGGGTGGGATGTACGGACCAACACTCTTGACGAATTCAACGTGTCCATTGGATTCGTCCAGCCCGGGGACGTGCTAACCCGGGAATACCAGGAGGCATCTGCGCGCGCCCCACCAACCTCACTGCCGACGAGATGTGGGAGGAGCTCACCAAGGCGCCCACTTTGCCCACGCTGATGAAGGGCTCAACACTCCCCCTGGCCCTCCGCATTTGCCACAAGCTGCTGGCGGGGACCATCCACGGGAGGAAGGAGAGTCAGGGAAAGGTAACACTCCCCGACCTCTTCGTCCTTTACTGCATGAGTCAGAGGCGTCGGTGCAACCTTGGCTATTTCTTCCTGAAAGTCCTCAAGGATTTCGGGAGCAGGCCAGTGGGAGCCGTCCTCATAGCTCCCCTCATTACCCCCCTGGCAGAGAAATGGGGGTGCAGTGGCCGGGAAGAACTGGCCTCCAGCCTACGACCTGAGTCTATCAACGGGTCAATGCTGGTCAGCATGGGGATGCTGCTGCGCCACAGGACCCAACTGATCCTCCACCCATCGCTGGATTTCACTCTGGATCTCCAGGATATCGTGGCAATGCGCGATCTCCCGACACCTCCCGAGTTCCAACAGCCACAATAGCAGCAACAACAGCAGCAGTACACAAACGACTTTGCTGGCATAAACCGTAACATCTACGATCTACGCCAACAATTTGATCAGATGTCTGTGAGACAGGAGCAGATGTCCCTAAGGCAGGAGGCCTTCGACAAAAGACTGGAGATGATATACCAGTACCAAGAGGGAATGAGGCAAGAATATCGCGATGAAGTCCGGGACCAGGCAGAGTTCCGGAGACATATGTACCGGCAATTTCCCTCCTACGGATCGTCTCCAGACGAGAGCCCACCTTCTTAGGGATAATGTTCATAGAATAGGACTGTTGTAATAAAATTTTTATATAAATAAAAATTTCATTCCATGCATATTTTTATCCCTTCCAAAAAAGTCAGCGTAACCAAAAGAAACTAAAATTCAAAAGACGTGCGCTCAAGAAAAAGCCAAAATCCAAAATTGCGAGAAAAAAGAGATAAAACCGCGAAAAAAGGCAGGATTAAAACAAGTGAATCGTCTTGACCAACAAATCCCAATGACCAACGAAGTCGGATAACCACTACCAAAAGATCAAAATCAAAGAATCCCCAGCACCCAACAAGCTGGATGAACACCAACAAAATCCCCGGCGCAGACCGGACAACCATTCCTAGAAGAAGACCAACAAAAACAAAGAAAGCACATCTCAACGCTGGGCGCATGAGCCACTCGAGCAGTAAGCCGCTGCCACCACCAGTCCCACGCAGTGGACTGTACCAGCCTGATGGGGGGTTCATACTCATCCAGTCCAACACACAGCGGACTGCAATTACCAGCCTGATGGGGGGTTCATACCCATCAACCGAGGGATCGGCTACTGTTAGAAGGAGTATCCTGAGGTTCTACCATGTGTCAACCGAAGGGATCGGCTACCATCAGAAGGAGTATCCTGGAGGTGCACAACACAAATTTTCCCCAGAAGATCAACCGCCGCAAGTCGGAACATCCGAAGGGTAACCGGGCAAGAGGGTCAACTCCTTTACCTTCCAGTCAATCTTCTTGGCACAACAGGCCAACAGCCGACTGGCCAGGTAAAGGGGGGACAGCTGTAGACCCCAAATCTTGCCCGGTCTCATAATAAAGACCAGAAGACCTTCTATTTGAAGATGGATGAAGCCTAAGAAGCCACTAGGAGAGACTATTAGGCCCCATACTAGGATAGGAGGGATTTTCAGCATGTAAATAAGGATTTTCGCCTTTTAGGGTCGAGACCGTCGTCTCGGATTCGGGACCGCCGTCTCGCCTTGTGAAAGTGGCGAGACCGCCGTCTCCTTTGGCGAGACGGTCGTCTCGCCATTTCTGCAAGGCGAGACGGCCGTCTCGACCTTGTCAATAGTCGCGCCATTCCCCTCATTTCACACAGTTCTTCCATTCTCTCTCTAGTCACTTCCTCAAATTCTCTTTCTAGAATCCCTCCGAGCATTTCCGGAGTTTCTGAGAGTTTCTATAGTGTTTCTGAGAGTTTTCTGACGCTGTAAAGAGTGAAGGGCGGCCAAAAAGCACCCTAGTTTTCAAGAAATTAATAGAAAGCTTGTCTCAGAGGTTTCTACACTCTCTCTCTCCTTTACCGCTTCATTTTTAATTATGCAATAGATATTAAGGCCATGTAGTCGTAATTTTAAATTCCGCAAATAAAGGGTAAAAGTGTATTTTCACTGGTTTGTTTATTTAAAGTAGTTGGCCTATCATAGGGAACCCAAAAGGGGCGTCGTAAGGGAACTAACACCTCCCTTATGCGTAACTAACTCCCTTACCCAACTCTGGTTCTAATGACCAAAGTTGGTTTTTCGAAAACCAACGCCTTTTCACCCCTTTCCCGATGTTTTCGGTAAAAACATCGGTGGCGACTCCAGAAGAACCCTTCAAAATTAGTTCTTGGGTTAGCCCGGTTATCGGACAACCCAAGAGCGCCTTTTCAAAAACCTCGCCCCTAGGTTCAGCCCGATTATCGGACAACCTAAAGGCGTTGTAACCACACCAATAAAAACGTAAAAATTAGAAAGTTGGAACCATCGCGTCGTTCCGACCGCCTCGTTTTGACGGCGGCGACACTAAGTAGCAGCAAAAAATTTGTATCCATTTTTCATGATATTATGCATGGATCAGATATATTATGGCGAATTCGTCAGATTCCATTGTGTCTTCCACAATGAAATCTAATAAGTGAGATTCCGGGTAATTGTTTACATAATCTTCTTATGTCCGAAGAAATTACTCATCGAAATAATGAGTTACTATTGATATCGACACATCTGAGATCGCTAAATGTTCAGGAGTTCCTCTATTTAATCCTTTTCCTTCTACTTGTTGCTGGATATCTCGTTCGTACACATCTTCTCTTTGTTTCTCGAGTTTATAGTGAGTTACAGACAGAGTTCGAAAAGGTCAAATATTTGATGATTCCATCATACATGATTAAGTTGCGAAAACTTATGGATAGGTATCCTACATCTGAACTGGATTCTTTCTGGTTAAAGAATCTCTTTCTAGTTGCTCTGGAACAATTAGGAGATTCTCTAGAAGAAATACGGAGTTTTGATTTTGGTGGCAACATGCTATGGGGTGGTGGTCCCGCTTATGGGGTCAAATCCATACGTTCTAAGAAGAAATATTTGAATCTCATCGAGCAATAGTGACTCGACTCTTAACTACCAGAGCATTGTAAATATTAGGCATCTTCCCTGGGGGAAAAGCTACATCTAGTACCGGACCAATTATTTGGGCAATATGTCCCAGCTTTTTTTTTTCAAGCGCAGAAACTTCAGGACCGGAAGTAGTAGGATTTATTCGCATATCAAAAGCCAATTTTTTTTCCGAAAAAGTTTTGAAATCAAAAATAAATGTTCAATAATAAAGCAAGTTGATCGGTTAATTCAATAATAAATAAGAAATGGGAGTTAGTACTCCATTTTTTTGGTACTATTCAACCAATCCACTTGAATTGTTTACTTATTCAATTTCAATTATTGAATTCTTAAGCTTACTCCAGTTATTTTGAAAATTGAAATTGGATAAAATCTTTCGAAAGTCTTTTCTTTTTTTTCTATCATTCTAGATAATATCATCTATATTCTCTATGGAATTCGAACCTG